>JAEQBH010000206.1:0-600000 GCA_016808115.1 Tetrastigma voinierianum | reverse complement strand
GGGTCATTTGATGCATCCCAGAATCTTGGGGCCAAAAATGTTAAATTTTTGGAACTGGATTACGCACGGTCGGGTAGCAATGTAGGGGCTGTTTGGGTATGTGTTGATTTGTCTGATAAATCGTGTATTGATGTATGAGGCGGAAATGGCCATGGCTTTTGGGTTCACCAAGTGGAACCGATATTGGGTATTTGGTTGTAATTGATAACTTCGAGGGGTTTCCTTTATTCATGTGAATAGTGTCTGAAAATAAATTTTTTGTGTGTAGCGTATTTAAATTGAAGTAATTCAAGTTGAATTGCTCGTGTTTGATAATTAGCCCAAGTGAGCTAAATTTTGATGTAATGGATTGTGAAATTACATGACATGTTTGTGTGAATTAAATTATGTGAATATATACATGATTATATATTTACATGTGTTATATAATTGTATTGGAATTGGCGTCATTACATTTCGTATACCTTTGAGGCGTACTAGAGCGATAGAAGTGAGTGCATGGTGGTTCGTTGAGAGGTAGTTTCAGGAGAATTTGACTAATAATAATAGTGCTCGGAGGGTAGTCCATATAAAATATCAATTGTGAGTCGCGATTGTTATACATCGGAGGGGTTGTCCACTAAATAGATGTCGAGATTAGGTCCTTTACTTATATCGGAGGTGATCCGCGGTGAAACAAATATCTTTTGTTTGAAAATAATGTTTTATAAATAAAATGGCTTAGGCAGAGTGCGGGGAGTTAGTGAGGACTCGGGGGTATAGGTTGATCATGTAGACATTCAATGGGATCACGCATTTCCTTGAATGTTTGTTTTCGTGGAGCATTGCATATGCACTTAGGTGGAGAGTAACCGTTTAGAATTTGATTTCCATATTGAGCGTGCTTCCGTCTGTCGAGGATATTATTTTTCAGGTACAGGGAGCGTTCGAGGAGACGGCTCATCATAGAGGCTACTTTAGAAGAAAGCCGGGTTGTGGCTTTGGTTTTGATGTGTACACATGTATAAGAACTCTATAAGTTTGATATATGTTGTGTAAGAGTAATTTATTACTTCTTGAAACTATTGTATATAGTTGAGATTTATTTAGACCTTGTCAAGGATGCTGACTCAAGACCTAGCACCATCATGTGCCCCTAGCCCTTTGCTCAATGGGGAATTGATATAATTGGACCTTTACCGCTGAGCTCGAGAAAAATTATTATTAGTTAAGGAAGCTATTTTAGTAAATGGATAGAAAGTGACCTTTTACTCCATGAGGATAAGATGTATCGTCGATTTGTGTGGAAGAATACCTTATCGATTCGAGATACCACAGTCGATTGCTTGACAACAATGGGCCTGATTTGGCAGCAGCGTATCACAATTTACGCGAGTAATGGGTAGAAAAAGCATCCACAACAAAAACCTTCTTGACGACTTTGAAAAAGCATCTACATTCGGCTAAGGGAAAATGGGTGGACGAGCTACCAAAAGTTCTTTGGGCCTATAGGACAACCAGTCGAAAGCCGATTAGAGTGTCACCATTCGCCCTCACCTTTGGGATGGAGGCTATCATTCCTAAAAAAATTGGGATGCCCACATTTCAAACTGAAAACCCTGGAAAGACTAATACTTAAGCCATCACCAAAGACCTAGATATGGAAAACGAGCTCCGGGAAGCAACCGTTATACATATAGCCTCTTACCAACAAAGGATGGAAAATCTATATAACAGGCGTGTAAGGTCGCGTATGTTCCTAGCCAGAGACCTAGTTTTAAGAAGGGTCTTTGAAAACACCACTAACCTAGCGACTGGCAAGTTTTAGCCTAATTATGAGGGGTCGTACATGATAGTAAAGGTGGGGGTAGTCGGCTCATACGCACTGAATAAACTGGACAGGACTCCAATACCTAGGATGTGGAATGCTACGCATCTTAAAAGGTATTATCAATAAAGTTCTCCTATTTAATAAAAAAAAATTATAAGTGTTTTCTTTCAATCTTTGCAACTACCCCCATGCAAAAGCCCAAATGTGGCTCTAAGCCTGCTAACACTTTCAAAAGACCAGACTTGTGGCTCTAAGCCTGTTGACTCTTTCAAAAGACCAGACTTGTGGCTCTAAGACTGCGGGCACTTTCAAAAGACCTGTGAAACCCCGGAAAAATCGAAATTTTCAGATAAAGGGTAAAACATAAATTTCGGTCAGAAAACCGAAAATTTTTCTAGATCTCGGATGACAAAACAGACTTCATCGTTGGAATCGTCTTGCGAAATCTAGCTATTATGTGGAATTTCGTCTAATTTTGAGACAGTCGAAATTTCATGTATTTCGAGGCACCGAGAGTGGTGTGGGACACTTGACACATTTGTAGTGGCTCAAGAGGAGACATGTGTCAAGTGGGAGGCTGAGTGAGCCTTGAGCTGAATGGGACCATAGAGACATGTGGCAACATGTGATTAGGTGGATATCTATGGTAAATGGATAGGGATAAGGTGTAATCCAAGGTGGCCACGCCCAGAGAGGTGACATGTGGCAAGTAAAGGGACGAGTTCTCTTGACTCATCACTTGGCCGAGTGCACGTGGAGGTCATTTTTGGTCCCGAGCGACAATGAAGGTGCTGCGAGGCGGGTTTCTAATGGCATCTTTGTTTAGGATTACTTATACCATATCTGAAACAATCGACAAATGCGAAAGGTTGGGAAAAATCCCTCGTCGTCATAGTACCCCACTTTGAATCCTATTTTGGTTATTGAGTTATTTGACGTTTGGGGCATCAACTTCATGGGACCATTTCCCACTTCCTTCGGGTATACTTACATCCTCGTGGGAGTCGACTATGTGTCAAAGTGGGTGGAACCAGTGCCGTGTAGAGCAGCAAACCACAAGACCGTATTGAAATTCTTGAAGGAGAACATTTTCTCCAGATTTGGAGTTCCCAACCTGTCAGGTGATGAAGTTAAATTACCATATGAACGCTTTTGAAAATCTCCTATCCCAAGTATTGTGTTAAGCCGCAAGTGGCCACCTTATCATCCTCGAGACCCGGTGGCAGTAGAGCTATGGCAGGAATCAAGACTATATTGATGAGGAGTGGTGAACTCGAAGCAGGGAAGGATTGGTCTCGAGCTAGATTCCTTGTGGGCATACGAGAACAACGTCTGAAGACCATCAGGAATGTCTTATGTCCCTTTGAAGTATTGGTTTAGGGGGCTTTGATGGTCATTTTTACTCATTATAGTTGTATATGAGACCTGTGTGGTCATTATCGATGTTGGGACGGGTGCTATGCTATCGGGTAGAGCTCCGTATAAAAGGGGCTGCTGTTTCATGAGAAATGTCGGTCACGGAGCATTCCGCGAGTGTTCAGTGTGTTGGCGGGTAATTCAGGCGGACCCTAGGTTTTGGGGCGTCACAATATGTATCCTGTATGTGGACCACCCCAAGTGGTCATATCTCTGTTATCAATTTCCCACTAAGCTATAAGCTTAGCACAAGTGTTTCATTCGTGTAGGTACTGAAGAGGACATCCGAGGTATTCCGCATTCGCCAGAGCCAACACAGCAATAAGAGTCCACTTAATGTAGGCTTTTTGATTTTGTTTTAGAATGTGAAGGTAAAAGTTTTTTATAATAGTGGAATTTGTTTATGTACAAAATGGGACTCAGGAATATGTACATGATAGTTTAAACACCAATACGGTGGTAGTACTAGAAGTTTTATTTCCTTATGGATTTATATATGAAATGGGTCTACCAATGTCCGAAAAGTAGGTTAAGAAGTCCCAGTCTCATGTCGCACCCCCTCTCTTTGCCCAGGCGAGGGTAGGGGCATGACAAAAAGTCTCGAGTAGCCGAGGTACTTAATCTTCACTTAAACCATCTCGTTCTCTAAATCTAGGTGTCCGTGTACGAAGTTCTTGGCGTCTGTGAGACGCTTGCTAATTGCTAAGGTAACAGCTATTGAAGCCATGAGCTTTGGTGGGTTGTTACAGTTAGCAACAAAGGAGATTAGATATGAGTTATGTCAATGGTTAATCATTGCATACGATGTTCCATACCGTCGTATTAGAATGGTAAGCTCAGTTGTTGTAGACATTACATTAGCCAATGTCGAGGCTACCATGGGAATCGCATGTCGCGGCCTCTATGTGCCCTTTCATTGAAGGCGGATCGCGAAGGGCTAGATATATAGCATACGATATTTGGAATCACATCTGGATTCATTACCTGTTGGTGAAGAATTTACAAAATTTTTCCTCATATTCATATGTGCAACTATTTTGGCACCCAATAGTAAACCATAGGGAATGCATGACCTGTGGGATTTCATATGGGACATTGATGTCTCAGTCCCAAGAAATTAGAGAAAACTTATGCTTGACTATTTGGAAGATGACATTCAGGAATTCAAATCTACAAACGAAAGATATGTGCGGGGATGTCTGTTATTCTTGCAGGTACAGTTGGAGGTTGATTCGTTATATCATTTGTCAATATTATATAATGAGTTAAACACTGTCACTCAGGTCTTCTATGTGAGCAAGACGTACCTACCTGCTGTAAATGTTGAAGCACGAGTACCATGGTGCTCGGTTTGGCACGACCAAATAGTAAAACAACGATTAGTAGCTGAAATAAAAAATTTTGGTTGTTATGGATTGGTTGAGGTTAGAATGATATTTGTTATGAATATACAAGTTTTTTTTTTTTTAATATTTTTGGTTATTCAAAATTTATATGTATGTTGATGTGATTATCGACAGTTAAGGAAGGTAGTACCACGTTAAAAAGCTCATGTGGAATAAGATGAAATAGGTGATTCAGTTTCTAATGGAGTAAACGGTAGTGAAATAGATAGTGAGGTAAACTTTTCTAACCATGAATTTGTTATAATCATGAAGTGTAGGCTAAGTATGTAATGACCACACTTGTATTTTCCATTAGGCCATTTTAGAGAGAATGTGGCTGAATGCTAAAGAGATGGTCAAGGTGGCTAAAGCAAACTTGTAATGTGTTGAGACATTACGACGTATGAAACCTGGTAGACAGAAATCAATAGGAGGAAAAAAAGCAAAGGATGTAGTGACATCACAGACCTCCAATGACTTCCTTACATCACCATATCAAGGGGGGTGAATGTGGATAATAGTGTGAGAGAGGGTTCACCACATCAAATGGCTGGGATGTCTTTGTGTTGACATCCACATCCACACATGTTGCTTAAAAAAAAAAAAAAAAAAGCCTAATTGAGAAGATGATGGCAAACAAAAAATTTGGTCAAGAGGACTGTCATCTAGTCGTAATTTATTTGAAGGTGCGCTAAAGAGTGAGGGAAGGAATTGCAAAGCCCAGAGAAAAGATTAGTAGGCGGTGCGCATATGATGTAAATGGCCTTTAGAGGTATTTTGGGTCATAGATTATATATTGTAATTCTTTTTAAACTTATTTTTATTTTTTGTCATGAACAAATTTTTTTTTTTTATTTCATAGTGAGATACAGGTCTCCATGTTTGAGTTCCACATAACACGGGGAGATAAGAAAGCAAGCAGTGGGTCGACGGTGTGGTAGTAACTGTTATAAATATGTGTATTTTAGAAAATTGAGTTTTTTGTTTTTTAAATTGTGGCATGTGGCCTTGAAAACCCGGGGTAGTTAACAACGATCAACATGGAATACCATTGGATGTCGAGAGTAACCACCACCACTATCGCGAAAATCAGGCAGAGTCTCCTTTGTACGGGGAGCTCTACCCAAAGTACAAACCTGTCCCAAACAGTTCAATATGACCATAGAGGGTCCACATGCGAATAAAATAATGGCCACTTGGGCCCCTGCATCAATACTCACAAGATATATATCCCGGCTTGATATATTACATGGTTGAGTTTTACATTACTCTTACTTCAACATATATTAAAATTAAAAACTGTCGTGTTATACAAGATAAAGTCACAAGTCGACATCTTCTCAAATGGCCTCTAATGAGGCACGCCTTTCGATCGCTCACGTGCACGAAATGGTGATCCCTCGATAGGGTGAGCAGAGCCAGTCAGAGATAATTTCCTTACTGGGCTACTCACTTTAAGTACACATCTGTGGCAATCTAGTAGCGTTGGCGAATCGTGATCTGCGGAATGTACGTATCATGGATGAGAATGTGACTCATAACATCCCTTATCCAGGAGTCCTCACCCAGAGCTCCTCACACATGCAAGTTGCCAAGTATGAGCTATACGTCATTTCAGATGACAACCCAAGATTACTCTTAATCTTTTCATTTTTCATTTACAACCATTTACCTCGAGTTTTCACTAACTCCCTCAAGCATGCATTTTGCCATGAATGAAAACCGTTTCCAAACAAAGGTATTTGTTTTTAACCGTGGACAACCCTTCAATATAAATAGTGGACCAACTCCGATAATCTATATTGTGGACAACCCTCCGATGTATATCAATTGGAAATGGAGTTAGGCGATTGATGATATGGACAACCCTCCAGATGTATATCAATTGGGGAAGACTCCGGCGATTGATATTATATGGACAACCCTCAGATGTTGTAGTGGACACCTCAGATAAAAATAATATTGTTGGTCAACCCTACGAAACAATTCTCAAAAAACCACCTCATGCACTTTCGCTCTGGTATTACAGAAGGTGCCACAGGTGCGTATGAAATACGATGAGCCATTTCCATTTCCTTAACTGCACTCCACTCCCATGACGCTCCTGATCCATCATCCAAAGCTCCATAAATCAACACCCCACGCTGTGTTTGATCCACAACCGTGTACTCACGACACACCATCAAACATCTAACACAAAGAGTTTCCATCTCCAACCATGACTCACACCACTTAGGTCACCCTAATGGCATGGAATCAATGACGCTTATTCTGAATACATCTACGTTAATATATTCTGCATGCATATATAATAACATAATTAAATCACAAAACATGTTTTGCAAATTCACAATCAATTACACCAAATTAGCTCATGGCTAAGACCATCACAAACACTTGAGCAATTCAATTTAATCACTCAACCAAACACATTTCTCACAAAATATTTCGTTAACACCATTCATGTTACTTCATTCACTGAAAAGCAAAACCCCACAACACTGCTCACTAACACTAAAGTTTTTTTCAAAAAAAAAAAACTTTTTTTTTTTTTTTTTTTTTTTTATCAAGAATTCTCCACCCTGGCCTCAAAGCTTCTTTGAGACCCAGCTACATTACTAATACAAGCTCAAACGCTCAACCATTTATACGGTTTTTAAACAAGGATTAACACAAGTAGGAAAAGATCCCTACCTTTTGGAGAGTTGTCGAACCCACCAAATTGGTGCCAACGCGTAGTCCTCACGCAGCAGAGAGCAACTTCTCTCCTTCTCAGCTTCGAAACCGACCGTCCGACGGTGTCAATCCTAGAGAGAGGCGTGCTCTTCTAAAAAAAAATCACAAAACTATAGCCACTACATCCCCTCCAGCTTTTTCCTCATCAGATCATTTGTTCTTTTAATTTTGAGAATGTCACTATTTCGGGCCATTCCCATTATCATTTATAATTCATAATTCCCATTATGTCCATTCTTCTAGATTCGACACTTCAGACTATCTGCGCTGTCCACGCCCATCATCATCTCTTCTCAGAATACGTTGGCCACAAGCAGAATACGAATCAAAAAGTGACTTTGTCACATCATACGTTCCTCTCAAACTAGTTTTACTTACAAGACTATTATCAAATACTTAAAAACGTGAGAATCTTATTATCTCTCTGGGACCGACGAAATTCAACATGCGCAATAGATTTCGTGGAGATTTATCCAATTAAAGGGAACTGCTTTCGTCATCCGAGATCTAGAAAAATTTCGGATTTTTACCAAAATGACCATTTTACCATTTTTCTGAAAATTGGAATTTTCTCGAGTCTTACGGCATGTGTATGGATTGACACCACAGGTAATTGGCATGGTATGCCATGTGCTAAATGAAGACCAAGGGATTAACCGCACGACACACAATTTCGACCCACATTTTACTTCGCTTAATAATGCTTAAGGACTTTATTCGCCGTCTTAGATAATTTGCGCTCATGCAATAATTGTCTTCACTTTTAACCTATTGTTACAAAGCCAGAACTACAATCCAAATTAGACACAAAAAGCCAATAGGAGTGAATAAAGGATATGACCAAATCTGGACCTGCACATGTTAGAATTGATCTACAAAGTGTGATAAGGTATACTCAACATGATCTCATCATGCGTTATTTTCAAAGATATCCATATTAGGTTACAATTGTATACTCATCGATGATTTGAATAACGTTAGAAGTTATATCCATTTGTGATATGTGATGACAAACATTGGCAAATTCTCCACGTCATAAACATCAGTCTAAACGTGCTGAGATATTATCATCTACATCATTCGCGTTAGAAGGTCATGACTTAGGATTCACTACAACTAACAATTGCTCTACGACACTGTGTGAAAGCTTAGGGGCTAAAATTTAATGTGGATTTTACTAAATTTAATCACGTTTGCCCTGATGTACCCAAACAACATAATGGGTAAAATATATACCTCTCTTTTATCACTACAAAATTTGCTTTTATTTAATCTGAAAACATATTAAACCTTTTGTTTATAGATATGATTGTGGAATATTTGTCATCAAATTCATGGAGTATTGTAATGATTTGCCTTTAACACAAGCCATTGATGCGATGTTTCATTCTAGAGCAGTTATTTCTTTGCACATCGATCAAAATTGCTTAGTCTACATTGATGATATAATTGTTGGTTGTTGATCAGAGTTAATTCATTTTTCTTTTATTCAGAGATAAATGAAATATCATAGGATATGACGCTTGCACCTGATCATGAATAAAGACAATACGTAATGAAATCGAATTTCGTGAGTTTGCAAATGGGATGTTGTAAAGTTTGATCAGGATATATGGATTATGGGACGTTTCAAAACTTCAATTGTATATAAGCCGTTAATAGTATATTTTTATGTATTTGTATCTCATTTTGAATGCATGTTAGTTAAACATGTTTTATAGAATCATGGTACTTGATAGAATTATATTGGTGGACTCGACATGTACATTCTGCGATATGTTTTAACTGAATTTAGACTGTAGTACCCCTACTATGTTCTTAGTACTCAATTATGTTATGTCGATACCACCACTATTTCTAAATATGTATTAACTAACCAATCTTCAATTCTTCATTATAACTATAAGCTATAGTATATGCTAACGTCAGTACTATAATTATGGTATTTTCTTAAATAAGTTATATTGCATTCATTAGTACCCTCTCAAGATGCTCGTGTAGTTTCAAGATGTTCTGATAGTACCCCTAATTATGTTATACTAATATCACCACTATTTCTAAATATGCAGCCAATTAACCAATCTTCTACCTCATTAAACTATAAATGTATAGTAGATGTTCGGGTCGGCAATTATAATATGGTATTTTCAATAAGTTATGGTCAGATCTAGTTAAGACTCTAAGATGTTTTGATAGTACCCCTAATAATGTTCTGCTAATATCACCACTATTTCTAAATATGCAGCTAACTAACCAATCTTCTACCTCATTACGAATATGGTATTTTCAAATAAGTTATGGTTGTACCATGTAGTACCCCTAGTATGTTCAGAAAATTTCAAAGACGCTTTGATAGTACCCCCAATTGTACAGTTAATTATCAACAAGAATTCTAAATATGCAACTAACTAACCAATCTTCTACCCCATTACAACTATAAACGTATAATAGATGTTTGGTAGGGGTACTATAATTATGGTATTTTCAAATAAGTTATGGTTGCACCTAGTAGTATCCCTAGTATGTTCTGGTAGTACCCCCAGTATGTTCTGATAGTACCCCCAATTATGTTATGCTAATATCATCACTATTTATAAATATGCAACTAACTAACCAATCTTCTACCTCATTACAACTATAAACGTATAGTAGATATTTGTTAGGGGTACTATAATTATGATATTTTCAAATAAGTTATGAGTGTACCAAGTAGTACCCCAGTTTGTTCGGGTACTACCACCAGTATATTTTGGTAGTATCCCTTGTATGTTCGGGTAGTACCATTAGTATGTTCTGGTAGTACCCTCATTTTATTATGGTAATGTCACTATTATTTCTAAATATATAGCTAACCAACCAATATCTTACCTTATTATAAATTTTCAACCATAAACATATAGTAAATGTTTTGTAGTACCATTGCAACATGTGACCTAACCGTTTTCTAAATATGCTCATTTTTTTCATTAGGGTAGTACTGGGGTAGCACCCCCATGTGACCTAACCGTTTTCTAAATATGCTTATTTTTTTCATTAAGGTAGTACTAGGTACCACCCCATGTGACCAAATGATTCATACCATTTGCTTGACTTACAAATAAGGAATTAATAAAAAAATTAGTGATTAAGAAGAAAATGTGTTGATGAAGTTAATATGAATTTTATCCAAGTTAAGCAATATGATTTTGGCTATTCATATTTAAGTAAAAGCTAATAAAGATATAAAAACTACATAATCGCCAACTTATTATTGTAATGCCACCAACAATTACCTAATTTCTAACCATAACAACAATGACAAAAAGAAGTCATGATGTAACAAATGTAATTAGAGCATACTTCTCCCTTTATACTTGCACATATAGCACCACGAGTCATTGGCCAACTCTTTCTTTCTCTCATGTTCTGCATGGCCTCCTCGTAATATGTCTCTTTCATTTCCAACTTCTTAATTTTTCTTCCAAGATTTTCTTCCGCTTCCACTGAGTGCAAGACCCAGCTTTTCTAATAACTTCCTCCCCAATTCTTCCCAATTTGACTCCATTGGTTTTCCCAACATTTTCTACCCATCTAAAAAATCCGTAGACAATAGTCTTTGGAAAAGATATAAACACAATTAGAGAAGCAATTGAAAGACATCCTATATTAGTAACCCATGTTTGATTTTGCCCACTTACAAGCCATAATGAGCACCTATAGAACTTCTTCTCTAAGTTGGAACCACTTCTGACCATCCTTGGCTTTGAATCAATTTGGTGGTAGCACTTTACTTCAACTTCACTACAAGTTGAAGAAGAGCCAAACGCAGACGCATTTGACATTCAACTGCATCAAATGAAACAATAAATATTTTTTATTAATGAGAGATGGGAGCTCAAGTTGGGATTATTCCCACATGGTAATACCATGTAAGATTCTCAAGGTTTTGTAATACCCTCAATATGTTATGGTAGTACTAATGCAAACTAAAGATACCAAACAATCAGCCAGAATGATCCATACTAATTCACCGCTCATGATGCTAACTCATGATTTAACCAATGCTCCAACTTATTACTAAGAAAAAATGGGAAAAAATGTAAATCTATAGAAAAATTGTTTTCTTCGTTCTATATAGAAATCAACAATGAGTGTTAAACAAAGAATAAGAAGAATATGTTGGTTTTGGAAAAAGTTTCAGTTGATATCGTGTATTGCAATAAGTGATATCAATAAATGAAGGACTCTTAGTAGGAAAATGGAAAAAATGTAATCTACATAGAGTCTCTTTTCTTCGTTCTACAGAACCGAACATCGAGTAATCTAAATGAAGAAGAAGAAGAATAAGAAGAATATGTTGTGGTTTGAAATAAAGTTTTGGCTTTATACCTGTCATACAAATCTCACACAAAAATTGTTAACATGCCTGTTATTTTCTTTCTTCCACACAAATCCAACAATGTGTGTTCAGAAGAAGAAGAAGAAGAATATATTAGGGTTTTGGGAATACCTTATTTGCAGATGCTTCAAAGGGGTCGATGGGACGGGAACGAGGAACCTATAATAACGTCGTGATCCAAAGAGAAGTTGTTAAGCACGGCCCAAAACGAACTCGTGTAAGTAAGAAGAAAAATCATGAGCTTCATCAATCAACCAAAGAAGAAGAAGAAGAATAAGATAATTCTTAAGATTTCTTTTATACTTGTGTTATCGTAGAGATAACTGGCGATAAGGGTAGTATGAGGTAACTTTTTTGCAATCATGATTTTTGTTATCAAATAACAATTACTTTTTGGCATAATGTATTGAGTAATGCAATTTGAATTCTTCGTTTTGATTTTTATAATATTTGCATATTAATGGAGAAAAACATAATTTTCTCTTATCTTAATACCCTATTCTAATTTGTGAAATAAATTGCTTTAAAAAATCATGAATATTAAAAATAATTTATTGTATAATAGTAATAAGAATTATTATGATATGTCATATGATTTTATGAATAAATTATTTTTCACATCCTAATTGTAACCAAGGAACAAAATTTCGGTTTTTTCGGCCGAAATATCGTTGAAATATCTGCTATCATAGCTCGAATGAATCACAACCGATAATCGCTAATAAAAACGGAGAAAAATCTAAAAATTGCCATGAAATTTCGGTGATTTCACTTTCACACGCATACATTAATTTCAAAAATATCCGAAAATATCGCGAAATATCGTAAATATCGGTAATTACTATAGTTTGACTCCAAAATTCTATAAATACTTTAAAATCATATACTTTTACAAATTCATCCATATTAACACAACTGCTCCATTTGTCCTCAAATTATTTTTCGATTTATCCTAACATTAAAGATTCTGGATATGACATTATCTTCATCATATTTATCCCTTCATCAAATAAATGGAACGGTTTCACATAGATCTTCATTTCGCTTTAAATATTAATATATTATAATTTCTCGACAACAGAATGAATATCGTTTCAATAAACGATATTCGCTATTTATTATTTTTTATACTTCCAATAAAGATTTCATGCTTTGACTTCAAAAAGATTTTTTATAATTGCTTTTACCGATATTTTTGTCAAAATATCCATCGATATTTACCGATATTTACCGATATTTCCGATATATCCGTAATTACCGATATTTTATTCCTTCATTGTAACTAAAGTGTTTAGCCAAAAAAAAAATGTTTGTTTGTTTTTTTTTTAATTATTTGTTAGGAGTATAATTATTTTTTTGAAAACATTTTTTTTTTTGTTGTTATACTCCGAAATGATCCGCAGCATATATTAAAGTACCTCAAACCATACCATATCCAATGGAACCCCTATTCGAGCTGGGATGAACCACAAAGCACTACTGCATTCTCCAAACTCGAACTCGAAACTATTGATTAAGTTAAAATAAAGCTTAACCATCTTACCTATATGTTAAATTATATATTTTTTAAAAACAATTAAAGTATGCTATTTAAAAATATGTAATCTCAGATTAATTTGATTTTATGGCTTTTTTTTAATGTTTAGATAACTAATAAAAATAAAATAGGGCTTTTAGAGATTTATAAGCAGAAAATTAATTTATTTTTTTATGTTTATTTTTTAAATACGCGTAAGATGTGTGTACCAAGTACCAACTACCAAGGCGTAAAAAAAGATCTGGCATCAGCCTTTGAAATTCATAGCGTTTTGACGATTTCTCGGGTGTCCGCGTCTTCATCTTGTCGTCGTTCCCAATTTCCATATATGTTTTTTCATTTGAATAATCTCAGCCCTTGTTCTATCCAAGACTTCCTGAAAAATATGGTATAATAATATACAACTTTTTTTATTCAAAATAAATAAATAAATATTATACGACTTAGTTCGTATCACATATAATAAATCAAGGTTTGGGGGCGTCGCCTTCGATAAATCTCAAAAAAAAAAAAAAAAACACATGAAATAATTATATAACAGGTATAGTCTAATTGGTAATTATTACTGTTGACTTCATTGATTCCAGGAAAAGTCCAAAATAGAAACTTAACGCGATTTTGATTTTCTTTCTACGTTTCCAAGGAAACAAACAAAATTCACCAAGAAGTCAATACGCCACCTTAACCTCTTCCACCTGTCATTTTTCTCTAACGTTATAATGGGGGAGTAATAATAAGAATATTAATGGGGGCCAAAGAGAAGTAGGGGTGGGGGTGGATTTGAAGTTTTCCTCTGGAATAAATATCTAGAATGTTTCCATTCCTTAATCATGAAATCCCCCGGCAATGCCTGTTTTGTCTTCTTCATTTGGGAATCGAATCAGGGATGGTAATAAGACGGGTTTGGGATTGGGTTTGGGACAAAACGATCCCATTTTAACCATACTCTGTTTTTATTAAATCCAATTCTCATATATCTCTCGTTTGAAAGGAAATTTTTTCATACCTATTTAGCTTTTATTTTTGGTTTAATATTTGTGCTTATTTTGTTATATTAAAATTAATATGTTTCATAAAATAATTTACAATTCTCTTATTGAAAAAATATTTTTATTATTTATATTAAAATATAAAATTAATTAATCTATTTCAGATTTGAAAAAATAAATTTATTAATAATTTAATTACATTTAAAATATATTCGATCTATTAAGAATTTGCATGCGATAAAAACCCAAAAATGCTGGTTATGATCTGAAAGTGTACTTCCATTTTGACGAAATGGAAATGGTAATAAGCAGATCTATACGTTGTGCCGTTTAGTATACAATAAATGAAAGGCAGTGGTGGAAATTCAGCGAAGCTCCCCCT
The DNA here is from genome assembly GCA_016808115.1 of Tetrastigma voinierianum. NCBI lineage: Eukaryota > Viridiplantae > Streptophyta > Magnoliopsida > Vitales > Vitaceae > Tetrastigma > Tetrastigma voinierianum. The sequence continues at coordinate 585,367 of JAEQBH010000206.1, read as the reverse complement.
CCTCCTCCCTCTTTTTCAAAAACAGGTATATCAAGAAATAAAGCTTATACTAAAAGGAAAAGGTAGAACCGATTCTCCTCGAGTCAATCAATGTCTTTATATTATATAAAACAAGAGTTAACATTGAAAAAAAAGGGGAAAATTCAAAAGTTATTTGTAAAATTAAGGACATGTTTGATTGCAGGTTTTGAAAACCATTTTTTGTTCTAACAAATAAATCGAATGTTTAAAATATCAAAACACTACGGCTTCCGTTTTTTAAAAATTATGGGAAACACAAAAAATAAGAAGTTGCTTCAGGTTCCTATTTTAAAAAAATTATTATTTCGAGACCTGGCTAAAAAATATAAAATAATGTTATTCATATTATCTCGAAACTGTTATTATTTAAATTTATTGTTTTATATGTTTTTGGTGTTTTTTTGTAACAAATGCGTTTTCATGCTTTATTTGTTTTCATTATTTTTTAGAATAAAAAACAATTGATCAAAAAGGTCTTAACCTTTTTCTCTATATGTCTCTCATAATTTAATTATAATTTAGGGATGAGATAAAATACCTATAGAAAATTTAGTTTTTCTTTTTTACAATTAAGCATTATGTCCTTTTAGCCTTATTCAAAATAGCGGCATTTTCAAGGTTACGCTTGCATTAAGTCATTTTTTCAAAAAAATTTTAGATTTGTCCTTTTATATTCAATATCTCTCTTTTATTTATCATTTTATTATTTAACTTTTAAATGTTCTTTACTTATCTTTTGAATCTAACTGACATTTTTGAAAATTTTGAGAGAAAATATAATCAGAAATAAAATAAAATAAAAGTTTCCTCCATTGTACATAAACGATGTAAAAAAGAGATTGATGTTTTGAATCTAAAATGACCCAACTTGTTTTAAAATACGTTATTAAAATTTAAAATAAATTATATTTATATATTATCATAAAGCATAATTAGAAGTTTTTGGTACATGAACTAGCAATTTAAAGATTTTATGTCGATTTATTTTGTTGGACCCCTAAACTCATAAGAGAGTAAACTAGGATAAAGTGATTTTAGGTGATGGAATATGGTATTTTATATAAATAATAAATAATCATTTATAAAGTATCGATCCCACAAAAAGTAATGTAGGATCATGTGATTGCAATCATAAATTAAGTAATAGGCAAACTTGTGTCGCAACTCATTAATAAATGAATAATTGAAAAAAAGACATAAAAAATATAAAATACATGATTCATTTTTATTCAAATGAAATAGTTGTGTTTTAGATAATCTTCATAAAATTGTAGGTATTATTTTTAATGTAATAAGTAGTACCATAATAAATAGTGATAAAATAATATATATTTACAGTTTATCAAGATAGTACATAAGAAATAAGATACGTAAAATATAATTATTTTATATAAAATGGTATTGGATCATGTATTTTATATATTTTTATGTGTTTTTTTTTGTAATTATTCATAAATCAATGTGTTGAAACAAAATAAAAAAAATGTTAAAGATAGCGGGTGTGATAAAAAAATATTAACATAAATAATACTGAATTTATTATGGTTAAATATATTGGTTTAAAATATAAATAAATATGCAAATGCACAAAATTTGTGTTTTCAATGAAATAATGCTATTAAGCAATGTTTCGTTGTTAGTTGGATTGTAGAAACGTGTCAAGACTTTTAATTACCTCAGCGTTAATGATTGTTTTTTTTTTTTTTTAATATAAATATTTTTTATTTTCTTTTTTGTTTAATTTTGAATAATTGGCCGGAAGAAAGTTGAAGCAGTGTTTTTTAATTTTCATTTGACATAATAATTGTCGCAATAAAAAAGGAGATGGAAAATCAAAAAACAGAAAAAAACGAATACAAATCTGTAACGCGCTAACGCGCCCCATTTTCATTCTTTAATTTGGTTCCGACTTCCGAGCCTTTCTCTTTCTACGCTTTTCAGTTTTCTCGTTCTCCTGTATTGTGTCTTAAGCTCACCCGAGGATACACACAGAAACCGTACTACCACTTTCCGATCAATGGTATGAGCCTCAGACAGCGTTCACCGCCGGCTGTGGCTTCGCAGTATGGGGCGCACCGGTCGTCTCAGCCTCCGAATCCGGAGGAAGAAGCCTACAATATCATACCCATTCACAATCTCATTGCCGACCACCCCTCACTCCGCTTCCCGGAGGTTCGGGCCGCCGCATATGCCCTACGAGCCGTTGGGAGTCTCCGGAAGCCGCCGTTCGGAGCGTGGCGGGACCACATGGACCTCCTCGACTGGCTCGGCCTCTTCTTCGGCTTCCAGAGCGACAACGTCCGGAACCAGCGGGAGCACCTAGTGCTCCACCTCGCTAACGCTCAGATGCGGCTCCAGCCACCGCCGGACAACATCGACACTCTCGACCCTGGCGTTCTCCGGCGATTCCGGCGGAAGATGCTGAGCAACTACTCGGCGTGGTGCTCCTACCTCGGCCGGAAATCGAACATCTGGATCCGAGATTCTGCGCCCGATCCGCGTCGTGAATTGCTCTACACCGGCCTCTATCTGCTCGTATGGGGTGAGTCCGCTAATATTAGGTTCATGCCGGAATGTATTTGCTACATATTTCATCATATGGCTATGGAACTGAATCGAATTCTTGAGGATTACATTGACGAAAACACGGGTCAGCCTGTGCTGCCTTCAATTTCCGGCGAGAACGCCTACCTGAACCGTGTGGTTAAGCCTATTTACGAGACCGTGAGCGCTGAAGTAGAAGGAAGCAAAAATGGGACTTCCCCCCACTCTGCTTGGAGGAATTACGATGATATAAATGAGTATTTCTGGAGCCCTCGATGTTTTCAGAAGCTCAAGTGGCCAATGGATTTAGGGAGTAATTTTTTTGTTCCGTCCAGTAGGAGTAAGCATGTGGGTAAGACTGGTTTTGTGGAGCAAAGGTCATTTTGGAACTTGTATAGGAGCTTTGATCGGCTTTGGGTGATGTTGATTTTGTTTCTTCAAGCTGCCATTATTATTGCTTGGGAGGGTAAGGAGTTTCCATGGCAGGCATTGGAGAACCGTTACGTTCAGGTCCGGGTTCTCACAGTGTTTTTGACGTGGAGTGCTTTGCGGCTTCTCCAGTCTCTCCTTGATGTTGGGATGCAGTATAGTCTGGTTTCGAGGGAGACTCTGTGGCTTGGGGTGAGGATGGTGATGAAGACTGTTGTTGCTGCAGGGTGGATTATCGTGTTTGCGGTTTTTTATGCAAGAATTTGGACACAGGAACACAAGGATCGTGGGTGGTCAAGCAGAGCAAATGCACGGGTGGTGAATTTTCTGGTGGTTGCTTTGGCTTTCATCCTCCCAGAGCTTTTGGCATTGGCTCTTTTTGTTGTTCCGTGGATGAGCAATTTTCTGGAGGAGAGAAATTGGAGGATCTTTTACATGTTATCATGGTGGTTTCAGAGAAGAACTTTTGTGGGTCGTGGGCTGAGGGAAGGTCTTGTGGATAATATAAAGTATACTTCATTCTGGATTTTGGTGCTTGCTACAAAATTTTCCTTCAGCTACTTCTTGCAGGTTAAACCTATGGTTGCCCCTACCAAAGCCCTTTTGAGACTACAGAATTCAGAATATGAGTGGCATGAGTTCTTTGATCACAGCAATAGATTAGCAGTGGGGCTATTGTGGCTTCCTGTGGTATTGATGTACCTCATGGATTTGAATATTTGGTACTCCATTTATTCCTCTTTCTATGGGGCAGTGGTTGGGCTGCTCTCACACTTGGGTGAAATCCGAAACATTCAGCAACTGAGACTGAGATTCCAGTTCTTTGCAAGTGCAATTAAGTTCAATCTTATGCCAGAGGAGCAACTGCTTCATGGAAGGGGCATGAGGAACCGATTCAATGATGCTATCCACAGGTTGAAGCTACGGTATGGGCTGGGCCAGCCCTACAAGAAGCTTGAATCTAATCAGGTTGAAGCAACCAAGTTTGCTTTGATATGGAATGAGATAATTTCGATTTTCAGGGAAGAGGATATTATCAGTGACCATGAGCTGGAGCTGTTGGAACTTCCCCAAAACTCTTGGAATGTTAGGGTTATACGCTGGCCATGTTTGCTCCTTTGCAATGAGCTGCTGCTAGCTCTCAGCCAAGCAAAAGAATTGGTAGAGGCTCCTGATAAGTGGCTTTGGTATAAGATTTGCAAGAATGAGTACAGACGCTGTGTTGTTATCGAGTCCTATGACAGTATAAAGCACTTACTGCTTCAGATTACCAAGTTTGATTCTGAAGAGCACTCCATTATCAAAGTCCTGTTTCAAGAAATTGACCACTCTATTGAGATTGAGAAGTTTACTAGAACATTCAAAATGACTGCTCTGCCCCAGATCCATCTCAAGTTGATAGCTCTTCTTAAGCTATTGAGTGAGCCTAAGAAAGACCCTAACAAGGTGGTGAACATTTTACAAGCCCTCTATGAGATTGCAACTCGGAATTTTTTCAAGGATCAAAGGAACAATGATCAGCTGATGGAGGATGGCCTGGCTCCTCGTAATCTCTCTCCCAACGCAGGCCTCCTCTTTGAAAATGCTGTTGAGTTGCCTGATGACAATAATGAGACCTTCTATAGGCAGGTACGACGCTTGCATACAATTCTTACTTCTCGTGACTCAATGAACAATATCCCAAAAAATCTGGAGGCGAGGCGTCGGATTGCCTTCTTCAGCAATTCTCTCTTCATGAACATGCCCCATGCTCCTCAAGTTGAGAAGATGATGGCTTTCAGTGTCCTGACTCCTTATTACAATGAAGAAGTACTGTACAGTAAAGAACAACTTCGAACTGAGAATGAAGATGGGATTTCCACCCTATATTATTTACAAACAATTTATGATGATGAGTGGAAGAATTTCTTGGAACGGATGAAGCGAGAAGGAATGAAGGATAAAAATGAATTATGGACAATGAAGCTGAGAGATCTCCGTCTTTGGGCTTCTTTCAGAGGCCAGACACTCTCCCGCACTGTAAGGGGAATGATGTATTATTATCGAGCCCTCAAGATGTTGGCCTATCTCGATTCTGCATCAGAAAAGGACATTGAAGAAGGATCGCAAGAACTGATCACAGTGAGGCGAAACAACAGCATTGATGGTTTTAACTCTGAAAGATCACCTTCTTCAAGGAGTTTAAGCAGAGCAAGTAGTTCAGTGAGTTTGTTATTCAAAGGCCATGAGTATGGAACTGCTCTAATGAAATACACGTATGTGGTTGCTTGCCAGATATATGGGTCTCAGAAGGCAAAAAAGGATCCCCATGCTGAAGAGATTTTGTATTTAATGAAATATAATGAAGCCCTTCGAGTTGCCTATGTTGATGAAGTTTCAATGGGGAGGGATGAGAATGAATATTACTCTGTTCTTGTGAAGTATGATCAGCAGCTACAGAAAGAAGTAGAGATCTATCGGGTCAGGTTGCCTGGTCCCTTGAAGCTAGGAGAGGGAAAACCAGAGAATCAGAACCATGCCTTTATCTTCACTCGTGGGGACGCAGTCCAGACAATAGATATGAACCAAGACAACTATTTTGAAGAGGCACTCAAAATGCGGAATCTATTGGAGGAATACAGGACCTACTATGGTATTAGGAAGCCTACTATTCTAGGAGTCAGGGAACACATTTTTACTGGTTCTGTATCATCACTTGCTTGGTTTATGTCTGCCCAAGAAACAAGTTTTGTTACATTAGGACAGCGTGTTTTGGCGAATCCTTTGAAGATTCGGATGCATTACGGTCACCCAGATGTGTTTGATAGGTTTTGGTTTCTGACCAGGGGAGGTATTAGTAAAGCTTCCAGAGTGATCAATATTAGTGAGGACATTTTTGCTGGCTTCAACTGCACATTGCGAGGCGGAAATGTGACACACCATGAATACATCCAAGTTGGAAAGGGAAGGGATGTTGGGTTGAATCAAATATCCATGTTTGAAGCAAAGGTTGCAAGTGGAAATGGCGAGCAAGTTCTCAGCAGAGATGTCTATAGGTTGGGCCACAGGTTGGATTTTTTCCGTATGCTGTCATTCTTCTACACTACAGTGGGATTCTTTTTCAACACGATGATGGTGGTTCTGACTGTTTATGCTTTTTTATGGGGTCGGCTGTATCTGGCTCTTAGCGGGGTTGAGGGTTCTGCTCTGGCAAATAAAAATAGCAACAATAAGGCCCTTGGTACAATCTTGAATCAACAGTTCATAATCCAGCTTGGTCTGTTTACTGCACTTCCAATGATTGTGGAAAATTCTCTTGAGCATGGGTTCCTTCCAGCCATCTGGGATTTCATAACAATGCAGCTCCAGCTTTCATCTGTTTTCTACACATTCTCCATGGGAACTCGTACTCACTTTTTTGGCCGGACCATTCTTCACGGTGGTGCAAAATACCGAGCAACTGGACGTGGTTTTGTCGTGCAGCACAAAAGCTTTGCTGAGAACTATAGGCTCTATGCCCGTAGCCATTTTGTAAAGGCAATCGAACTTGGTTTGATCCTTACAGTTTATGCTGCATACAGTGTCATAGCTACTGACACTTTTGTTTATATAGCCATGACCATCACGAGTTGGTTCTTGGTAGTGTCATGGATCATGGCCCCTTTTGCATTTAATCCTTCGGGCTTTGATTGGTTGAAGACAGTGGATGACTTTGATGATTTTATGAACTGGATTTGGTACCGTGGGGGTGTGTTTGCAAAGGCCGAGCAAAGTTGGGAAAGATGGTGGTATGAGGAGCAGGATCATCTGAGGACAACTGGTCTTTGGGGGAAGTTACTGGAGATAATCTTAGATCTTCGTTTCTTCTTTTTTCAGTATGGAATTGTATACCAGCTTGGTATTGCGGATCATAGCACCAGTATTGCAGTCTACTTGCTTTCCTGGATCTATGTGGTTGTTGCTGTGGCCATTTCTTTAACAATAGCATATGCTCGGGACAAATATGCTGCCAAAGAACACATCTACTATCGGCTGGTCCAATTCCTTGTTATTTTGCTTGTAATTATTGTCATTGTTGCGTTGCTGGAGTTCACCCACTTTAAATTTATAGATCTCTTCACCAGTCTGCTGGCATTCGTCCCCACTGGGTGGGGCCTGATTTTAATTGCCCAGGTATTCCGGCCCTTTCTGCAGCGCACTCTAGCATGGGGGGCCATTATTTCCTTGGCTCGGCTATATGATATTATGTTTGGTGTGATTGTCATGGCCCCTGTGGCACTACTATCATGGATGCCTGGGTTCCAATCAATGCAGACTAGGATTCTATTCAATGAAGCATTTAGTAGGGGCCTGCACATATCTCAGATTGTGACGGGGAAAAAATCCAAGTCTAAAAATTGAAGGTACATCACCACTCCTAGAAAATACTGGAAATCTTCTATTATTTATTATATGGTATTTTGTGTTTGTTCATAAATTCAACTAAATGAGATGACTAGCAAGTTGCTGATAGTTGAAACTATGTTTCTAGGTCATGCTGCTGACATATTTTTTACTCCCATTTTCTTTGAATGTTAACTATGAGCAATGAAGTGATCTCATTGATAGCATGGTTGTGACATGGAGCATATTCCAAATGAGATATGCTTACTTGGTAGATTTTATGAGAGCCTTTTTGTTTAATGGGTTTTTAGTTTTTAAGGCATTCATGTGATTGGATACTCTCTTAGCCATTGCTGTTTACCATTGTGTTTCTTATCTCATCTTGGAATTGAAGATACTATAGATCAGTTTTTTTTTGTTTTATTTCTCATATGAGTTGATTCTTCAGTTTTCTGAACCCTTTGCATCATATTTGTGTAAATGAATCAAAGTCATTCTTTCTAAGCTGTATTTTAGTCCGTCTTACTACTTTTGCTTATAATTTTTTTCTAAGTGGATTAGTTGCTTGTATTGAAGTTGAATATTTGAAATTCATCCTAGTTCTGATTTTCAAAACCAACTAAGTGGAATGGAAACTGGGATCCTGCATTCTGTACTTCTATACTTCAATCTGTACTCAGGGTACAGACATTTTTTTAATTGGAACTGGCAGTTCCTGATGTTTTCTGGGGCATCTTTTTGTGGTATTTCTTTATTTTTGTTAATCACTTCTGAGTAGAAGAAATAAGGACAAAGAACTTTGTAAAGAATTATCAGGCGTCTCCTTGGATCACAATCATAGAGGAGTTGGCATTGACATTCGATTGTACCTCGGTCCTTGAATATAAAACTACTAGCTGCATGATTGTTTTAGTCATGGTGAATAGCTTCTAAGAGACATTTCCTCTGATTTAGAAGTTCTTTTAAGTATAATGTAAGATAGTTTTAATGCCTAAGGTCTTCCAATCATCACAACCAAATTTTAGAATCCCCAGGGAGGCTCAGGTTAGAGGGTGTTGGAATGGACCAGAGGAGGGAGAAGGCTGGAATCCCCTACTCACCAGATATTTCAATGATTGGGAACTGGAGGATATGGAGAGGCTACTGTCTTGACTTGGCTGTAAATTTTAATTGATGAGGTGGAGGACAAAATGAGATAGATAGCAACAAAGATGGTATCTTCTTAGTTAAGACAATATACAAGGCTTTAAAAGTAGAGCCTTATTGAGTCTTTCCCTTGGCAATTGGTGTGGAGGTCCCATTTGCAGCCAAAGGTTTACTGTTTCACTTGGGAAGTGGTTTGGGGCAAGGTTCTAACCCTTGACCAGCTTCAGAAAAGGGATTTTGATTTTACTAATAGATACTACCTTTGTTCTCAGTATGAGGAGACCGTGGACTATCTTCTCCTTCACTGTACAAAGATAAGGTTGTTGTAGAAATTGCTTATTCTCATTTTTTTGGTACTATGCGTGTGACCCTGGATTCAGTTGTGGAAGGGCTTTTTTCGTTGGCAAAAAATGGAAAAAGGTTTGGCAAGCACAGCCATTATTTTTATTTTGGATAGTTTGGAAGGCAAGAAACTTGATTGTTTTTTAGGGATGAGATATAGTCTATATGGAGGTTAACGACATCTTTTGTTTTCTTTGGTTAAAGAGTAAATTATTTATATTGGATGGTCCTTTGACCATAGCTGAGTTTTAGTTAGATGGAATGTGAGTGAGGTAGAGGTTTTTTTTGTACATCCTAGCTGTTTCTCGTACAATCTTGAGGGGGTGAATGCTTCCTTCTTGTAATGATCAGGTCACTACTTTAGCACCTTTTCCTAATATACTTCATTTTACTTATCAAAAGAATTCTCTACAATACAGCCACAGTCACCATCTAACATCAATGCTAGTACATCCACCACCACCATGCTGCTTTCATGATCATCAGAACTGACCATATGGCACTACAAGCAAACAACCCCTCAGCCCCGCCACCATTGCAGACACTACCACTGCAACCACCATTATTTTAACTTAGTATTGGAAAACAAGGAAGGGAAGGCTGCATGGTAGAGATGACCATGCATCCCTTGTTAAATACTCAGTTTTTGAATTTGAGAACTTCTTCTCCCCATGTTATTTTGAAATCTTCATATTCTAGTATTTCAAACTCAAGGATGTTTAAACATATATATATATAAGAAACTCAAGGATGTTAGAACCCCTCTCCAAAAAGCCTACAGTAATTGCTAATTCCTTTTTATTCTAAATTTCCTTCTGCAGATATGTTGTTCAAATGTACCTTTGGTATCCTTGTGATTTTTAAAATTCTTGCGAGACCTTGACTGTGGATAGTTGTATGCACAACGATGGAATTAGAGGCATGAATTCCATACTACATGTTTGGTTGGTTAAATGTCTTTAGATGACCTGTATTTTAGGATTCGCGAGCAATGTTTTTTTCCTGTAGACCTTGGTGGATCAATAGATTGCTGAGATTTTCCGTCCCCTAGAATTATTTGGAAAATTCTTAGCTTTAGGGTCAAAAGACTCAAAACTAAGTGATAGGTAACCCAAAGTCCATCATTCTTTTCAAATTCCTACAATGCTTTGTAAGTGACCTTAAATTTACCATAGAGGATGTTGAACATTTGACTAGCTCATAGAAATGAGAATTTTAGAGCATGTCTAGACCTTTATTTGCCTTCAAAAAATCTCCAGTTCCTCTTTTTCCATCATGTCCGAAACACACACAAAAGGAATAATCCTATTAAAATTCTTCTGTTTCTCATCCACAAAGGGACTGTATCACCTTGGTTAAGTCTCTTTAAAGTTTAATTGAACCAAGCATCACCCATGCAACCCGTACTCTATAGAAAATTAAATTTCATAATTCTCTAGCTTGCGTACAATTTAGAAGAATCTAGTCTAGTGGATTTTCCTTTTCACATACCAAAAAAACCAATTGATTCACTAAAGCCTATCCTCTTTTTTTTTTTTTGTTGTTCACATTCGGACTCGAACCTAGAACCTTCCATAACCCCATCCCATCCATTTACCTCTTGAGCACGGCCTTACGGGCTAGAGCCTATCCTCTTCTTGGTGACTACTTTAGTGTTAAAACATTTCTGTTAGAAAAGAAACCTACCTTTTCAAAACCATTGGATTCTAAACAAACTTTGTAGGGAAAACCACCTCTCCTTCCTACCCTAGAAAAGAGTAGAAGGATTTGATTAGAAGTTTCCCTTTCTTTATATTATCCATTCCCACTTGTCATTATCATTTAGATGCCTTGAAAAGTCCAAAGCTCTTCCTCTCCTTATTGATTTAATATATCCATCATCCAAGAATCTTTAATCGTGGAATATAAAGAGGGAAAAGGTCATCTTAGAGTTGATTCACCATACTAAATATTTGTCTAAAACTTCACCCATCTACCATTGGCCCACATTGAAAAAGGTTCTTCTATTAATTACCTAAAAAAAAAAATTCTCTTGATGGCATTCCACAATCAAACATCAAAACCATTCTTAATCTCTCAAGAACACCACCATTCCTCCTTTTGCCTTTTCCCAGCAGCTAGACACTTCCAAAGAGAATCATTTTGCAAGGAAAACTTCCATAACTACTTTTGCAACAATGCATTTTGGGAGTTGAAAGCTTTCTAATACCAAGACCTTGCAAACTATCTCCCATCACATTGGATGCAGCTTTTTTCTCTGAAGAATAACTAACTCATAAACAACGTCTTTGAATCTTCTCAATCCTTAAGTTAACTTGCTTGGTCAAGGGGAAAAGAGACATGATATATGGGTAACCTTGATTGGGTACTTTTGATAAGAATAAGCCTCTCACCCTCAAAGAGATATCATGTTTTCTACATGGAAAGCATCTTGTGGATGTTCTCCACTAAATGCCTACTAGTTATTGACTTATGGGAGGATCCTAAAAGAAGGCCCAGTTACAAAATTGAAACTTCCCCCTCTTACATCCTAACTCAACCACAAAATCCTCTACATAAGGAACATTGCATATCGAAATTTTGACTTGTTTTTTACCAAATTGACCTTCAACCCTGATATGGTTTCAATCCACATGGAGATTCAAAGAAGATATACAGTTGATCTAGATTGGCTTCATAAAAGTGTCATTTGTGAAAAAAAAATGAGACAACTTCTCCCCTTCACCTTCCTTTACATTAACTTGAAACCTTGAAATGAAACCTCCCTCTTTTGCTCTCTTTACTTCACAATCAAGCCCCATTGGGCTAAAATATATAGGTTGGCGGAAGGGATCTTTTTACCTTAAACCCCTAAAACTCTAGAAGAAACTGGTGGGAGTTCATCTATTAAGATTGAAAATATTGTTGTACAGTGTAGACATGCACCCATAAATCTGACCAATCAAATTTTTGTCTAAGTCTTGGTTTATTAGGGATGTCTAACACATAAGCCCAATTTACATGATCATACGGCTTTCCTAGATTCCACCTTGCCTACAATCAAACTATTCTTAGTTAAGCTCTAAGTTAATTGCTTCATTAGCAATAAGCACCCCATTTAAGTTCGTCTTCTTGCAACAAAAGCATTTTGATAGTTAGAAATAATTGATCCAACCACTTTCTTTAACTTTTTTTTTTTTATCGATAAAGAGCAAAATATATTGATAAAAAAAGTGTATACAGGGAGTATACAAGAAAGGCCCCTAGGGCCAAACAGAGAAGGCTAAGGAGAAAAACAAACAAACCAGCCCAAAATGCCAACAACCTAGGCATAGCCAACCACTTTCTTTAACTTAGTTTCCACAATATTAGCATCAACAAGCTACCTATATAAGCCACCTGCTAAACTTATATGCCTAAAATTTTTCGAGTCCTTGGATCTTCCTTTTTTAGGAATCAAAACCAAAAAGATTGCACTTAGGCTTCTTGCAAAAGACTGATGCTCATGGAACTCCTTGAATAAACCCATCACTTAATGATTCACAAAATCCTCATATTGTTGCCAAAGCATTATAATGAGACCCTTTGACCTTAATGTCTTATCCCCGCTAATTGCATGAAGAGCAACTATCTCTTGAAAGTGGAACTTCAATAACTAAACATCATTTCTACTCAAATTTTGATTACATTCCGCTGATACTTAATCTCTAATTTTTCTGATGGTTAAATATGAAACCAGTATGATGATTCTATAGGGTGTTATTTACTGTAGCAGCATTATGTACTAGGTAGTTTGTAGAGATATACAAAGAGAAGAGCAAAAACACAAAATCACCACCAGCCCACAATGAGAACAGTTTTGTCTACATATCTAAATTTAAGAGAAAATCCAATTTATGAGGTTTTATCACTGATTAAACAATTACAGAGACTAAAGGTTGTTAATGAAGGATGATTCTCACCTATGTGTGATATTTGGGTCCTTATAATAATAAAACTGATAGAATGCTGGGAAAAGACGACTCAATCCACTCCTTTATTTTCTTCCTGCAAGCTGATGAACTTAATACCTTCTTGAATCTGTGGGCAGTTCCTTCTCTGAAAGATTCACCGCTTGAAATAATTAGTGCTCTGTTCCTTCACACAACAAGTTGATTTTACTTTTACTCTACACGTCTTTCTAATAAATTAATTGGGTAACCTCCTAAATACTCCTTCAGAATTAACTTCTTCAGAATCAAGAATTCTTCCCTTTTTTTAGCATCCAAAAGCCCACTTTTTCAAAGCTGTTTCTCCCTGTCAGTAACATTTCACAAACATTTGATACTTTAAATTTACTCCTTCAACTTGGATGTTAGGATAAAACTGAAAGACCCACTGAACCTGTAGCCTTCCCACTAAGTCAGCAAGTCTTCAAAACCATCCACTTTTAGCCACATTCTCAAATCTAAAACATGATTTAGCCCTCTTATCCCATTCCCATCAAGCAAAGAAGGCTAGTGATCTCTTGCTGACTTTGGTGAAACACTTCACTAAAAGCCATTTTGACCTTACTTTTCCAATCTTCAAACACTAAGAACTGGTAAACTCAAATAAGATCAATTGTTCTCTCCATCACACCGGGTAAAAGAGGCCTAATTAATGGAATATCATGCATATTCAACTCAATTGTATTTGATAAACATCTAATGGCTGTTAATCTATTACTATTTCTTCCTTCCCTGGAATCTAACAATATAAAATTGCCACATGGATTATTCTGCAACCTTCTAATATCCCCTAATCCAATTGAAAAGCCCTCTCTATGTAATGAGTTGAATTGTTACCCCTCTCCCCCTGAAAGCCCACACACACAAGCATCCTCATAACATCTGAAACTACACAAGATTGAAAACAACCCCACTTTTTCTGTACCCCATCCCCCACCACCATTTTCTTCTTAACTTCGACATTCACCTTCAATTTTTTTGTGGCTATGAAAATATTTAACGGTGAATAAGATTAAGTTGCAAAGAAAATGGAGGTAAGAGAGAGGACAAGGAAGGAGATAGGGATTAGAGTTAGGGTTTTTAGGTGGGTTTAGGAGAGGCAGAAGATGAGAGCAAAAGGGTGATTTCATAACACCTTTTAGATTTGAAAAGCAACAAAGTTATCAGTGGTGTAATTAGTAAACCTTGGGTAACAATTGAATTCCCTGAAGGGTATTCCCACTTTGTTTTGACCCAGTTTGTAGGAATTTTCCTAGATTATCTTGTGAGGACTTTATGTTTTTGTGAGTTCAGGACGAAAAAGAAAGCCCTTCATTGAAATAAATTAGTTCTGATCTACTATGTTTGTGACATACGAGAGAGAAGGATGATGCAGTAGGTGCCAAGTCATTTTCCTCCTTTTCTTTTGGTATTGTTGCTGCACATTCTAATAGCTAATAAGCATTTGCTTTTTGATTTTTAATTATCTCCATAAAAACCTGAAAAGGCTGAGCAGGAGAATTTTTTAGGTATTTATTTCAAAAAGGATGAACGAGCTTGTTAGAATAACATTTTAAAAACTATCCTTAAATATTTTATTAGATGGGAAAAGAAAGGAGAGCTGTACAGCAACTGGCAAGTTAGCCTCCTGTCTCCTATCTTAAACATAGGGAACTACTTTGCTCCCTAGAATGTAAAATGGCCTTCATCCTAAACAAATAATGGTTGTCCCAAAACCTCCTTTTCTTGTCATGTGGAATAATATGAAGTGAGTTCACAAGTTTAGAATAGTTAAGATGCACTCTCAATCAGCTATTTTTTTATGTTCATGTATAGCCTCAATGCATTTTTTTCCCTTGTGCTCCCAGTAATCTGGAATAACCTATGCTTTTTTCCTGTGTTGACTATGTTCTTTAATTTGAAATCAACTTCTTTCCAGCCTTTGAATCTTTGATCATTAAAAACTTCCACACGTTACTAACAGGACAGCATCTTATTTTGCAGGTTTTCTGTTGGTATTGAGGCCTAGGCAACTTTTAAAAAGACGGGAAAGTAGATTCCTGAGCAGTGGAAGTTCTTTGTTTGTATTTCACCCTCTTGATGCCATTTTGCTTCTTTTGAATTTGAGTGGGAAAGGAGAAGCGTTCATGTTTGGATTATAATTGCTGGCTTCCACTTATTTTTTACCATTGTAATTAATCGATTTTTCATCCTGTGATTAATGTTTAGTTGGGGAACTTCTGATTATTGTGGATTAACTTCCCCGCGAATTGCTAGGTACAGTCCTTGTGTATTGCGTCTTTGTTGAGGATAGTTTAAGGTTGGTTGAGAGCTGATTCATATTATGATAATTTTTGCTATTCTTTTTATAGAAATGCAGCTATTTGTTTATCCATTTTCCATCTCTTTGTTGCTTATTTGTTTTATTATATTTTTTGGGGGCAGTTAATTTTGAGATTTGCAGCATAATTCAAACTGCTCGCTTGGTATTGAGTTTTTAATCTCGTGAATCTAGGGCCTGTTTGCCACTGTTTCGCATCGCTAAAACACAAGAGAAGACAATTTTATCATATCTCGATCATTCACTCTAAGACTTTAAACACGCGAACCCGCACATGGCCGATTCTGATTCTGGCCTGGCCGCTCTTCCACTTGACTGCTCAAAGAAAAATACTAAAGGCCATAGGGAGAGAATAGTTAGCAAAAATATGATAGGAGGAGAGAATGACAATAAATTGCTCTCACCTTCACCCGTTTATCTTCCCACTTATGCGCTTGTCCCAAATCTTTGTTCTTGCTTTAGGAATAAAAATATGTTTTTCTTACCAAGTGATTATCCTTTGAAATAAGTGGATAAAATCTATTATTTCTTATCACGATTATCCTTTGAGAAATAATGCCACAATCTGCTTTTCCTTATTAAAAGACATCCTTTCAGTTAAATAAGAGATTTCAACCAGAACCATGATGTACTAAATATATTTTTGTATCATCCATAAGAAAATGTCATAATGCGAAGAGAATTTTTCCATTTACTAGAAACCAGAGTCATCATCACTTGGGTGATCTCAATAGACACCTAATGCAAAGCTCATATACTCTAATTGCTCTTTATAAACTGATGTGATCAACACTGTCTTAAGTTCTCTATGTTCATGTTGATTTCAATTGTCCATAAAAGCTCTCTCCAACTAATGATTTACAAACTCACTGTCCAACCTTCTTGCCTTTCTTTCCCTTCTTTCTCTTCTTCCTCTTCGCCGCATGGGGGGCAGGCTGCGGGGCTTGTTCGACCAGACATGTTGGCACAATAATTTTCGTGATTAAAGAGCACAAACTTTTAATCAGGGAAAATGATAAGATTGTGAGTACCTTATCTTCGCACCCACTACCCACCCGCTGAGTCTGCTTCGCCTGCGCCACTCCGCATAAAAAGCCTTTTCGCCTGCCCACTACCGTATTAAAAACCAAGAGAGAAAACTATCTTACGGGAGAGCCTTAAAGCCCATCTTTGTCGCTAATTTTGTCAGGCGACAAGTACAAAGTGTTTCACCAGACGTTGTCAATTATTGACCTCTGGAACCCCTTTAACAAGAGGGACTCTTCTGTCGCACATGGGCCAACAAGCAAGACGCCATTTCTGGGCTTAGGCTCTAGCCAACAGGCTAAGAGCTACTGCTGTGCTTAAGCATGTGCCAAAGAAGCTTGTGGAGCCATATCCCGGTCTCAGTACCAGCCAGCTTAGAGCCTGTGGTCCGACCTAAGAAGTACTGCAGCCAGAGCCAAAAGCCCGACATTTAGGCTGCCAGGAGGCTAGGAGCCACAAGTCTAGCCTTTAGAAATTGCAAGCAAAATTAGGAGCCATGTCCGTCCCGCTAGCTGTGAGTCAAGTCCGGTCCCTTGTAAAGGCCACAGCTAAGGCTACAACCGCCTTAAGAAAGGGTTGGCCAGGCTAGAGCCTAAGGTCCCACTCTAAGAAAAGGCCACACTTGCAGCCACAAGTCCGCCTGGGAAGCGTTAAGAGCGCTGGGGAGCCATGTCTCGACTTAAGAAAAGTACAATGCGCCTTGTGAGCCATAAGTTTGGCTCAGCACCAGAGGCTCGGGAGCCACAAGTCCGCTCAAAGGGCCACAGCCAGAGCCAAAAAGTCCGCATCTGAAAGCCACCAGCCAGAGCCACAAGTCTAGCCTTTAAAAAGGCTCACAGCTTAGAGCCACAAGTTCGACCTTAAGAAAAGGGTCAATGTGCTTGCAGTTTAAGCTCGACCCTTTCTGAAAAGCACTGCGAGGTCGCCGACCTTGTCCGCCTTTAAAAGTCACACAGCTTAAGCCACAAGTTCGCCTTAGAAAGTGCCTATAGACTCCCAGAGTTAGAAGTCCGACTCAGTATCAATAAGCTCGAGGCCAAAAGTTTGGGCCTTTGAAAGGGCACAAAGCTTGAGCCACAAGTTTCCGCCTAGAAGCCAAGAAGAGCTGTAGCCCACAAGTCCGACCTAAGAAACTGGGCTAGAGCCTGGAGTTAAAAGTCGAATTAAAGTGCCGGCTGCCTGTGGTACCACAAGCTGGGTCTTAAGAAAGGGTCAATAGGCTTAGATCCGAAGTCTAGCCTTTAGAAAGGCCATCGGCGATGCCACAAGTCCGACTCCAAGAAGGGCTACAGTTTATAGCCTATAAGTCTCGCCTTAAGAGCGCTTAATGTGCTTAGAGCCAAAAGTCTGGCCTCACAGAAGTGCCGCAGTTTAAAACCACAAGTCTCGCCTTCGTAAAGGGCCATCGACGTGAATGAACTACAAGTCTGGCCTTAAGAAAGGGCTTGCGCTTAGAGCCGTAAGTCTAAATTTTTCTGTGCGCCGCAGGGCTTAGAGCCACAAGTCCTGGCATTTGGGGAAATGCAAAGCCTGTGAGCCTAAGCCTGGGCCTTAAGGAAGGGCCAACAGGGGCTAGAGCTGCAGTCGTAAGATTTTGAAAGCGACAAGAAGCTTGTAGCCACAACCCGACCTTAAGAAAGGGGCCGCCTAAGTTCAACATTTTGAAAGTGCCAACAGTTTAGGAACAGCCTCCCGACTCAAGAAGGCCACTGCGCCAGAGCCGAAGTATAGCATTTTGAAAGTGCGAGTGGGAACTGGAGGCGATAAGTCGCTTTTTTGAAAGTGCCGGCGAGGCTTGGAGCGGAGAGTCGGCCTTTTGAGAAGTGCCCGATGGAAGCAGGCCACAAGTTTTGGTCTTTCAAAGTGCCGGGTTTGAGCCCTGAGTCCCAGATTTTTGTGAGTACCGACGAGGATATATTATATCCGGACTTTTGTGAGTGTCAACAGGATATTAGCCATATTTGGACTTTTGTGAGTGCCAGCAGGATATTAGCCATATCTAGACTTTCGTGATTGCCAACAGGATATTAGCCATATCTGGACTTTTGTGAGTGCTAGTAGGATATCAGTCATATCTGGACTTTTGAAAGTGGGTTATTGCAAAGATTGAAAGGTAATGCTTTAAATAAAACTTTATTGATAATACTTTTTCCAGGATCGTGGCTTTCTCGTCTGGTCTATGACTAGTCATTCTCCACCATTGTAGCGTTCAACATGACTTGCAACTCCTTCCTCTTGCTTGTTCCTCTTGCTTTCTCTACATGTCCACGAAGCCCGATGGAGGAATTGATCTTTAAGAGTTGGTTCACTTGGGTTGCTTGAAACTTTGCCTTTATTGCCTCGGACGAATTAGATGTGGAATGGGGTATCGACAGAGCTTCGGGTGACGAAGGGTTATTGGACAACCGTTGAAGCCAAACCCTTGTAGCCTATAGGCGAGACTTTCTTTTCGGTTCCCACAGACGACGCCAATTGTTGTTACCTTGATAAGTCGATATGCGGGGCCCTCAGTTTGAACTGGAAAAGGCGTCGACGACGGTGGAGTTGAGGCGCACTATCAGTGATTAAAGTGGCAAAAATATGGAGAGGGAGGAGAGAATAGACGCAGTTGGAATTACTTACCTTCACCCAGTGAGTCTTCCAATTTATAGGCTTGGTTTGAGTAATTTATTATTTTAAGAGCCAAATATGTTTTTCGCCTCCGGATTATCCTTTGAAAAAATAAGGGATTTGGAAATTAGGAAATCCGTGGATAAATATATTTTTTGTATTATTCATAAAGTCCATGCTATATGCGGTAGGATGGTCGGTTGGGGGACTTGAAATCCTAGACAGGCTACCATGAAGCGAGTCTTTAAAAAGACACCTTGACTTTCTCATGTGAGCTTTATGACTCTCCCGTCTAGATAGGTCTCGCCTAGTTTTAATATGGTAAGTGGGCTTGGGCTACTTTAAGTTGTGGGTCTTGGGCTAAACGGGCCCTAGGCCCATTAAGTAGTGGGTCTAAAGACCAAGTACTCACAATTTTAATGTTCTCTTAAAACTGTTCTTGTTATTTGAATTTAATGTTTTATGTGTTTCTTAGAACAAAAAAATTGAAAATCAAATATGTTATTATATTTTCTTATTCTCATTGTTTTTAAGAAAATAAAACAATTTTAAAAAATAACAACTTCAGCTTTTGTGGATGGATCACAATTGGGCCTGCCCTGTCAAAGATTTGAAATGTGCAGTAGCTGTGGTCAAGCTTACTGAATGGACAAACTTTATCTTTTTGAAAGTTATGGATTCTGCATGATATTTTAACTCGTTCATTCTTTTACTGTCCAGAACTAGATTCCTTTGAGGCTATGTTTGGTTAGAGAAAAAATGATAAGGAAAATGCACGAAAGAAAATAAAATATAATAAAAATTAGTTGGTAGGTTAAGTTTGGTTTATGGAAAAGTTAATAGTCAAAATATAAGGGAGAGGAAATAGAAATTAAAAGTAGGAGGAAAAAAAGTAAAGATAAAAAAATAGAGTTAAAATTAATAAATTATTTTTATTTGTGATTTTAAAAATATTTAATTATTTAAACTTTTTTTTAAGTACATAATTTTGTTCTTGCTAACTTCCTCCCTATGCCATCTAGGAATTCTCATTGACTAGTATTTAATTATTAATATAAATATTAAATAATTTAAAAATATATTAAGTTTTTGATTGATTTTAATTTTGTTTCGTTTTCTTTGGAATCCTGCATAGGATAATTAGATTTAATAAATAATTTCATATATATATAATATTTTTTGGCAATCTATTATAACTTTACTTTTTATATGATAAAAGAAAATGATTTATAGAATTGGAATCTATTTAATTTTCTTCGATTTCATTTTCTTCCGTTTTTGCTTTCTATTTTCTTTCAAACTTTTTGAAACAAAAATAGTTTAAACTAAAAACAAAATTTAAAAAGTAAAATTAATTTCCTTCATTATTTTTGCAATTTAAAATAAAATGTAAAGGGTGTTTATTCATTTTGTAAGAAAATTATGAACTTCAGATTCGATGTGCCTTGGTTCCCTTTACTTACAGATCATAAGAACCATGATATTTGGTATACCTTTTTTTTTTTTTTTTTTAATTTTTTATAGAAAATAGTTCAATCACAAGAATTTTTACTTTGGAAATTGGGAACATAATTTAATAATTTTAGTTATTTTCAGTTGCCTTTTGAGACTATTTTATTTTTTTTTTAAAAACGAGAAGTACAAAGAAGAGTTCAAATAATTTAAAATGCCGTTGGGTGTCACTGAGTCAGTTAGGGCCCAGGCGCGTAAAGATGGGCAGGCCAAGTTGGGTAGAAGCAGATTTGAGGAGACAGGGAGGGGGACCAACTTCATCAGTACAAATATGAACTTCAATCTTGGATCGGAAGTTTTGTCCCACATAACATAAACTTTATTGTTGTAGCTGTCATTGTCTTTAAAAAAATAATACGAAGATGTCATCGTGGCTCATTTGCAGTCCCTTCCAACTCGCTAAAAGTCAAATACTTATTAAATTTTTAATTTTTTTTTTAACAAATTTGTTAAAGAGATAACCATGGAAAAGGATTTGTCGGTAGTCGACAGGTAGTAAGTTGACAAGGAAAGGAATGGTGACACTGCATCAAAGACTTTCTTAATAAGTAAATGTGAATCCATCCATCCATACACCGCCCGACAATACCGAGGGCTTTTTTCTATGTCATACTGACAGTGCCCACGCGTTTGCTCCTTACAGAACCAACCAACCAACCAACCAACCAACGCCCTCCCTCAATTACCAAATTGTACCGTAATCTGCGGCCAGTTCGCTCTAGGGAGGATAATGCAGAAGCCTTTGCTCGCCGGAGAAACCAGCGGTGGGGGATCCCGTTGGAGGGACCTCAAGCCCGTCTTCCATCGGAGGTCTGATGCCATCGCCTACGGTACCCCCTACCAGAAGGCTGCCGCCCTTGTCGATCTGGTTTCTTCTTGTTCTTCTCTTCTTTTTTTTTCTTTTGATATGAGTTGCTCTGGATTTGGTTCTGGTTTATGGACTGTCGGAACTCAAGTGAAGTGGATTTGAGATTGGCTTTGTGTAGATTGGGAACATAGGTGGTGTGGTTGGTATGATCTCTGTTTATGGTGAACTTGAGTCTGGTTTATTAAATTTTGTAACTGTGATGGCAGTAGGAGAATTCGGAAAATCACACTTTGGGAGTGAGCTTAATGTGCGAGTTAGCGATTGCGTGTCAAACTTTTGAGACATGGTTGAATTTCCTTGGAGTTGAATTTCAAGAGAAGGATTTGCGTGAGAGATCTGAGATGGTCCATTGACCAATGTTTCTTTTGTGTAGATCTGGTCCTCTTTTTTGGTCTACTATTTAGAGCTTGAGTCTCAGTAGCCTTAGCTTGAAAACGAGTGCGTTTGGATTCTAAATGCACTCAACTTCATGAAAGCCTAAATGCTCTTAAATGCCACGGAGAACACTTTTTGGATCATTAGCTATTTAACAGTGGTGTTGGTGTTCAGCATTCAAATGCTTGTCAAAAAGCCTCTAATTTTGGGGAGCAAAAGAACCTCAATAGTCACAATAATGGGCCTTTAAAAATACAGGAGACTGTATGAAGGAACTGAGACTGGCCAATTGGTGTCAACCCACTACAAGGGACCGGGCTGCTGAAATGGCAATAAGCCCCTTGCCTAGGAGAAGCTATATATGGATTCCAGACTTTTTAGTTTGAACTCTTGGATGAAGCCTTAAAAACCTGAGGAAATCGTCCCTAAATTAAGTCGAAAAACATAGCTTGTTGGGGTTCTTCAACCATTAAAATTCAACCATAAGCTACCCAAGGTTATGAAATTGTCGACACTGTAAGACCTTATTCCCACTGCACATGGAATTTTGCGATCTGAGCTTTGGTAAGGTGATGGATCTGGTTATATCAGGCTCCCTGGTAAAATATGCTTAACATCTTTCTTAAAGAGAATCATGCTGTTGGTGGTAATGTTGGATTGCTGGTAATAGTTCTTTTTTTTTAATTACCTCTGCTGTTGTCTCATTTTCATCCACTACAAACATGATTGAAATGGTTATTATGGAAGTGATAAAGGCAACATTAGTGTTTGAATATAAATTTAATGAATAAATATGAGAAGCAAAGAAACTCATTGAAATGAGAGATCCTGGCTTGCACAGAATCCAGTTCATGAAGCCAGTTCCCTTTAACTACTTGGAAATTGGCTTCCCAACAAAAGGTTTCACGTAGAAGGCTGTTTCAAGTTGTTAGCCAAACATTGATTTTTCCCTTTATTTTGTTGAGAGGATTTCTAGAGTCTAGAAGCCCATTTTAAGCCACTAGGAATGTTTGATAAATTCAATCATAATCATATGATGATTTACTTGTAGTTTTTTTGACATGTTTTTTTCCTTATGTGGAAACTCAATTGTAGGAAGGACAACATGTTCAATGCTATGACTAAAGGTGAACAAGATTACATGCTTGCTATAGAACATTAGAAGTAAATTTCATGCAAATTGTCTTGAACGTAAGAATGTTTATTTTATTTGTTTTTTCTTTTCCTTTTTCTTTTTTCTTCTCTCTTTCTAGTGGAAGTCAATAGTTCCACTTAAAATCAAGTCTTTTCATGGTTGGTGCCCATGAAGAAGATTAATACCAATGTTTTCTTGTGGACTATGATGCCTTATAAATTCGTCAAACTGAGGGGTTGTGATTTTTGTTTTAGTCTGTGGAATTGCATTATGCTTGTGCTATAGCTTTTTTAGATCGTTTCATTCTTGGGTCTTTCTGAAGTCATTGTAGATATGATGGAAATAGCTTTCCATGGTCTTGGCTAAAATTTGGGGGGTAAATTATGTGGTTGGAAGCTATGTATGTACTTCTTTGCATGATCTGGTTCAAGGGACATGATTTCTGAAGATTAATGGAGGACTATAGAGCACGAGGCTGGGGGGTGGGTGGGTTTGGTGTGTGCGTTCTACCTTACTTCACTTTGTTTTGTTGCGACATTGTTTGAGAGTGTTCTCTGCTGTATGATTATGATAGACTGGAGAGGAAACTTGAAATTATTACTGGGGTCCTTAGAGAGCTAAAGTTAAGTGGATGTTTGCTCCCCTATGATGCCTTTAGAATGGAATTTCTTGGTCAGTTTTTGGACAACTCAGGGAAAATGGGAATCAGAAAAAGCTCAGGAATCATGATGACAGGGTTATGGAGTGTTCCTGACTGCTGGTTTTGGCTTTCTGAAGTAAAAATCTTCCACTTTGCTGGAAGGTTGGTAGTGAAATCCTCCTAGGGTGCTAGTGGTCTTATGGTGGAAGGGGGGTTTTGCCGTTTTGGGATGGTGCTTTTTGTGAGTGTCACAAGGAAAGAGGTTCTTGGTTACTGGGTTTTTGGATTTCTAAATTCCTTGATCTCTCTAAAGGCTTGTGATTCTACTTCTGTTGAAGCCTAGGTTAGAAAACTGGATCGCAGATGATTTGGACAAATGAAGAGCCTCTTCTTAAGACCTTCTATTAGGGATTTCCCAAGCCCCTGACCCATAATATTTTTATGAGTAAACATTTATTGATTTAAGGGCTGTAGGCTGAGTGTTGATATATTGATTAAGGGCCTATACATTGAGTGTTTGAAGATAGTAATAATCAAGTTACTTTGTTTTTGCACCTGGTTCTAAGGATCACTAATTGTTTCTTTTGTTTGCTCCTTTTTTATTAACACTTATGTTAAGGATTATTTTCCTAATCCATTTAGGAATCTTTTCCTTCTTTCCGTTTCTCTTTAATCTGACTCTAATAGTCTCCTAATTAGACTCTACCTTTGTTTCCTTTATTTACTCTAACACTTACAGTATAAATATGTATGTTCCCTTACTTCTTTAATCAATGAAAATCAAAGAGTTATTTTTCTCTTTACATGGTATCAGAGCCACGGGTTAAGTTTTTGCCATGTTTTCAATTCCGGCAACTTTTTCGGCAGGCCTCTTTCTGGTAGGCCTCTTTTCCATAAGCACTCTTTTCTGGCAACCCTCTTCAGAAAATCCATCTAGTGGTCATGTCTCACTTCGGTCACATCAACTCGCCGTGTAGTCAATTCCGACGACACATCTAGTAGCCATGTCTCGCTCCACTTTCATCGGCTTGCCCTGTAGTCAATTATGGCAACCCATCTAGTGACGGTGTCTCACTCTGGCCACATCAACTCGCTGTGTAGTCAATTGCGACGACACATCTAGTGACCATGTCTCACTCACATCCGCCGACTTGCCGTGTGATCGATTCGATTATTTATCTGGTAGTGTCTCCTCGATCCACATCAACTCCATCGTAGACAATGTCGAATTCGCGTTAATCGGCGTCGGCGCTGACTTTTCCAATGACCCCAGATCTACCCATCGGATAGGATTAAGTACACGTGTAACAAGCTTGGTGCATTTGACCTATATGCTCCAGCTTGAAGGGAAGTGTTAAGGATTAATTTCCTAATCCATTTAGGAATCTTTTCCTTCTTTCCTTTTCTCTTTAGTCTCCTAACCAGACTCTAATAGTCTCCTAATTAGACTCTCCCTTTGTTTCCTTTATTTACTCTAATACTTAAGAGTATAAATATATATGTTCCCTCACTTCTTTAATCAATGAAAAAAGAGTTATTTATCTCTTCACAACTTCCAATAATAAAAAAATCTTACGAGGGATTTCTGGAAAGCCTCAATTTAGGATCTTGGTTGCATCTATGCTATTTCATAGTTTCCCCCCTAAATAAATAAACATGAGTATGGGCACAATATCTGAACACTATAGTTAGCACCAAGAACTGTTTCCTTCTGCGTCTGCTCATTTAATGAGCATGAGCATTCCAGAATTCTTGATTGATGTTCTATAAAATTCAATCCACATGAGAAAAAGGAACATGTAAGTCATTTTTCTAATATTTATTTAATTTTCTCCATTCTTATGGTTTGTGCTTGTCTGCAAGGGGTCTTGGAGTGTTGCCTTGCTGACACAAAGATAGTAATGTAACTAAAATCAAGTCATTGTCTACAGCCATATGGAACTTGGATAGAAGCATCAATTCTTCTTCAAAATGTTTGATCTGTTATTATTATTATTAATTTTTCTTTTTAATTGCTTCTCAATGGTATGGATTTGTTTTCATTCATGATATGCATGATCATTGATTGAGAGCACATTTTTCAGGCTGAAGATGGTATCGGCCTACCAGAACAAATGCTTGATCAGGAAAACTTTGAAAGTGCAGCAAAGTTCTACTTCATTTTTATTCGATTCGATATTCTCTGGTCCCTCAATCTTTTTGCGTTGATAATTCTAAATTTCTTTGAGGTAAGGATAGTTTTTTCTGTGGTTTACCTGTAAAAGTCCATAAAGAAAATTTATTTTGTTCTAATAATTTCTACTATATAATTTGTTCAGGGCCTAGAAGCAAATATATAGGGAAAAAAAATGATAAAAAGTAAAAAAGAAAGAAAGAAAATCTTTGAATTTCCAATTTATAGGCTCAATTCTTTCCTAACTGGCTTGGAGCAGTTTATGAGTAGATGGTCGGGTTATTTCTTATTTAACCATTTTGCAGAAACCCTTGTGGTGTGCCAAATATACAACATACACTTGCAATGACAGGGAATACTACTTTCTTGGGCAGTTGCCGTACTTAACTGGCATTGAGTCCCTTATCTATGAGGTGAGATTAATGATGATGATTTATTTATTTCCTTATTAAGGGTGGATATTTTCTTTCAGTCCATTTTCTTTGTGGGGTAGGATCAAGAAGGTGGTGGTTGTGGGGTGTCAAACTCCATACAGGAGGTTCTTTATATTTATATAATGAGAATAGAATTATTGATACTAGAAATTTGGGATCAGTAGTTGATTACAAAGAACCCTTTTCCCTTCCATAATCATCTAGGTTCAATTACCATGGTGCATATCATATCAAAGTTGTTAAGTTCAATGTGATAAGTTGGATTTTCTATTAATTTGGGTCCTAAAATTCTCAGAGCATCAGAAAAGAGGATCTGAAGGGTCCAATGCTTCCTTCAAAATCCACATAAATAGGTGTCTTTTCAAAGTGCTTTTTTTGCTCCTTGAATAATGCACTGACATCATAGTTGCTCCATGCTCGTATTACTTTGCATCATTGCATGCATGATCTTATGTGAAATCGCAATTCAATTTGCAGTTCTGGTAGTGGTTGTAGTTACTGGGTGATTTGGAAAATCGACTTCTGTGCAGATAGTTAAATGATGCAGAGCTGTCTACTTCCACAAAAGATTGTATTTATGCACTAAAGCTTCTCGGCCTAGTTAATAGGATTTTACATGTACTTTTTATCTGTTTTTATGTAATATTTTCCTGAGATATATTTTCATATGAATTTGTATGATTTTCTACTTTCTTTTTCAGGGCATAACACTCATAATACTCATCTTATATACGTTCTTTCCAATATCATATGAAGGATCCCGGATATATTGGAAAAATCCTCTGAATAGATTGAAGGTGCTCATTTTCAAATTCTTGTAGAGTTATTTTCTGAATTCTTACATAAGAAGCTTCTTTCTTTTTTTGCATTGATGATGTTTTTTTCAGTGATTCTCATGCCTTCCTGTTATAATTTTGATATGTAATAAAAAAACTTTTGTTTAAAAAGTGTTGGTTCCTGTTCCATGGTTGTTCATCTTCATGTAATGGAATGGGAGAAATATGATATTATGAAAACTGTCTAATTGACGCTTCCTTAAATACAAAGCAGAAAGGATGGGCAGCATTTTAGGAAGGAGATTTTTGCCCTCTAACCTGATATTATGTAGCATAGCAGAGAAGTGGTTGAGGCCATTATGTCCTAGCTTCCTAGGGAAAGTGGAATTGTATATGTGCAGTCCCAATCAGAAGTCACTGGTACCTGTCTACCCAATGTTGGATGATCTTATCCAAGCAGAATCTGAACAATGTGGTCAATCTGTGATTGAAAGCCAAGAAGTACCTGAGTTGGGAACTGAACATGGTGTGGACCTGACTGCATATGAAATGAAAATGAGACTGCAATCCCAAAGGAAAATGAAAAAACTCCTTTGGCTTACTCAGTATGGAAGCTGGACAATGTTACAATCCTTATCCTTATCTCTCTTCAATCGGCCAAACTTCGTCTCTGAAGACAGACATTGAAAACTCTCCTCCAAATCCTACATCTGAAGCTGATTTATATATTCCTGTTTCTCTTAGGGAAGTTATTAGAACTTATACCAAACATCCATTGTCCAACCATCTCTCATATCACTGTCTATGCATCATCTAGCGATCTACAAAGCCTTCGCAACTGACCTATCTCTCTAGTCTATATCCAACAAGATACAAGAAGTTTCACCAATTTGAAAGAGGGAAGCTATGTTTGAGGAAATGAGAGCCTTGCTTACAAATGAGACCTGGGAAGTGGTAAAGCTGCCTTATGGAACAAACTTGTGGCATAAGGCCAAGTTAGTGGCGAAGGATACATTCAAGATCCTTGGTATTGATTACAAAGAAACATTTACTCCAATCACCAAAATGAACTCAATTAGAACCTTGCAGTCCCTAGCCATTAACATAAATGGGATTCAACATATGTATCCAAAAAAAAATAAATGGGATTCAACATCAATTTGATGTGAAAAATGCCTTCGGCATGGAAATCTATAAAGATGTCTATATGGGTGCTCCACTTGGCTATGAAAGCTTGTCTAGTAAAATGAGAATCTGTGAATTAAAAATGTCCTTGTAGTCCTAAACAATCCTGTATAGCTTAGTTTGAGAAATTCACTTAGTCCATGAGGAGATATGGTTTCACTCAGTTAAGGAGATTACCTTTTTTTGTAAACCATCCTCACTAATGAAACTTATTAGGCTTATTGTCTATATAGGTGACATGATTGCAACGAATGATGATTCAAAGGAAAAAAACTTGAAGACACTCTTGAAATCAAGGACCTAGGTATTAATGGAATTTGTAGAAAATATTCTTAATTTCCTAGGGTTACATGAATAGTTGTAACCTATCATAAGGTTGCTTTGGTATTTATTTGTAGTTTATGATAGTTTCCTAATTTTGCTTCTCCTTGCTTTGTGGACTGGAATGTCAGCCACATATTGAAAATGATCCTAGGATTTTAATTAAGAAGATTAATGAGAATTTAGTAGTTTATTCCATATTAGCATGAGAGAAATAAACTTGTGGCCCAATCTGTCAAGTGTGCTTTCTTAGGATATGCTAGAAACCAAAAAGGCTTTCTTTGTTATGATCCTCATGCCCGTCGTACTCGTGTCTCTAGGAATGTAACTTCTTTTTAAAAAAAATCAACCCTTCTTTAGCACACAACAAACTTTAGTATTCCCTTCTCTATCTATTTTCCACATTTCCCCAATTCTCCAACACCAGTACAAAGACTTAAAACTGATTATGTTTATCGTAGACGCACTCCTCCGAAATTTGATCCTCCTATAGATGTTACTGAGGTTCCTCTAGATCTTCTTGGGCATCTGATCATGTTATACCCATTTCTAGTTATCCACCTCCTCTTTGGAGAAGCTCTAGAACTTACAAACCTCCTGATAGGTATGGTTTTTCAACCCTTGTGGCTATGTTTGCTACTTTGTCTTCCATTTCTATTCCACTTGTTATAAATAGGCTATGAAACACGAGTGTTGGCAACAAGCAATGGAAGGAACTTCAAGCACTTGCGGAAAACCATACTTGGGATATTGTTTCTTGTCCTTCAAATGTTAAGGCAATTGGTAGTAAGTGGGTTTATACTTTGAAACTTGAAGTTGATGGCTCTCTAGATAGATACGAAGCTCAATTGGTTCTTGTTAGTGTGCATTTTAGTAAATATCGCGTGCAGATAAGTTAGAGTTAGTCAATATTAGCTTGTAAATTAGTTTCCTAAATTTTAGGATGTTAGTAACCTAGCTCTAGTTTCTCTTCTATTTATTAAGCCTGTAATCTATTATCTAATGAATGATTAAGAGATTATTTTGAAATAAACTTCACTGTAGTATTTAGTTCTATCTCTCCTCTTGAACACTTTCATGGTATCAGAGCCCTATTGGCTCCTTTGAGGCAATGGTTCAGAAGCAGTTGCGGATGTTTCTCAGTCTACCTCCAATTTTATTCCCACAACATCATCTTACTCTGAATCTTCCCTTCCAATGCCATGACCCCTTTCAAACTGATCGATCATAATTTTATCCCTTGGTCCTGATCTGTTTAGATGATTGTTCGAGGCAAGGGAAAATTCGGATACCTTGATGGTTCCATTCCTCAACCCTCTACCGACGACTTTTCTTACAATACTTAGGAGATTAACAACTCTCTTGTGATGTCTTGGTTGATTCATTCAATGGAAAGCAAGATTGATGAGATTTATGTTCTCTATCCTACCACGAAGTCTATATGGGATGATGTCTCTCGTTCCTACTTTGATTTGGAATACTCTTTTCAGATGTTTGCCCTTTGCAATCGTGCGCGTAACCTGCACCAAGAAGATGCCTCCATATTGACTATTTTCACTCCCTCACTCGACTTTGGCAAGAGCTGGGCTTATTTCAGGATAACAATTGGCATGATCCAAAAGATTCTAAGATTTACTGGGACACCCTTTTGAAGGAGCGTAATTTTAAAGGAGCGCACGTATGATTTCCTTGCTGGCCTAAATCCATCTCTCGATAAAGTTCGAGGTCGTATCCTTGGTCTCAAACCTCTTCCTGTTATTGATGAAATCTTTGCTGAAGTCTGTTAGAAAGAACATTGCTCGCAAGAGTATCATGCTCGGCTCCATTTCAAGTCAACCATTGGAATACACGGCTATGGTAGTTAAGTGAACTGATGATCACTCAAAGAAACCGACCACTTGGTGTGAATATGGGCGTAAGCCTTATCACACCAAAGCCAAGTGTTGGAAGTTGCACAACAAACCTATAGATTGGCCTGACGCGAGGGTAAGATATTCGAGCGCTTGGTTTGCTCACAAAACAAAATCTGCCGATCGCATGAATCTTCTCCGTTCACAAGAGCTATTGACTTGAACACACGAGGCAAGTTGTAACCTCCTCGCGATCGCCATCCTGGCTCATTCGGTAACATTCATTATCTCTTATTGATTTTCTTGTGAGCCATAGATACTTGACTTCGGGGGCTTTTCGATCACATAATGGTGGCGGTTGTGCACATATAGCCCCTCTTACGTAGGCGTAAGATTGCAGATGGTTCAATTCTTAACATTCCTGGCACTGGTTCTGTGAATATTAGCCCTTCTTTATGTCTTCGGAATGTTCTTTACATACTCGATTTCAATGTAAAATAACTTTGGATCTACATTGCAATGTTGTTTTTTCTTCAGTATGTTAGTTTCAAGACCAGATATCGGGGCGAGTGAGTGGGAGTGCTAAGGAGTCTTCAGGGCTTTACTATTTCGTGCAGTCTATTTCTCCTTTGAATAAGCAACAAATGCCTTAGAGGTGTTCCACTTCCTTCACTAGGCATCAAAATTTTTTTATTTTACATTGTCGTTTAGGTCATCCTAACTTTACATACCTAAAATGATTGTTTCCCCTGTTATTAAAAAATAATGATAATTTTGAATGTGATGTTTGTCAAATTGCTAAACACAAAAGAATTCCATTTCCATTACGTCCTTGTCAACCATCTCAACCATTCTTTCTTGTTCATAGTTGTTGAGAGAAAAGGAATCTTGAGAGAAAAGGAATTCTCTAATTTTCATTAATTTACAAAAGAGGGAATATACATATTTATACTCTAGTGTTAAGGCAAAAAGGGAAACAAAGTTAGAGTCTAATTAGGAGACTATAGAGAGAAGGCAAAGTTTCCTAAATGGATTTGGAAACTAATCCTTAACACTTCTTCTCAAGCTGAAGCATATAGGTCAAAAGCACCAAGCTTGTCACTTATATACTTTATCGTAGGACTTCTGAGAGACTTAGTGAAGATATCTGCTAATTGGTTATTAGAGTTGACAAAACCAGTAGTCATGCATCCCGATGTAATCTTCTCTTTGATAAAGTGGCAATCCACTTCGATGTGATTGGTCCTCTCATGGAAAACTAGGTTAGATGAAATATGCAAGGCGGCTTGATTATCACATATAAGCTTCGTATGTTCATCCTTCCTAAATCTTATCTCTTGGAGAAGATGGTTTAGCCATATGAGTTCACATGTTGCTAAGGCCATAGCTTGATACTCGGCTTTAGCATTAAATCTAGCTACTACATCTTGTTTCTTACTCTTTCAGGATATTAAGTTACCTCCAATGAACACACAATACCTTGATGTCAAACGTCTATATGTGGGTGAGCCTTCCTAGTTTGCATCACTGTAGCCAACAATTTGAGTATGACCTTTATTCTCATACAACACCCCTTGACCTGGTGTTCCTTTGACATAACGAAGAATATGAACTGTAGCGTCTCAATGGCTATCACAAGGTGATTGTAGAGCGACCCCAACTACGCTCACGGGAAAGAAATGTCGGGCCAGGAGTGATAGTAAGATGAACAGTTCTGCCACCGGTCATCGATATCTCCTTGGATCTCGTAGAGGCTTCTCCTGACCTGATACAAGTTTGACATTCAGATCCTTAGGAGTGTCTACAGGCTTATAGTCTGTGAAAAAAGAAGAAAAGAATGCTTTTCTTTATTGAATTGATGTGTGTAAACAGATAGAGGCCCTATGTATATATATAGGAGAGAGTATAACAAAAAAGGTAGCAAGAAAAAATGTACAAGGAAAATATTACAAACATGGAAGGAACTATGAGAGGAAGGTCCATTGGACATTCCTTCTACGTTATTCAACACTCCCCCTCAAGTTAGAGCATATAGTTCATATGCACCAAGCTTGTTATAAAGATGTACTTAATCCTATATGATGTTGATGGCAATGCAACATAGAGAAGGGCCGCCGGAGAAGGTTTACTGAAGAAGGTTCGTCGGAGAAGGTCGGTTCGACGGAGAAGGAAGGTTCGTTGGAGAGGTTGGTTGCCAGAAAGAGAACATGACAAAAACTTAACCCATGGCTTTGATACCATGTGAAATGAGAGAAGAAAATAATGTTTTCTGTGAGTGATATGTATAAACTGATACGACAGTATGTATATATCTGAGAAGTATAACCAAAAGGTGTAGAAAGAATGTCATGAGAAAGAAAACTATCTGAGGATAATATCTGAACATGGAAGGAACTATAGAGGAAGGTCCATTGTACATTCCTTCTATGTTATTCACCATAGCCCAACATACAAGTGTCCGCTAATATATCTAAGGTATACTTCCTGCGAAAAATATGTGAGATCAGTGGGCCATAGTGTGCAGAAATTACTTGAGTTTCTCGAGTTTTTGTCGAT
This sequence comes from Tetrastigma voinierianum, assembly GCA_016808115.1. Taxonomy (NCBI): domain Eukaryota; kingdom Viridiplantae; phylum Streptophyta; class Magnoliopsida; order Vitales; family Vitaceae; genus Tetrastigma; species Tetrastigma voinierianum. Next base: position 552,774 of record JAEQBH010000206.1, on the reverse strand, counting down.
TATTTTTTGAGTTTAAGATACCATTACGGTCAGTGGTCACTGCACATGTAACAATGTCATCCCATAAACAATCAAGTAAATACATTGTCGATAAATTATGATGATAAAAAGCAGATAGTACTTGCTATGCTTTGAATCATGCAGACTCACGAACCATTGAGCTAAGCGGGTAAGCGAGCTGGAGACTGTTTTAGACCATATAAGGAATGACGTAACTTGCATACCAAACCAGATTGCCAAAGAATATTGCATAGCAAAACATCAATTTTTCGCCACTGAGGATGCTTATCTTCGGGGATACTTGTGTCCACAGTAGAAAGATGACCCTCACAACCATTACCAATAAACCATAGTTCCACAGAATTCATCCATGACAAATAATTTTGGCTCCCTATGAGTTTATCCAAGGTAATCATAGGAGTTTTAGATATAAAGGGATTAAAAGTCTAATCTTTTTCAGCCCTACGTCTTTTTCAGCCATAGAGATGAGAAATCAGTAGAAGGTCAACAAAATCAATAGAACTAGTACTTTAAGAAGGAACAAACAATTCCCAAGGGCCTGAAGGTGTTGTACTGCTTCAGAAAACACAAAAAGAGAGGAGGTTCAGGCGGAAGAATAACCTAGAAATAGTAATCGAAGAGAAAAAACAGAAAAAGAGGGGCGGGACACAGCAGGTGGATGGAAAGGCTCGTCGATGGTAGACGAGGCTGCTTGAGAAGGCGTGTGGCTAAACAGTTCCTCCCGCTTTGCCACGCGTCGTCACGTGAATTTCAGCGTCGGACTGTAGATTGGCAATTGTCGGTGCTTGTTTGGGTATTTTCTAACGAGGCTTCCATAGGAGGGTAGATCGGAGAGAGACGCTTCTGTTGGTGTACATGTCAGTCGAAATGGAGGTTGTCAGAAAAGTTAATGATAACAGGGTGTTTCGACTGTGGCTTTTGTGAGGTTTCGTGACGATTGTAATGCAACCGAAGTGAGACACAATCGTTGGATGGGTTGCCGAAATTGTCCATATGGCGAAACCCTAACCCTGATATTCTCTAACTCTTCTATGACTCTGATACTATGTTGAGAGAAAAGGAATCTTGAGAGAAAAGAAATTCTTTGCTTTTCATTAATTTACAAAGGAGGGAACATATATATTTATACTCTAGTGTTAGGCAAAAAAGGAATCAAAGTTAGAGTGTAATTAGGAGACTAAAGAGAGAAGGAAAAGATTCCTAAATGAATTAGGAAACTAATCCTTAACACTAGTGACTTATGGTAATAAAAAGTGGTTCATTACCTTTACTAATGACCATTCTAGAGTCTGTTGGGTGTACCTGTTAAAAGATAAATATGAAGTTCCGCAAATCTTTGAAACTTTCTATTCAATGATTCATACTCAATATGATACAAAGATTAAAATTCTCCTTACTGATAATGGTACGGAGTACTTAAATTTGGTTCTAAATAACTTCATTTCAAAAAAGGGTCTTTTACATCACGGTTCATGTGTTAAGTCTCTCGAACAAAATGGCATCTCTAAAAGAAAAAACCAACATTTACTAAAGGTTACATAGTACTTGCTATTTACTACTAATGTACCAAAGAAATTTTGGGGTGATGTAGTATTAACTGCGTGTTTTCTTATCAATTGTCAACCTTCCAAAATCCTTCGGTTTGAAACATCATTAAATTGCCTAAAAAAGTCATTTCCTAATTCACGTATTTTCTCAGAATTAAAATTATGTGTGTTTGGTTGTAAAGCCTTTGTTCATAATTCAAATCCTATAAAGAGCAAACTTGATCCCCTTGCCCTTGAATGTGTGTTTCTTGGATATTCATCAACACAGAAAGGGTATAGATGTTTTTTTTCCATCTACAAATAAATACCTATTGTCCCATGATGTCACTTTTTTTGAAAAATTAGTCTTTCTATCCCACAAATCCAACCTAGGTGGGGGGGGGGGTTGTGTTGGGGAAGAGTAGATGTTTTGCAAGGAAATTTATGGGATCACGACTGCATACATATTTTTTGGAATTTAAATTTAAATTCAATTCCTAATTGTTCCCACACTGATTGGGATTTCCTATTTGATTTTCCAACTCAACCTGCCCAGTTTTCTCCACAAAATCTGGTGAATATCTCTTCAACTAATATCTCTCAAAATTAGGAGACATGGGACGACACCGGAGGAGCCGGAGCAATCCCCCACATGCCCACACGCTCGGCTCGTGTGGATCTATTTGGAAACAATGTGGCGGTGTGTGAGCTCCACGAGCATGGTTTCCGGCCGACAAAATTTTCTAATATTCTCGTTGGCGGCCAGCGAAGCTTCTCAAGCCGGTGGTGAGATCCCTCTCCTTAGATGGTGTTTCAAAACACCCCTCACATTATCTTGAGCACTCAGAAAAAGCACTGCAGGTGAAAACTCTCTGTCTGGGCCCCTAAGACTTTTGATACCATGTAAGAAACTAAGAGAGAAACGAGTTGGAAGAATAGTTCTATCTTTCCCATTGAGTCATCATACGTATATATACAAGAAGTTAGGCTATACATTAGGTAAGATGATCTACTCTTCCTAAATGGTTACAACCCTATAAGTAAAGTATCCTAATAAAATACAAACCAATATGTTAACGTATGATACATACTATAACCAATATGTTAACGTATGAAACATACTATAACAAACATTATCAAACTAAACATGTTTAAGTGGATAGGCGCTTTATTAAAGAGAAAAAAAAAAAAGTGTGCATAGGTCACCAAAAGGAGTGGTGATCATCAAATGGTAGCTGACTGACATCTTCACAAAAGAACTTTCTAAAACTTCATTTGACTTCTTTGTGTTCAAGTTGGGAATGCTCAACATCTATGCATTGACTTAAGGGGAAATGTTAGAAAACCAGGTCTTTTTTTTTTATACTTGTTTCTATTTCAATTTAAATTAGAATCAATTACGATTTTATATATGTTATAATAGGTTGATTTTGTAGGAGTAGTTATAGCAATTATCTTTGAAATACTTCCCTGGTTTAGTTTATTTATGTTTTACTCTAGAAGGGTGGGTGTGTATTTGAGCTCTTGTAACCTAGTCCATCAATATACAAGAGTATTTAATTGAAGTCTCCAAGACTTTAGCTTTGTTGCTGGCTTTGCTCCAAGTTAAAGGAGGAAGCTTCTTTTTTTGCTATTTCTCTTCCTTTGTTCACCTGATGGCACTTACTGCATACACCATATTTTGGTGTGTCTTTTGTTTAGACACTGCTAATATATGTTACTTTTTTGCCTATTTCCTGGACCTTATTTGATAATGTCAATTGCCTTCATGGAAATGAAGAGTTATTTCAATATGTACTTTCCTTTCCTTGTTTGTTATAATGCTACAATGTACTGTTGATTTTCAGGTCGTTTTGCTGTTCATATTGGTTGCTGATTTGTTGGTTTATGTTCTCTACTTGTCACCAGTTGCCTTATCTTATCTTCCTTTTAGGCTTGGACCGTACATAAGGGTCATTCTTTTCATTCTAAATATCAGGTATGCTGATATGTTTGTGTGTGTGTCTATATATATAAAACTGACGTGAAATATAAAATGCCAGTTATGGTTTTACAGATTTATTTACAAGCTTATATCATATTTTGAAATGTTATAACCAACCTGTAATTTATTGTTGAATTCAAACCTTATTGTATAAGGGGGTTCTTGTAATGATTGATTAATAATTCATTCAACCAAGAAGAAAAGGATGGGCTACCCCTCAAAGTGAAAAAAGAAAAGTACAAGAAGAACCCCATGGTAACCAAAGAGCCAATATTTGAAGAAAATCCAACAGTCAACTAAATGTTACAATGCAATAGAATATGCTCAATTGTCTCTTTTTTTGAGATGTTATTTGACTTGTTATCAAAGACCTGTCTTACTATACTTGGTGGTGACCTTCCTTCTCTTTGAATGAATCTCTTTATTATCTAATCCCCAAAATTCCATGTTTGGGATTATTGAAATATCAACAACCATAAACCTTTTTGAATTTAACCAAAAAGATTTTGTGATTGGTTATTGGACAATCATACGAGGAGTTATTATGTCTATTACTCTATGGCACGTGTTATAAAAAAATAATCTTATTGCACACACATTTCCTAAATTCCTTGCTTTATCATTAAACTATTTCTTCATGATTTGTTTTATGACTTCTTTTTATTTTAATTTTGATATCAGGGAAGTCCGAGCAACCATGGTTATTCTTGGTGGAATGGTTGGCACATACCTGAATGTCTTGGTTTGTATGCTATCCCAGTACCGACTAATTATATATTTTCTGGTTGTACTTGTAATTCTTTATCATTCTCTAACTATTTAGGGAAATATATGCTTGTCAGATGTTTCTTTTGATAATCTATTCATAGCATGACGTACTTTGATTTCCTTTATTTGTGTTTTGTTGGTTTAAATTATTAATTGGTTTTATCCATGCAGATAATATATTTCTGTTTTCGGTATCATTTTTGTCTGATTTTCTTCAAATGCAGGCTCTTGGACTATTGTTTCTTCTGCTTGCAAGTTGGGTAGCATATGTCATGTTTGAAGATACTCAACAGGGGAAGACAGTGTTTACTTCGTTCCAAACTACATTGTATCAGATGTTTATTTTATTCACCACATCCAATAACCCAGATGTCTGGATTCCAGCATATAAGTAAGAGAAACTTTGATTCGTATATTATTGAATTTTCTACACTTCTAGTCTATGATACACATACAAATGAATTTCAGCCAAAATACCAATGTAAACACAATAGGACACAAGTGTGGATGGGAGATCTGTATAAGATACACTTTATATTGCATCAAATAGGGCTATTTAGTCTACAATTGTTTCATCACTGTCCTTATTTTCTTAAGTTATGCTTATATGGCATCATATATGATTATTTTTCTCTTGATCTATTTCTTAATTAAAAAAATTATCATAAAAAAATAAAGAACTGTTGAATAATTAATTTACAAATCTTGTGACAGATTAACTACTGTGAAAGGATAGAAGAAAAGAATGCTTTTCTTATTGAAAAATGGATGTGTTACACAGTATAGAGACACCTATATATATACAAAAAAATGGAATAAAAAGGAAACAAAATAAAGTGTAAAAGGAAGGAGGATAATGTATAGAAAAGGTAGGAGATAAACCAAAGAATAACTAGAGAATATTCTATGATTCTTGTGAAATGAGAGAAGAAAAGAATATTTTTCTTTATTGAATGAGTGAATTACATAGTATAGAGACACCTATATATATATACACAAAGTAATGGAACAAAAAGGAAACAAAATAAAGTGTAAAAGGAAGGAGGATAATGCACTGCCCTGAACTCGTATGATAAGCAGTGATATCTTTGTATAGAGTCATACCAAACTCACGAACCATGGAACTAAATTGTGACGACAGGGGGACACTGGAAGGCCATATAATGTTCATGGCACATTGTACCAATCAGTTCACTGACAAACAAACGGAATTTGGTTGCTCATGTATTCTCTTAATTGATGCGTATGTAGAGAAGACATTGCATCTCATTGATACAAGGCGAATTGCACTAACAACCGTAGATAGGAGAGAAGGCGAATGAAGCGTCTTGTATGAGGAAATGTATCATATTAGTCGACCATAGATGCGAGTGTACCCCTTTACGAGGCGGTGGGCGCAAATGATCACGACCATTGGGCGATCTTCACCTATATACACCAATGACATCGCAGTGTTTTTCTAGCGGTAAAGTAACCGGGTCCCAGTACGAATGTAGAAGCGACCGTTCCTGACCTTAGCTGTTTCAGTCTAGATGGGATGGAGCCTCATACCTTTGTTTGTGGAACATAAACAAAGAGCGAGGAGACTGGAAACAAAAGCGAGTATAGGGAAGATAAGCGATGATAAGTCAGGAAATTATAAATAGGATGGGAAGTTATGAGAGAAGGCGAGAGTACCTTCTAGAATAACCAATGAAGATTAATAATGGCAAGGTGGCTTTGTGGAGGAGATAGCTATGGGAGATGTAGTGGGTCGGAGGCCTGGTGTCAATATGCGGGTGACGAATATAAACCTGCAATGGTCGAGGTGGAGTAGCCAGAGGTACATGTGAGTTATCCAGTATGGGATAAAGAAAGGGTAGAGATATGACATCAAAATTGGGAGGGTGGGTGATAGGGAACATAGAAGAGTTCTCAAAAAATGTGACATTGGCAGAGACAAAGTATTGATGTGTATTAGGAGAGTATCAATGATAACCTCGTTGAAGCCGGGAATAACCTAGGAAGACACACTTCGTGGCTTTGGCTGAAAGCTTGTCTTGTCTAGGAGTAAGAATATGGATAAAACAAACACAACCAAAGACACTAGGGGAAGGTAGAAGAGAGGTTGGTTTGCCAAAAGAATGGAATGAGGGATTTTATCATGTAAGACGGATGATGGCATATGATTGATCAAATAAGAAGCGGCTAAAGTAGCATCCCAAAGCATTGAGACGCGCCAGTGGAGTAGAAGAGTGCGGCGGTTTCAACTAAATTATGGTTCTTGCGGCTCGACCACTCCGATACGAAGTGTAAGCGCGAAGGGCCCGATGAAAAGCCCGTGAGAACAAAGGAGAATGGTCCAGAAAGATATTCCTTGGCATTATCACTTCGTAGGATAAGAATTGAAATATTAAATTGAGTTCGAACTTTAGGATGGAACTTCTGGAAAATAGAGAATAACTTAGCTCGAGTTTTCATTAAAATAGCGAAATCTGACAAAATAATCATCTATAAAAGTAACAAAGTACAAAAACCACAAAATGCCTTCGGTCGGGAAGGACCCCGAACATCCCGATTAATGAATGACTCGAAGGAGACTTTGTCCATTGATCTAGGTGCTTGGGGAATGGGACATGAGTATGTTTTCAGTGACGTGACTCCACGCTTAATTGAGAATGACTGAAGAACGAGGAACCATTACCGAAACTTGGAAATATTCGGGTGACCAGGCGACTATGAATAAGGAGAGGAGTATCCGCCGTCTGACGGTGGAAGATTGAAGGCGAGCTAAGATGAAGAGGCTTTGAAACTCATCCTATACTTGATCGTCCTCCCAGCTCCGGTCTTGCGATGTAATTAAGAATTATTAGAAAAGGTAATCGAGCAATTAAGATCATGGAGTCGCTTACTAATAGAAATAAGATTAAAAGGGCGATAAGAACACAAAGAGCAGAGAAGTAAAGAATTACGGAAGGAAGGGGACATGCTAGGCAGGTGCCATCTTTAGCCACAGTGAGATCCATTGGCTAAAGTAATGTGTGGGTAGTGATGTGTGTTGAGAAGAAAAAGATCCTTATTACGGAGAGATGATCAAAGGCTCGGGAATCGAGAATCCGCGGGCCCGGATGAATGTGAAAGGCCAAACAAAGGCATTAAGTGCAGACAGATAAAATGGATCTGAGATTGTTTGCTGAGTGAGTGGAGGTACTCTTGCCTGCGTTGGGCATAAGAATAACTCCGGAGGTGTGGATGAGCTCAGGATTTTTAACCGTAGAGATAATCGACAAAACCGCGAATCAACACGAAAGCAAGATTATCGAGTGCAAGATAGCCTCGAATGCAAGATGAGCATGGAGAGTCTTTGGGATGTTACTTAGAGCTGGCAGCAGAAAAACCCAAAAGAGATGGTTGTCGGAGAGAAAAATTGAGGAAAAGGGTAGGCTTAGGGGTCCAATTAAGAAGCGGTGGATGGAAGGGGTGGTCGGCTGATGTGCTGGGTGAGTTTGGTGACTAGAAGGAAGTGCCCGCGGCAGGCGCATTAGGGACATAGCTGGTTCCATGGCGTGCGTGTGGTCTTCTTTGTTCTCAGATTACTTCAGCCGATGGATGAATCAGTAGAGACGATTCTTATGGTGGGGTCATCGATCGGAAACTTTGCCAGAAAAAGTTATCGGAAAAGTTTGTCGGAAAATTTTTCACCAGCTGAGGTGATCTGATGGCGGTAGAGGATTTTGAAGATGAATGTGGGGTGGTCAGAGTGCGATACGACCACTAGATGGGTTGCTGGAGTTGGAACCGTGGCAAAACCCTAACCCAATCCTTCCATGGCTCTGATACCATGTGAAATGAGAGAAGAAAAGAATACTTTTCTTTATTGAATGAGTGAATTACATAGTATAGAGACACCTATTTATATAGAAAATAATGGAACAAAAAGGAAACAAAATAAAGTGTAAAAGGAAGGGAGGATAATGTACAAAAATGGTAAGAGATAAACCAAAGAATATTTAGGGCATATTATTTGATTCTCAACAATTCTCAACACTCCCTCTTAAGTTGGAGCATATAGGTCATATGCACCAAGCTTGTTATAAAGATATACTTAATCCTATCCGATGATAACGACAATGCGACATCGTCAAGAGCTTCCGAGGTGTATCATGATGGAGTTGATGTGACCAGATTGAGGGCTATTGGAGAATAGAAGGTCCACCGGAGAAGAGAAGGTCCACCAGAGAAGAGAAAGCCCATCGGAGAAAAGAAGGTCCGTAAAAGAAGAGAAGGGCTGCCGGAGAAGGAAGGTCCGCCGGAGAAGGTTTGTCGAAAAGAGGGTTGTTGGAAAAGCCGGCCCCACTAGATGGGTTGCCAGAATTGAAAATACTGCAAAAACTTAACCCATGGCTCTGATAACATGTGATAGGATAGAAGAAAAAAAATGCCTTTCTTATTGAAAATTGTAAGGTCCGCTAGAGAAGGAAGGTCTGCCTAAGAAGGAAGGTCCGTAGAAGAAGGTCCATCGGAAAGAGGGTCTGCCAGAAAGAGGGTTGTCGGAAAAAGAGAGCTACCGGAAAAAAGGGCTTCCGAAAAAGTCGCTCCCACTAGATGGGTTGCTGGAATTGAGAACACTGCAAAAACTTAACCCATGGCTCTGATACCATGTGAAAGGATAGAAGAAAATAATGATTTTCCTATTGAAAAATGGATGTGTTACACAGTATAGAGATACCTATATATATATATACAAAAACATGGAACAAAAAGGAAACAAAATAAAGTGTAAAAGGGAGGAAAATAAAGTGTAAAAGGAAGAAGGATAATGTACACAAAAGGTAGGAAATAAACCAAAGAATATCTAGAGAATATTCTATGATTCTCAACAACTACTTTATGCTTTTCTTTATTAATTTTTTTAAAACTGTTATGGATAATAATTAATAGGTTATCTCTCTTTTGATCTGTTTCTTAATTTTTTTAATTATATCAAATTACAATTAAAAAAAAAATTGTACTGAAAAATATTTGAATTAATTTATAACTCTTGTATAGATTTAGTGCTTTATCTTTCTCTTATCCTTTTAGGAAATTGTAATAGATAAAATTTAATAATTAAAAATATATAACATTTAGAGTTAATATAATAATAATAATGATAATAATAATAACGTAAAAATCTAAAAACAGATGTCAAAATTACTTTCTTAAGAATTCTAGAGGTAATTGGTAATAGTTATTATGAAAAGTTCAAACTTGGCAAGAAAAAAAAAAAGAAATATATTTAACATTATCAGATTAGTAAGATTATATACTTTATCTAGTATAAAATGTATTAGACATATAACCCAAAAACCATCTTCTTTGTTGCATTATATGTCTAATATATTATATGTTCTTGTTAATGAGATAAATGCCTTCCATTTTCATTCATAAATTTTTGGGTTAAAGTTTTCACACTCTTTTACATCTATTAAACGACTAACTCTCCTAAAAGCTCAAGCTTGTAGGATTTGAGTTTAATATGAATATCATGCTTTTAACACCCCCTTCACGTGTAGCCCCATATCTGCACGTGGAGAGTCAAACAAACCAAATAGAGTGTCCTCAATGGACTTTCAAATTAACAAATGCGGAATAAATTGCAGAGGGGTGGCTCAAATCCATGACCTCATGCCAAACCAAGCTTTGATACAATGTTAAACAACCAACTCTCTAAAACCAAAGATATCACATGATTTGCAGCCTTACTGAGATCACGCCTTTAACAACATCTTCTGCAAATAACACATGTTCTTCCTTTTCTTTTTTAAAAAATAAAATAAAATTAAAGCTAATGTCCTTTAAGATGTCCTGACGAAATCTTCTAACCTCTGCCATTTAATGGTATAAGTGCATTTCATGACTACTTTGTTTTCCTTTAATTATCAGAAATTTTGCCTACTGTGATTAAAAATAAAATGCTCTATAAAAATTTTTTCACAAGAAACCTCATAAGCACAATAGAAGAATGTTAGGCACAAATAATAAAACAACCAAGAACAACTCTGAAGGGTAATGGTTGCCTCCAGAAAGGTGTTATTTTCGTAAAACAAAGAATGAAGGTTTCTGTAGTTCACTTTAGCAATTTTAAAATTTGAACCTAAACAACAAAGTTTTCTTGAAGATATTCTACATCCAACCAAATTATCTAATCTATCTGCTGAAAATCATAGGATATTCTTTGAATATCCTCTGATTTATTCCGTAGGATATTCTTAGAATATCTTTTGGTTTATTTCTTATCTTTATGTCATACTGATGTATATTAGCAGTATATGTGAACCTCCCGCATCGCTTTTTTCACCACACATTCAATCAATCAAAACACCCGTCTTCTTATATTTCTTAACATGGTATCGTGAGCCATGGTTGGTTTCCTTGAGGAACCCTCTTTCCCGGCGGAGCCTTCTCAATAACCCCCTCCACCACCCCGGATTCCTCCGAAGGATCTTCTCTAGCGGATCTTCTCAGTCGGATCTTCTCCGGCGGCCCTTCTCTTCTCCTGAGGTCCTCAATCCGATCACACCAACTCCATTATGGAACACCTTGGGTGTCGCATTGCCATCGACATTGGATATTCAGACATGACTAGACTTTATAACAATCTCAAGTGACATGACAACCACACGCTCCAGCGCCCGAGGAGCTAGAAAGTTAATCATGCGATATTCTGTAATATCCTCTGTTGATTCCCGACACCTGAACCAGTCCTGCGCCATCTCTCACACCTGCCAGCCCACTCATCTTTGATATAGAGCAGGAACCTATATTATTTTTTCACTCACACATTCAATCAATAAGAATAGCATCCTTTTATTATATTTCTTCACATATCCTATACCTCCAAATCTCAGTACCTGGTTACTAGACTGATGCTGATATTATATTATGATGTGATTGATGTTTATGCATCACGTTTATGTATTATATGGTTCTTATATTTCCATCACCGGTATTTGAAACCTTGGTACAAAATTTTCATAAGTTGAATTTTATTTTTCAGGGTTTCACGTTGGTATTGTCTGTATTTTGTTTTATACATGCTATTGGGAGTTTACTTCATGACCAACTTGATTCTGGCTGTTATATACGACAGCTTCAAAAATCAGGTGCAAATTCATTTCACACAGTGTGCTGCTCTTGTAGTTTGGTAGTAAAACAGATGCTTCTATTCTACATTTGTTATTCTTTTCCCTTGCAGCTGCAGTAAATGTCTTATTATTAATTTTTATGATTCTTTCACCTTCTACGATCAAGAAAGAGCAGAAGTGAACTTGCTTACATCTCCTTTTTGTTGTAGCTTGCAAAACAAGTTGCTGAAACGGACCGAATGAGAAGAAGTATATTGGAGAAAGCCTTTAATCTCATAGATAAATCTGTAAGCATGAGTTGTTTGCTATTTACATCTTCTTAGACATACTTTACAATCAGCTTCCCTGTCCCCACAGTCCCAAAGATCCACTGTGGATGAGGATACACATGTGCTGTGCTCTTTCAACCCAAATCTCCAGTCCCATCAGCCTGTGCCATCCATGGTCAAAAAAAAAAAAAAAATTCAACTAACAAATCATTGATATGACTTGTAATTCGTGAGGAAAAATCTTCCGGTAATATTTATGCAAAGCAGAGCAAAGAAAACAAAAGGAAGAAATTCAAGACCAAAATAATTATGCAGCTCAAGAATATAACATGAACATATAGAAATGTAAAAACCCACAAAGGATCTGGTATCCCCGGTCATGTATGCTTGAACTGGATCCAGCCACACAGCTGAGTACATGCACAAAGGCAGTCAAATGGAAACAACCTAAGTTGCTGCAGTTAAGAATCTTATGTGCCAACAGAAGCCAGCAATTCTACTTCCAAGGACCATCTTTATCTGATATAGACAGGTCATAGTTATCAAAGGTGCGCCTTAGGCGCCACCACTCCCGATGGCAGCGCCTCTCCTTAGGGGAGGCACCTCACCTCGAGCAATTTCAGTTTTTTTTTTTCCTTTTTCTTCTTCTTTTCCATTTTCTCCGCTGTCGGGCTGCCTAGAGAAGTCTTAGGGCTTTTTTTTTTTCCTATAACAGAGACCAAAACGACTTCGTTTTGGTCTTATATATTTTTTCCTTTTTAAATCAGTCAAAACTGGCATTATTGGATAAGTTATGAGAAACTGCTGGCCGTTTTAAGTTTTGTTCTTTATTTGTTGAGTTAAATAGCTGGTTGAAAAAGACTCTGCACCCAAACGACGTCATTTTGGCCTCACTGATTTCAGATTTAGCCCTCGAGCCCCATTCCTGCACATGTCCTTGAACCCAAAACTTTCCAACCCCCAACCACTCTATCATCCCTATAGAAGAGGAGAAGAAGCAAATAATCAAGTAAAATAGCCAAGAAATTGCAAGAAAGTCATATAAAAATAGCAAACAACCATAAAAAAAATCATAAAAGGTTTATATATTCGACATAAGGAAAATCACAAAACCTACGCCATTAATCCGTGGTGACAACTAAGAACACAATAAGTCAAACTCTTGATCAAACCATGGATCCGTGAGATACTCAAAGTCCCAGTTCATGCCTCTCGTAAAACAGCTCTTTAATTCGTCACTGATATTGAATAAGAGATTCGTTTCTTTTGTTTACTTACATTCTTTTCATGTGTCTGATCTGCCATCGGGGCAAGGCTATAGGATAAGTTTCTCTTCAGAACATGTCACCTGGGGTAAGTATAGTACTAGTTTGAATTAACACACAGCAAGTAAAAAAGACACTTCAACAAAAGCACCCGATTGGGGTCAAGTGCCCCACTCATGATGAGGTGATTCACCCCAATCTTTTCTCATTCTACTACAGATCTAATACACAACCTCTCAGTAAAGTATGGTCCTTCTTAGTAAAGTCTGTGAATATTCAAGAAGAGTCCAAAACTGCAGAACACAAAAGTCACTAAGAGGAAGAAATGGTTACCTATCAAAGATGTTTTTAAACTCAGTTCCCACAACACATTTTTTCAGGCACTTCAGTGAAACAAAGATGTGGCGCCACATCAGACCTAAACTGAACCTCCCACAGATCTCCAATCCCAACTTCTTATGTTTTTTAATGGAAGAAAATCTTCCCTTAGTGATTCGATTTTGATTTAGGTAGTAATACCTGGTTACCATCTACAGATACAACAAATCCATATGTCCCTTCAACCCAAGTCTTCCAGTTACTCGCTCGAATTAAACTAAGAGAATGCATATAAAAGTAAACAAACACAACAACCTTGAACTTTCCTGAGACACAGATCTCTGTAACCCAACCCTACAAATACTGGGAAGGAATTTTTCGCTGATATTATCAAGTATTCCTCGGGATCACTCGATTCTCTCCAAATAAGAATTTGCAGAGGAAGGCAATTATAAAAATCCCGCAGTGGTCCAACGAGACGTGCCGGTCGCCTCCGATGATTAACAGTGAACACGAGAAACACATCTTTCAGGAGAATGCAATAAAAACGCTGGAGCTGCATACCTTTCCCTGGAGTCTTATGCTAACACACCTCACTCGACAGACAACCGCAGATCTCATAATAAGATCTTCTTTCCTTATCCAGCATCTCCAATTCCTTCCACATGATTTATGTTTCGAGACGTATGAGATTTAGACACTGATTTCATGTGATCAAATATCTCGCTGTGTAATTCCTCCTTAATATATTTATTCATAACAAACCTCCCATACGAGGTGTGATGGCCTACTGGGGACTCAGATTTTTAGACTCAAGCCAGATTCTACCCAGCCTGTTAGTTCCCGCACGACTTTTAATAAGAGCTGTCCTCGGGGTCGTCACGAGGCAAGCCGCGATGGGACCTCGCGGGCTGTCGGGCCTCTGGTGCAGTGCCCAGCCTAGTGCCACTACTCCACACCAAGCCCCCTCCTCATGGAGAATCGTAGCTTATTAATGCGCATATGTTCCAATGCTGCCAGCTGCAGATGTCCCGACGGTGCATTCACGTGCTAAGTTCCACCCCTATATATACAGAACCGAAGTCTATGAAGTCGCCAATGGATTCTCTTCCCGCTACACGTAAAAGCTTCCCCGGTCAATTTCTACCCGCGCTTCGCGAGTCGCGCACGCGGCATACTTTTGATAAGAGGCATATTCTTCCGTGGTGTCCCACGTTGTACTCGTCGCCAATGATACGCAAATGAAACACCACGATGTCCGTGTCAGACCTACCTGATGTCTCAGTGGAAGCCCGACATCCCACTTCTCCCATAAGCTGCCAGAAGAAAAGCCTCCTGCCCTGCACTCTGAGTCACAAATGCTAGCTTCTCTAAGATGATGGTTTAGAGAAAGTGGAAAGCCCAAACATAATGAGCTCAAAATTCTTTCTTTTCTTCGAATTTTTTTTTGTTTTTTGACAATCGGCCTCCTGTATATGTTTGACACTGAGGCACCCACAAACATCACAATCTCATCGGTTGTTGATGGCTTGATTTCCTGGTTTTTGTAACCTGTATCGTCCATTTATCAAAAGATATTTTCATAAGGTTTGGTTTTTAGCATACTAAAACCATGTCCCATCTTTATCATACTGTTCCGCCCGCCTTTTCCTTGTGGAGCGCAACATTTAATCGCTTTTAGAAGCCTTTATCGTCGCGGAATGTGTTTTCATTTCATTAGATCGTTGGTTCCTCGCGATAGCCACGGGCCCGGTCGCTTCGAAAAGGCAAATCGAGGGCCCAATGTGCCACAGGTGATCCAGCGCCGTCCACACAGTCTTCCCAGGTAGATCCAAAGAGCCGGTGCTTACAAATCGCCGGCTTCATGCGTGTTTTAGATGCCTCAGAAGATAAAACGCCTTGCGGAATACCAAACGCGGGAGAGGAGCACGCTCTCGATACTGATCACTCATCCGTACCACAAGATTTAATGCGCCTATCCTGCCTCGCTCTATATGTGATAGGATCCGTGATGTTAATTTCTTTGCCAGCATTCGAAACCTTTCCGCCTCCACACACCCTTGGTTAGTCAGCATGTCCGGCACGCCACATTTATCACCTGGGCATCCCCAACATCCCAGGTCCTCGTAAAGGCTTTGAATCGCCGATTGCTTTGTTCGATTGTTTCGTATGTGGTGGTCTTTGTTTTCGTCTTCACACGCTGCGTTTTTCGGGCCGAACCCAACGATGGAACCGGCATCGCAGCCCTTCGATGCACCAGCAGCGCGACCCGTGGAAACGAGTCGGTGTCCTCGCCGGCGTTCCTCGACAAGATTAGCTTAGAACCGGCTTCGGACGACCTAATTTCTTCCTTCTCAATCGAAGAAGCGATAACGCCGTCATCAACCGCAGAGCATTCAAATGATCTCGCCGTTCGCTTTCGCTTCGCCCATACAACTTCCGCGATATGTTAATTCGCACCTCCTCGTTTTATTCATCCGGCTACGTTTTTCCCGACTTAACTTCGGCGGTAGTGGCGAATCTTCTTCCCCCCGAGATACGTCCCGCCCGCAGACATCATCAACCGCATCAGACCAACCGGCGATCTATACTGTTCAGATCCCAAGCGAATAACGGTGTAATCGAAGCCTCGATTCTCCTGGGGAAGACGGAAGCGGCGGCCGCTCGTTAGCCCATGGTACGACACGCCCGCCGCTTCCTCAGATGTGCGAACTGGTCTTTCATCCGCCGTTATCACGGGTCCAACAACACCCCGCTCAGTGAAGCAGTGGCTTACATACCTCCGTCCCTCCCGACAACGAATAGGTGTCGTTAGTCATCCGACGAAGGCTAGTTCGAGAACATTAGGACGTATCAAGCTGAGATAACCACGTGCGCAGCCGCAATCATAACCCTTTCACTAACTGGTCTCAGATGGTCCCAGCACCAAATTTCCCTTCCCTACATTTCACCAACCCGGCTGCTCCTCGCCGTTGCCCTCGCAGAGCCCACATCAGGTAGACAATTAGTCTTCCACAATCCTTTGTCAACCAAAGCCTCAAAATATCTCAAACGTAGAAGATCAAGCTGGGGCCACAGTGGACCTTAGCGAGGTATGTTCGGTCCACCCAACCAAAGTTCATATCACCCTTCCAGTCCCCAAAAAGAAGAAAAGAAAATAGACGAGGGTTGCAAACGAAGGCAACCTAAGACCGTTGGAAGATTCCTCGTGGACTGACAGCACACCGCCCAAGAGCCCGAGGAGAGGAAATGCCCACTGCCGCCGCCTGGCCGCGACGACGCTTAAGCGAAGCCGCGGCTCTGAGGTGAGAAAGACCACCCTCAAAGATCCGACGGAAACTGCTGGAAGCCGCCTTCTTTAGATGAAGAGGCTTAGAAGGATCGGGTTAATAATTTCTGGTGGACTCCCTCTGATCGTCCCAATGATCGCGTCATGGAAGAGCCCCTCCCAGCAACTGAAGTCAAAGGTGCGGCACCTCCGATGGAGGCAGATCCGTCGGCCAGGCCTTCAAATGTCGACGAAACGAGCGTGAGCCAGCACACCGTGGTGGAAGTCGCGCGCCAGCCACGTCCCGCCCGCCGCGCCCAGTACGCCCGGTATTCCGCAACTGAGGCGGCGCAGCCTCCTTCTGCTAACGTATGTTCACGCCAGAGAGATCCATCCCCAACCGCATGGTCGCCTCGATCGGCGCTTGAGATCATCCACCGGCCGAGCCCTTCAACCGCCGTAAGTCTTTATCCTAATTATTTTCGAAGTACCGTAATGCCTCGCCAGGCAGTATACCATCTCTCGTTCCTCGTCTACATGGATAAGGAGGCTCTACGGCGTCGAAGACTCGATGCTTATTTGTAATCATGACTTTCACCAATCGGGTCGAGTCGGGTATGTGCTCGATTTTTAGTATCACTTCGATTACCAGTTCTCGCGCAGTAATTTTCTTCTTCTAACTTTTCTTGACAGTTTTAACTCGGCCATCCGGCAATATGGTGGTCGGCGAAGGTCAGGAGTTTACCCCCGGCTAGATGACGCCGAGAAACTGCGGCTTTACGCCTAGTAAGCCGCCTGAAGCATCAAAGCTGGACGCTCGCCAAGCGCAAAATCTAAGTCAAAGCATCGGGAGCGAGAGGGGCCAAAGTCGAGCGAAAAGATTGAACTACCGTAGAAAGAAGGACGAGGCCAAGCAGAGGCTAAGGTGGCTTTTATTTGATGGTCAGAAGAGCAGCGATGCCAAGGCAAGTGGCAGAGGATGACCCGACAGGTCCTAGATGCCTCGCACAGGAGGAAGACGAAACGCAAGCTGAGGCTGTTGCCCGCTGGGCGGCCGAGCGAACGCCGCTTACTGGGAGCTCGAGGCATCTAAAGATGAGTCGCTCTCTCTTCGTCTCCTGTGCTGGTATGAATGGGGCAGCTACGGAGAAAACTACCAAAGCCTCAGCCTGATTTTGCTTGCGGTCATTGACGCCCAAAACGCCCGTCCAACAGATCAAACAAATCCATCATCAAGATCCGTTACACATTTAACACTCGCGTGACCACTTCCTCCAAAGTTTTAGAACTCAAGGTGCCCCCTACCAACATCCCGCCGCCAAGTCGCGCCGCAAAGGTAGATTCGCAAAGCAACAAGGATCCGCATGCGAGATATACTCGCGGTATAAAACGCGCCTTCTTTTCCTATGTTAGTTTTGGTCATTCTGGGAGATTTTGCAAGGGCCGCTTACTTCATGGCTCAAGATGCGATATTCAGAATCGCTTGCGCTTTGAAGGCATTTTAATGAAATATGAAGATGCCAACAGGACATGAGTCATGTTTAATAAAAATCCTAACAGGACAACAACCATGTCTGGATTTTTTATTTTAAAAATGCCAGCAGGACAACAACCATGTCTGGACTTTTGAAAATGCCAGCAGGACAATAACCATGTCTGGACTTTTTAAGATGCTAGCAGGACAACAACCATGTTTCGCTTCAAGATGTCAAGAGATGATCAAACCACTTAAGCTGAGATGCCAAGAGACAACAATCATATTCGCATTTTTAAGATGCCAGACATAACAACTGCTCACAGGATATCTGGCGCTTTCTGCAAAGCTTAAACAGTAGTCAGAGAGCTATAAATACCAAAAGAGGCATCTTGGCATCGGGTATGAGCAGAAAATCTCTCAAGATAGAACATCCTCTGCATGCAACACAGACCTCGGGTGCCACCAAACATTAGGTCCCAAGAAATGCTTAACGCGATAAGACCCATTGTCCCTACTCGAACCAACTCGCACGACCCTTCCCAATCGGGCTTCGAACTTTCTCGTTGTATGTTAGGTTGGTCGCCTTTCAAAGACTCTTCTTAAGACTAATTTCCTCCCGGTGAACGCACGCGCTTTACATGTCGTTGTGCAAGCCTTCCATCACGTATGATGCCGAGGGCGCACAAATGCCGCTTCCCTGAGCTCTCGTTATTTGTGTTCAAGTTCGGGCCATGGCTTCCAAGATTGTTTTCTTCTTCGCACTCGTCACAGCAGGCATCTCGACTAGGTTTGCCGGCTTCCCATCCCATACGTGAGGGTGAACGATGATATTCCTGGGCTGCTTTCTACGGCTGTTTCGTAAACCCATAAAACCTTTAGCTTCATCTACCCACTTTCCTTTCGCTGAATGTAGCGCAAGCCAAAGCCGACAGAGAGTCTTATTAGATGCTTGCCCGCCGTTGCTTGCTGGTATCGAAAGCTCACAAATACGCGCTCGTATCTTTCACTCCAGATGTACCAGAAATTCTGCCATCGACCAGGCCCATTTTCTGCTAAGCAATCGATCGGGTATTTCTCGAACCTGCACACGATGTTCTTCCATTCAAACTGAACAACCTTTTTATCTTTGATGGATGCGGTTTCGGGCTTCTATCCATTTGTCGAAATAGCTCCAAGGGCCACTAGTAATAGCTCATACGGTGGTAGCGCGTCTCACGATGTCCATTCCCCGAGCGGCGGCTGGGGGCTCGTTATGGTCGTGGCGTTGAGTTCCTGCGGTTCGACCTTCACACCTGGGCCCGTCATCGCAAATCCGGCCACACTTCCTAGCATAGGTGATCGTGATTTCCGCGCATGGTCGTCAATGCGAGCGCCTCGCATGGTTCTACGGGCCAAACGCCCAAATCCCAAGATGATTTCCCACACCCATCTGAGCTTTGCCAAAACATACTGCCCCCGCCGGTGGAGTGAAAGTGTGCCAAGGTGTGGCCTATCTGGGACGCTTTATATAGCTGACCATTCACGAGGGAGAACCGAGCCACCTGGACCTAGATCTTATGGGCTTCGGTCACAAGGAGCAGAAGCCCCGGAGCCAACAACGACTATCATCATCTAAGAAGGATATGTCGCTTCATTTCGCTACCCGACAAGAGTAACGACCCACTCGGCTACAGCAGGTATCTGGGCAGAGCACACCGCTTTCTTTTATTGGTAGGACGGTCACCCGGCCAAAGCGTCGCTCTTTCGCTTCTCAGATCTCTCGAGACGCGTTTCCAATGGGCCAAGTCACCTGGCTTCCTGCCGTAGTCACGCACTTCATACTCGTCAGCCATCATATTCTTCATTTACTTGTCCTACCACTAATTGAGAGTCTCTTCTTATGATGATTTTTTTTGAGGATACTCCGAGATCATGAGGTCAACTTCAACTATGATTGCTTCGCATTCTGGCCTTGTTATCGAAGCTAGAAAATCCAAAACGCACGGGCTCACTTCTTATTATTTCTCCTGCCTGTGGCTTTTAAGTCATAGGTTCCAATCCGACTCTGTCATTGCGGGAAGCGCCCATCTCCCGCATTCAGTCCGCCATCGTACCGAAACTATCTTGCTCTCAGCTTCATGTTAAAGTGAATTTATACTAAAAAGTCAGCCAAGATTCGGCCTCTTTGTGCCGTGCGAGGTTTATATTGAATACCTGAACTCATCCCACCTCAATCATTCATCTGAGAAGCCATCCGCCCCGATAGATCTGGCTTTTATGTATACGCTTCAGAGGAGGTTGGTAAGTACAATGATAGGGTGCACCGGAAGCAGGGATTTGCTTTAAAGGACTACCGCAGCCGCGCCGCTTCTTACTTCGTATATCGGGCTTCTCGTCGAATGTGGACTTTCGCTTTAAAGAATATAGTTCTGCCTCCTGCCATCTTCGAACAATGCCGGTGACTCATCGATTTTTGAGACTGCCAAGTAAAGATAAAGTGTGTCTCCGGCTTAAGGGCTAGCGAGAACCTGCGGGTTCGGGAGATATCGCGACCGGCCGTAGCGACCTAGTCTATTCTCGATTCCAATCTACCGTCGGGCTCCCTTTAGGGTGGCAAAGAACGGCTTCAATCGATCTAAGAAGCGATATATGAACCGCCATGGTCACAACGCCGCTTAGTCGCCGGCACCCTTTCTCAGACGTGAGAGTTTGAGAGTTCGTCGCGGGGCTCGAGCTAGATCGATCGCCTCATCCCCCCCCACGTTACCATAAAGCCCAGAATTTTTCCCCAGCTACACTCAAACGCCGCACTTCAAAGGGTTAAGTTTCATGTTTGTTCGGCGAACAACTCGAAGCGTTTTCAGAGATGCCTCAGGTGATCGGGGCTTTCGATTTGATAAGCATATCATCAATATAAACCTCCATGGAGATCTTATTACCGGCTCCGAATATTCGTCACCATCCTTGATAAGTCGTCTCAAGTTCAAAGCCAAACTAAGATTACGCCAGAGCAAAGACAATCCGCGTGGTGTCAGGAAGGTCAAGCTTCTCCACCGCCGAGCAGATGCATAGGAATCCCGATGGCATCTTAGAGAAGGCATCCGTAAAATGACAAAAATGTCATGCCCAAACGCTGTATCCACACTGGACGATACGCAGTGGAAAACTATCCCAGACATGCTTCACAGGTCACCGTAGTCTACACATACGCACTACTTACTAATTTTTCTACTCACTCACCACATCGCTAAACCAATCTGGGGTACTTACCTCCCCTATAAAACCCGGGCCGCTAGGAGATCGCCTACTTTCGCTTCGGTCGATCTAATGTCGATCCGCGGAATCGCCAATTTCGCTTTTACCGCTCGCATCGGAGGACGCTCGGGCCAGGAGTAGCCACCGCCGGACGGAGCGCCCAACCATCGTGCAGTGTCTCCTTCGCACGGATTGCCATCAATGTCGCTGCCAAACAACGGTCAATCGCATTTCAAGCCCCTTCTCCATCGGGACACGAGGGAGTTAACGTGATGCGGAACCTCTTTCGTTTGTCCAACTTCTATTTCTTCCAAACATGTCTTCAACGATCCACAACCCATGTCCTTCCACCCCGACTGGCAAAGATACTATGATCGCATGCACGGTTTAATCGCCAGTGGGAGGTCGTCGAATCGCACTCCCTCCTCTCGCCCTCGCACGGACACCGATAAGACCGGCCAGCCATCTCGGGCTGCTTGCGCCACCCCGCCCAACGTTTGTTAGATAACTTATCATTTGATGGACTTTGAAGGTACAACCTTCACGAGCGCAATCCGTGCCCAGCCCACCATGGCATCAGGGGCGTCTCAAGCCCCCACGCATCAAGAACAAAACTCGTTATGACTAGTCAAGCCCCTTCACAAAGCGGAGTGTGACATCTCCTAGCATCGCCGTAGTCGTCTCGTTGAAACGCAGAGGATTCGCTGTCACCTTAAGATGCCGTAAGAAAGCTTCATTTATATGAAGGCCGGAAGTCAGTAAGTCCTCGCGACCGCCGATCCACCAAAGACCTTATGCACATCAAAACCATTAATATAGTGCGGTGAGTACTAAGGCATCAAGGGGCACAATAACCCTGTTCATATTAATCGAAGGAAAGGATATGGGGCCATCTATCTACAGCTTCCCTTGGCCGCTTCGTGTGGACAAAGATTCACCCCGCCTAATCAGAAACAGTTTCTTTTCAAGCAATAGCTTGATTGGATATCGTTATCAACCTGTTCTTCAAAGATAGTTTATGGTCGGGTCAGGTTCCGGGTTGCCATATCACAGAATTTACTCCGGTGGCCATTCGATTCCACCCCCTGATCTCCTGATCTACTTCCTTGAGGTACCTCTTGAGGTGTCCTACCTTGATCAACTTTTCTACTAGAAAGACTTCGGCACCGGTCGGTTTCATGTCCATGGTTCCTATGATAATCGCATCGCAAGGATTTGTTTCTTTGAGTAGGATTCGTCTCGATGGGTACAGACCATTTGAAATTTGGTAGGTCGCGAATGAGGGACAACAACCTTTCGTACGAGATATTCAGGGGGGTGAATTGTGGGGGCTCTCTCCATTTTTTAGATTGGTCTTGGGGTCGCTTTCGATCTTCGTTTCGACTCTCATACACATACGCTTTTTTCGGCGATCTTTCTCACTTACCGGACAGGATCATGATCAAGCTACATCGTCAATATTGTCCTCCAAATACAGCATCCGGCTCCGCCCCTCAGATAACTTCCATTGTTGCTAGCGAGTCTGTGGACGAGTGGAAAGCATGAGTCGACACTCCAAAAAGCTTCTTCTCTCAAGTTCTAAGGACTGCATCCATGTTGTAAAATTCTATGTGTTGGACTGCTTACCCGTGTGAAGTCCCATATGGACTCTTCTTCGTTTCCAAAATAGCTCTCAGGGCGGAACTAATATTTTAACGACCAGCATAAAGCCGCGAGATGAACGCCCCAAAGTTCAGCATCGATGAGCTGAAGTTTCTCGTAGAACTGCGAAAACTGCCAGCGCATGCCTTGCATAATACGTGAAAATCTGATAGTAAAGGTCACGAAGTATCAAAAGCATCGGGATTGTAATTGAGCATATGATCGTGAGGGTCAAGAGAGCCACAAACATAAAGGGAATGTGACAAACCCACTAGCAGCCAGGCCGAATGTGCGCCCTGGGGGGCCAGGAGAACATGTTGTCAGACTCGAATCGCTATAGCGATGTGCAGAGAGGTCCCGACCGGCAAGGTATACTCGCCGTATCGGGCGCACCACGCCCGCGGGTAATGCGCACGCTCCCGCACTTTGTTCGTTGGTCTCCGCCTGGCCTGTTTCTTCGCCTACCAACGCGGCCATTATCAGACGCTGAACGCATGATGCAAGTGTCTCTCGCACGACCGGGCCCTACTACTTTGGTCGGGAGAAGCTCATGGTTACCCGAGGACAATCACGCTTATTGGGTATCTAGACCATCGTGGACGACGGGCTCCTTTTCTTTATTGGCGAGCAATGCGCCTTGGCTGCGATCGTCTCAGATATCTCTTTCGCTTAAGATCACGCCTTTTTCTACTTCCAGTTTGCAAACTGATTGTTCACGGTGCGATAGTTCAACGCGGATCCTCGTAATTCCTCGATCCGCCTCGCTGGCTTCCCCGTTTTCTTCTCCATGTCTCACGCCAATGAAGAAATTGATGTTCCCGGGCGACCGATCACCGAAGTTGTCGTCATTGCAATCAGCTGTGGACGGCGTATGTGGAAGGAACCGTCTGAGCTACCGGAGGCCACAAGCATCGGATAGCCGTCAGAGGTGCTCTGCACGTTGTTGATGAGACTTTTTGTTCGATTCCCACAGATGGCGCCAATTGTCGTTACCTGGATCGTCTGACCTCCGGGGCATCAATAGCGCGATATTAACTTGCAAAAAAGGGGGGTTCACGGCGATGTGCCGACCGCCTCTCCGATGATTAAGTTAGCAAAAGGGTGGAGAAGAGAAAGAAGGGAGTTAGCGCAGTTGGAGTTGCATACTTTTCTCTCGTGGAGAGTCTTTTTGTTTTATTCTCGAATTTCTCCTTGATTACTGGGAGATCTGGATAAATATCCTGCGCGTAATTCCCTCCTTAATATATTTATCTATAACAAACTTCCCATATGAGGTAGGATGACCTTATTAGGACTTGAGATCCTAGATTCAAGCTTAGGATTTTACCGCTTCGATATTCCCGCATGGCTTTGTTATGATAGGCCGTCTCAAGGTCAAGCTTCATGAGGTGTGGCCAGCGTGGGCCCGCTGTGACGCTTAGGTCTATCGAGTAGTAGGTCTAGGGCCCAAAGGTCACTTGCATCACGCATACTCATTTTTTATCAAGACAAGGCATTACTTCTAAACAAAAATTATGTAATGTTATGTTAATGTATGATGCTCCTGGATTGTAGTTGTCTAGACATGTCGATAAGTAATGCTACTGCCATTTGGATTCTTGTTTGTAGACTGAAACTGTGTGCAAGTGTGCATGTGACACGCTACATCTATTGACCAGGTAGTCTGTCAAAAATAAGGGGAAAAGAAAACATACCTTGATCAAGTGGGATATAATGCCCTACACTATGAATGTCATCCTTGTTTTCAATGTATCTGTTTTCATTTTCTGAACATATAATAGTTCTCTATTCGCTTTTGTTATTCTGATTCTTAAAGTTGATATTTTTGGTATATTTACATTTGAGAGCTAGTTGTTTTTGTGTTTTCACATGGCTGTGAAGTTCAGCTGTTTTTATGTTTTGATACGGCTGCAAATTTTCTTTGATGTTTTTATTCATTTATTTTTTTCTGTGGCATTTTATATTTGGGGCCTGTCTTGTGCTGTGACAGAAACTTGGATTTCTGGACAAAGAGCAATGTATTCACCTATTTGAAGAACTGAATGAATACAGGTATAACTTGCCTTGCTGTTTTCCTTCTATTTTACTTCTACTTGATGAAATTCTATCAGTTATTTAGTGGATAATTTTGAGAGTGTTCAGTGGTAAAAAAAGGCGCTGCAGGAAGAATGACAATCTTCAAAGTGGTGATAGCTGACAATTTAAAAGTTTACTAGTTTTTGACAAGTATTGATGCGTCTTTTTGGTTGCCTTGGAATCTCTCTATGCATTTCCCTGTAGAACATAGATGTGACTTGGTTTCTCTTCTTTCAGCTTCTGCTTTGCTTAATTTCTCTTTTGCAGTAATTGTTGTTTTTGTTTTTCCTCCTTTTCTCAAGTATCTCCCCTTCCTTATATGATGCAATAGAATGGAAAGTGCTTAGTTTATACAAATGATATAATAGCATAGATATTGCTACTTACAATTTGTTATAGTATGTATCATACTTTACATATAGATCGAAATCAATTAGGAAACTTGGCTTATAGAGTTGTAATAGATTAGGAAGATTACCTATTGTTTAGACTAACCATCCTGTATATATACTCTTGATGATTCAATGAAAAATCTGTCCTATATATATACTCATAATGACTCAATGAAAAATACAAGGAATTCATCCCTACAATTCCTCTCTTTGTTCTTTCTACATGGTATCAAAGCATAGGTCTCAAATTTGAGGAATTTTAGCGAGAATTCCTAGCTTTTTCGACATAATAAGTAGGCAATGGGGTGAGTTTTTTGAAACACATACTTCGAGGGCATGTGGGATCTCACTACCGACATAAGGAGGAGCGTTGGCCACCGAAAAGCCTCGCCACCAAGTCTAGTGGCTAGAAACCTGGCATGTGAGCCACACGCGCCGATCTCCTCTTCTTGGCCTGTTTCTCACTCGCTGCGTGGGGGCATGTGCGCCGTGCTTGGGGGCGTGTGACACTTCTGACCGACCTCCGACAACCACGATCACGATGGGGTGCATCTCACTACCCAAGAACCTGTTGATGTGGTTTGTGATGCCATACTTTGATTGTTTTAGGGGTTTATGAGGAATTTTGTTGCGGAACCTAGGGTTTTTCAAGAGATTTCTTGAGTTCTTGACTTTTGGAGGAATTTGTTTTTTATTTTTATTTTTTAGTTTTTTTTTTTTTTTTGTCTTGCTTAAAGTGGTCCCAATGATGTCCAAAATCACAAAGCACAAACTGAATTATTTGGACTAAAGTAAAACAATTCGACTCTACTTAAGAAGCATACATATGGTCAGTCATCTCACTAAGGATTCTCCAACTGATGATTCGAAAGAGCGGTGGATGGAGAAGAATGCTCGTCTGTTCCTACAAATCTGTAATTCCATTGACAGTAAGGTACTTGGTCTGATTAATCACTATGAGTTTTGTTAAGGAGCTAATGAATTATTTGGAGTTCTTGTTTATTGGAAAGGGTAATGTTTCTCTTATATTTGATGTGTGTAAAGCGTTTTATCAATTAGAGAAAAAGGATCAGTATCTCACGAAATTTTGTATGGACTACAAGAAGACATATGAGGAGCTCAATATGCTTATGCCCTTTAGTCAAGATGCCAAAGTTCAACTAACTCAGAGAGAACAGATGGTAGCATTTGATGTGTTTTCTGGAAAGGGGAATGTTTCTCTTATATTTGATGTGTGTAAACCATTTTATCGATCAAAGAAAAAGGATCAGTATCTCACGAAATTTTGTATGTACAAGAACACATATGAGGAGCTCAATATGCTTATACCCTTTAGTTAAGATGCCAAAATTTAACAAACTCAAAGAGAACAGATGGCAGTAATGGGATTTCTTGCCGCCCTTCCTTCTAGGTATGATTCAGCTAAGGCTCATATTCTGTCCAATCTTGAGATATCATCCCTCCAAGATACTTTTAATAGGATACTCCGCACTGAGATATCATCCTCTTCCATCTCCTCACCTACTTTTCCATCTGCCCAAATGAGCAATGCCCTTGTTAGTCGGAACATTGGTGAGTCAAAAAGCAATAATTCAGAAATAGTGTTCGAGGCGGTAACTCTAGAGGGCCAAGCTCTGGAGGAGTTGTATATTATTACGGTCGTAAGCCTGGACATGTGATACGAGACTGTAAGAAGAGACAAAATTGGAATCAGAGATTTCTGTTTGCTCATGTAGCTTCCACTAATGAGGCATTAGATCAGTCAATTCAGTTCTCAGCAGAAGAATTAGCTAGGTTCTATTTGTATCAGGAATCAATGAAGTCCCCATCTACTCCAATTATTTATATTGCTAAATCAAGTAACCCGAATAAATGCTTCATCACTTCTTCGCCTTCATTGATTCTAGAGCCTCAGATCACAGGACAAGTAATTCTAGCTTATTATCTACCTTTCAGTCACAACTTTCAACTTCCACTGTCACTCTGGATGGATCACAGTCATCTGCTCACTCCATCTATTCCTTTGTCATCTATCTTGAGTTTATCAAATTTCTCTTTTAATTTGATGTTTGTGAGCCAATTAACTTGAGCACTTAAGTGTTATATCTCATTCTTTCCTGATTTTTGTCTCTTTTAGGATCTTATGACGAAACAGATTATTGGTAGAGGACGTGAGTATAGGGTTCTCTACATTCTTGATCCTGCAATACCAAGATCCACACACTCGAGTTACTACACCATTCGAGACACATCATGATCGGGTCATCCTCTCTTCCTTTGTTGTGCTATATCCTCAATTTGTCAGCTACTGGGGACAGGAGTCTGTCAATTTGAAAAGCATCATCATCTTCATTCTAGTCCTAGAGTCAATAAACGAGCTAGTGTTCCATTTGAATTAGTCCATTAAGATGTGTGGGGTTCATGTTCAGTTGTATCCCTAACTGAGTTTCGATACTTTGTCACTTTTGTTGATGATTATTCACGAACCACTTGGTTATATTTAATGAAAAACCGCTTTGAGTTATTTTCTCATTTCCGTGCCTTTCAGGCCGGTGATACACACTCAATTTCATGTTTATATTCAAAGTCTGAGAAGTGATAATGCTAAAGAATATATTTTAAAACAGTTTCAATCATTCATGCTTCAAAATGACATCCTTCATCATACCTCCTATGTTGATACTCTTTCTCAGAATGGAGTTGTTGAGAGAAAGAATAGACACCTCCTTGAAACTGTCAAAGCTCTATTATTTCAAATGCATGTATCTAAGCATTTCTAGGCTGATGTTGTTTCCACAGCTTGTTTTTTTATTAACCGGATGCCTTCCTTAATCTTGAATTGGGACACTTTGTATCACATCCTTTTCCCAAATAAACCTCACTTATCGAGCCCCTCTGATATTCGGGTGTGCCACTTTATGTTCAAGATGTCGGTCCGTGTCTAAACTCGACCATAAATCTAAATGTATCTTTCTCGGGTTATTCTGTGTCTGTACATGTTACTCCGTTTAGCTCTCACTCGGGTTTCTAATGATGACACATTTCGTGAACGTGATTTTCACCTCCGACCCACACTAATGTGAGGGAGGAAGACGCACTCCGGCCATTTATACTATCGTCTCACCCATTGTCTTCTGTAACTTGCTCATGTTCCCGCTAGTAAAGCCTCCTATCACCAGTCTATTCACGCCGAAAACCCTCCACCAGTCCCCACCGCTTTCCTGCCATCGATCCAATCAACCGTGATGATCTCCCTATTGCTCTTCGTAAAGGTAAATGACAATTTGCCCATCCGATTTCTTCATTTGACTCTTATAACCATTTCTCTTCCCATTTATGTTCTTTTATCAGACTAACTTTATTTCTGCCTAACACTACTTAAGCATTATCTCACCCTAATGACATACCGCTTAAGATAGAGGGAGTATTGGATACTTTGAATGGAAATGATAATTCGGGACTTGTCTAGCCACTTCGGGGAAGAAAGACATCGATGTCACTGGTTTCGCAGCTAAGGTTAACCCGACAGTTCACCGCCCATCAAAGCACAACTTGTGGCTACGGATACGCCGTGACCCATGGCATGGACTGCTTAACACCTTTCCCTTGTTGTTATGACATATGTTCTAGCTTTTATTTCCTCGTCGCAATCATAACGGGACTCTACCTCGCCTTGATATTAAGAATGTCTTTCATGGTGACCTTAGAGGAGGTGTATAATGAGCAACTCCTGTGGTTTTAGGGGAGACGTGCTGCTCATTATCTTCAGGTTCAGATAGCTTCAAAACAAAGTCCCTTCTGGGCTGGTTCGTAAATTCACCAAACAATGAGAAATTCTACATTTGTAAGAAAGAAATCTAACCACTCCATCTTCTGCAGAATTCCAATCTGCATTTCATAAGAGCATGCGGATGATATTGTTATCACTAGGAGTGGCTCTAAAGGTATCTCATTCCTTAAGTCTCTTATTCATAGCCAATTCCATACAAAAGACTTTGGGATGCTAAGATATTTCTTGGGCATTGAAGTTATGCGGAGCAAACTTGGAATCTTCTTATCTCAAAGGAAATATGTGCTTAATCCATTGTCTGAGATTGGAAAATTGGGGGCAAAGCCATGTAGTTCCCTTATGGCTCCAAGTGTACACCTTACTAGAGAAGGTGAAACATGTGAGGATCCCGAGATATAAGACTGGGCCAGTTCGAACTACTCAGAGTAACTTGTCTCGATATCATTCACTCACCAATGATGTAAGTCAAGACATGTCCGCTTCCAACAATGATCATCGGTACCGTAATAAATTTATGTTATTTGAAAGGAAACTGGCACGCAGGCATTCTATCTAAGAACTACGTGGGTATAATAGAATCAGAGTTTTACGATGTCATCAAGGTGATCAGAAGATAGGAGATCCACTTTAGGTTATTGTGCCTTTATTGGTAGAAACCTAGTCTCATGGAAAAGTAAGAAGCAAGGGGTTGTTTCCCATTCGAGTGCAGAGTCTGAATATGTGAAAGAACGACACGCCCTGTGGCGAGATCGTATGGCTTCATCAACTATCGATGTGGGTTCGCACTACAAGACATTACCTAGCAAAACTCGTGACAAATGTGGCTACCTTCCTTATATCAAGCTTCTAACTCAGATTTTATGAACGAATCCAAGATATCAGATAGATCACTATTTCCTAATGAAAATTCAACACGGATTGATTTCTATAAAATATATGAAGATCGAGAATGCTGCGGATATTTCTACAAAAGCCTAAGGGATCGAGTTAGTTATTTATGTAACAAGTTGGGCATTATTAACATCTATGCTCCAACTTGGGGAGAAGTGTTATAGTATGTATCACACTTTACATATAGATCGTAATCAATTAGGAAACTTGGCTTGTAGAGTTGTAACAAATTAGAAAGATTACCTATTGTATAGACCATCTTGTATATATACTCATGATGATTCAATGAAAAAACCATCCAGCATATATGCTCATGATGATTCAATGAAAAATACAAGGAATTCATTCCTCTAACTCCTCTCTTTGTTCTTTCTACACAATTCTTGGAGTAAAGACCGTAGGAGGCTTTCCCTGATTTCAAAACTTACTAATTTCCACTGATTTTATTGATGGATTTTTCTAAGATGTGACTTGCCTAAGAGGAGTAGGATTAATTGTGGACTATATGGTAACCTTTTCTTAGACACTTCAAAAAATTCAGGACTAGAGCTTGGGGATGATGATTAGACTTGCTAGGGAGAGGAATCGGCTCTACTTTCTTCAGGAACTTAATAGACAACATAACACAAATTTTAAAAAATTCCAAAAATGTGTGAAATGAGAGAAGAAAAGAATGCTTTTTTGATTGATTGAATGAGTGAGTGAAAAAATAGTACAAGTTCTATCTACTTATATACATCAGGATGACATAAAGGTAGGGAATAAACCATAAGATAGGATATTCTAAGAATATCCTAGGGAATAAATCGGAGGATATTCTAAGAATATCCTATGATGCTCAACAAAATGAATTTTAGAACTCATCAAAAACAATTTTTTTGAATAAAAAAGATTGTAGAAACCAAATTAGGAAGCACAAGGCAGTTTCCACCCGAATTTTTTTATTAGTCATTCCAAAAACCTTAGCAAACCTTAAATAAATACTTAAAAAATTTTAAGACTCGAACAACCGAAATTGAATATGATGAAATCGAAGATATCTTGTTAGAGATAAGACTCAATGGAGTAAGTTCATGTAATTAGCACGTGTTAAATGACCAACTCTCCTAAAAGCTCAAGCTTATAGGATTTGGGTTTAATATGAAGATATCATGTAACTTCCCTTCCTAGCGTGCGACCATTTTCGTGTGTGAGAGTGAAATAAACTAAATAGTCCTTCATGGACTCAAACCAACACAAATGGGAAATACGTTAAACAAAGTGGCTTAAACTCGAGAGCTTCTTGTCAAACCTTGAGGTACAAATGCATGTTAAATGACCAACTCTCCTAAAAGCTCAAGCTTGTAAGATTTGTTTTTAATATGAATATCATGCTTCTCAATAGCACGAAATGAACAAAATTGTCAACTAAATAAAATACAATAACACCCGGTAAACAATAGGATGTTACCTCTCGTCTTACTCCATCATTATGATTAGCCTTTTGTACATATAAAGAAGTCATTGAATTTTATGATTTTCATATGCATGTTACTTGTGAATAAGATTGATTTCTCCTTACCTCATTATGGTGTTTGTTTCTAATCTGCCCTTCCTGCTTCTATTAATAACTTGTGACATAGGCCTTGTAAATGTTGAAGTAATAACTATTTTGTTTAGGTCTTTGCCGAAAATATCAAGAGAAGATTTTGAGTTAATATTTGATGAGCTGGATGATAGCCATGATTTCAAGGTACTTCCATTTTCCAAGCTTTTTCTTTTCTTTGTTCATCCTTTCCCTTTGCCTTCAATTCTGAGATCCGAATAAATTCTTGTTGGAAGATACATTTCTTGTTTATATATATATATATATATATGTATCATTTTGGTTCTGTATCTGTATCCAGTTTTACTCATACAGTAATGCACACAAATATTTTGTGAATTAATATAAAATTGTCATCCAAGGACTTCTCCCAGCTGTAGACTGATCCTAGGATCAGTTGCCTTAAGACTTTAGCTCTTAAACCTGTACGTGCTACTGAAGTTCCAACAATTAAGTTTCATCTATGTGGTAGCATAGCATAATTTTAATACAAACTGAATTGTGCATACCTTTGTTAAGCATTCCTTAAAAATAGGTTTTTGTCTCTTTCCTTTTTTTTTCAAGATATGTGCAGAACTTCATCCATGAACTGTCTCTAAACTTTTTTGGTCGTGTGTTCTAAACCTAAAAGGAGTTCTTTCTCTTTTAATTTTGACTATCGTGGTTTCTTTTTTGCCATAAAAAAGGATAAAATATTGTTATCCTTGAACATGTTGAGGACACTAATTGGATTTTCTCTGCCAAAATCAATGATATTGCATTTTCAAATGGATTTTAATAATGTTTTGTAATGTCTCATGGATCATTTCTAACTTTTTCTTCCTTTCTCTTTTTTAATTTGTAGTATGAGACTGGGTGTTTTTTTTAAGGTGCTTCCAATGAAATTAAGTTCATGTGATTGCCTTTTTCTTTTAATTTGAAATATCCAATTCCTAAAAAAGTTGAGTTCTTTTTTTTTTGGGTGGGGGTCACTTATTGTGTCCCAAACAAATGAATGAAAGGAATTGAAGTTCTTGACGTTTAATTTAATTTTTAATGATAATTTTCCTACTTCAAGAAGATAAAGCTCTTGGACCTAAAATCGAAGATTAAAATTTGGAACAAGGAAATCTTTGGCAGGGTGAAAGTAAGTAAAAAGGCTGCCCTTGCTAGAGTGGCCTTCTAGAACGATTTGGAGGGTCAAAGACCTTTAAACACTGAATAGCAAGAGGAGAGAACAAACGCTAAGGCAGATTACAAGAAGGGGTCCATTATGGAAGAAATCTATTGGAGACAAAATCTAGAGAAGTTTGGCTTAAGGAAGGGGATAGAAACACCGGTTTCTTCCATAGAATGACTTACTTGCATAGGAGGAGGAACAACATAAATAAAATTAGGATCAATGGGAGATGGTTAACCTGAGAGAGAGAGATAAGGCAAGGTGTTGTTTAAGGATTCAAAAACTTGCTCACAAACCCAAGGGAATGGAGAGCAATTCCAGCAAATTTGAGCTTCTCTAGAATTAATGAGGCTAAAGTTGCAACTCTTGAAAACCTTTCTCAAAGGAGGTGGAAGCAGCCTTAAAAGAAATGAATGGGGGCAAGGCCCCGGGTCCAAATGGCTTCATTGTGGCCTTCTAGCAATTTAGCTGGGACATAGTCAAGGGGGAAGTTATGTTATTGTTCAAAGAGTTCTATGAGAATGCTAAATTTGTATGTAGCCTAAATACCACTTTCATTGTTCTAGTACTAAAAAATGAAGATGTTGAGGATATAAAAGACTACAGACTGATAAGCCTAGTGAACATCATTTACAAAATGATGGAGAAAGTTCTAGCTAACTAGTTAAAAAAAGTAATGGACAAACTAGTCAATGTGGCCCAGAATGCGTCTGTGGCAGGGGGACAAATCTTAGATGCCTCCTTAATTGCAAATGAGGTCGTGGATTTGTTGTTGAAGAAAAAGGAAAGGGGTGTCCTATCCAAACTGGATATAGAAAGGCTTATGACATAATGAACTGGAACTTTCTCCTTCTAGTTCTTCAAAATATGGGTTTTGGCCGGAGATGGTTAGGGTGTTAAAATGGTGTATCTCCAATGCATCCTTCTCGATTTAGTGAATATAAGCGATCCGGCTGGTTTATTTCAAAGCTCACAGAGAGGGTTGGCGAGGGACCCTCTCTTATACTGTTTGTTACGGGGATGGCATGACTTTATCTATTCTGATATTAAAGCGGTGAGGGAGGGGATTCTTGTCAGGCTTCAAATTAAGAGGTATAGAGGGAGATGAAGTCCAGATTACACACCTGATCTTCATGGATGATACTCTGATGTTCTGCAAAGATTCAAGTGACCAATTGGTTCATCTTAGCTGGATTCTAATGTGGTTTGAAGTCCTTTCGGAGCTGAAAATAAACTTAGGAAAGAGTGCTATTTTTCTAGTGGAAAGAGTAGAGAACCCAGAGATTCTTGCCTTAGAGTTGGGTTATAACGTTGGCTCTCTTCAAACGACTTATTGGGGTTACCTTTGGGAGCTAATCATAACTCACAGCAGGTGTAGGATGGGGTGGAGGAAAGATTCAGAAAGAGGCCAGCTCTTTGGAAAAGGCAATACATTGAGGGGAAGACTTGCGCTACATTGAAATAGCCTTTCTGACATCTTGGATTTGGCACTTATACCCTTACCCGTTTCAGAAGGTTGTAAAAAAGAGATTGGAAATGATTCAAAGGGATTTTCGTTGGGGAGGGGGTGCTTTAGAGAGGAAAATACATTTGATCAACTAGAAGACAATGTGCCTGAGTAAGGATAAGGGAGGTTTGGGAATCTGAGGCCTTCTCAACCTTAATAGAGTTCTCTTTGGAAAGTGGAGTTGGAGATTTGCTGTTGAGGAAAACGCACTGTGGAAGGACCTAATCATCAAATATGGGATTGATTAGGGGGATTGAATCACCCAAGCTCCTAGTGGCAGCTATGGGGTAGGCCTTTGGAAGGAAATTAGAAAAGAGGCCACCTTTTTTGAATGGTAGAGTGTTTTCTAGTGAGGGGGAAGGTAGCGGTCGATTTTCGGGAGGATGCTTGGTGTGGGTTCTGATACTTTTTATGTGCCTCTTTTGCCTTGCCCCAAACAAAGGGTCTGATGTGACGAATCAACTGTAGAATACCTTGTGAACACCAGTAACTTAGATGTCACATCACGCATCCCATTTCTTGGATTACATCAACACGATAGACATATATTAACCTGCAGCCACCTTCCAGAGCATAAATGATCATTTCCATATAAGTACACTCGTATCTCATAAGCAATCTACTCTGAGTTTGATTATAACTCTTTTATACAAAAATATATACATGTATCATAAGTACTTTTTCGAAATAAAATACAAATATAGCCAAAACCTGATATTCGGTTTCATGCTTGTAGTCCGGATGAGTCGATTGCTTACCTGACTTGAAAGGGTCACGGCCGGGATGACGAAAGCCCGATCAAATAAATCTGAGTTTCTCACCACAAGTGCACATGCACAGTACCAGTGTTCACACAATAATACACATTCAAAAGTAAACTTAACAAGTCTATACCTGAAATTCCATGCTATGAATGAGATCGGCTCATCATGCCCATGTCAAAGTCCCTCATAGACTCCCTCACACACATGGACAAAAAATCGTTTTCGACCGATTTTTGTAAAAGTGGTTTCCAGTGGTGCGGAAAAGATTTCAGTGGAAAAATCGGAGAAAATCGCCAGATTTTTCTATATAGGCGTCTGATTTTTCGATCAAATACCTGATATTTCCCGATCTAAAATACCGATATTTCAGAAAAAACGATTTTCTAGAAAAAAATTTACGTTTTCCACTGTTTTTCCTTGGCTCAAAAATATGAAAAAATTAGCCGGAGTTTGAACCCACCCAAAATGCACAGAAGTGACACCCTCCAGCCTTGAGCCATTGATTGCATATTATATAGTAAGAGCTTTTTATATTCTCTTATTGTTATTAATTTCATGTCCTTTATAATATTTATTTTATTTTTGTTTTGCATTCTCTTATATTTTAAATCAAATATTTTAATTTGAAAGAAAATAAATAATATCATTTAAATTTAAAATTATAATATATAACATTTGAATCTCCTCGTATCTACATAATATTTATAATAATAACAAAAACAAATAAATATAATATCTCTTTAACATAATAATTAAATAACATGTTGATTTAATATATTACTAATCTGTTTTGATTTTAAATCTACCTTGATTGCACCAAATCATTTATCATGACTCTGTATAGTAAATATGAAAAATTTTATGGCAGTATTTTTGTAATATCATAAAATCTTCATTATTTAAAGTAAGTCGTTCCAGTATATCATGTTTTGCGTGTTTGATCACCTTCACACCATATACCAGTCTAATTGTGTGGCATTTCATGATGACCATTTTCCAACAAAATCTTTTTGTTTGCAAACAAATCCCATTGGATATACTCAAATATCTATTTTGGATTTAATCAAATCGATTATTGTGTTTAACTGCATTTGTAGGCCCGCAGATTTTGGGATTCTCAGCGTGGGCCGCGCCTTGCTGCCAACACTGTGGACTTTCGCCGGTTGCATGACAATTAAAGTTTTCACGAAGTGTCTATTTGCCACCGCCTTGCGGCGCCGTGGCGCTGCTGTGAGCATGGGACTCATTTTTGGGCGTTGTCTACGCTGAAACCGGCGATTAGTAAAGCCAGTGAATGATCTATAATCATGCCGCCGACCTGATGCGGTGTCGCCGACGCGCCATTAATTCGATCTTGATGCGTACTCTCATGTTATGTACGTGACACCATGGAACAGTTTATAGTAAGTGCTCATGTCCAAGTGCCGCCGGTTAATTCGCCAAAACATCGTTGCGTCGTTCAGTATAATATATGCCTTGCATATATCAATATCATTGTTTAATTTCGGCCGTCACCAAAAAAAAAACGGTCACACAAACTAGCCATTCGTGTATGGCGGCGTAGAAATCATCTGGACTGATCGAAAAATTTGACTTTGTTAAAAGTTTTTATTGCCCATTTATTTTATCTAACTTACCAGAAGGTATCGTGTCGCGGTTATAAATTCGATCATTCATGATCCTGAAATAACTAAAGCTATTAAGCGGTTCCTGTAAAAAAATCCCTACATTTCCAGCCATCTGGAACCAAAACTGATGCAGATACGACGCCGAAAACCTAGTCGTTCTCAAACTGATCTCAGTCTATAAAAATTCAGTCTAGGTATTTAGCGAACCACACGGCCATTGCGACTCTTAAATAAAAGAAAAAGGAACCCAGCCTGGAGAAAACCCCACACCTCTTGAAACTAATTGAAAAACTGGGATTAGTGCATCAGTGGCTTCGTTGTGTGGATGACATATCTGAAACTTTTGGTGGTTCATGAGAGATAGCGAAGGAAGTCTGATTCCACTCTTTTTCTCTTTGCGTCTATCTTTTTCTTACCTCCGCTCTGAGCGCTCTCCTGGTTTTCCCAGTTTTTTTCTCTTTCTTTCTCTTTTCAACCTTTATCATATTTTCTTTTTCTCCTCCTCCTCCACCGAATTGGATCTACCCACCAGTTGGTGCTATCTCTCTAAAGATGTTTATCTCCACCTCTATTAGGTGGACACATGGGCTAAGATGGAGCCATGTGAGCAATCCACAAAATCAAGTGCCTGTAGCTGGGCCCATGAATAAATCATCATTTTATTACCACGACACTAGTTGCATCTGCCATATGTCACTCTTAAGATACTTGTATTGACACCATGATTATTTATAATGGCCTGCTCCATGCCATTGCATAAACATCAGATGCCTTGAAAAGCGTGAAATTAGGTATCCTATGAGATCTCTGAGTCTACTAATTAAACTAGATTTAGTGAGGCGTTAGTGGGTGATGGCAAAATATGGGGATCTACAGAAAATTCAAAGTTTTCTGCTGCTGTTGTGACAATTCATTTGCCATTTTTAGAGAAAAATTGAATTTTTCTCGGGTTTATTATCCCCCATAACAAAATTTGCGTATCAAATTACACACATAACCCTACTTTGTCAAAGTGCATATTCACTAAGAACGAAACGATGATCCTATGAATGCGAGTGAAACATGCAATATCGGCCCGATCTGCAAATTGCGACACCGCGATGTCGTGGTAGACTGCGCCCGAGTTATCCCAAAAGTCTGTGCGGAAGTGCTAGCCTGCGACCACGATCAGGTGCCGCGGGATGGCGGCGGTTCTCAACTTTATCTTGGATGGGAGAGAATAAATCCTGCGTTGAATTAGGTAATCGACAGCATCCCAGTGTGAATTTATGTAGTAGCACACAGGATCCACTGTCTCAGAGGCGTTAGTCTCTATGTCTGGCTGGTGACAATATAGTGAAGCACTTCATCTACCAGGCCCGGCTAGAACCTTTGAAAGTGCCTCCACTAAATGATTGCCTTGGCCTTGGCCACTGAGTAATTAAATTGCAATCAGCGGATCAGTCAAACGAAGTCTTGCCTTTGTGCAGTCGGAAGAAAGATTGATTCTCCTTCGTCTGCCTTGGCACACCGGGATTAACCATGTCATCCTCTTCTCTCTTTCGGCACATGCTGGCCTCTGGGTTATCACTCCGCTATATGTAGGGAGGATGATGTGTGAAACCTGGAGGTTACTCGTCCCTCACTGGCCATTGCACTGTTAATTACAATGTTGTATCTATTTTCTGCGCAATGATATGTTTGGAGTGCCCATCAGCTCATAAAGGCATGTAGTTCCCAGCAATTAATTGGTTATTTATTTACAGCAGACTGACCTACATGTCACAATATGGGCATCATCTACACATTATGAATGAAAATGGAATTTCTTTTTCCTTATTTCATTAGTGGTTAACAATACGAATACTAGTAAATATCGGTTCATGGGCTATCATGTCGTTATTTTCCGGAGACCTGGTTGCAAACTTTAACCTGATGTTCATCCTTTCCCCATATACATCATATCGTGGCTTATACGAATTCACACCATATGTGGCACATTAGAGGCTGTATGGAAAATACTGCGATGCATGTAGTGAACCTAAACCCATCCAGTTACCAGGTAATCTTCACTAAACCTGATACCATTTGTGACATTGCCAGTACTTGATCTTAGGTAATCATAAACTAAAGCACTCTTGAAGCTATACTGTTTGTGATGCTTATCATAGAACAGTGAGCTTGATTGAATTCCGGCACGCCGGCTCTGCGTACTCTGATCGCATGTCTAGACCCGTACCCCAGCGAGCCTGGTATTAGCGTACCTCGCCACAATAAGCGGCGCTGCAAACAAGGGGTTGTTGGCGACGTCGACACGAAATACGCCAGCGAACCGGTGGCGATGTCATCGCGTATTTCTTGGTTTGCGCACAGTAGACATATATTCTTTGCGTACGCCAGGGCGCCGAAGCGATCATTCCATATAAAATACATAGAATATCTCTGAAAAGCGATCTATCACGGTTTAATTCTGGCTCTTTTATGCAAAAATATATACATTTCGCCGGTGGTAGCCAAATAAAATACAAAATGTGATAAAAGCCACAACGGTTTCCTTCTTGATCCGGATAAAGATCGGCCTTTTTGTGGCTGAAGAGTCTACGGCCAGGAGTGACAAATGATGATAAAGCTTCTACAAGGGTTCCTCCACACCTAAAATGCACACATCTGATATCGTGTTCACACAATAATATGCGTTCAAGTAAGCATTGCGTCTATACAGCAAGTCTGCATGCTGTGGACTAGGGATGTGGCTTGTCTCTACCCATGTTACGATCATCACCGACTCCCTCGCACATGCATATGTAAATGCTGAAAACTAGTCATTGGTGTTTCACCTGATGATACACCTCCAAAACAAATCTTTTGTTTTATAAAACAAAATTATTGGATATATACCTCGATGTCCATTTAGGTTAATCAAATCCGGGTAATGTTGCTCACATTTGTGGGCCGCAGTTTGCCGGGTTCTATCTAATGCGGCGCCACAGGCCTTTCAGCGCTTTTTGGACTTTCTTGTCGGTTGCATCTGAACCGATCGGACACGGGGAGTGAATCCTTCTTGCTATGTCCAACACATGTATTTTTCATGCTATACAACCATGAGACTCATTTTGGACGTTGTCCCATTACCAAGCTCACCACTTATTCACCAAGAATGATGAATGATCATAACCATGCACACACACCCAACACAATGCGATGTCCCCATGCATATGCAATGCATGTATCTGTATTATGTCTGATGAACCTTTACATGGAAGATTATAAGCTAGTACTTCATGCGATATAGATAATTATATAGAAAACATATGATTTACATCCATTCATGTTAATATATATAGCACCTCTTCGACACCTTATTTAATTTTCTAGCAGCCAACCTGAAAAAAAAAAAAAAAAAGCAGTCCACACAAACATTCAGCTAATTCGGCCATACTCGGCCTTGGAAATATCTGGACTAAATCGAAATTTAAGCTTTGCTACATTTTTATATATTTATTTATTTTGTCAACACTAATCCACTAAATGCATTATAAATTCGACCATTAAGCGATCTTTGACTTCGACCGTATTCAGCGATTCAAACAAAAATTCATTTTCGGTAGTCAGAACCAAAATCGACTAGATATTGACATTAATTAGATCTGGGCGTAAACGAGTCCCAATGAAAATTGATATAGTGTTTGGGTTGAACCACGGCCCATTTGACTCTTAAATAAGGAACCGGTATAGAAGAAAACCCACACACTCTTGGGCCGCGTGGCGCTTCGGATTGAAGTACCCATGTAGCTTCTCATTGTGTAGAGAACCAGCATCTCTTTGCCAAACCCAGCGTTTGTGGTCGGTTCGAGATCATGAAAGTGCTGTTCCCTTTCCTTTTCTCTCTGAGTCTCTCTTTCCTCTCACTCTCACACACTCTCCCTCCTTTTTGTTTCCTTTTCTTCTTTCTTGCTCTTTCTCTTTCTTTTCTTTCCTTCTCCTTTTCTTTTCTCCTCTCTCCACGAATTGGATCTCTACGATTTGGTCTTCCCTCTTCTCTAGATATTTATCTCTCTCATTTATTGACTTGACATGGGCTAAGATAGGCCATGTGTTTAATTCTGAAATCAAAATTTTCCATGTCCGCACTGGACACATGAACTAAGTGTCATTTGCTACACCACATTGCCTCTATGCCATATGTCCATCTCCTAAGGTGCCATGCATATGAAGTGTTCCAGCGGCGCGCTAATATCGCGTGCGCAGTCTTACTCGAAAACGTGAAATTCGACTATCTCGAATCGAAGCGAAGTCCATTTGGGTAACTAGATTTATTGAGACCATTCTTATGGTCAGTCAGTTTAGTGTCAAGGTCTAGAAAAATTTCAGGATTTTTCCACTGTATTCGACAATTATTTTGCCATTTTTTCAAAAAATTTGAATTTTCCCAGGTTTTACATCTTAAAGTATCTCTATTCTTTGAAAACAGTTTCAAAGGCTAGGAGTGATTTGAGAGTTAAGGAAGCTTTACTGGGAGGGAAGGAAGGATGGAATGAAATGGACATGGTACATGGCTTCTATTAAATGACCAACTCTCCTAAAAGCTTAATCTTTTAGGATTTGGATTTATTATGAATATCATGCCTTTAACACCCTCTCTCACGTGTAGCCCTATACCCGCACATGGAGAGTCAAATAAACCAAATAGAGTCCTTCGTGGACAATTCAAATCAACAAATGAGGAATAAATTGCAAATAGGTGGTTCGAATCTAGGTTTCTAATAAACCAATCTCACATTACCATGTTGTGTGACTCTCCTAAAAGCTCAAGCTTTTAGGATTTTGATTTAATATGAATATCATGCCTTTAACATCTTCATTGATACAATTTCGAATAAGAAAATTCTCCCCTTTGGAAGAAGAATACAAGTGGCCTTTTCTCGGTCAAGTCACCTTTGAATTTTACCGGGAAGGGGCATTTGATTTGCCTGCTTGAGAATCTTTGTGAACTCTAGCACGTGCCAACCTAAAATGGGCTTTTTTGTAGGAAGTTTGGTGGGATCAGTACTCACTAGAAGTTCTACCATCTAAAGAAGAGGTCTCCCCTTGTCGGTGCTTGCCAGAGGTCAGTTGAGAAGATCTTCTCCTTGTTAGTTCTGATGCCCAGATTTGGGAGGCTGGGGGGGGTGAGCTCTTGTCCAAGCGCGGGTGCTGTTTGGGTGTGTCCTCCTTTGGCGAGAGACCTTTTTTTTGGGCTGGAGATTTATCCTAGTGAGGAAAGCTGAGAAGTAAGTCTGGATGGCTGCCCCTTTGTATCCCATTTGGGCAATTTGGAAGGAGAGGAACATAATAGTCGTTGAAAATGCCAACTTCTCCCCGCATAGACTGAAAGCTCACTTTTTGTTGTCTATTTGGTCCTGGGCTTTTACAATCCTGAAACATGATTTTTTGTTCATTAGAAATCTGTTGTTGATATTTAGAGCTTCGTTTTTTAGGCTGGTAAGGTTTTTGGTCCACCTTATTCTTTTGTTCTGGCGCCAGGTTCTCCTTATATACCACATCTGTTTGAGGTTTCCTTTTGTCTTTGTTTCTATTAATTCTTTATCAAAAAAAAAAAAAAAAATTGATACAGCTAAACCAAAGCCGAGAGCAGAGTAAAGATGTTTGATTTTTTGTGAGCTATTTTCTTTGGGAATTAGTTGTGACAAATGCAGTTCAGGCCTACAAATCAAGGATAGTTATCTCCTATTTTGTTCCATGCCAATCTATTTTCAGTTTGATTTGATACTGGAGCTTATATTTGTTGACAACTTTTCGTATATTATGTTTTTTTACTGACTTTTGGCTGGCTTTCTACTTCTTTCTAAATTTAATTAGCCATTTGTAAAAGAAATCATTCAAGTTCTATCATTTGTTGACCAAGTGTTTTTGGATTTCCTGTCCTATCTGTTTCTGCACTTGTAGATTAATTTGGACGAGTTTTATGACCTTTGCAATGCCATCAATCTCAGATTTCAGAAGGAGGATTCTGTAAGTCAAAATTTCATAGATATGGGTTTAGTAGGTCGTTTACAACTTGTTTACAATGAAAGATGTAGAATTTTAGAGAGCATTTATAGTATTGTGCTTTCTACTTGCAGCGATCTTGGTTCGAAAGATATCCATCATTTTATCATTCACAAACATGCAAAAAGTTGAAAGCTTTTGTTCGAAGCCCTATATTTGGATACATGATAGCTGTCATCCTTGTGCTGAATCTAGTTGCTGTTATTATTGAATCCATGGTATGATATGTATTTAGCTTTATTTTTCCAAGGTGCTACCCTCACCAATATGTTAAATTCATTTATATGGTAACTTCAAGTTCGCATGAGTTCTTGTTTAGACAGCTGAATTGAACAATGTTAGTGCTTCATGGTTCTTGTATTATTAATGCTGAAATGAGTTTTAGATGCTATTTTTTAATCAAGCCATATCTTCTGATGTCGAACTCAGTCATTTCTATCACTGCATGTTTCCATTCAAATCAAGAGTTAGAAATGGTATTAAGTATTTCTGTTTGTATTATTGGATGAATGCATATTTGGAGGAAGGAAGGGTTGGATGTGGTCTTGGGTTGATGATAGGTATGAGTGTAATGGGTCTTAACGTGTACCTGAGATTAGAGTTTTGGAGTATGCTCTCTTCTAGATTTATAAGGTGGCATGGCATTGCTCCCTGAGATTAGGATTTGGAGTATGCTCTTCTAGGTTCAGTTTCTAGAATTTTGTAGTGAGATGCTGAAAGCTCATTATTTAAGTGGAAAAAATGAAATCGTCTTATTCATGAAGAAAATAATGCAAACAAATATAGGTCAAGGGTATTTATGTAAGGTACACTAGGCTATTTTAGAATGACCAACTATACAAATAATTGACATCCATACCCAATAGCATATGACCGTATAAATCACAACTATGCAATCAATTATGGTTGGGTACAAAGTTATACACTCAGTTGTACATCAACTGTATATGCCTATTGTAACAAAGTTCCTAAATCCATGAACATAAGGGGTTTGAGATGAACCTTAAAAATTTGAATAAGTGAGACGAGAGGACCAGACCATAGAAAGGTGTATAGTACGTAAGTCATACAAGATTCACACTTGAACATTGAAAATATGGAACAATCTTTATTTGAGAAAAAAGGAATGCATTGATTCTCATTAATTTACAAAAGGAGGAAACCTTATGTTCTCTAGTGTTATGGAAAAGGAAACAAAGTTAGAATTTAATTAGGAGACTACTAAGAGAAGGGAAAGAATCTAAATGTATTGGGAGACTAAACCTTAAACATCCCTGAGCTGGAGCATAAGTCAAAGCGCAGAGCTTACGTATCCATGCCATATACTTCTGTCCTAGGACCTCTAGAGACTTAGTGAAATATTTGCTAGTTGGTCATTAGAGTTGACAAAACTAGTGAATGCATCCGATGCAATCTTTCTGCGATAAGTGGCAATCCACTTTGATGTGTTTGTCCTCTCATGGAAAGCTTGGGTTGGATAAGCGGCTTGATTATCACATATAAACCGTTTGTTTATCGCCGAATCTTAGCTCTTTGAGAAGGTGCTTGACCATA
Source organism: Tetrastigma voinierianum (assembly GCA_016808115.1). Lineage (NCBI taxonomy): Eukaryota > Viridiplantae > Streptophyta > Magnoliopsida > Vitales > Vitaceae > Tetrastigma > Tetrastigma voinierianum. Next base: position 508,524 of record JAEQBH010000206.1, on the reverse strand, counting down.
TGAGTTCACATGCTAAGGCCGCTGGCTCGATAAACCTCGGCCTTTGGATCACGGCTACCATCTTGTTTCTTCCTCTTCGGGGATGATATTAAAGTTACCTCGATGAACACACAATACCTAATGTGAAGAGCGTCTATATGTGGGTGAGCTTTGCCGATCTGCATCAACTGCTGGTGTTCCAGCTGATATAACGGAGAATGCATTACAGCATCGAGTGGTATCACGGTGATTGTAGGAATAACTACGCTCACCGGGGAAACGAGATGTCGGTGAGTGATAGTGAGATAGTTCGGTTCACGTCTGTCGTCGATATCTCCTGGATCTAGTAGAAGCTCCCCACAACTGATACAAGTTGACATTCAGGATCCATAGGAGTGTTCTGTTGACTACGGAGTCCAACATACCGGTGTACGTGATATATCAGTATACTTCCTCGAAATAAACCTTTCGAGATTAGACTAAGCTATATTACCTAAGAAAATGCTTGAGGTTTCTGAAGTCTTTTGTCTTTGAGAAGTGGTTGAAGAGGTGTTGTTTGGTTGAATACCATCCCAGTTGGCGCTTTGTAATGACAATATCATCGCATGCAGTGGTAATCTGACTTTCATTAGATGAATGATGATAAAAGCTGGAATGAGTGCAACAGCTTGAATCATGCAAATCTAAACCTTACGAAGGGGCTGGCAAACAAAACTAAACTCAGAGAAGTGTTTGACCGCCTTATAAAAATGGCTTGTTTGCATATCAAACCAGACTCCCCCTGAGCAACAAAACCAGGTGGTTGCTCCATATAAAACTCCTCATGATGGTCAATTCCGGCAACCCATTCAAAGACCGCGTCACAATCCGGTCGTTTTACAGTCTTCACGAAGCCTCACGGAAACTCGCCATCGTCGCGGAGAACACTGTGGCGACTTTACCAACGAGATTTTAAGCGACCTCCGACACAAAAACTAAGAAGCACACAGCGGGAAGCGCCTCACCGATCTACCGCCGGTGACTAAGCGAAACCGCGCGTCTGCTGGCGCTCACGCGCGATCGTCGGACGAGCGCGTGAGTGTGGCGGCGCATAACGGCGCTTATATTCTTATTTTAACATCGCGCCTCCTCGGCGAAACCGTCTACGCCCAGGCTCAAGCCCATCCATCCACTCCCACGCGCCCGCCGTCGCGGAAAAAGCCCCTTCACCCCAGTTTTTCACTCCGGCCACTGTTACTACCTTTTTCCTGTCGCCTGAATCTTCATTGTTTTTGTGTTTTTTGGAGCTCTACGACATTTTCAAGACCTTGGGAGTTGTATATGTTGATTCCTACTAATTTCTCATTTCTATGGCTGAAAAAGACTTCTCTATGGCTGAAAAATGTCAGACTTTTAATTCTTTTGTATCTGACTCCCTACGATTGCATGGATAAACTCACGGGGTAGAAAATTTATCAGTCATGGGCGGACCAGTTGCTGGTTTGTGGTAATGGATGTAAGGATCATCACTTACTACTGGGGTTACAGTATTCTGAGATAAACGTACTCGATATGGAAAAAAAAAAGCTGATGTTTACTTTGCAATATTCTTTGACAGTATTGATAATAGACTCTATATAATATTGGGGCCTATAAAACTTGCTACACTCTCACGGAATCGGAGTAAAGCGCCTGCTTGATATTCGCGTCTCTATCGGGTAATATCCTCCATCGTAATTTGGCTTTATTTCGGTATGGACATATACTTCTTATGGTGGACGAATATCACACTTATAAGGGACCGACATCTTTATTTTGCCAAAATCTACTAATATTGAGACTTCACATCCAGATGGATCGATCTTTTATGATCATTCTTTTTCTAACCTTAGGCCGCATTTTTGAGAACATCCGGAACATGATACTACCGGGAGCAGCTTATTCCGCACTTTCATGAGGCCTGCTTTGTTACGCCACACCTCCACTGCCACTCAATCCATGCAATCTAAGATTACACCGGACACTTCTGTGATGGTCTCTCAGTCTCTTTCTCGAGGTGATTCCAGAGGTGGACGCGGTAGCAACCGAGGTAGAGGACAACGTCTTCAATGCACATACTGCCATAGGCTTGGACATACCCGTGATCGATGCCATCAAGATACGCACCCACCTCCTCACGCCCATTTGGCTTAGTCTTCTCGATCATTCAAAGATGTTCGAAGCTTTGTCTTAGTGGAGCTCATCCACACCTTAGGGGTCATTCTACGCCTAATGAATATGATGACCTGCCTCACTCGCACCAAATCTTCCTCCATTACTTCGTTGTCTGTAACTGCAATGCCTCTACTTGCCTTACACATTCATCAACACCTCGATCCCTTACATCGAGCCCCATCATATATTTGGTAATAAAGACCTTTTTTCTCTCTTCTCTTTACCTTTCCGTCTCCTTTTACCTACAATTACCTTAGCAAATGGTTCTCAAACCATAGCTAGCTACTGCCTTCGGTTTGTCCCCTCCCTTCCTTGCCCCTACCTCCTATTTCTATGTTCCTAATTTTCCTTTAATCTTATCTAGCTAGTGTTGACTGCAGATCTCATTGTGTACGTACTTTTTCCTACAACTCAGAACCTGGCAGACCGGGCCGTGACGTAGTTATGATCGTACCTGACATGGAGCCAAGGCCTTCTTTCACCTCAACTCGCCTTGTTCCACCGCTTGCATCAAAGAAGCCCTCCCTTCTACACAATGCCTCTGCCATCAAAGCCTCTCCAAGTTTCGAAGTTGGTTCTCATTTTCTGAAGGTCATCTTCGCTGAGTGTGAGTCCTCGCGCCTTAGGAAACATACTCATGTCTTGTTCCCAAAGTGTTTAGATCCTCGGACAAAGTCTCATTTTGAGCTTGTTCACATTGTTCACACTGATGTTTGGGGTCCTTCTCGGTCTACCTCTACTTTAGGATTACGTTACTTTGTTACTTTATAGATGATTATTCTCGATAAAATTACATTTTTAATGAAAACTCGAGTTTGAGTTATTTTCTTATCTTTCAAAAATTTCATGCCAGAAATTCGTGACTCAATTCAATACTTCTATTCGTATTCTAAGAAGTGATAATGCAAAAAAATATTTCTCTACACCATTCTCTTCTTTTATGTCTTCACATGGGATTCTTCACCAATCATCTTGTGCTTACACTTCTCAACAAAATGGAGTGGTTGAGCGTAAGAATCGTCATTTAGTTAAGACAATTTTTGCACTCTCCTCTCCATCATATAAGGTCTTCAACGCTTCTCGGGGGATACTATCTTAGTTGCTTGTTATTTGATTAATTGTATGCTCTCCTCTGTTTTACATGATCATATCCCTCATTCTATCTTACTGCCTACTCAACCTCTCTTTTACCTCCCTCATCGTGTCTTTGGTTGTGTTTGTTTTGTTCATATTCTCACTTCTGGGCAAGACAAACTCTTTGCCAAAGCCACGGCGTCTTCGGGTTATTCTCACCTTTGTGAGGGGTTATAGTAGTTATTCTCCCATACTTCAATCGCTACTTTATCTCTCACGATGTCACCTCTTTTGAAGATTCTCCTTCTTATCCTTGCGCACGCCCTTTACTCTAGATGTCTTATCTATTCCTCTTGTTTTACCCTCTCCCGATTTCCTTCCCCACCTCCAATGTCGCGGACTCGCCCGCCAGTCAATACTGCCGCCCTCGTCCCCTCTTACAAGGCCTCATGGCTGACCGATTCTTACGGCCGCTAGCCATTCCCGTCCGGCCCGCAACCTTCCTACGATCTACCTATCGCTATCTCGAAAGGTACCCGCCTACTTCTAACCCACATCCCGTTTATAATTTTCTAAATTTTCATCGCTTATCTTTTCCCCTACTACTTTGTTTCCACCTCGTCTTTGTCTCTACCCCTAAAAGCACTAGTGAGGCTCTCTCTCATCCAGGCTAGAAACAGGCAATGGTTGAGGAAATGGATGCTCTTTACTCCAATGACACATGGGAACTTGTCGCTCTTCCTCCTGACAAGTCTCCTGTCGGTTGTCATCAGATTTATAGTTGTGGACTCGATGTCGATTGATCGGCTTGAGGCCCGTTTGGTTGCAAAGGGGTACACTCAGCAATATGGCTCAGACTATTATGATACATTTTCTCCGGTGGCCAAGATTGCCTCTGTTCGCTTGCTTCTTTCTATGGTTGCTATGCGTTCATGGCCTCTTTTTCAGTTGGATATCAAGAATGTATTTCTTCATGGTGATCTCACCGATGAGGTTTATATTGAAAGAAGAACCACCTGGGCCATTTTCGCTTCGTGAGCCCTGGCTCGAGATAAATTACGCCGGCTCCTTATATGCAGATGAAACAGCTTCCCCTCGAGCTCGGGTTTAGCCTGGCTAGCTCAATGGTTCAGAGTTTAGCCTTGAAAGCTCTTCGTGAAGACCTGTACGACCGGATTGTACATCTGTACTTTTGATGCTGTCGAATTGACCACATAGCGAAACCTTAACCCTAGTATTCTCAAACTCTGTTATGGCTCTGATACCATGTTGAAAGAAAATGAATACATTGATTCTCATTGATTTACAAAAGGAGGAAACATACATATTTATACTCTAGTGTTATGGAAAAAGGAAACAGAGTTAGAGTCTAATTAGGAGACTAAAGAGAGAAGGAAAATAATCCTAAATGGATTAGGAGACTAAACCTTAACAAATACCAAGCGAAGTAACTGTTGTAAGAGAGTTTGATTCAATCTATGTATGACTATTGAGAGGAGTAATAGAGAAACCAAAAGCAGCATCATTTGATAACTTTCTATGATGAAACCACCATATATGACTATTGAAATAGAAGAGCCCATATCCATAAGCACTCTATAGATCATCTATTTTTGTGGAGGTCTTGGAAAACACAATAGGAAGTGTTGAATAACCTATTTTCCTGAAAGCTTAAGCCCTTAAGATTTGGTCTTTCATCGTGTTTCATGCTTTAAGACCCTCCCCCTTTTCCCTATGCAACCTCATAACTGCCATGGAGGTTGTAAACAACATGAACAGAAATATCACAAATAACTACTTAGGTAAATTATGAAGGGAGCACTTGAACTCTATTTCTCCAGCTAACTAGTTCTCGAATACCATATCGAGTAACCAATTTTTAAAAAGCTTAAGTCATGAGGATTTGGACCTATAATGTATAGCATGCTCTGGAAAGAAGGAAAAAACCTAGCAACAAGATGAAATTTTCTAGTGGGTGAATAGCAAATAATAAGTTAATAGCAAATGTGAGCACATTACAAAAAAATTTGAGTTTAAAAGAAGGAAAGTGAGAGAATGGGATATCCTCCAAGAATAGAAGATGATCCAATAGCAAGAAGAATTGAGGATATATTAGAAATCTATGTTAACTCTAGCAAATTGTGAGCAACTTTTGGTCATAAGATTAGAAGCTCTATATTTTATTCTACAAAAAGAAGACTAACTAGAACTAAGAAAAGAACGTATACCTAAATACGTCAAGATAACAATAAGAAAATTTAGATCTAGGGGCCCCATATCCTTAAAGTTTTTGGATTAATTGAGTGCTAGATATTGAGAGGGTGAGTGATTGTGTGCATGTATGAAGTGACTTCTTTGTTGTTGTTTTGGCATCCTTTATATACCTCTCTGTATTTGGGTTGCACCCCCTCTCTTTTTGATTGATGCTTTTTATAAATTGTTGTTTGCTTATCAAAAGAAAAAGGAAGATTTGGATTGAGAGGAAATCTCTAGAGACTGCCCTATTTGGTTGTGGTCACATAAAGACAAAGTAATAGACTCCCAATTCCCACCAATAGACTAAACAAAGCATAGGAACATCAACTCTATCAACAAAGAGGGAACAACCTGATTAACCTTTGCAAGATAGTCAAAATTGCCCAACAATAATCAAACATCTAACTGGTTTAGCCATATTGCATGCGATTTACCGTAACTTTTCATGTTACCTCTACTCCTTCTACACTGAGCCTCAGCATTGAATAGGAGGACCACCTTGCCTTGTCCTATAGATGCAAGTTTGAAGTATCCTTAATACCATTATAGATGAAGAGAAGTATAAATCAATTAGATGAAGCCAATCATAGATTTTTCTAAGAGATGGTTGGCTCTTACTTGCTAATATACCATGTTTGACCTCAATATTTGAGGCTAGAGAGGAAATCAGCAGCCTAGAACTCTTTCTGCCTTCTTCTTAATCTTCATATCAGCAAATAATGGTTGGAATGCATTTTATTCCTCTTGAAGGGAAAGAGATGCTCACTAGGTTTTCTATTCTGCATTGCTTCCCCCATTCCTCCACCACCAAGGGGGAAAAAAAGAAATGCTCATAGAATTGCTAGATTGTAAAGTTTTTTTATTTTTATCTTGGAAGGATTCCTCTCTAATTGCATTCCATGTCTCCCTTGAAAATTCTTAAAAAACAAGAAATTAGCACTAACATAGGGGTCCATATTATTCCACAGCCATGTTATTGTCATAAAGTTATTCTATTTCCACTTATCAAAGTTCTAGGCTTTCCAAACAAGGATCTTTGAGAAAAATGTTTTAGTTTCCCCTTTTCCCTGCCCTGATGTATTCTTTCATGGCTTTAACTCGGAATAAATTTTTAGGTTACTTTAGTTTCACTGAACTAATTTGAATACGAGCAGTATCTCCAAATTTGTAATCACTTCTAAATGCCATAATATAACTGTTGAAGGAAGAAAATAGGGACCACTGCAGTTATTTCCAAAGCTAAGGGATGTTAGTCAACTTCAACACTAACACGAACACGCTATACTTGCATAGAACAGCATGATCATCTACTGTGAACATATCTAACATTCCAGAAATCATAGGAAGGTTTGTAGGACTACAGATGTGAGAAGAATACTTGCATCATATAGACAGAAGGTGAGACTTAACACACTTGAATTGGCAGGACCATAGATATATCTGAGAGCACATCTCTATGATTAAACTTGCACTATATTTGCAATACACAGCATGACCATGGATAAAACTAAGAACATTCTTCACACACTAGTAATCCCAGAGAAGGGATGTTGTACTATAAATGTAAGAAGAGCACTTCACACAGATATGAGTACTTAACACTTTGATCAGCAGCTTCAAGGGATAGATACTGTAGAACAGTATTCTGCAGTATCGTTGAGCTACTGTGTTGTGTTGTTGCAGTATTGAAGAAAAATGCAGACAGAGTTTTGTGATGCTTCAGTACCATGTTATTTGAGGAAAAAAATTTATATTATTTATTAAAAGGATAAGAAAAAGCATATATGTAGTTTTTAGAAGACTAAATGGAATTTATTCCTTTGCATATTAAGTAAAAGATTTGACAAAATTTTACAAAATAATGACCTTTTAACGATGTTGATCTCTTTATTCTCTTTCATTAACTCTTTAATAATGAAATGCCATTATTTTATCTCTTTAATAATGAAATGCCATTATTTTATCTTCTGAGCAAGATTCACATAAGGTTTTAACTAGATTTTAAGATTTTTTTCAATTTCGTTTTTCTCTATCCTTTTTTACTATGTTTCCCCTATCTTCATTTTCTCCTTTTTGTTTGTCCTTTATTTGCCCCTACTAAGGGCCGAATTCCTGATTTCTTTCCATAAATCCTAAAATGTTTTCTCTAGCCCAAATTTATTGAGTGCTAATCTACATGACAATATGTGCTTAAAATTGTGTGTCTACTGAACTGGTGATTGCACATATTTTTGCTCCATGTTTCATCATAAATTTACTTCTGTAAACTGTGCATGCAGCTTTCTTAAAAGTTTTTCTGTTTAGCTGTGAATCACTTCAGGGATTGCTTATCTTATTTGCATGTGTTTGTGTACATAAATACAATACCATCTTTGAACCTTTTTTCGTCAGCCTTTTTTTTACACGATTGAATTGCCTGCTTAGTGATGCCTGAATTATGCAGAGTAGTAAGTGGCTTGATCCTTATAAACATAATATGCAACATGCTAATTTTTAATATTAATTGGGGATGCAGCTTGATATAGAAAACAATTCTGCTCAAAAGTTTTGGCAGAAGGTAGAGTTCGTCTTTGGTAAGGATTTCAGAAACTCCTATTTTTAACATATTAACCTTTCCATTAATTTATTTTCTTCATCTATATTATATGTCCATGCTTTACATTGCTTTTTTTGTGAGATGAAACTTGTATGAATAAAGATGCCATAATAAAGTGCTCGATCACATAAGAAAAAAAAATTAAGCAAAGAAATTATTAAGGAAGAAGTATTTAGGAAGGATGATTGGTAGGGCTATGTTTGGTTCCTAGAAAGTATTAAGGAAAATAGTTTTATCATGTTTCACAATGGAAAGTACAAAATAAAATCAGATATAATTAAAATTGAATTGAAATTTCAAATTATATAATCCTTATATAATTGAGAAAATACGTGAAACGTGTTTAAGAAATGTACAAAAACAATTTATTAATTTTGAATCTATTTTTTATTTTCCTATACTTTTCCTTTCTATATTCTTTTCCTTACATTTTCTCAAAAAATTTATGGGAACCAAAAATAGGCCTGAGAAGAAGGGTGGACTTTATTATCTAGAACTTGAGGAACAAATAAGCTCCATGCCTATGAAATAAAAGGAATTGCATAAATAAATATGGAGAAATATTCCTGCTACATGAAAGTGTAGATCATCCTAGCTTCTTTTATCTAAAGATATATGACAGTCTCAATTTTTCTAAATTAGATGTAAAATGTGTCAGCTAGCAAAAAATCACCAAGTCTACCCTTTGAGTGATAAAAGAAGCAACATTTCTTTCTATTTAATTCAATGTGAAGTTTGGGGACCCTCTTAGGTTCATTATTTTTCTAGTGCTAAGTGGATTATTAGTTTTGTAGATGATTGCCATAGGACAACAAAGATTTATTTCTTGAAAAAATAACTTTTCAGGATTGATTGATAAGTCAAGGTGAAAGTCACGGAAAATTCTAATATGTTCAAATAGTTCTGCAAAGAACCACATAGAAAATATTCTTACTTTTTGAATGAATAATAATATGTCTATCACATTGAAAATATGTCTTTTATAGGTTTCAAATTATAAAGCAAAATAAATAAATAAAAAAGACCTAGGGGCTATTTGTTTTTAAGCATTTCTTTGAAAAGCTAAACCAGCTTTACATTGTCAAGCCTGTTGTTTTTAAATTTTTCACGACTTATTACTGAAATTTTTTAAAAATGTGAAAATAATTGGCTTTTTTTATTCAAAAAAAGTTATTTTTCACAAAAAAAAAGAAAAACTCCACCATTGTCTAACAAGGAGGAGGGTTAGCAACGCTCACTACTAGGGATGGCAATAGGGGGGTTCGGGACGGGGCGGTCTCATTCCAATCTTGGCCCGTTTATTTTTTTTAATTCCCAAACCCGTCCCATTTAAAAAATTAAACGAGGCGGGTTGGCGGGGATGGGGAAATTCCCAAATCCGCCCCATTTACAATTGATTTTTGTTTTTAATTTTTATTTTAAATTTTTTATATTTGTTTTTTTATTTTTATTATATTAAAATTAATAAATTGCACAAAAAATAAAAATATTATGAATTTTTATAAATTATTTATTAAAAAAACATTCTAATTATTATTATTATTTTATATGAAGGATAAAATAAAATAATAAAAAATATTTTAAAATATAATGGCGAGAATACTTGATACCCCAAACCCGCCTTGAACCCGTCTTGAGTTTGAAATAAGCACAGACCCACTAGAAGCACGATTATAGTTACACCGAGCACGTCCATTGAAGAGGAGCAGGAACTCGAAATAACCCGCCGGGTTTCATTCCCACTACTCATTACCGATGTTAAAAAAGCAAAATAACTTAATACTTAATCTTATTAAGTATTATTAATAATTTCAAAAAAAAGTTCTATTTAACATTAAGTCAAAAAAACAAACGCCACCCTATTCTAAGTTTCTATCTAAATCATACCTATAACTAGGAAAGTAAATAAATTTAAATAAGCTGGGATTTTAGTGTACTTTGTTACCAACCATATATGTATGTCCAAGGAAAGTAAAATCATATCAAAAAATGTTCCGAAAAGGATCAGATTCTTCTAGAGTGTGAATTACACTGATCCATCCTTGTTGAACATGCGGACCATGCTAGATTTGTGTTGTTTTTTAATCTTTCAATAAAAGTTCTTTTTCATGCATTCATTTTCCAGTCATTCAATTGAGGTTTCCATCCAAAGAATGCGTGGCTAAACACCCTTTTCTTATGGTGAAACATAGCTAGGGTCTGATCCAAAGGTAAAGACGGGCATTTACACTTCAACTCAAAGGTAATTGATTTGACTTCTTATTCAACCATAGGTAGGGCTTGCTCCTGTTCGGAATTCATCTTAGGGCACTATATAGTGTTGATAAGAGGTTCTTTACAAAGTTCGTTAGAGTTTCTTCACTTGGGTTACTAGGGATGATCAACACTTGTCAATCTCTATAGATACATCGGATGCTTAGTGTTAGATCCATTGTGATAATAAAAAAGTTGCCTCTTTTTTATTGTTCAAAAGAACCCGGGATAAGACCCTACGGTTAGATGTATGTGGTTGACCTAATTATCATACCCTAAGTAAATAAGCTTATTCAAAATCCTTAGAAAAATATCCAAGGCTTGGTTTGGTGATCAACTATATGTTGATACCCATTCGCATGACTGGGAAACACTCTTGATTCCCTAAATCACCTTAGGAAAGTGTTACCTTGTGAACCCGAGCCCCAAGGCCTTTATTCTCATAGACTTTTCTTTCTTAGTTCAATAATCAATTTCATTCATTCATTTCTTTCATTGTTAATTTGGTTGATTTAGGTGAAATACTAGAAATTGTCACTTTCATACATAATACTCATTCCGTGGACAACCCTAGAGCCACTTTGCTACTTTAGCTTAGACTACCTTAGTTGGTGCATTAGGATTATAATCTTTTGTGATTTTTCTCATGCATAAAATCTGAACAAATCATCAGGATTATAATTAACTTCTACTTTGTTATCATGTAAGAATTGTACTATTTGGAATGTCTATACCTCATCAATTTTATGATAATTTTGTGGAAATTCCAAACTTATCTTCTAGCCAGAACTTGATGTACTGGTTTTGTGTCTCTTTTAAAACAGAATCTGTGTATTTGATCTTTTGCATCTTTTCTCCGCTTTATGTTGCATCTACTCATACTAGGACATACTGCAACCTATGTGGATATATATGGGTTGAAAAGATGCAGGAAAGGTTGGAGTGTGTGATGGCTGCCCTCTTTTTTTGTACCTAAAATGAAGAACATGTTACATTCCAAAAACTCATCATTCATGTATCTTTTGGAGTTTCAGAAATTACCATTCCTTGCATCTGTAGGGTATTCCAAAAAACATTCAGAACTTTCATTGTGTGATTTTCTTTAATGATATGTGACCTGCCATTGCATTTTTGTTCTTCATTTCTTGTTAGAGATAATTGGTTGCTTTTTCTCCCTCAGGGTGGATATACGTACTGGAAATGGTGCTAAAAGTCTTTGCGTATGGATTTGAGAACTATTGGAGGGATGGTCAAAATCGCTTTGATTTCTCTATAACATGGATAATAGGTAATTGCTTTGTAGAACAATCACAAACATTGATATTTTATATGTTTTCCTGTGAAATAAGCAAGAAGAATGCCAATATCTTATGCAAGTATTATGATGATTGTACCACAAGTTCATCAACAATAATGACTTGTCACATGTTTAATTCATATTTGTTATCAAAGTTAAAAGAAGCCAATAAGAGGTAACAACTTTGTGGGCATGGAATAAAATTGGATAACCTAGGACACCAATATTTTGGACAAGAGATTCTAAAAGATGGTATCTTTTAAGTTGTCATGCCATGTGTCAATGGAATTGGTAGAAAATATTCATACTTTCCTAGGATTACATGAATAATGTAACTTATCTTATGGTTGCTTTGGTAGTTACTGGTAGTTATTAGTAGTTTATGGTAGTTTCCTACATGAAAAGTTGTTGCCTATCTTATGGTTGCTTTGGTAGTTACAGGTAGTTATTAGTAGTTTATTTTCCTAGATTTTCTCCTTGTTTTGTGGACTAGAATGCTAGCCACATATTTAATGGATCCTAGGATTGTATTTTTTGTATGAAACGAGAATTCAATAGTTGATTTCATAATTGACATGGTATCAGAGCCAAAACTCTGAAATTATTTCATCTCATGTTCTTGGTTACTCGTGTTCTTGGTTATTCGTGTTCTTAGTAACTCGTGTTCTTACTTACTCGTGTTCTTGGTTACTCGTGTTTTGTCTCTTAATTGTTGTTTCAAATTGAATCATGTCCTTATAACGACATGAACATTTTCTTGTTCAATTTAATGGAAAGAATTATTCTTCCTAGGCATTTCAATTTCAGATCTTTGAAGGAAATAAATTATGGGATCCTATTCATGGGATGGATCTTGCACCTGACCACGAGAAGGAGAAGGAAAATTATGTGAAATGGAAGGTGAAGGATGCTCATATTATATTGTGGATTCTTGGAAGTGTGGAACCCTCCATAATTCTCAATCTTAAGCCTTATAAAACCTCTAGAGAAATGTGGGGTTACTTGAAGAAAGTTTACAATCAAAGCAACATGGCATGAAGGTTTCAATAGCAACTAGAGTTGGGTCAACTTGTTAAAGGCAGTATGTCAATCCAAAAGTTTTATTCTTCTTTTGAGAATCTTTGGACTAAGTACACTGATATTGTATATGTAAGTGTTCCTCCTGGAGGACTCATTGCTATCCAAAGTGTGCATGAGACTAGCAAGCGTGAATGAAGTTAAGAGGGGAGTTTGAGGCAATTAAGCCCAACTTGATGAACAAATATCTAGTTCCTCTATTGGATATTTGTATAGGGGAGCTTCTCAGGGAAAAACAACGGCTCATTACACAGGTTGTCATGGAGGAGAAAGCTCAAAATTATACTCTCATTCATGTTGTCTATATTGCTCAGGGGAAGTCTAAAGGAGGCCTTTATTTGCAGTGTTATCCCTCTTCCTCATCTTATTACTAATCTTCAACTAGCTGATGTCTTAACAAAAGTTTTAACACCCATTGACACAATTTCTCAATAGTAAATTGATGTTGATAGACTTACGCACATCTATTTGAGGGGGAATGTCAATGGAATTGGTAGAAATATTCACACTTCCTAGGATTACATGAATAATTGTAGCTTATCTTATGGTTGCTTTGGTAGTTGCTGGTAGTTATTGGTAGTTTATGGTAGTTCCCTACATGAAAGTTGTAACCTATCTTATGGTTGCTTTGGTAGTTACGGGTAATTATTAGTAGTTTATATTCCTTGATTTTCTCCTTGTTTTGTGGATTGGAATGCTGGCCACATATTTTAAAGGATCCTAGGATTGTATTTTTGGTATGTGTTAACATATAGAGTTGTAACTAGTTAGGAATCTTAACATGTAGAGTTGTAACAGATTAGGAAATATAACATGTAGAGTTGTAACAGATTAGGAAACTCCTGTATATATACACATGTTAATTGATGAATAAAAATCTGAGGAGTGCTCTCAATTCTCTCTTGAAGTTGTTTTTCTCGTAGTATCGAGGCCTAGGGTTCGAGTTTGAGAATTTTTTGGAGGAAATTTCGGCAATCTAGGGCTGTCGAGGGGGTGACTTTTGAAACACCCACCTAGAGGAAGCGTGGAGTCTCATCGCCGGCATAGGATGGTTCGCTAGCCTTGGCGAGCCAGTACGCAAAATCCGGTGGCAGTTAGGCGTGTGAAGCTCACGTGGCTGAGTGAATTCGAGAGCAGGTTCCTACCTTTGCCGCGCGTGAGATCTGATACGACCGGGCGCCATCCCTCGAGGTGATACGTAGTAAGACCGGGGCCTCTGAGCCTTGGTTTCCTTGTTTAGTTCTGGATCTAGTAGTTTTAGTGCTTTTGTCGATAACTTCCTCTTTTTTTAGGGTTTCTGCGATTTTCTAAAATGCGAGTTTAGGGAGTGCTCTTTATCTTGATCTTCTTCTGTGGTATCATAATGAGGTGATTCGAGAGGAGGAAAAACCAACAGCTCAGTGGTCGGAAGTATTGTCGAAATCCGCGGAAGACAAGTGCGAAGTGGTCCACACAACTATTTGGAATGGAACAAAGCAATGATTCGAATATCACGTCGGGCGTGCGTATGGGGTCACCTCACTAAGGATCCATGATAGATGATTCGAGGAAAGAGCAATGGATGGAGGAGGATGCTCGTGGTCATCCCAATCCAGTAATTCTATCGACAGTAGTCGCGGGTCTCGTTAATCGGCTGTGAATTTGTTAAAGAAATTTGTCGTTATTTGGGTTTGTGTTTTTTACGGAAAGGGGAATGTTTCTCGTATATTTGATGTGTGTAAAGCCTTCTATTGATCGGAGCGAGGATCGATCCTCGCTAAATTTTTATGGCTGAAAGATGCATGAAGAGCTTAATATGTTTATGCCCTTTTAGTCGGATCATCGAAGTTCGAGCCAAAGTCAATGAACGAGATAGCGATTGCAAGTTTCTTGCCTCTCTTCCTTCTGAGTATGATTCAACTAAGGCCCAGATTTTGTCCAGTCCTGAGATATCATCTCTCCACGAGACCTTTAGTAGGATTCTTCGCACTGAGGTATCGTCCTCTTCTTCACCTACCCTTGTATCTACCCAGACAAGCAGTGCTCTTATTAGACCAGACCGTTAGTCGGAGAAAGCGACGAAATAAGCGATTAGTCGAGCGGAAGATAACACTAAGGTAGCTTGGTTACATGGGTGTTGTTTATTCTTCTGTAAGCCTGGCCAGTATGTCTGTGATTGTAAGCTTGTGAGAATTGAAATCGAAATTTGGTCTGTTGTATAGCCACTACTTGGGGCATCCGTCGGTCGGATTCGAGTTCAGTAGCGGAATTAGCTAGGTTCCAATTGTATCAGGATTCATTGAGATCTCCATACCTTTCAGATTCTACTTGCTATTCTTTGAGTCGGGTAACCAGATAAATGCTTATTATCTTCAATCGCTAAATGGTCATTGACTCGGGAACCCTTGAGATCCACCTGTGAGTAACTCTAGTCTTTTTCTACCTTTCGAGTCTCGACCTTCACCTTCCTTTGTCACTCACGCGAATGGATCCACATTCATGTGTTCTTAGGTCGAGCACAATTGTGCCATCCATATTCCTTTGACATCGATCTTGGTTTATTCAAATTTCTCTTTAATTTGATGTATGTTAGCAAGTTATTTCGAGCACTAAGTCTTATATCTCATTCTTTCGATTTTTGTCTCTTTCGGGATCTTTATGTGAAACTTGATTATTGGTGAGGCCGTGAGTGCAGGGGTTTATACATCCTTGATCTACGAGTCCCAAGAGACCTATTGCTTGTTAAAGTCGCTCACACCATTTGAGATTGATCAGTTCAGTTAATCTTTGGGTTACTTATTATTAAAGAAATTGTCTCGGTTTTGAGGTTTGCTATCCTTAGACTTGTGAGTCTTGTCAATTTGCAAAACATCTATCCTTGTTCATAGTCTAGAGTGATAAACGAGTTGATGCTCCTTTTGAGTTAGTCCATTTAGATGTGCGGGGTCCGTACCCAGTTGTTGTCCCCAACCAAGTTTCGATACTGTCACTTTTGTTGATGATTATTCAAGAACCACTTGGTTATATTTAATGAAAAACCACTCTGAGTTGTTTTCTCATTTAGTTCCTTTGTCTTGAGATTCATACTCAATTTCATGTTGTGTTAATCGAAGTGATAGTAGAATATGTTTCAGAACAATTTCAGTCCTTCATGCTTCAACATGGCATCCTTCATCAGACTTCTTGTGTTGACACTCCTACTCAGAATGGAGTTGCTAAGAGAAATAATAGACACCTCCTTGAAATTGTCAGAGCTTTATTATTTCAGATGCATGTGCCCAAGCATTTATGGGTTGATGCTGTTTCCACAGCTTGTTTTTTGATTAACCGGATGCCTTCATCAGTCTTGAATTGGGACACACCGTATCACATCCTTTTCCCCAATAAACCTCAATTGAGCCTCAAATATTTGGATGTACATGTTTTGTTCGAGATGTTCGTCCTCAGGTATCTAAACTTGACCATAAATCTTTAAAATGTATCTTTCTTGGTTTTATTCCCAGGAGTTCGAAGGGTATTAGTATTCTTGCTAGTCTCAGTAGGTACTTGAACTACTGTAGGATGTCGAGTTTTGAGAATGTCCTTTCCCTTCACTCCCAGGCCCACTGGTCGAGGAGGCGGGATGACCTACTAGTGTATACTATTGCCTCCCCCCATGGCTCCTCCACGATTCTTTGCTCCGGTAAAGCCGACCCCTCTATTCTGCTCCCGGTAAAGCTTCCCATCCTTTCAGAGCTACACTCGATGCAGAACCCACCGGTCTCTAGTCCTCCAGGTGCCGACATCAAATCCGAGTTCCGATGATGATCTCCCTATTATCGCCATTAAAGGTAGGCGTCAGTGCTTTGTTCGTCGATTTCTCATTTGCTATAGTAGGTTGTCTTCTCGATCCTGTTCTTTTATTGCTTCTTTGGACTCTGACTCATTTACTACAACACTTTTCGAGAAGCCTTGTCACTTTGGTTGGCGTAGTGCTATGATAGAGGAGATGGATGCTGCGAGATAGAATGGTACTTAGACTTGGTACATTTATACTTGGGAAGAAAGTCATTGGATCTTAGCGGGTCTTCACGATCAAAGTTATCCGGATGGTTCGTTTGCGATTGAAAGCCGCGACTTGTGGCGAGAATGCCTTCCGGACCTATGGTGTGTGGACTATTCGATACTTTTTTCACATTACTGGAATCAGAAATCTGACCGGCTTTTATTTCCTGGTTGCCACTCATAATTGGGATCTTCATCGGCAGTATTAAGAACGCTCTTCATGGCGTCTTGAAAGGGAAGTATATATGGAGCAACCTCCAGGGTTTGTTGCTCAGGGGGAGATTGGGAAGGTTTGTCGCCTTCAGAAGTCGTTATATGGCTTGGAAGCGGAGGTGTGCTTAGTTAGGCTAAAGAATTATTGACGGTTGAAATTTGGCTTGCCGAGGAAGAGTAATCGTAATTCGATTCTTACCTAGAGCTACAGTTCGAGTATCATTTATTGGTGGTATATGTGGACCAATCTTGTTATCAGCAGGAGTGACTCTGAGGAATCTCATCCCTTAAGTCCTTTTTTCATGATCAGTTTCATACAAAGGACCTGGGGATGCTTAGATATTTCTTGGGTGTTGAAGTTATACGGAGTAAACATGAAATCTTCTTATCTCGAAAGTATATTGCTTAATTTATTATGCAAAAATGGAAAATTAGGAGCAAAGCCATGTAGTTCCCCTATGGCTCCAGGCTTACACCTTACTAGAGAAGGCGAGTTATTTGAGGATCCTAAGAGATATAGAAGACTAGTTGGGAAGCTAAACTACCTTACAGTAACTCGTCCTGATATTGCACACTCGGTCAGTGTTGTAAGTCAATACATGTCTTCCTCGACTGTTGACAATTGGGCAATTGTAAAACATATTTTATGTTACTTAAAAGGAGCTCCGGGACGAGGTATTCTATATAGTAATCATGAGCCTGATAAATTGAATGCTTCCATAGATCTTGATTAGACGAGTCGAAGGAAGATAGGAGATCCATGTCAGTTCTTTTGTGTTTGTTGGTGGAAATCTAGTCTCATGGAAGAGTAAGAAACGAGGTTGTTTCAGTTCAATTGCGAGTCGAGAATATAGAGCAATGGCCGCGGTCTTGTGTGAAATCATGTGGCTTCATCAACTCTTGATGGAAGTTGGCATTATGACTATGGTCCTAGCAAAACTTTGGTGTGATAACCAGGCTGCCCTTCATATTGCCTCGAATCCTGTATTCCATGAACGAACTAATCATATTGGGATTGGCTGCCACTTTGTTCGTGAGAAAATGCAACTCAGTTTGATTTCTATAGGATATGTGAAGACAGGAGAATAGTTGGGTGATATTTTCACAAAGGCTCTAAGTGGGGACGGGGTTAGCTATTTATTTAACAAGTTGTGCATGATTGACATCTATGCTCCAACTTGAGGGGGAGTGTTAACATATAGAGTTGTAACTAGTTAGGAATCTTAACATGTAAAATTGTAACAGATTAGGAAATATAACATGTAGAGTTGTAACAGATTAGGAAACTCCTGTATATATACACATGTTAATTCAATGAAATAAAAATACAAGGAATTCTTTCCTCAAATTCTCTCTTGGTTGTTTTCTACAGTATGAAATGAGAATTCAGTAGTTTATTTCATAATTGACACCATGCATTTCATCATGCACTTTCTAGTCAAATTATTACTTAAGTTATTCAAGTTTTACAATCTTTTAGCTTTGTCATTTTGTGATCATAGACTCATAGTCATTTATAAATGAAGCCTTTCACCAAGGGAGGGAAACTTGGTTTGTTTATTGACACATAAGACAACATTCTGTTTATATATTAGGGGTTCTCGGGAACCCAATGGTTTACATTTCAAAACTAAAAACATTTTCTAGATCTGCTATATTTAAGTAGGCGTTGTCCATTTTCTCCAAAACTTTTAGGGTGCTAACCTTAATATTCTATCCTTTTTGTTTCCCTATTAAAATGTCACACATTGATTATGAATTAAACACATTTGTTCTTAAATGTGATCAGATAAAGATTTAATTTCAACAATAATTAGTAAATTCCAAGCCAAAGTATTTGAGCTTGGGGGCATGTAGTATCTCATTGTGGATGGATTGCACAACTATTTTTGATGAATTGGGAAATTGAAGTAAAAGAAGCCAAAATCAAAGTAAAAAAAGAAATGTAAAAAAAAAAGTTGAAAGAGGGACGATAATGTTTAGTTTGGGCACCCACTGCGTTTTCTCACTTATGTTGCTAAACAAAATGCATGACAAATGGAGAACTGCACTTTCTGCCTTTATAAAAAGGCAAAGTTAATATCCAGAGTTATGCAATCTAGGGATAAATGTAGAGATTCTAGCAATGGTGACAAGTGTGATCCAGGCAAGTTCTCTGGGCTTCAACAACTTCCTTGTGGAAGGTCTTCACTGTCACAAAAGAAGCAAGGACCTTAGAAATTGGATATCTGGTTGTGTATGATCATTGATCTGTGCCCTTGGGATCTTTCACTTCCACCCTCAAATTTAAGAATATCATTTTCAGCTAGAGCAGTTCATATATCCCTTGAGTCGTAACATCGAATCCTACCTTTGCACTAGTCTAATTCAAGCCAAAGACCTTTCATTGCATTGATGAAATCCATGAGAAAGATGCTTTTTTCTAAGAATAGACATCAACACAGTTGTTTTAAACGGCAATGGATAAGTTACTTTGTTTGATCTTGTAGATTTGGGCTGCATTTTTTTACCTTTGGATAGTTTTTGATGGTTTTCCGAATTTCCTTTGCAGTTGACTGTACCATGCATACACATTCCACTTATTTCTAGCAATATGGAATGTCTCTGCTTGCGTTTCCCTTGAAAAGTATCTTTATCACGTTACCACTGGAGTGTTAGTTCTTATCATTCATCTGGTCTGAGGCATGGAGATACTAAAGTTTCTTTTTTATCGACTTTTTGACATTTTATGATGATTATTATTATTATTTTATAAAGGATTGGGAAATTCAATCTAAGGCAACACTTTTTGGAAAATTTCTTGCCCTTATTTTGGATTGTGTGACAATAGAGAAAGGGTAGGATTTTTAAGGAGAAGTGGATATCAGAAGTATGTTGTGGGATTTACTTCACTTCTACTCCTCTCTGTGGGCCTCTTGTACTGCTGCCTTTCGTGGAGTTCCACTTAATGTTACTCAACTCAACTGGCTGACAGTTTGTCTTTCATTTGAGACAGTTGGGAAATTCCTTCTGTATAGTT
Organism: Tetrastigma voinierianum; assembly: GCA_016808115.1. Classification (NCBI taxonomy): domain Eukaryota; kingdom Viridiplantae; phylum Streptophyta; class Magnoliopsida; order Vitales; family Vitaceae; genus Tetrastigma; species Tetrastigma voinierianum. The sequence goes on along the minus strand of JAEQBH010000206.1, from coordinate 488,544 downwards.
TTTTGTATAGTGAGGTTTATGCCTTACTTTGATCAGGATTTGTATTCTTGAGGGAAGGACCTCTCATCCTTTTCTTGTACCTTTATTTGTATTGATATATAATTTGTTTTTGATGACAAAAAAAAATAACATTAATGTTATTCAGTTTTTCATAGTTATGCTATGGACAAGTAAAAAATTTCACTTTCTTAGGCTTCCATATAATTTTTTGCTTTGTTGTGTTACATTGATGTGACTGATGATTTTATGTTTGCAGTGATTGGAGAAACTGTGACTTTTGTGGCTCCCAGCTCTGTGACTTTTCTTTCGAATGGGGAATGGTAGGAACATTTAGACACTCATATTTTGCATATATCATGTACCTTATCCCTTTTTCTCATCATCAAGAGCCTGAATCTTTGTTAGCAAAGTTTGCTTTGATGTTTCCATAGTAAGATTTTCTTTGTTCTAGGAGTGGGAGTATTAGTTATTGCTGTTATAATGTATGTGCATTGTTTTTTCTCTCTTTCTTCTAAAAACGTGTCTGGATATGGGCAATTTTAAAGGACTTTACCTTTTTCTCATAGCTAATTCACCTAGGTTGAAGAGTAGGGCTCAGCTATAGCCTTACCTGTCTAAAGATTGTACTAGAAATATTTTTCTGTACTTTGCCAATTGGTTGTATTGTTTGAACGAATCCAAATTGCGATGAGGTCCAACATCAGATTGAATTAGATGTTAAGTGCAAGTTTTTTTTTGTTTGAAATTTTACATATAACAAAAGTCAACAAAGCCAAAAAAAATCCCGCAATTTTATTTTAGATTCTTTAATCATTAAAAAATTATCTGAATTTGGATAGGTCATGCTAATCAATGAGTTGTTAAAATTTTGAGCTTCTCAAATTTGGTTGTGAATCATAAACTTCATAGAAGTTTAACTTGTTTGCTTTCTCTCTTTCCATTTTTGGTTGTAATAATAATGCTTGACGAATAACCTCCAACCCATGAGGAGATTCTGGTGAATGCTGGAGGCTCAAGATGATCCCACACTATTAGAAGGATATTGCAATATTGGGGGTTGTATGCTCCTTGATTTAGTTGTTGGCACTGCTGTATGAATTTAAGAGAGCCAGATGATGAGGTTTGACCAACTATGCAGTCCCGTGTTTTTCTGTGAAAATACTTTTTGTATGTTTACAACTCGACAAAGGGCAGTAGTCTTTCTGAAGTATCTAGCTTGAGAGGATTCTGATGATAGTGCAACTTATGTTTATTTGTTTAGTGCAATTCTACAACTGGATTGCCTATATAGCACATATAGTTAGAAAGAAACATATTCAAAAAATATGATTGCATCGTAATCCCTCAATATGGATATTAAGATGAATGAATGAAATGTAATAACTTTTGAGCAAGAAATGAATGCATTTGTGAGAAATTAGAGCTAGAATCAATTGAGAAAATAATCGAGAAGTTGTGAGGAGGTTCAACTGTATGCTGTGGAGTCTAATATGCATGTCAGTGTGGATGAGTGATTTGAGTAGTTGACAATGCCAGAGGATGATATTAGCCAAACTGAGCATGAGTAAAGATGGTAAGAAATGATTATGAAGAATGTGACGGAGAGAGTTGATCGCAATAGAAAATCCATAGAGCCAACATGGACAGTAGGGATGTAATAACTTTTGAGCAAGAAATGAATGCATTTGTGAGAAATTAGAGGTAAAATCAATTGAGAAAATAATCGAGAAGTTGTGAGGAGGTTCAACTGTATGCTGTGGAGTCTAATCTGCATGTCAGTGTGGATGAGTGATTTGAGTAGTTGACAATGCCAGAGGATGAAGATAGCCAAACTGAGCATGAGTAAAGATGGTAAGAAATGATTATGAAGAATGTGATGGAGAGAGTTGATCGCAATAGAAAATCCATAGAGCCAACATGGACAGTAGGGATTTAGTCTTTGTTCAAGCAAGTCTAGGAACTGAAGAAAGGTAAGCCATCTCCAGAGATATCTTCAGCTAGGCTGGTTTTCATACACATTCAATCATAGTCTGTTTTTAGTCCATGATTGACTCACCTTCTTTCTGTCTGATATGTAAACATCCTTTGCACAAGAGATATATATGTCTTGTACATTTTATTTCATCTATACAATATTCTTTAGTTCTTAACAAAAAAAAATGATGGCAAAATGAAACTAATGACCTTTTGTAACCTCATAGTAACCCTTCACACATGTTATACCATTCACCCATGTTAGTGAAGAGGCTTCACCAAAGATCTGCATCTGTCTACTGAAATGAAGAAAACTAACTTGTAGAAACCTAGAAGGCCCGAAGAGGATCTATACTGGATCAGCAGAAAGATAAAATCCCTAGTCTTCTGCTTCTTACCCGAAAAAAAACATGCAACTTAAAATCCACAATCATACAAGCATGTTTGATCTTATGAATTAGAAATTAGGGATGATATCTTGTGTTCAGTTTCAATTATGGTGAACCTTTCCCCGGAGACTCTTGGAATTTTGATGGAAGGATTCCTTTAACAACACAATGCAGTCAACTCCATATGTTAGAACAGCTTCCATCTTACTCCAAATGTCCGTTTTGTTCTACTACATTGTAATTTCCAATGAAGGGTTTTATTCTTGTCAACAATCCATGGGAGAGTGCAAGAACAGTGTTCGAAAATTATAAAAAATACTAATACTGTACACATATTAAGGACAGTCTAGCATCATTCATGTTCCAAATATTGAGTTAGGCATTCTCCCTCAAAAATGGACACTGAATAGTAGCTAAAATCACCCACTTCTTTATTTGGAATGTTAAATGCCATGACCTGTGGATGCTGCATTAATAGTCCAGGCTTAATCATTCAGCATCAAGAAAGCTTACTCATTAAATCCTTGATACGAGCTGTAGTGCCACAAGAGAATCCTCTTAAGATTTATGCATTCTCTGGTTGCTTGACCTGAAGACACTAACCATCTTATCATCCAATGAAAATTTCATCCGTCTGAAGGTCTTTATAACTCACTAACTTCCATTGATAAATGGTATATCCACCATTTAGGGAAATGTTTAATACCTCTCCAAACACCATCATCCCACCCACTTGTTGGATTCAAATGGATATCTGAGATTAGCAGTATTGGAACAGAGAAATTCAGAAGGCCCAAGCTCTGTACCCTTTTCTTGGTACCTTGATGCTTCAATTTGGAAAATTAAGGTCATTGTGACCTTTCCAACTTACCTCCCTGAAGAATAAGAAAGAAAAATATCAGAATCTAGGATAATGCTAGATATTCATGCTTATATATGAGTGTTTAAGGTAATGAAATATTCCTGCTTATATAGGGATGGCATATTGGAGGAAATCTTATCCATGGCAAATGACAATGGTTTTTAGTATTTTACTGTAGAAACTATTTTTAAGTTAAAAGTTCCAGTGAGAGATAAATATAAATTATCTTTTGTTTAAAATCTGAATTACATTTTTCAAACCACTAAAAATATGTGAGGATCAAGTTGTTAAATATAACTTACTCATGTGATAACAACAACACTAAGGCCTTTTCTCATGTACGCTAATTTAGCCTTTTACAGAATTTCTTGCTTACTATCTTTAATTGTCTCCTATGTCTTGTCAACAGGATCCGGTACCTTCTCCTTGCAAGAATGTTGCGATTAATAAGACTCTTGCTGCACGTCAAACAATACCAAGCCTTTATTGCCACATTCTTAAACCTCATACCAAGTTTGATGCCATACCTTGGGACCATTTTTTGTGTTCTCTGTATATATTGTTCTCTTGGCGTACAGGTACACCAAGTATTATCTTATGTTTAACTTGGGGATAACTCGAAAAATCTCATGGCATCTTTCAACTTCACTTCTCTCTGGTTGAATTGCTATCTCAGTATGAAGCTTTTTAATTCATGACATGATGCCTTCTAGATATTGTATTATTTTATAAAATAAATTGTGTTTTCACCTTATCATTGCTATCATGGCATGCTATTTATACATTTGTCCATTTATTTATTTATTTGTAGATATTTGGTGGGATTGTGAATGATGGGAACTCCAGTTTGGAAGGAACTGATCTTGAGGAGTCTGAGTATCCTTTCTCGTTCATGGAACTCTTTTTGATAAACTAATGATAGTTTTTGTGAAGAAATATAAGAAAATGATGTTTTTCTTATTGATTAAATGAATTAAACAGTACAGGTCCTACCTACTTATATACATCAGGAAGACATAAAAAGGAAACAAATCAAGTACAAAAAAAAAGGAAGGACAAATATTGTACAAGAAAGGAAGGGAATAAATCAGAGGCTTTTCTAAGAATATCATATGATTCTCAATACTCCTCCTCAAGCTGGAGCATATAGGTTATATGTACCAAGCTTGTTACAAATGAACTGAATCTTTGGACCTCGGAAAGACTTAGTGAAAATGTCTGCTAGTTGGTCACTCAAGTTAACAAAACTAGTAGTCATGCATCATAATCGAATGAAGTGTCACCAATTTCAATACGTTTGGTCCTCTCATGAAAGACCGGGCTGGCTTGAAAGTGTGGTCGCTAATTATCACACACAACGTCATTTAGCCATCCTTCCCAAATCTTAGCTACTGAAGAAGCTGTTTGAGCCATATAAGTTCACAAGTCGCCAAAGTCATAGCTCGATACTCAACTTTAGCACTAGACCTAGCCACTACATCATGTTTCTTACTTTTCCAGGATATTAAGTTGCCTCCCATAAATACATAATATCCTGAAGTGGAGCGTTTATCTGCAGGCGAGCCTACCCAATCTGCATCACAATATCCAACAATATGGGTTGACCTTTGTTTTCATATAACACCCCCTGGTTCGGTATTCCTTTGATATAACGAAGAATACAAATCATAGCATCTCAGTGGCTATCACATGGTAACTACAGGAACTGATTAACTACACTCACAGAAAAAGAAATGTCTGGTCGGGTGATGGTGAGGTAGTTTAGTCTTCCCACTAGTCTTCGGAGCATCTCCCCGATCTGTAGAGGCTCCCCGCCCGTGCACAAGCTTGACATTCGAATCCATATGAGTGTCCCAGTCTATAGCTCCAAAGATAATTAGCTTTCCTCCAATATATCCAAGACATACTTCCTGGCATAACTACACCGAATTAGATCGAGCTATCTCAACTCTAGAAAGTACTTCGAAGTTTTCCCCAAGTCTTTGTCTAAAGGCAAAAAGATGTCATAAGTTTCCGAATACTATCCTGATCATTTCCTATTATAACAATATCGTCGCCATAAACAATCAGATAGATGCACTGTCCTGATGGTGTATGATGATAGAAGACAAAGTGGTCTGGATGTACTCCGAGTCATATCGAATTCCTGTACCACAGTGCTAAAGCAGCCAAAACAGGCTCGAGGGGAGTACTTTAAGCCATATAAGGAAAGACATAGCCTACATACTAAACCAGACTCCCCCTGAGCAACAAATCCAGGCGGTTGCTCCATATATACCTCCTCGAGGTCGCAAAGGAGAAAGACATTCTTGATGTCCAATTGATATAAGGGCCAAGAGCTCATAGCAGCCATAGATAAGAGAAGACGAACAAAAGTCATCTTGGCAACAAGGGAGAAAGTGTCATAGCACCTGAATCCATATATCCGAGCAGCTACCCTCGCAACCAAACGAGCCTTAAGATCGCATCCACCCACTATCCTAATTCAATCTTAATAGTATAAACCCAACAGCAACCAATAGAAGACTTGCCAGCAAGTAAGGAGACTAGGTCTTATGTGCCAGTAGAATGCAAAGCATCAATTTCAACCACGCTCGTTTCCAACCCTGACGCAGAGTGTGGCCCTTACGATAAGGTAAAGAGAAACAAAAGACAAGGTAAATATAAAAGCAGAATATGGTGAAGATAAACGATGATAAGACAGGAAAGTATAAATAGGATGGGGATTACGAGAGGAACGAGTACCTTTCCGAATGGCGATGGGAGGATCACGAGACTCCAAGTAAGATCTGGTCATGAGGAGGCGCCATAGAGATAAGTTATCAGAGGCCCTGTTTGGTACGCTGCACAACAAGTATAAAACTCAGAATTTAACGAGGTGGAGTAAATGACTCGTATGATAAGGTCGGAATGAGAAAGATGAGAGGCAGAGATAAAACCTGACTGGAAGGCTAAGTAGAGCAAAGAGAAGAATGTCTAAAAAGGTGATACCTACGTAAGGCTGTAAGTAGAAGATAAGAATGTTCAAAAAAGGTTATATCTACGAAAACGAAGTATCGATGTGTATCGGGAGAATAGCAACGGTAACCAGGTTGAAGGTGGAAATAACCAAGGAAGATGCACTTCGCAGCCTTAGCAAAAAGTTTATCTTAGTTAGGAGTAAGTATGCATATAAAACAAGTGCATCCGAAATCACGCGGAGGGAGACAAAAATGGGGTTGATTAGAAAAGAGAAAAAAATGAGGAACTTGATCACCCAAGACAAAAGAGGGGCGCGGACATCAAATACAGTTAAGATACACCCCCAAAAACAAACATCGAGGAATCAGGGATGGTAGAGAAGAGTGCGAGGTGTTTCAATCCAGGACGATTCTCGCACGCCCATCCCATTTTGTCAGTGGAGGTCGCAAGACAAGAAGACTAATGAAGAATCCCATGGGAGGATAAAAAGTCAGAGAAAGGGGCAGAGAGGTATTCTAAGGCATTATCACTACGTAAGATGCGAATAGAAGTATGAAATTGATTGCGAATCTCAAAGAAAAAAATTCTCGAATACTAAAAAAATAGCTCGCCTTCATTAAAATAGCCAAGTACAACAGGAAAAATCATCAATAAATGTAATAAAATACCAGAAACCTAAAGTAGACGCTGTTCGGGATAGACCCCAAACAATAGTGTGGATGAGCTCAAAAGGAGACTTGGTCCGGAACTCAAGCGCTTAGGGAATGAAACACGAGTATGTTTCCTAAGTTGACACAACTCACACTCTAGTGAAGATAAGCTAGAAAAGTGAGAAACCATCTTCCGGCTCGGAATGTTCAGATGACAAGAGACGACGGCGGATCTAGAAGAGGTTCATCTATCATGCGTGATGGTGGAAGATGGGTTCGAACTGAGATGATAAAGGCCTTGAGACTCATGTCCTATGTCAATCGTCCTCCCCGCACTCCAGTCCTACAAGGTGACAGAAGAGTGAGAAAAGGTAGTTGAACAATTAAGGTCATGGATTAATTTGCTAATAGAGATAAGATTAAATGGAGAACCAGGGACATAGAGAATAGAATTAAGAGGTAAAGATGGGAGGGGACATGCGGACCCTGATGCCTTTTGGCCATCCATTAGCCAAAGTAATCATAGGTAAGGGTGAAGTGATAGTAAGGAAGAGAAGAGATCCTTATTACTAGATAGATGATCAAATGCACCGAAATCGAGAATCCATGGGTCAAGGGAGTGTGTAAGATAGGCAGAGGCATTACCGGTCTAGGCAACAGAACCAATGGAGGCAGATTTGGCGACATGAGTGAGGCGAAGAAACTCCTCATATTCACCAGGCGTAAGAGTCACTCCTTGAGATGGAGGCGGAGGTTGATCCTCAACTGGAGGTAGAGATTGTTCAGAAGACTAGGCTACATGAGCAGTGCGAGGCGGACGACCATGTAACTGATAACACTAGTCTCGAAGGTGACCCGGTCGATTACAGTAAGTACAATAAGGTCATTGGCCTCTGTCTCGATGGCCACCACGAATACTTGGGAATCACTGCGAGGATTAGATGGAGCAAGCATCACCAAGGTATCTAGGGAAGCCTCAAAGTGTCGAGACCGAGTCACAGTGGATGAATGGTGTTGTAACTGAGCAAAAATCTCATCAAAGGTCGGGATGGCGGAGCCAGTGAGGATTTGCTCCCGGATATTGTCAAACTCTGTGCCAAGTTTAATAAGAGTAAGGATCATAAAGATTTGATCCATGTTGGACAAGTAGGTCTTGGAATCAGTGACTTTGGGCAAGACAAATATGAGCTCATTTTTCAATGCACATATTCGCCCCAACAAAGCGAAGATACCCCATACCAAGTCGCTCCTGCATTATCAACAAAGGAGATGACATGGTAGAGGCGTTGAACATCATTGGTATATAAATTCTTTGCCTAGGTCCAAAGAGGCTGATAGATCTGATAATCCCTAAGGTTGTCAAGTGTTTTGGGCTCTATGGATTTTTGGAGAATGTTACAAAGTAAAGCATCATGTTTCCGCCACTGAGGACGTTTATCTGCAGCAACACTAGATTTTGTAGAGGTTAGATGGTTTTCAACACCGTTTCTAGTAAACCATAATGTAACAAAATTGGCCCAGGAGTGATAGTTATCACTTCCCTGGAGTCGATTAACGGTTATCATAGGAGTGCCAAACATAAACGAAGAAAAACTCAGAGCTTTGTCAACCATAGTGAAAAAAAAATCGACAAAATCAGCAAGGAGACCAAGTACTAGGGCAAAAAATGCAGCTGCAAAGGTGAGAGATGCCTATAGATGGTGTTGAGGCACAAGAAAAAATAGAGAACAGGCACTATAACAATAGGAAGGCCACGAAATCTGCGGAAGTCTAGGGTTTCATAGCCTGGCAGAGAGAAAAGAGGGAAAAAGTCCTAGATGCAAGCCTCAAATGGAGAAACCAAGGGTTTGGGGTGGTCTTCTGGGAATAGACGACCAACCTAAAAGAAGGGGGTGGTCGAAGACTAGGCCACGCGTTGCCCACTCGCCGACACGTGGTGGCTGGAGGGAGAAACCCGCGCGTGTGGGCGCATGGACCGCCTTCTACAAGAGATTTTTCCTCTGATTGGTAGATCAGGCCGAGGCGATTCCAAAGGTGGGGTCGCCAGTCGGAAACAGTGTCGCCGGAAAATCTTTTCGGCAATTGAGGTGATCTGATGACGGCGAAGGATTCCAAAGATGAAGGTGGAGTGGCCGGAGTGTGATACGATCCCTAGATGGGTTTCTGGATTTGGAACCGTGGCAAAACTCTAACCCAAGCCTTCCATGGCTCTAATACCATGTGAAGAAATATAAGAAAATGATGTTTTTCTTATTGCTTGAATGAATTAAGCAATACAGGTCCTAACTACTTATATACATTAGGAAGACATAAAAAGGAAACAAATCAAGTACAAAAAAAGGAAGGACAAATATTGTATAAGAAATATAGGGAATAAATCAGAGGATATTCTAATAATATTCTATGATTCTCAATAGTTTCAATTGAACCCCACAGATGGTCTCTAATTGATTGTAGATCATGTTCAATAGAATCTTGGTGAACATCAAATTTATGTCAAACATAAACATTTTGCTTGCTAGGAACTGTATTTACCTATTCTTATTGCTCCTACAAGATGATTTATCTGTAGGTCAATTTTCAGTTCCATGGTTCAATTTTCTTGACGGAGTAAGCTATCTACTTTTCAATTTTAATGACTACCCAAATGGGATGATGACACTCTTCAATCTGTTGGTCATGAACAACTGGCAAGTGTGGATGCAGGTATCAGTAGCACTATTCTATTATGATCTTTATGGTTTGATTTACCTTTGTGTGTGTGTGCGTTTCCTTGCTATCTTTCTTACTGATTTAACATTTTCTAGGTTTCATTACCATATTATCCTATGATCTATGTCTCCTTAGAAAACCCGCAGCAATATCCTATTTCTTGTCAACTGTTGTAGTTTTGCATGCATGATTCTGAAAATTTGTGTGCTTAAATATAAAAATGTGATGCCTTGTTCTGGACAGAGTAGGTGTGTGCATGGGTGGCAAGTTATCGTTGTGTTGGATTTATTCCCATTAAAAGCACATTTAGCCCAAAAATGTTCAATCCACCTCTCTATCCCCCCACTCCCAAACAATTTCAATCTCTGGTAGAGGGAGTGGGTTTGCATCAGAACTTACCAACTCTGTTTTCCTTTTTGGGGGGAATTTCTGGCCATTTTTGAACTTCAAGTTGTTTGCAAGATTATATTCCGATCAAGTGCCTTACCAATTGCTTGGGAAAATGTAAAGCCACCAAACATTTGAAATAACTTGATCTTTATTTCTATTTTTATTTTTATTTTTTTTGGTGATCTTTATGTTCTCCACAATTAACCTTTTATAGATTTAATATTTCATTTCAGTATGTAGTTTAAAATAATTAAATCTTTAAAAGGTTAATTGTGGAGTACATAAAGATCACCAAAAAAATAAGTTATTTCAACAGAGTGTGGAAATCAGAGCAAGAAGAGACAGGGGAGGTGGGAGATGGGAGAGGAAGGGAGAGGAGAATAGGATAAGAATCCAAGAAAGGATACCATAACCAAAAAGGGATTGATATTGTATCACTGCAAAGGAGTAAGGAAATCAGAGCAAGAAGAGAGAGGGGGGGTGGGAGATGGGATGTCCTGCTATATGACTTAATAGATATCATGGACACTCTTTGATTGAGATTGGGATGGGATGTTGGTTTGAAAGGTTAAACCAAAATAAAAATAAATGTTAGTGACCCACTATATGACTTCATGTATATCATCGGCATTCTTTGATTGAGATTGAGGTGGGATGTTGGTTTGTGTTAAAAGGCATGATATTCATATTAAACCCAAATCCTACAAGCTTCGAGCTTTTAGGAGAGTTGGTCGTTTAACATGGTATCAAAGTCAAGTTTGGCAAGAAGTCCTGGGTTCAAGCCAACTCTTTGCAATTTATTTCCCATTTGTTGATTTGAAAGTCCACAGAGGACTCTATTTGGTTAATTTGACTCTCCGCATGCGGGTATGAGGTTGCACGTGAGGGAGGGTGTCATCTTATCTGCTAGCAAGTCTCTTGTTGGTTGTCGTTGGGTTTATATAGTTAAGATGGGTTCGGATGGCCGGGTGGACCATCTTAAAGCTTGTTTAGTTGTCAAGGGGTATACTCAGATATATGGCTCCAACTATTATGACACTTTTCTCCTGTTGCCAAGTTAGCTTTTGTTCGTCTTCTCTTATCTATGACTGCTATGAGATCTTGGTCCTTGTATCAGTTGGACATCAAGAATGTCTTCCTCCATGGTGATCTCGCAGATGAAATATATATGGAGCAAGCACCTGGTTTTGTTGTTTAGGGGGAGTCTAGTTTGGAATGCAGCCTTCGCCGTTCCTTATATGGCCTCAAGCAGTTCCCTCGAGCTTGTAGAATTTGGGTTTAATATGAATATCATGTCTTTTAACAACTTCCCTCACGTGCAACCCCATACCTGCACTTGAAGAGTCAAATAAACCAAATAATGTCCTCCGTGGACTGTCAAATCAACAAATGGGGAATAAATTACAAAGAGGTAGCTTGACCCCAGGACCTCTTGCCAAACCTAGCTCTGATACCATATTAAACGACAAACTCTCCTATGCTTGAGCCGATAGTCGTGCCATTTCGCCAGAATTTCACAATATGAATATCATGTCGTGCATCACCCTCCTCACGTACGATAACCGCACGTGAGAGTCACAAATCAAATAGAGTTCTTCTCGTGGAACTTTCAAATCAACAAATGAGGAATAAATCGCATAAAGGTGGCTTGAACCCAAGCCCTCTTGCCAAACCTCAAGCTTTTAGGAGAGTTGGTCGTTTAACATGGTATTAGAGCCAGGTTTGGCAAGAGGTCCTAGGTTCGATCCACCTCTATACAATTTATTCCCCATTTGTTGATTTGAAAGTCCATTGAGGACTCTATTTAGTTTATTTAAATCTTCACGTGCGGGCATGGGGCTACATGTGAGGGAGGGTGTTAAATGGCATAATATTCATATTAAACCCAAATCCTACAAGCTCAAGCTTTTAGGAGAGTTGGTCGTTTAACAGTTTGAAAGATTTAAATAAAATAAGAATAAATGTTAGTGACCTGCTATATGACTCCATGGGTATCATTGACACTCTTTGATTGAGATGGCACCACATGAAAATAACTAGTTCACCCCAACTAGAGTGATAACCCAAAACCAAAATGAAAATATATAATGTCAGATTTTTAGGAAATAAATTAGAATTTTATGTTAAAAAATATAATAAAATCTGAAATTACTATTTCAGATTTGATTATCAATCAATTTCCAGATTTCTAGCTTGGAAATTGATTGATTGAGGGATGTTATTTATATTTTTTCCTTCGGTGATTTTCCTGATAAGCCTTTTCCTTTACTATTTATTTGTACCAATTTCCGATCAAAAAATAAGAAAATATAATAGATGTCTTTTCTTATGAAACCTGCATATATATATATATATATATATATATATATATATATATATATATATATATATATATATATATATATATTATTGATCGAGGGATGTTCTCGTGAGTTTTTCCTTATACGCCTTTCCCTACTATTTATTTGTACTAATTTTCAGATTTTCTTATGAAAAAACCTACATATATATATATATATATATTGTAGAAAGAAAGAAGGACAGAAGAATTGGAGGAATGAATTCCTTGTATTTTTTATTGATTCATCATGTGTATATATACAAGAGGGTTATTCTATACAATAGGTAAGTCAATCTATCCTTCCTAATTGGTTACAACCCTACAAGTCAAGCTTCCTAATCAATTACAATCCTATATGTAAAGTATGATACATACTAGAACACTTCGCCTCAAGTTGGAGCATAGAAGTTAATCATGCCCAACTTGTTACATAAATAACTAACCCTGCCTTCCACTTCAGCCTTTGCAAAGATAGAACTCTAATTGTTCTCTACTACATATCTCAGAAATCAAACCGAGTTGTATTTTCTCATGAATGAAATGGGATTTGATCTCAATGTGCTTAGTTTGTTCTTAGAATATAGGATTAGGTGCAATATGAAGGACAGTCTGGTTGTCACACCAAACCTTTGTTGGGACCGAGTTTTAATACCGACTTCCACCAAGAGTTGATGAAGCCACATGATCTCACACACAAACTATGTCATTGCTCTATATTCAAATTCTACACTCAAATGAGAAACCACTCTTGTTTCTTACTCTTCCATGAGACCAAATTCCCTCCAACAAAGACATAGTAACCCGAAGTGGACCTCCTGTCCTTCTTTGATCCTACCTAATCAACATCTGTGAAACACTTAATTCTATTATGTCCATGATTACTATATAAAATACCACTTCCCGAGGCTCCTTTCAAGTAACATGGAATTTGTTTTACAACTAGCCAATGATCAACTGTTGGAGAGGACATGTATTGACTTAGAACACTGGCAAAGTGTGCAATATCAGGACGTGTTACTGTAAGGTAGTTCAGCTTCTCAACCAGTCTCCTATATCTCTTAGGGTTCCCAAACAATTCGCTTTCTCTAGTAAGATATAGGCTTTGTGCCATAAGGGAACTACATGGCTTTGCCCCTAATTTTCCTGTTTCAAACAATAGATCCAGCATATATTTCCTTTAAGATAAGAAGATTTCATACTTGTTCCTCATAACTTCAACGCCTAATAAATATTTTAGCATCCCTAAGTCCTTTGTGTGGAATTGGCCATGAAGAAAGGACTTAAGTGATGATATACCTTCCATATCACTCCCAGAAATGACAATATCATCTACATACACAACTAACAAGATGATACCTACTTCAGAATTTCTATAAAAGATAGAGTGATCAAATTTGCTCTTATGCATGCCAAAATTCTCAATTACTTGACTGAATTTGCTAAACCATGTGTGTGGACTGCCATATAATGATTTATGGAGATGACAAACTCTACTAATCTCCCCTTGAGCTACAAACCTTGGAGGTTGCTCCATATAAGCTTCCTTTGGAAGATCCCCATGACAAAAAGCATTCTTAATATCAAGCTAGTAGAGGTCCCAGTCATGAGTGGCTGCTAGAGATATAAATAGCCGAACATAAGTCATCTTGGCAACCGGGGGGCAGGTATCAGAATAATCCACCCCAATGTCATTCAAAGCATCCATCTCCTTTGTCACAACACTATGCCAACCAGGTTGAGATAAGGCTTTAAGGACATTGTTAGGTTACGAGATAGAGTCCAAGGATACAATAAAAGAATATGAATGTGATGACAAATGGTTATAAGAGCAAAAGGAAGAAATTTGATGAACATGCTAACATTCACTTTTACGACGAGCAATAGGAAGATCATCACTGAGGACTGGATCTGGTGTCGAAGCAGCCAGTGGAGGACTCGAGACTAGGGGTTTTAGCACCGAGTGTAGACTTGAGTAATAGGAGTCTTTACCGAAGCAGGATGTGGTGAGGCAATAGTATAAACAAGCAAGTCATCATCCTCACCTTGACGGATCGGAGATTGTGAAAAGGGTGCATTCTCAAGAAATGTGACATCAACGAAAACCAAGTACGAGCAAAGACTAGGACAATAACATCTATAACCCTTTTGACCGCGAGAATAACCAAGAAAGATATATTTCAATGACTTAGGATCGAGTTTAGACACATGCGGACGAACATCCCAAACAAAACAAGCACACTCAAATATCGGAGGCTCAATAGGAAACAACGATTTATTCGGAAAAAGAGTTTGAAATGGAGTGTCCCAATTCAAGACTGAGGACGGCATCCGATTAATCAAGAAGCAAGTCGTGAAAACAGCATCGGCCCAAAAATGTTTGGGCACGTGCATTTAAAACAGTAAAGCTCTAGTAGTTTCAAGGAGGTGTATATTTTTTTTTTCAGCAAATCTATTTTGAGAAGGTGTATCAACACAAAACGTCTGATGAAGAATGTCATTTTCAAGCATGAATGACTAAAATTGTTCTAAAATATATTCTTTAGCATTATCACTTCTCAAACTTTGAACATAAACAAGAAATTGAGTGTGAATCTCCACACAAAAGACATGGGAGTGAGAAAAAATAACGAATTGTTTTTCATTAAATATAACCAAGTTGTTCATGAATAATCATCAACAAAAGTAACAAAATATCAAAACCCATTGGGGACACGACTCGACATGGACTCCTCACACCTGAATGGACTAACTCAAATGGAGCACTAGCTCGTTTATTGACACTCTAGGACTAGAACTAAGACGATGATGCTTTGCAAATTGACAAGACTCACAATCTAATGATGACAAACTCGAAAACTAGGGACATAATTTCTTCAACAAGGGAAGAGAGAGATGGCCTAATCGGCAATGAGTCTCAAATGGTGTAGTAACTCTAGAACAAGCGATAAGTCTTGGTACCGTAGGATCAAGAATGTAGAGACCTCCAGACTCACGTCGTCTACCAATAATCTGGTTCGTCATAACATCCTAAAAGAGACAAAAATCAAGAAAGAATGAGACACTACACGTAAGTGATTGAGTTAGTTTGCTAACATACATCAAATTAAAAGAGAAATTTGGTAAACTCTAGACGGATGACAGAGGAATAGATGGAGTGGGAAAGACCCAAGAACACATGACTGTGATCCATCTGCCAAAGTGATAATGGAAGTTAAAGGTTGTGATTGAAAGGTAGAAAATAGACTAGAATTACCTGTCATGTGATTTGTAGCTCCAGAATCAATGACCCACTCAGAAGACGAAAAATAGACAAGGCATGTATTCGAGTTACCTAACTCAACGAAGCAGTAATTGGAGAAGATGGAGACTTCAATGATTCCTGATACAAGTGAAACTTGACTAATTCTTCTACTGAGAATTGAATTTGCTGATGTGATGCCTCATTAGTCAAGGCTATAAGAGCCAACGGAAATCTCTGATTCCGGTTCTACAGCTTCTTACAGTCTCGTATCACATGTCCAGGCTTACGACAGTAATAACAAACAACTCCTCCAGAGCTTAACCCTCCAGTATTACCGCATGAACCACTATTTATGTACTTATTGCTTCCCTGACTCACCAATGTTCCTACCAACAAAGGCATTGCTCATTTGGGCAGATGGAAGAGCGGGTGAGGATATTTTTGTGTAGAGTATCCTGCTAAAGGTATCTTAGAAGGATAATATCTCAAGGCTTGATAGAATATGAGCCTTAGCTGAATCATACTCAAAAGGAAAGGCGGCTAGGAATCCCACCATCACCATATGTTCCCATTGAGCTTGCTGAACTTTGACATCTTGACTAAAGGGCATATTAAGATCCTCGTATGTCTTTTTATAGTCCATAAAAAATTCCGTGAGAGACCAATCTCGTTTCTCTTATCGATAAAAGGCTTAACACACATCTAATATACGAGAAATATTCCCCTTTCCATAAAACATGAACTCCCAATAATCCATTAGCTCCTTAACAAACTCACGGTGATTAATAAGACCAAGTACCTTATTGTCAGTGAAATTACGAATTTGTAAGAAAGATGAGTATCCTCCTCCATCCACTGCTCTTTCGAATCATTAGTTGGAAGATCCTTAGTGAGATGACTAGTAATACGTATGCTCCTTAAGCATAGTTATCAAAGGCACACCTTAAGCGCGCTTAAAGCCTAGGCGCCGCCACTCCTGGCAGCAGCGCCTCACCTTGAGCATTTTCAGGTTTTTTTTTTTTCTTTTTTCTTCTTATTATTCTTCTCCATTTTCTCCTTTGTCGAGCTGCTCAGAGAAGCCTTTTGCTTTTTTACTATAACAGAGACCAAAACGATGTCGTTTTGGTCTTATATTTTTTTTCTCTTTTTAAACAAACCAAAACAACATCGTTTTGGATAAGTTATTTTAACTTATCCAAAACGGCATTGTTTTGAGTTATACTTTGAATTTATAAAAAAAGCCTTTGGTGCACCAAAACAATGTCGTTTTGGCTTCAAATTGCCTGATTCTTAAGATTTCAGCCCCTCCAACCCTATTTCTGCCATGTTTCAACTCCAAAAAAAAGCCCTAACCCTCCTAACTATTGTATAATCCCTATAGAAGATGAGAAGAATAAAAAAATCAATTAAAATAGCCAAGAAATTGCGAGAAGACCATGTAAAAATAGGAAACAACCATAAAAATCGTAAAATATATATTTGACATATGGTGCGCCATACTTAAAAAAGCCCGCACCTCAAGGCCCCAAGAGGCTTTTGCGTCTCAGTGCGTTGTGCCTCAAATAACTATGTCCTTAAGTAGATCCAATCGTTTTGCTCCAATCCAAACAATTAGTGTTGTTACCTTGATCGTCTAACCTCCAAGGCATCAACGGCGCAATGTAAACCTGCAAAAAAGGGTGATCCAACGCGGTGTACCGACCACCTCTCCGATGATTAAGTCGGCAAAAATATAGAGATAAGGAAAAAGGAAGTTCACACAGTTCCGATTGCATACCTCTCATTAGGGAGGTCCTCCTGATTTATAGAGGGTGGTTTGGAGAATCCCTCCCTTTTTCTCCAGTAAGAATCTCCCTTTTTTTTAGGAACGAAATTTCTCTTCCATTATCAAAGACTAATTCTTCCTTATTAGGGATTAATCTTCTGGGAAGTAAGGGATTTGGGAGCTAAGAAATTTGGGGATAAAAACATTTTGCGGATTTTCCGCTTCTAAGAGTTTATTCGTAACAAACTTCCCATATGGGGGTGTGACAATTCGCTATGAGAGACTTGGAATCCCAAACGGACCGCCTACAAGCCTTTGGAAAATTTGACCTGGCTTCCAAAGGACTCTCATCTAGGAAGTATCCGCCTGGTTTTGGTGAGGCGAGTGGAATCGGGCCATTTCATAACACAGGCCAAACGAGCCCGGTTGATCTTAAAGATCATGGTACTCACAATCAGAACCAATCAATTTGTCCTCCATGATTTTGGAAATCATCGGGACCACTTCAGGATCCAAAACAGACTTCTTATCTTTTGAACTAAGCCAAGGAAAGGAGATCAGGCCAAAGAATGTCTCCAAAAGTCAAAAACACAAAGAATCACGCAGGAACCCTAGGACAAAAGGGTTATCTGACACAAAAAGCACCAAAAGTGGCAGATCCAGGTACCAAATAGGAAAACCGAGTGGATAGGAAGACTTGTCGGCGGCCGGCGACCCCGATGGAGGAGGCGTTTCATCGTTGGAGGCCCCATGCACCAGCGCGTGGGAAACAGGGTAAAAACTAAGATCGGCGCATGTGGCTCACGCACTAGGGTTTCGGCTATCGGACTTGGTGACGGGGCTCATCGACGGCCTGCGCTCCTCCCGATGCCGGCGGTGTCACTCCACGCACCCTCTAAATGGGTGTTTCAAAAGAAAACCCTTCACAACCCTCTTGTGCACTCCGAAAAACTGCCTGAAAGCTGCCTAAAATTCTTCCCAATCCGAGCCCTAGGCTTTGATACCATGTAGATAGAAAGAAGGACAGAAGAATTGGAGGAATGAATTCCTTGTATTTTCCATTGATTTATCATGTGTATATATCCAAGAGGGTTAGTCTATATAATAGGTAAGCCAATCTATCTATCCTTCCTAATTGGTTATAACCCTACAAGTCAAGCTTCCTATTCAGTTACGATCCTATATGTAAAGTATGATACATGCTATAACATATATATATATATATATATATATATATTAATCATTAAAGGACCCATAGGCTGCCAAAGCACATACTGAGGTATACTGAATAGGAGCCAAGTGGAGAACAAGAAGCAAAAAAGAAAATAAAAAACACAGCAACAAAAGTGTGTGTATATATATATATATATATATATATATATATTAATCACAAAAAAGGACCCACAGGCTGCCAAAGAATATACTAGAGGTATACTGAATAGGAGCCAAGTGGAGAACAAGAAGCAAAAAGAAAATAAAAAACACAGCAACAAAAGTATATATATATATATATATATATATATATATATATATATATATATATATATATGTATAGTAACATAAAGGACCCACAGGCTGCCAAAGAATATACTGAGGTATACTTAAATAGGTTAAGTGGGAGAACAAGAAGCAAAAAGAAAATAAAAAACACAGCAACAAAACTATTGTTAAAAACCTCAGATTGGATTGTCTGGATTTGGATAAGTATTAACCAAAATCTCTAGTTAAGAACCACTCTTGAAAAAAAAATGAAATTTAATGTATATCAGTGGGTAGTGTGAAATAAATATGTTATCATCAACTTCCGTTGAAATTGAGAAATTTTATGTTGGATTCAGCATAAGAACTAAGATTGGTTGTACTTTAAAACATTTTCAAGTTTACTGTCATGTAGCATTGATTTTCACAATTCACTGTGCAGCAAATGAATATTATCTATATACACATATAAATATATATATACACATATATATATATATATATATATATATATATATATAAACACACACACATACTTGAACCTGCTTACAACACATGAGATTAGTGGGATGCTTAATATGCCTTTTGTATTGCCTTGTTTATGCATTCTGATTCATTATCATTAAATTAGTCAAAGCTGAGCATTTTAATTGTTATACCTGCCTGAGATCACTAATCCTTCTCATTTAACCATTTCAGAGCTACAAGGATTTGACAGGAACATCATGGACTCTCATATACTTTATCAGCTATTACCTATTAACAGTATTACTGCTTTTGAATTTGGTAAATTTTCAATTAGACCTATTCACCTATTTCATCTTTTCATGTGATTTGTAATGCAGAAACACGAGACTGAGCCTATTTGGATTATTTTTCTATTTTATATATATTCCTGTCTTGGGTATATTGAATGCATTGTAAAAATGCATGATGACAAGAGAGACTAGCATGAAAATAGAAGAGTTCAATTAGACACAAATTGGTCAACCTCTTCATATATTTATTTTCACTAGAATGACTAGAACCACAAATTAACTAGGCACTAAGTAGCCTATTATCTGGAAAGAAAGGAAAAGAAAGAAAGTATGTGCACTCTGCACTCACCCTCAAGTCAAAGGATAAATGCTATGAAGCACGAACACGCCTTATGGGTGAAGTGTCCGTGTGTTGGACACTTGGACACGCGTCGGATACATGTCAGACACGCCACGTTACGTGTCATTGACCGGCTAAGAAGTTAAAGGCTTCGGACACGGCCAAGACATGGTCAGGACACGGCCAGGACACGATTGGACATATTTCATGGGTTTTTTTTCTTTGGTTTTTTTCTATAAACTTATGGGCTAACATTCACAAAGCATACTGCAATTGGACCTTAATTCTTAAAAAACCATAACCTTTTGAATTATTTGGCTCTTTTCTTCACTTTAGCATTCTTTCAGATATTGGTAAAATATCGGTGGATATTTTTACAAAAATATGGGTAAAGCAAAAATGATATAAAATTTGATGAAAATATTTTTAAAAAGTCTAAAAATGACCAAATTAAGCAAAAATACATGTGTTAAAGACAACATTCATATTTAGATGTAAAAAAAAAATCATTTTTAATGCCAAAAATGTCAAAATTCATATTCCTGATCGTGTTCCACCATATCGAGATATGGAAGTAGTGAGAAAGAAAAAGGTTTTGAGAGATATTTTTCAAATGGAGTTGATAGAAGGCGAGTGAATGAGGAATATGCTGTTTTTTTTACATGTTTTGAGGATTTTTCTAGTAGCGATTCTATCAATGACAGGTGGTACATAAGTCTTGTTAAATGGTGGGTTGTTCATAGAACTTCCGCACCAATGCTTCAATCTATAGCATTGAAATTACTAGGACAACCTTGTTCATCCTCATGTTGTGAGAAAAATTGGAGCACATATAATTTCATTCTCTATGAAGAGAAACAAGTTGAAACCACAAAGAGTTGAGGATTTGGTTTTGTCCGTAGTCAATCTTCGCTTCAAGCTGGGCGTGAGATCTCCAAACTATAATGAAGGTGAATCTAAAATGTGGGACGTTGGAGGAGATGGTTTTGACTCAATGGATATAGAGAATGCTGAACTTCTTGAGATTGCAGATCTTTCTCTTGATGAACCTAAATTGGAAGCTGTTTTATTTTATCCAAAAGGGAATGCTAGTATTTAGTTTTAGTATTACTTATGCTAGTCTATGAATATTTGTAAGAAAAATGTTTGAACACTTGTTTTTTATTTATCTAAATTGCTTTCTAAGGATAATATTTGTAAGGATAATTATTTTTTTATTATTTTATTTTGTCGTGTCCTAGTTTTTTGGAATTTTCCGTGTCCTCGTGTCCCGCCTTGTCGTATCCCCATGGCCGTGTCCGTGTCCGTGTCCGTGCTTCCTAGGATAAATGTATTCATCTATTATTATATAGGAGTCAGAAGATTTTCTCAATTTGTTGTGCTTATTTTATTGCATATTCCAGCTTCTTGGGCAGTTTCCCAGACTTAACAAAAGAACCTGTACTTGATGTGATTGCAGGTAGTAGCATTTGTTTTAGAGGCTTTCTTTGCTGAAATGGATATTGAGGTGAGTGGTGGCAAGGTTAGTGGTTGTAATGAATTCTTTATGTTAGAACATAAAATATAGAATTCATGAGCAGGTTTTCATTGACAAGATAAATATGAGAAGAATCCAATTGTTTTGACAATATATTTGAAGTTTGTTCAAAATAATGCAACTAGGTTTTGAAGTCATTCTTCCACTATTTTGGAGGAGCATTTGCAATTCATCCAATTTTAAGGAGAAAATTTATGAATAATCTTGAAACTGGGCCGAGTTGTGAAGATTTTTCTTGAATTTATACTCTAAGCGGTCCAGATTCTTTGAATGTCAATGAGATCTTATGTTGAACACCAAAAAGTTTGGCTTTCCCCCTCCCAGTGTTCATGGAAAATCTTGTTTCTAATTATTATATATGTACAAGGTAACTTTTTCTTTTTGACATTTTTATTACACAGAACTATGCTTAGAACACCTCCACATCCCCACTCCCAATCCCTTGCAACCTGATCCCAATCACCCAGTTAAATGACTCAAATCTTTGTCGTAGTGTTCATTCGATAATTGACATTAATGTACTTCCGTCTGAATGGGTCAGAACTAATTAAATATTATTTACATTCTCACTCCAGGAAGCAGGAGCAAAGCGCAGATATGCCCGGTATTTGTCACCGATAAATTGTTGCTCTTTCAATCTTTGCATTGACAAGCATTCCATCTGTGAGCAATAGTATCTACTCACATTTCTTTTTCCATGATGCAGTTCAAGAACACGGAATCAGAGAGTGGATATCCTTCTCCATCATATGTTGAGTGCAGAGCTGAATCAAACGGAGTCCTCTAGTCCATAGCTTTGCCTAATTCCTATTCAGGTTAGTTATTATGTATGTCTCCCAATTTATTCTTCGTTATCAAATGTTCTTGTCTATGAAATTGATATAGATTCAAAAGTTTCAGCATCGCTTTCTTGTACTGTTGGAAAGTCAATATTCCTAAATCTTCCATTATAAGAATAGATGATCTGTGTATATTAGTCTTCCTATTGTAATCCCTGACTTATAGTTGGACAGCCTAGAATGTAGTAGCTAATTGCTGACTTGTAGGAAAAGAATACAAATCTTCCTGTATAAATACACCATTCAATATTAATAATAATCATTCAGCCAATTCCCTCTGTCACTCATCTTTTCATATACAACATATAATTAAAGTTTCATCACGCACAACTATAAACATAGGGAAATTTCTGTGATTGCACTAATTGATACTTGAAAAGTTCTGAAAAATTCTTATTCATATATTCTGAATCAGAATTTACAGCCTATTGGATCTAGATAACTGTCAAATAACTACTAGGATTTTCATTTTCTTAACTAAAAGAGGAAACAACTCTTTCACAAAATCAGGAACAATAAAAATTAAATAAATAACGAAGGAATTTATTCTGATATACTTTTATTTACATAACATAAAACACCCTAATATTAAGATAATTACGTTTATACCATGTAATTCCACAATCCGGCATGCACCACCTTGTGGATTTTTCTACGTGCTGCTTGTTCTTGCTGTGATTTCACTGATTGATACTGTATGCACCCTTGTGGATTTTATTGTGCTGCTTGTTCTTGACCAAGATCATGAGAACAATTAATGTGCCAAAATTAACCATTGAACACTGTTTATTAGGAGCTTGATAAAAATTGACCATTTTATTCTTATTCTCCACCTTCAATCATTGAAAGTTCAAAATTAGTAAATAAATGTGCCTGAACATGGTGATCCCGGCTTTCTATCATGGTTCACTTCAACTGCAAATCACTTTGGACGTTACGATCCCTTGATCTGTGATCATTACTTCACATTCTGCAGAGGCAGTGACACCATACAGAAACTGACAGAAATATGGAGAGTATCACTTGTTTTAGGATCAAAAGCTGGGAAGCGAAGGAGCTCAATTGTTGCTTCAGCAAGTGTGCTGTGTGTGGATGATTCAGGTTTGCCTTTTTTTGCCTGTAACATAAAATGAGTGAATATGAATGATGCTACATTCCCATGGTCATTCTCCTATTTTAAAGGAAACTTTATTGTATGGGGTGCCTTCTTCCCAAAATCTTATTTCTCGTCTGTGAACATCCTATTTATTCTTGTGTACTTGCTCAAAAATCCTTTTTGTAAGATATTAAAAGTTGTTGTGCCTTTGTCCTTTACAAGCTTCTATATAAAGTTTTTGGAAATCATTCTGATTATTTTACTTGAAACCATTAACTACTATATTAAAGGGATCAAAATTTCAATATTAAAGATACATGAGCAAGTTATCCCTATGCAAGGGGTTTAATCCACTGGCCACTAATTCAGCCTTCAAGCACTACTCATGCTTGCATCGGGTCATTGAACTCAGTTCCTAGGACATTCAATATGCACCCAAAGTCGACTCTATAAACATTTGATTAATATCAAAATTAAAAGGATGGTATCAGGAAGTTCATATGAAATGGTGAATTATCCTGCCAGCTTCTATGTTCTTGAATGCTCACTCCCAATGATATATTGTGCTTTTTTTTTGTCAAAAACTAATGGTATCTAGTTGGAGAGTTGAATAGAGGATTGTGAATTTGCTCTTTATCCCCTTCAATTTGGACATACAAAAATGGGAATTGCG
The DNA here is from genome assembly GCA_016808115.1 of Tetrastigma voinierianum. NCBI lineage: Eukaryota > Viridiplantae > Streptophyta > Magnoliopsida > Vitales > Vitaceae > Tetrastigma > Tetrastigma voinierianum. The sequence goes on along the minus strand of JAEQBH010000206.1, from coordinate 464,537 downwards.
GAAATGTTCCTTTGATTATTCATATGATGCAATATTCTACTATAAAATGGAATATTAACACAAGACGAACTCGATCACAACTCACAAGTACTAATTTGTTATAACAATAAAATGCGCAATCTTAATATTATAGGCTTTGCATCGAAATTAAATAAATATTTATTATTTTATTTTGGTGCAAGTTGAGTCGATATTATAGGAACATGACTACAAATGAGGGTAAATGGGTGATTTGCAAGTTGACTAGCACATCATGCCTAACTCAAACAATAAAGCATTCACTTTTAAAACAGGCAAAAGGTATAGAAGTTTCAGGTTTGAATCCTAGTGGAAACAGTTTACTATCTTAAAATTAGTGTATTAAAAAAAATCAAATGGGATAAAATCCTAGCTTGAAACAACATAATTAGCATCATCGAGCATGTAAGCAAGATGGTTGAGGTTTCTCCTAACTTAACCAGCGATCTTGTGTTTAACCCTTGAGAATGGTGTTTTATAGTAGAGTTTAGCATCCTTGTGGTCCCTCTCGACTCATATAAGGATTAGTCTGAATGTGATATGACTTAAAGACGTCTTTCATGTTTGCATGACCTGCTTAAAACATCTTATAGTCTAACAAAGAAAATTCAACTTAATTAGCTTTGCAATGATGTAGTTTTAAATTCCTATTGTTAGACTTGTGTCAACATTCTCAATTTCATATGTAAAAAAAAAAAAAAAATCTATGTAAAATTAGAATTTTATATGCTTGTCTGGAATAGTTCCTCTATCTTTCAAATGAAAAAGGAGAAAAATATTATTTGGCAGTCTGAAGGTTGTTTTCAGTTTTTTCTTTTTTTTTTTTTTAATTGTTCTTAAAAATTTTAAATATAGTGTTTTTAGAAAGCATATTTCAATTGTTTTTAACTGTTTTGTAAGGATTGTTTTAAAAATTAATTACACAAACATGTAGACAGTAGAATAATAAAAAATAAATTGTTTGACACAAAAAAAAAAAAAAATTGTTTTCAAGATATACATTTAAAAATATTTAATTTTTTTTTTAAATATTATAGTTTTCAAAAGGAGTTTTTAGTTTACAAAATAGAGAGTAAAAAACAAGTTTATATGATATGTAAGTACTATCATATTTTATTTTGTTTTATCTTATTTTATATTTAAGTAATGAAACATTATTTTAATCATAAATTTCAAAATTTTAAAATACCTATGACATGGTCATTATTATCTTTTAACAACAATGATCATAAAAAAATAGTAGAATCAGATTCATCATTTATATTCGTTGCTTTCCTCTCCTTTTCTTTTTCCTTGCTTTTCCCCTAAAATTGTGGTTTGAAAAAAGGTGGGTTTCAAAGAAAGGCTGGGGTGGGAAGAAATTGACCATAACTGGTGTTTAAGTGACTTTATACGCCCATTCTTTCATTAAAATAAAATGGTATTAGGTGCAAACAGAATCTCCTTTTAATTGAATTCAAAAGGTGGTATGCTTTTTTATTATTTTTAAGTTTTTTTTTTTCATTTTCTTTTTCTCCAAACGAGTAGGTCAAGTTGGTAAAAATAATGTTAATGACAACAGCCCATCAAACCGGACAAGAATGAATTGTTATTGGAGGCCAACTTCCATTACAAGTTTACCTTAATGTTATATTTGTTTTACGTGGTTGTATAGGATATGTAGGATATGTAAATGATTTTACTTATGATATCTCAAGCCTGTATATAATCTTATATGGTCATATGATGAATCTATGAATTTAATTTTTTTGACTAAAATAATTAATCTAGAAAAATAAAAATAATAGTAATAATTAACAAACGGTGTATATTTCAAAAATAAAATAAGGTATAATAAATCTATCTACCATCTCATTCCATATTCAATTAATAGGATAACCTATAAGTTATCATTATTTTTTTATTAATAAAACATGTTTCAATATTCTTGGCAAAGGCACTTGAGTGGCTCAAGTGATAAAAGGGTGTATGAGAGGTCTTAGGGTCGAGTCCTTATAAAAATAGAATGTTACAAAGATGTAAGAATAGATGTAAAAAAAAAATTGCAAAATAAGGAGCTTCAAAATGGCTCATTGGCTCTCACACATCATTATCTTAAATTTGTCTACTTAAACCTCCGAACCTTACAATAGACAGCAATTAACAAAGAAATAATATTCAGTTTATTCAAGTTTGCAATATAAGAGACATCTTTCTGTAGTAGTGGTGTATTGAAGGAGGAAGGGCAGGTTTCATCCATGTCCCCTAGTAAATAAATGGAATTTGTCCCATGTTGGTAGCCTAGATAATCAATGCCAATTTTGTAAATAAGAAAATGAAAGAAAGTAAGATATGAAGAGATTAGCATCTACTTTCAAAGATCTCAACTGGGTTGGTATCTTCCTCAGTTTTTTTTTTGTTATTTAAGGCTAGAGTCTAGTGCCTAGAAAAATCCAACATTGATAACCTCATCTGTGAGGTTGTGGACAAAGCATCTCTCTGAGTCAGTTTGCCTTTCTTCAAACTCTCTCTCTCTCACACAGTTAAGTTGTTGGCCTCAAAAAAAGTTGCAGTAACAGGCACGGAACAAGTTGAGGGGGAGAGATGAGGAGCATGCAAGGCGAAGTTGTTCTCAACATCCCTGCAGAAAAGGCATGGGAAATGTACAGAGACAACGAGATTATCAGCAAAATAAATCCAGAAATGCTCACCTCTGCTGAATACATCCAGGGCGATGGCGGTCCGGGAAGTCTCAGGCTGTTCAAGCTTGGCCCTGGTAAGACTCCCCTCTAACTCTAAGTCATTTTTAACACACACACACACACAATTTGTATCAATAAGTTCATGTATGGCAGACACTAGAATGAAGAAATCATTCAGACACCAATAGTCTCAAAACATGGTGATTTCAAATATATATATGTGTGTGTGTGTGTGTGGAGGAGACTCTCTAGGATGATAAGAAGTATTGATAGAGATTTGTATATCAATAATAGACAATGGAATGCATGCAGCTGTGCGTGGTTATGTGAAGGAATCAACAGAGAAGATAGAGAAAGTGGAGAAGGGCCATTCAGTGTCATACAGTGTGATAAGAGGTTGCCTGAAGAACATGTATGATCCATATAGGGTCACCTTCTCATTCACTCCAGTAAAGGGTGAAGAAGAAGAAGAAAATGACAAGTGTTTAGCTGAATGGAAGGCAGAATTTGAAGTGCTGGCTCCAGAAACGCCTATGCCAGAAAAAGCTAGGGATGCAGCACTTGGATTCCTCAAGTCATTTGAAAAGTTTGAGCTAAGTTTCTAAGTTAACAATCAATGAATCAGTCTGTCAGTCAGTTCCATATGCCCGCATATATAATAATAATGTGTCTTCCTATCACTACTTCGTATAATATATATATAAAAGTTTTTATGTGGTGCCACGGCTCATTTGGCTAGGGTTCTGAATTTGTTTTGGGCCAGAAATTGGCATTTCATAATTGCAGGTTTTTATTTCTATATTCTGGTCAAATTTCTTCTCTTTTTGGAAAGTACACTAGGCAAATATTTTTTCAATGACCAAAATAACTTACAAAAATGGAAAATCCAAAACCTTATGCTCTGTTATTGATAAGAAATAACCAAAGGTAGGCTCGGTTCCTGTTTTTAAAATTCTTCTTGAGAACATTTTTTAAAAATGCAGAGAACATTATTTTGGTGCTCTGAAAACTATTCTTATTCTCTGATTTTAGCATTGTTTTTTTTTCTGTGTTTTTCAAAACATAAACAAAACTGAGAATCAAACATGTTCTATGTGTTTTCATTGTTTTTCAGAACCAAAAACAGTAAACAAACATGCCCAAAATTTCTAAACCAACAATTCCAGCACCTTATTGGACACAATCCAAATGGCTCAATGCAAGCATGCGAGAATCACAATCCCTAATAAAGGATCATATCATGTTTAGAATGACAAGCCTTAACAGGGATTAATGATAGACAATCAATTGACCTGATGCAAGCATATGAGACTGACCATGCCAAATTTAATTTTTAGATATAATGCTGTGAATGATGATATCTGCATAGGGCAATGATATGTTAAATATATTTACAAATTATGATCCCGGAAAAAGAAGAGGAAGAAGGAGGTAAGATAAGTATATATCCCAAGTAATTACAGGATTCAGAAGTCCATTGGCCAAAAAAGAGCAATTGAGCTTCAACTAGTAGAAACTTTTTTCACCATCCCTAGAACGGAGGTCATATCTACATTCTGAACCCAATCTAGAAAAGCAAAGATTATAATATATATAGACTGAAAACCAATAGACACCTCCACCCAGCTAATTCCATCAAAAACTGCAATTAAAAGGAGGTGCTTCGAGGCATACCCTGCCATGAGTTACTGTCCCTGCCAAATAATTTTGGCTTTTTAGGAGGTTACTGTCCATGCTAACAATTCTGTTATGCTATGCTGAACTCCGAAACTGCTCACAGTCCTTTGATCCATTTTTGATGAAGTTTGTAATAAGGGTCTTCATCATCTTATCTACAGCTTCCTTAAATTCACGGGAGGCCCTCATTCCATGTTCATTCACATTCTGAGTTCCTTCTTTGACCATAGACCCTACCTGAGCGCCCTCCTTGTATGCTTTACATGCTACCAGAATGTCATGTGCTCAAGCATGAAATGACCAACAACAAAGTCCTCATAATGCTGCACTCAAACTCAACTCATTAAATCCTACTTATTTGAAGCTAAGGTAGAAAACTAAATTACCAATTAAAAATAAAAATAAAATTTACTCCACCATTCACTCATGCAGAGCCAAAAATAAATAAATGTATCAAATAAGATAATAAAAATATAAAAAACAGCAGTTTCCAACATTTGTCACATTTCCATGAATAGAGCTGCTTCTAAAGAAAGGTTCAGAAAAGATTGTTGGTATCCATTGAAGGGTTTCTTATCATTTTGTAAAGTCCTCCTAGAACAACCTTCATCATACTAGTTATTGCAGTAGGAAACAGCGCTCTAGTTCCTCTGCAGTATCTCCCCAACTTCAGCTGTTTTAAAGAAAAGTTTAAAGACATAAACAAGTACACTTCACTAATTCCCCACATAAATTCCATCCAGCTAATAGAATTGACATTGTTTTCTCCTTGTAATATTGGAATCTTATCAGAGTGAACACTCACCATTATTTTATCTAAGTAGAACAAGTTATCTAACAATTTAAAGTGATTTCCATGCCAGACAATGATTGTGGTATCAATGACATTGAAAGCAACAATGGCATTGACTGAAACAATGAAATAAAGCTGTCTGTTGATTCCATTGAAATGGGTTAGAGAAGTTCAACCTGCTCACCAATAAACGAGAGTTTACAATGCCTCAGCACCCAAAACTATTCATATGTATATTGCAGTATGGATTGATAACTCAAGATGTTCTACAATTAAGTTAAATCAGTAACAGAGAAAAAAAAGGAAGAGCACAAGTCATATTCAAGAAAATAGGATTTGTGGTTAGTGTTGCATGACTCAGATCATGTGGCAATTTTGTTACATTTTATGAGTCATGATTTCAAAATTTGTGATCATTCTTTCTTTTATGTTTATTTCTCTGCATGTGATCCATTATGCTCCAGTAAGAGCAGCAAATGGCATCCCACTGGCTTGCTTTCTGAAACTCAAAACAGGGGAGTGACAAGCCTGATGACCCGACCAGAAATGTACTGGCTTTATAATCTCTAAGCTACAGACGGTTTGAGTTGAATTAGCCACACCAATTAGAAAGGCTTGAAGCTTAAGCTAATGCAATTAATATCTTTTTTTAAATGCAATTCTATAGGAGTAAATGCATCCTTGAAAATTTTTATGTTACAGAAATCTTTCACTGGTTTCGTCTTTCCATAAAGAGGTCAGACATCCAAATTTGAGTTCATTTTTGTTCTTTCGTTTTTTATTGTTTAGAAAAGTTGAAGTAAGCTAGGCATGAATGAGCTTCTCTGAACATCAAGCTTGACTATGGTAGGACTAGGCCAACAGGCTAGACATTCAACAAGTGTAGCTCATATCCAGCTGAGTTAGCTTGACTCATTAACAAGGCCGATAACTCGTTCTATTGTAACAATATATCATAATATTCAATCAAACGTTAAGAAAATGGATTTCATATCAACTTGACAATTCAAACTTCATGCAAAGAAAAAATCGAAGACTGCTGAAAAAGATGGTATTTGCAATATACCTTTGGGGGCCTCCTAATCGTGTACACCATTGTCTTCAAGGACAGAATAAGCACATCTTCATTATACTGATTGGATCTCCTCTCCCCATCTTCCCCAACATACATAGTATCATACCCAGGCTCATTAAAAAAGGGTCTTGCATTCAGAATCAGACCTTGTATAGAGACCAAAACTTGTAACATAGTTGATTTCCCTGGTATCCACATTTCTGTCTTTTTACCATTCCAAGTGTTTAGAAGGCTGAGGCAAACTTTCCCGCAGTCATATAAGTTTGGGTTTAGTCGGAGACCACCAGAATAGTAGTAAACCATCTAGACAATCAAGTCACAAATCAATATGTATTATTTTTTAAGAAAGACATTATAATAACGAAACAAAAACATTGCCTAAAAAACATACCGGTGGTACACTAGGATAGTCAGAAGGGAAGAAAGCATCAAAGACAAAAAGACCATCATGGTAGGGAGTGCCTGCTGGTCCAAGAATGACAGCCCTCAAAAGATCCATCCGTGCCTCATAAACTCTTACAAAAATTGTATCTGGTGGAACCGTGGAAGTAAAAATCATAAGTGCAATCAGGGAGATGAGTCAACATGAAGATCAGTTTCTACTAAAACCATGATGAAGATCAATATCTTAGGGAAAAAATTAGCATCATAATGGTTTAGAGAATTTTTTATAGATTTTTTTTTATATAGGAAAAGGGAGGTATATACAAGGGGCAACTAATGCAACAACACCCCTCCCACTGAAAAATCAAACAAAGGCATTGAGTCTTTCCTTAAATACATGCTATACCAGGAAGAGAGATTACAAAGAAGTGAGTGGTTTACCAATTGTTACGTATGTTCTTTATCTTCAAAAGCTCTTTGATTATCTTATCTTCAAATAAAAAAAGAAGTATTCTCCCAATATCTTATATCAGTATCAGGCAATACCCACTATAAATTGAACAAAGGAAAAATAAACAAGCACAAAACACCTGCTTTCTTGCAATGAAGAAAAATAGGATCACTTGTTTCTTTTCTTCTTTGCATGTATAGCATCTATAATGAATCTTTCAACCCCTGATTTCTAGCTGAACCAGGGTCAAAAACCTGGCCCAAGTTTCTTCCTAAGCAATGAAGTTAACTTTCACCAAGACCCAAGAATCCATACCACGTCATGAGGGAAAGGCTTCACTCCCATCACTAGCCAAAGATGAGTAGAAAGATTTAATATATTCCATTCTACAACCCTAACCACGCCATAATATCCTCATAGCCCAAACCAATGGAATGGTTATACAATCTTCCAAAAGATACATCAACCTCTTCTAGCTTCCAATCATAAAGTTGTTTAATAAATCTTGGGCTTCCACTATTACCATCCCTAATAACAACCACCCAAATGTCTTTTGAAGAAGCTAGAGAACAAAGAATAGGAAACGAGTCCCTTAAAGATGTGTTCTCAAATCACTTGTTTGTCCAAAAGATAGCAACTGTACAATGAGGGCATCTCATGAACTTGGCCAATCTGAACATATTATATTGATTTACCACCAAATCAATGCAGAATCATGTATTTGGTATCGAACTCATCAAAGTCTTTGCAAAAAATGGATGCATCTTACATGGTGCCAATAAGCAGTTTCATACTAGATCTTCACTAGCATTTACTTACAATAATTACTACAGAACTAATGTTCCCATAACTTCAATCTTTCCACACTTAATGTTGTGACCAAAGCAATTCTAATTTGAATCAAATAAATAAAAAGTAAACTTGGCCAGCAACCAACCTGGTAAGTCCTTCTCTAGAATCTTCCACTCCTCCTGAATTTTCTTTGCCCAATTCTTAGGTGGCTGCGACAAAGAGAGGTAGATCAGGTCATGTAGATGCAAGATAATGTACATAAGAATGCACAAAGGAAGCATAACATGAGATACATCTTTAAGGAAATAAAATTACCTGCTCTCCCACAAAGCCCATCTCGCTAAAGTGGTGATCTGAAAAATCATCAACAGTATCAAATTGTTTAAAGAAAAGGTATTTTCCCAGTACATCATCTTGGTTACCCCAGACTGTGCAGGGACTGTTGAACTGCTTGTAGCAGCTGTCTTCTTTTCCTTTTCGCCATGATCTGAAAAGGATCCAAGAGGAGCACATTGGCCTTGCAAACTAGGAGAACAAGAAGTGTCCATGATAGCTGGCATTTTGTCACTCGGAGTAGGGTCCTTCAACCAAGGAACCGATGCCTCTACCCCAGGAGGTAAGTCAACATTATCAAATTGGGCTTGCAGTTTTAAATAATCATCTTCATAGAAAAAATCATCATTGTCACCATAGCCAGAAACGTCGTCGTCGTCGTCGTCGCCCTCGTCAACATCATCATCAATAGCATCATCATCATTATAGGACAAATCAGAATTGAAACCATTGACATTGATTAAGACACTTGATCCTGATGGAAAGCTCTTAAAAGGATCAGGACTGTCCTCTGATCCTGCTTCACTAGTAAGATTTCCAACACCATTGGCCAAAGCAACCTGGAGAATGATAAAGTAAAACCATGTAATGGCACAAATAACTACGAAGAAGGACAATACATCACCAGTTAGGTTATTTCTAATTCATATACCTGAGCTTGGTTTTGCCACGTCTCATCACAATCTATTTTTGATTTCCCCTTGTTAACACCCATCCCAACTTTCTCCTCCGCAATGGAAAACCCACTTAGACTTTTATCTCTTTCAATTTGGATTCCATAAGAGAGAACTACCTGAACAAATAAAGAGACTGCTTACTTAGCCCGTAGAATATTATGTTCAAAAAGGAATTTCTACATCAAAGGGAAAAAAATTTGAATTCTTCAATTCAACAAATCCATTCCAACTTAGTTCAAAAAATAAAATAAAAAATGTTCAAAACTTTGTGGCATTAACAGTATACTCTTTTACAATACAATACTGCCCATATACTAGACTCCCTATTTTCGTCTCCTGCTGTTCAAAGGAAACAAAAAAATAAAAAATAAAAAATAAGTTGTAAGCCATTAACAATCATCAAACCTTCAAAACTCAAACAATTAAGCATCAAAGCAGAATTTATAATCCGAACGACCCAATTTATCAACTTAAAATTATTAGGTATTCAATCAGAGGAAACTACACCAAAATCAATAAAACAAAACCGACAAGATAAACCCTCGAACGGCGAAAAAAGATCAAGGGTTTTGATCACTCCTCGATTGCCAAAGAAAAAATAAACAGAGAGAGAGAAACAAAGAAAGCAACACACACGAAACAATACCTCATTCTGTTTGTGCTTCTTGGGGATCGAACTCTGCAAAGACTGTGATGCGTAACCATCGCCCATGATCGGAGAACAACGGCTACGATTAATCGTCCTCTAAAAATTTTCAGAAGAAGAGGCGAGTAGGACTGATCACGGTCTTGAAGAACAATAACCAATCGTTCTCTGAAGCTTCCCACGGGTCTTCGTGGAAGCCCGAAAGAGAAAGGGCGACGATATTTAAACAGAGGGTGAAAGTTTCTGAGAGTGCGCCTGTGGAGAGAGAAACCGAAAAAGGTTTTCTTTTAGAGGTAGAAAGAAACCTAGTGAGAGAGATACGAGCTCAATTCGCGCCTTGATAGGGAAATTTCTCTATCGTACGCCGGGAGGAAACGATACGGATTATTCAAAACGGTCAGGTGCATTGTGGACACGCTACGTGGCAGAACTGGAAAAGTGCTGTTGCATTATACGGTGGAGCCGAGAGCACTGGATCATTGCTCCAAGCCAGTGTATTATGAAATACACTTCTTTTTCCGAACTTTTTTTAGTTCATTGTTTCACTATGGTGTAGTCCTAGTCATGTGGGTCCCATATCTGACCCTCATATTCCATCCATCGATTTTATTGACTTTTTTATGCTTATAATTAGGAGTTTTTGACGTGAATGGTATTTTTTGAATAAAAAATACATAATTTAATTCAGGTTTTAAAAACGATCAAAGACGGTTCGCTTACGCTGAAAGTTAAGGTGACATCGACCATCATATGACGATACTTTTAAGAAATTTTTAAGTTCAATTATCGCCCATAACGACGCTAATTTTAAAATTCGCAAAGCGCCTGGGCTGCGATGACTCATTATCGCCTTAATTGTCGTGGGTCACGTCCACAACGACGATCATTGCCCTTCCCCCCATTTCTTCTTCCTCTCCTCATTTTGTTCCGCTCCCTCCTCAAGCAACTCCCCCTTGGGCGACAGCAAGGGTTCACCTGCGACCACCGATCGACAGCTCTCCGATCTGGCAAATGATTTCCTTTCGAGGTTTGTTCAAACTCCCATTCTTGCGATTTGTCTAACCCTAACTGGAAAGGGGCTTGTGTGATTTAGGTTTCCATTTTAGTATTTGATTTAGCAATAGCGGTCATTCACCAAAAAGGTTTTGCTCTAATTTTATCGGAGTTTTTGGTCATTCTGCTACAAAACATTTGGTGATTTGCTTACTTTACCTTTTCATTTATTGGATGATTGAAGTACTTGGGTACTATAATCTGGTATGCTATGATCAAGCAACTGCATAATATTTGGAGAACTTTCCATTTATTCCTTACTCATATGGGTGGTTTAGGACCTGCTACTGTCTTTTGTTCAATGACAAGATTTTATTTGGATAGATGTTATTTATAACTTAGGAACTATTAATTTGTTGGGGTCATGAATATTGAAATCTTCTATGTTTACATGATTGGTTTCATGCCGATGTTGGTGTAACCACAAAATAGAGTGAAAATTAAGGAGGCAATAACAATTATGGGATTCTTGTTTTTCTCATGAGACTTTGAATGTCCTCTTCTCAGTTTTAAAATGTACAACCATACGAAAAATATTCTTCTTTGCCATTGCCATCTTGGTTCCACTCAAACAGAGTATGTCAAAAAAAAACCTTTTAGTTATGTTATATAAAATGAAATATCAGATTCTCATTAATTTACAAACGTATTTAAATATATATATTTATACTTTAAATAAGTAATATAAAAGAAACAAAGCTGTAAATTAACTAAAAAGACTCAAAATACAGTTAATCCTAAATGTGACAAAGAGACTAATCCTTAACAAGTTCCATGGGTATTTTCTTTGCCTATGTGTATGAAGAGATCTGTTTGCTCATGCTATATAGTGTTATCACTGTTATGTGCTGATTCAACTAATAATTTACCAGATGTACCATCTTAAGCCGGTGTTTCATCTGGTGAGCCTTTTGTAAAGAATGAAATGGTACATGTGGTCACAATTTTGCCATTTTTGTCTAGAATAATCATCATCCCTTATCCTCTGACTTCGACTGACTGATGTTTTATCTGCCCACACAGAACTTCCCAACTGCAACAAACAAACTAGAATATATTGACGCATTTGCGACACCCATATCATAATTATTTATTCGACTTATCGATTTGGCAGATCAATGCCTTAAACACTTTGAATTGTCATTGCGGTCATCAGCATTCCCTCCCATTTATTGTTCTTATCATTAGAGATTAAACCGATGCAAAGAAAGGTGATTAATGAGAAATTAAACTAGGTGGAACGTTATATCTCGTTGTCCTAAACCCAACAATGGTTTTGTCTCTTCACAAAAACATGTCCTTCCCATGTGCTTTTGGAATATGTATCTTCAGCTTTTAGATTCCCTCTGTTTTCGTATTTATTTAATCTTTTGCACTTCAATAGCGTACACTGAATGAAAATCTAATCAGTGTCCTGAACCAAGCTTTATTCTTTTAATTTGGTTTTACATCAGTTGCACTTTTCTTTTTATTTTTATCTTTCTAGAAGAGATTCATTCTTCTTTAATCACACTTCTCTATGCTGTTATATATTGTGAGGATCTCCATGGTTATCTATTAGATTACTCCACAGAGATATCCTGTTCCTTAAACCTTTTAATGAAATTACTTGAATTTGATTATTTGGTTGCTTCATTCCCTTTTGAATCATAGGCTAAGTTTGTGTGTCTAGATATGTTAAGTATAAATCACATCGCTCCTTCTGTACTTACATTTTTTTGTTGCATATTGTACATTTATATTGGTTTACAGGATTCCTTTTGTATGTTTACACCTCTACGTCCACTCTTTATAGATATTTTTTTGTTTCTTAGATATAGGCCCTATCTTCTTTCAGATGAATTTTTTATTAAATTTTCTGTGTATTTCAGACTATTGAGATTCTTTTCAGCAAAAATATATTATTTAACATGGAAGTTCGTTGACATACCCTTTTTATTTGCAATAGTAATTCACTGATGATACTAATGTTTTGAAATTATTTAACATGAAAGTTAGTTGATAACGACCGATGCTAATGAGGAACCACTATTTCTCATGCAGGTTATGTGCCCGCTATCCACCCCGCCACCCACGCGTATGAGGTCACATTAGAGCATAGTGCGCATGGGTTCATCTTAACGCTGATCGGATCCTTATTGTTTACGGACAAGAAGGGTATGAATGTTCCCATGTGCTTTCCCCCACTACTGCGAGATTTGATGCATACTGCGATTTATAGTTGGGGTGGTGCAGTACTAGCACATACATATCGCGGCTATACCCGAAAGGCTTGGATTCAGTCGCTAGATTAGCTTGTATTACACTCATACAAGTATGTAATAACTTCGAATGTATGTTGTCGAGAGGATGAATCGTCCATTGTTTCAATTATTACTCACCACCTTAAATGAGTCATTGTATGATATCGTTTCGTCAAGTGTGTTTTTCAGACAGTTGTATTTTGACAGCCTCATAGCAGTTGAGACTCGGCTGACATCGTTAAATCATGGGTCCCGGAAATGGGACATGATTTATATAATTTTTTCTAAAGCAATATAAAAACCTCATTTTTTTAGGACCAACTTTCTGTTTATTTTGTATTCTATTGGTCTGGAAGACTCACTGTCGACCGATTTTCGCGTACCACACGCAGATCCAAAGACCACCCACCCGTCATGCCTGGCACGATGCCGATGCCGATGTTCAGGATGGAGACCTACCCCAGGTCAGCCCACGATGGATTTCACAAATTTAACTTACTTCAATGAGCTGCGCAGGTAGAGCCAATCCTTCCATTCTAGTGAAGAGCACTCGATATAGTGTGCATAACTCATCCTAAAATTCTCCTATATCGAGATCATTTAGATGCACAGACTCCTAATCAGGTAATGGTATATGTAAAAGTATATGGTTCTATATTAATTTCATTCATATTCCCGTAAAATTTATTGACATCAAGTGTTCACATGGGTCTCCATAAGGCCTATACATGAGAGTCACTCAATGTGCCTTCCATATGATTCCATTAGCTATCAGAGATATGGCTTTATCGATGTCACCGCCTCATATGTTTCGAGATTGTCAGAGTGTCATCGCCCGTAACGAAGTCTGCGTTTCGCCACAGATCGTGAGATACCTTCAGTTTGCTCTTATTTGCGTAACAACCGTGATAGAGTGATGCACGCGGACAACACCGACGCGAACGACGCGCCCGTGACATAGCATTACGGGATACACGTGAGCGGCCACGAATATCACTTAACCCCTACGCTGGCTCGATGGACTTCCATGATCCATACATGCAACAGCAGACGGGCCGTATTACTGGGCGCTTTATGACACCACACCACTCCGCATGTGTGGATGATATGAGGTCTCCATACTACAAATGGTGAGTACTCATGTTTTGGTAAGTTTGAGTCATGTGTTTCTAAAATATTTTACCTAATTTTAATCAAGATTAAGGTAAATTATAATTCTTCTTTGGTTCACTCGCATCCCCGCTATTATCGGCATAGCCAATCGCTCTCGCTTTGCTACCGGTAGCTGTGTGCGACATACATCATATTGCTCCTCGACGGTTACACGCATCTGAGAGAGAGAAGACCATCGCACTGGTACGCTCAGGCTTCGACATCACATCACTGGGGGACTCCGTGCATCCACACCAAAGACATGCAGCCCCATTCGAGGTAGAGGGAGAGGGAGAGGGAGAGGGAGAGTTGATCACCGATGTCGTGCTCGAGATGGTGGGCCAGGTCATGGTCCAGATAGTGACAGTGGTCTAGGTACACTTGAGCCGACTTTGCCTACTTTGATACCCTCCTATACTTACCCCTCACCCGAGATGTTTATACCTCTAAACACTTGCACATCACCTTCCATACCCACTCACATTGATACATCACCTTCCCTACCCCCACACACTTACACATCACCTTCCATACTCCCACACACTTACACGTCTGTGCCTTTTCCTGTCGCCGTAGCCACCCATAAAGAATAGATATCACATTGCTTCAATAAGCACCCTTTACCATCACACACACTCCCGCGGATGACACCATCCTCGACCTTTACCCTGGAGCGGGCAGATCTCCACCCAGCGACCGTGACTCCGACGCAGCAACGACCACTTCATCCATCACCCACCCGCTCCATCAGCCCCCTCGCCCATTACCCCTTGGCTCCATCGTACCTTTCTTCAAATTTGCCTCATACTCCATAGACCTTATCGCCAACAGGTCAAGCGACATTCTAAGCGTCGTCCCAGTTGGTAAATATAAATGCGTCATCTCGACCTATCGATACATGTTATTATTTTTATATACGAAAAATTTTGTATAAAATGTTTTAATATATTTAAATGTTTTGGCATATGTATGATTTGGTATATACAATGCTTCAAGACATGCATGAGTGCCATCTGCGCTTAGCTTTAAACACTGCATCGCTTTTTATAAAAATAATTTTAAATTGTAAGTATTATAAAAATTTCCATTTTTTTACAATGCATGCAATAAAAAAATAAGAAAATTAGATTAGGCTCCTATTTTTCAAACTATTATTAATAACGATTTTAAAAAACACAAAAAACACAATTTTAGTGCTCTCTTAAATTCTACTCCTTTTGATTAGCCTGGCTAATACATAAAAAAAACACAATTTTAGTGGCCTCTAAATTTAATATTTTTATATTCTCCAGGTTTTTCAAAACAAAAACATGTTCATCTTGTTTTTCAAAACAAAAACATTTGGTTTATGCATGGAGGTTGTAATTGAGGGTTAATGCAAAATTCCATGTTTCAGTATTAAAAAATGATAATAAAATTAAACTGGTAATCCTTAGGGGAAAAATAACGATCTAAAATTTTAAAAATTAAACTTGCAAAGTTAATTTGAATTTTCAGTTACCTTGGATGTGCTTGTTGTAAAATTTATAAATTTTATATTTAAGTTATTTAAATAAATATTTTTTTGCCGGGTTCAAATAATTTACTATACGACGGCCTGATCCATAATATATGAAACATACACGAACTATCATATAAGTTAATGACAACAATTTTTGTAATAAAACGACAGCCTTTGTAACAAAAATAACATTAAACCGATTTTCACTGTTGATAACGATGGCATGGACAAAGTTCAATAAATGGAAGGCCGCGAACGACGGCATCATCGGTCTTACAGTGCCAGTTTTCGCCCGCCAACGACGGCCAATGCCAACTTAGCTTCCAACGTAGCCAAACGCATTACTTTGGTAATTTTTTTTAAACCTATAATAAATTCTGTATTTTTTATTCAAAATACACTATTCACATCAAAAACTCTAGAATTAGAATTCTTCCTTATTCTAAAATAAATAAACTAGAATTCTTCCTTTTTTGGGATAGGTAAGGATTGCTTCTATTTCGGACTTCCCTTTTAAATCTTGCACTTATCTTTATTTATGTGATTTTAAATATAAATAATATTGTTTTATTTACTATTAACTAAAATCTGCCTTTTTTCAGCTGCAATAAATAAAAACTGTTTTTTAGTAAGTGAATATAAGTTTTAAGTTATATTTATATTTACCCTTTTTATTATTTAATCTGTTGTTTAAATACTATTTTCATATGTTTTTATAATTAATTTCATTTTCATTTTTATAATCATAGATGTCTAGGATTTTGGATGATAATTTATTCTAATAACTTTAGAAAATTAAAATATTAAAATAAAATGTGTCGTTATTTGTTCTTAAAAAGTCATACAATTAATTGAATTTATTATTTTAAGTACACAATTTTTATGAATTGTGTTTTAATTATATTAGACCTTGTAGTTTAAATTAAATCAATCAATTTAATAGATAGTTTAGATATTTTTGGATATTTTTAAATTTACTTAATTATCTATAGATAATGTTTCGTTTTGAACTTCTCCTCTCTTTCTATTCACTATTTTTTCCTAAATTAATATTATTAACTTTATAAGAATAAAGGTAAATTATCTATAAATAGTTTGAAATATATTTAAATTTATAAAATTATTCACTCAAAAGGTAATGTGAATCCATAAATTCGGTATAATTCTCTTGATCTTGTCAATATAACATCTCGGCCTTTGGATTCTTTGTTCTATGATTAGGTTAAGATATATCTTCAAATAATCAAAATCTAAAATAAGAATTTGTATGTTTATATGATTTAATATTTTAAATTTTTATCCTTTTCTTTCTAATAATTATCATCAACCATTCCCAATAATTAAAATTTCATAAAAAATATAAGTAAAAACATTCACTAAATTTGTTCTAAGTTCATAGTATATGTATAGAGGTGGGACTATGTGTCGGGCCGATGGGTTGGCTCACATTGGCCCACTTTTTTGAGAGTCGGGTTGGGAAAATTGTGACCCGAATATAGTCAGAGCTTATTTGCCTAACTTAAATACTACGGTCTAGGCTTAGGCCGGGTCAACTCGTTTAGCCCATTTTTTATTTAAATTTTTTTTAATTATTATATAATATTTTATAATTGTTAAAATATTAATTTTTCTATTATGAAAAATAGAAATGGTTGGTTATAGAAAAATAATATTTATTAACAATTATTAGTAAAAATAAAATAATATTAGTATGAAAATAATTAAAATAAAATATAAATATATAAATATGACTAAAATAATTTATTTTATATAATATTTTAAGAATATAAGAATAAACTATAAGTAAAATAAAATTTTATTTTACAAAATATAAAATTTGTAAAATTATTAATTATTTTTATTTTTTAATGTTTACTTTGTACTCTACCTCACATATAGAGATAGGCTAACTAAAGGTAAAGCAATTGCCTCTGTCAACCTCGTTTCTAAGCTATATATATATATACATATAAGTACAAAGCACAGGCTTCCTGAGTCCTAAAAGTACAATGTCTTTCTCCAAATATTGTCAGAGAACTCATAGTTGCAGAACATGTGAGGTGAAAGGTATATGTGCAGTCACCATAGGGGCAGCCATCACATTACAACTAAAATGTTTATTTATTTATTTATTTTGATAACTTGTGTGTGTCATGTTTGGTTTGGGCCTTAATATACACTTTGACTAACTCATAGGCACGAAAAGTGGGGGTACCATGGATTTTGGCCCACCATGTCCACGTAGAAGGCCCAAACATATCAAAGCCGAAAAAAAGGCCCAAACATCCTTACGTAAACAGGGATCCAAGCCTAAAATCCGCCAGGGTCATCTACGCCCTCCAAACTACCGCCATCTTTAAGAAGATGGCTCCAATTGATTTCCCTGGGCTGATCTCTTTTGATAATTGAAGGACATATCCTCCCGCAAACCTCGTACCAAACCACCCTAAGATGATCAACCGATCTCGAGCTACACTCGACAACTCGTTACCAAAAGGAAAAAAACAGTAAACAAGAGACGCGCCTGCTTCCCTTCCATTTCGAAAACCAATCACCCACTTCCCATATAAAGTGGATCATCATCCTCCTTGATAAATAAAGAAGGTGACGCTAAGAAGAAGGTATGTGAAAATATACGCTTGTAGAATTGATTGTGAGAATGCTCCCAATCTCCTTAACTAACTTAAGTATCGAGAGCTCGACTTTACACACCACCGCCATCCCTTTGTTTGTTTTGGTGTGTGTCACGTCGTGTTCATGCCTCGACGACCATGACTCTCGAGAATTCGAGAGACAATAATTGCTACCACTGTGGGAACGACGGCAAAGTTGCATCGCGAACGCGCGAGGCTTCACGACCGCCAAGCGACCTTGCTCCTCGCGTAATCGATGGCCTCCCGCCCATTCATCCAGCTCAATGGATCCGGGCCACTATGGCCAAGAATCCGTAAAACCGCTCGAAGACCGCCTCACGACGCCGTGATATGGAGACAAAGCAGAGGAATGTAAGCGTACAAATGATTGAATTGCAGAGTCGTGCTAACCATCTACAGCAAGAACACGACCGCTTGCGGGCTCATATGAAAGGCAAATGGGTTGAAAATGCACAAGGGAGCAACCACCCTACACCCTTGGTTAAACAAAATCAAGGCAAGGAGCCTATCCGGCCAGACGATAGCGACGCAACAACGGATGACGAGTTATCTTTTGGTAGTTCCCCATTTCCAGATATGCCACCCCCAAAGAACAATGTGGAAGCCGAATCAAAGAAGAGGCCCCCACATCGTTCCAGCTGATCCGTTAGCGGCATGCCTCGCCGAGTATGGAGAGAATTCAGCAAAGAGAGGAGATAGTGGGAGCACGCCCCTGAAAATTTACCCACGTGGCAGAGGAGCGCAACACCATCACTTATGTTCGGGTACCCCACCTTCGTGAGTCGCACCAAATCCCGCTTACGCCGCGACCCACTAATCGCTCAAGGACCAAGATATGTTGTCCTCCGCCGCCGATTACATCTTTAAGCTATGAGTCAAGGTGGCTTTGTCATAGCACGCCATTTGCCATGTATGATGGCCTTCCCACTCTGGTGATGACTTGGCCACGGCTTTGACTTCAACCTGTGCGATGATACTCACGTGAGACGACCGGCCTATTATGCAAAGTGTTCCCCGGGCCAACCCGGCGGGGCCCGCCTCGGCTTATTCCACAAACTCCCCGCGGGAGATCTATCAACTCGCTAGTGAGCTAGGCGGCATTTGAGCCCCAATATCTATGCTCGGTTCGACATAAGGGAAACATCAATTCTCTACAAACCATCTTCAAACGAGAAGATGAGTCCATCCGTGATTTCACAAGGAGATTTAGGGGGCCCGTCTAACAAATTGATTCATATAGTATGGATGTGGTCCTCCAAAATTTTCGAATGAGCTTTGGGCCGACCACACCGTTCTTCCACTCGCTATCCCTAGATCCGCTTGCGATAATGGAAGAATTATATAAACGGGTAGATAGGTATTCAACACTAGAAGATAACATCCGGACTACCTCTTAGACTGTGATGATCACCGCCCAAAGCGGTAAGCCGGCCACTAAAGGTCAGCTTGAACCCAAGGGGAGCAAGAACCAAAAACGCTTCTGAGATCAATCAGAAAGAAAGAGGGAACCTTCGCAGTTTACCCCTCTGAACATCTCGTATGGTAGGCTCCTTCCTCTCATCCGGGATCATCTCGACTTTAAATGGTCCACACCCATCTCGCCTAATCCCGCAACGCAAATCCACCCTGAGGTGTGACTACTGTGAACCACGCACAAGACCGTCCCATGTCAAGCCTAAGTTTATGGTGGAAAAGTTAATCAAGGTCGGCCACCTTAGGAGATATATCTAGGAGACGGTCCGCGTATCTGAGGTTGCCCCTGCGTTCAAAAGAATAGCGATCGGCGTAGCGCTCCCGCCTGAACCTCGGCCCACCATCCACTATATTACGTCTTACCGACGAACAATATCGGGTCTAAGCGCTTAAAATAAGAGCATGTTAGGCGTAGCTCAATCGTCCAGTTCTGATAAACAAGATCACACACTCCAAATAAAGAACAAAGCAACCAAAGATCGACAAACTCTATATCCTTTCCCATCAACATGTCCAGGGTCATTGTTCCACACCATGATGCACTTGTACTTACCTTATGTATCAATGATTTCGATGTGCATAGGGTATTGGTTGATCCAAGCAGAGCGGCTAAACTATTGCAATTGCCCTCATTCAAGTAGATGAACATCTCCTTGGATAGGCTGAGTTCGGTTGGCATAATCATATCCGGCTTCAACAAGGCGACCATAGTGACAATGGGTGACATTACCCTCCCCGTTAAAGTAGGGCCAGTGGTCCAGCAGGTTATGTTTTCAGTTATTGAAGACCTGGGCCCTTACAACGCCATTGTTGGTCGAGCATGGCTGCATGCAATGAAAGTCGTGTAGTCCACCTACCATCAAATGATCAATTATTTGACCAAAGACTGTGCAAGTCGATCTTCAAAGTGTTCAACCGGCAGCCCGACAGCGCTACCGCTGTCGCGCAGAGCGTGAGAAAACGAAGTTCTAAGATAATCCCCTCAATACACAAAAGCCTTAGAATAGCAACTACGTAACACCAATCTCAGTACGTTTAAGACAGAAGCACCGGGTCATTGACCACTCCAAAATCAATGTCATCGGGCCGAGCGATAAATCCACTTACGTCAATTCCCTCCTATCCGGTACGAAGAAAGATCAATCACGACAAGTTCTGCTCCATAATATGGATGTGTTTGCCTAGACTCACTCAGACATGGTCGACATTAACCCCGTTCACGCATCTCACAAACTGAATGTCATTCCGTCGGCCAGCCTAGTTAGACAAAAAATTAGGTGTTTCCACCCGGACCGATATCAGGTTATTTAGGCGAAAGTGGATAATCTTTTGGAAGCGGGATTCATCAAAGAAATCAAGTACCCGGAATGGTTGGCCAATGTAGTGGTAGTCCCGAAAAAAGGTGGAAAATGGAGAGTGTGTGTGGACTACACGGATTTCAACGAGGCATGCCCGAAAGACAATTTCCCTCTACCCCGAATAGACCAGATCGTCTATGCGTTAGCCGGGCATGGGATGTTATCATTTCTGGACGCCTTCTCGGGATATCATCAAATACCCATGCACTCACTAGACGCAGAGAAAACAACCTTCATCACCCCATACGACCTATTCTGCTACAATGTAATGTCGTTTTGCTTAAAAACTGGGCAACATCGAGGTCAACCAAAATGTTCAAAGCATGCATCAGAAACACATGGAGGCTATATTGATATACGCTGGTAAATCCAAAGAACCGACCATGCGTCGAACACTTGCAATACTCAACTCCCCGAGGACATACGAAATGAAGCTCAACCCTTCAAAATGCGCCTTCGAAGTTAGCGCGGGCCGGTTCTTAGGCTTCATGGTGACTCAAAGGGGCATTGAAGCCAACCCCGCTCAACTCAAAACTATTTTGAAGTCCCCGTTCCCACCTTCTGTGTTACGTACAACATTTGACTAACCCGTCGTCACCAGCGATTCATCCCGCTGCCGTATTCATCTAAATATTTCGGCTACCCTCAAGGGGGCCAATCGGGTCGAGTAGAATGAGGAATGTGATGAAGCCCTCACTGCCATCAAAACGTATCTGTAACCTTCACCCTTGCTAGTCCGTGGTTTCATAACACCTTTTCAAAATTCTGCCAGCTTCATGTCCCGCATAGTGCCACCCGTTTAAGGAAGATGAGAATAAAAAGCATGAAGTGTTTTTGGCTCAAAAATCCTTTACCAATCTAAAACTGACACAACCACCTTCGAGCAAGCTGGCGATTAGTCCGTAGCAACGAAGAAGTTCGCCATATTTCCAAGCACACCCCATGATTGTGCTAACCGACCTTCCTTCCTGGAAAGCACCATTCACAAGCCCCGATCATTCGGAGGATGGTCAATAAGCGATCAATTCAGTAAATTCAGATTCGCATAAAGCCAAGACTGGCTAAAAATGACAGTTATGGCGATCTTCAGCGTAAATCCCCCAATTGGGTATGAAGCAGGTAACCCGACCGTGATCTCATCGCAGATGTATGCTCTCACAAACCGTAGCCGATCTGCCAACTTAAATTCACGAGGAGAGAATCGAGCAAGCTATCCGTTTAGGCATCAACGCCTCCAACAATGAGTCAGAATATGAGGCCATACTAGCAAGAATTGAACCTCAATAGCCATCGTGTCCACCGACAGCTTCACCCAGAGTGACTCGGCAGCTGGTCATGCGTGTGAACGAAGAATATGAGTCACGAGACCTCGAATGGCTAAATATGTATCCTGGTGTAACGCTTAGATTCGCTTTTCAGCCTCAGGCCAAGCATATCACCGTGAGACTCAGAATGAAAGCGATTTTACCGCCGTTGTCGCTTAAGCACTTCCAATAACAAAATTGATCCCGCCACCTATTATCGCCTCATTTATTAATTGTCACACCCGTAAGCCAGTGGACGCAGGTCCCCCTTTCCGGATACTTAATCCCATAGTGCAAGATATCGCGAACCCGATGACGTAAAATGCAAGTTCTACAAAGTCCAAATCTAGTCGGCCAGGTTCTCTTTGATTAATGGGCAATTGTTTAAACGGTCCCTAGACGGACCATACTTAAAGTGCCTAACTACCGAACAAGGACAATATGTATTAGCCGAATTGCATGAGAGGATATGTGGGAATCATTCAAGCAAGATAACATCAAGTAATACGTGAGCCCATACTCGGGTGGGTATTATTTCGCTGAAACCAGACAAGGCAATGCGAACGGCAACAAAGTGGTGATCGATGCCGACTAGCCTCGCCCGAAGATCACCCGCTTCAAGATTTAATTTCCATTATGGAGCCTCGCCTTCGCCCAACGGGCATCAATACGCTTCGCCGCTCCACCGCTTTGACTTAAAAGAAATTATTGTTGGTAGCGACTGATTATTTCAGCAAGTGGATAGGTCGTATGATTTGCATCAATCAAGGATAAGGATGTCACCTACCACCGGAAAATATCGTCACGGCTCAGATACCCCCGATCAATCTCAGGCGTAACAGCGGACCTCAATTTTGATACCGCATACAAATTTCAGAAATTAAAGATAAAGAATCTATACCCACTCCGTCAGATCCAGAGCAACGGCTACAAAAGCTCTAAATGAACCCTAATCGCTTTAAAGAAACTATAGATTCAATTAAAGGCGCATATGGATGAACTCCCCGGGGTACTATGGGCCTATAGAACGATAACTCGTCGCCCGATCGGTATGTTCCCATTCGCTACCACTTATGGAGGAGGCTATAGCCCCAACTGGAATCAAAGATGCCCACGCCTGAACTCGATTCAACCGAACTGGCCAAATGTCAAATCAGATAAAAATCGACATGCGACAAACTACGTGAAGCAACAGAACAGGTGAATAGCATCATACCGCAACAAACTAGCAAACCTTTACAACAAGCACGTGAAACCAAAGATGTTTCAAACAATCAGTCTTTAAGAAAAGTTTTAAAATACAACTTGATCCGTCACTGAAAATCTAAATTAACTAGAAGGGACCATATATTATAACACGGCCCGACAAATCCGGATCGTATGCTTTAGATAAACTATACTGGATGCCTGTACCTAGAATGTGGAATGTTATGCATCTCAAAAGGCACTATCAATAAAGAATGATTCAATTTCTAACTTTGTTCCTGTCTCAAATATTCATTACCAAGTCCCGATAAGGTTAATGTCCTACCAACTCTAAGATAGTTGATGCCCAACCCAATCATTACTGTCCCAGATAAGGCTTCATGTCCTACTCGACCCAAGATATCGGAGGCCCAACTTGGTTCATTACAAAGTTCGTGGTGCCTGGATGGTCCCATCACTAATAATACGGTCAGATGCCCAAATTTGATTCATTACAAAGTTCTAGCAAGATTATTGTCCCATCGCCCAAGATAATGATGCCCAATTGCTCATTACAAAGTCCATTAAGGCTGATGTCCCACCGCCTAAGATGGTTTCGGCGCCCGGGCCGTTCATTACCAAGCTCTGATAAGGTCATCTCCCATCTACTTAGTATGGTTAATGCCTCACCGTTCACTACGATGCCCCCGCAATAAAGCAAATTTGTCGAAAACCATACCCCCTTGAGCTGCTGGACCCACCAACCTGTCCACGTTGCAGCTCTAGCCAAGTAGGATCACTTACTTCTCGGGGTCTCTGCCAACCGACTGGGTCCGAAGGTTCTTGGAATTCAGAGAGTAAGAGCTCATTCTAAACTCAAAACCCTAGCCCACTGTCGATTTCTCCTGCTTTGCTTTCAAACTGAGAAGATAACCATTTGCATTTTGTCTTATTTCATTTATACTTCCAATAATTCCATCCATGTCCCTTATCTGATTCGACACGCATAATCTGCGCCATTCATCTCATCCTTCCCACTAATCGCCAACACGCTACTACGAAGATACGTGAAGAGCGACTGCCACATCACACGCCTTTCACGAAATGTTTTACGGCTCTCGACAATCTCTGCGGTTTAGAAACGTGAAATTCTCACCGTCTGAATCCCGACGAATTCGACATGTTAGCTAGATTTAGCTGCAGACGATTCCAACTGGAAGTCCGTTTGGCCATCCGAGATCTAGAAAATTTCGATTTTGACCTAAATTACCATTTTTCCATTTTTTCAAAAAATCAAATTTCTGGTCTACAAATTTTCGCCATGTCGCCAAGATCCTACACAACGATCGATCACGTGAAATGCAACTTCTCCGTGATCCTCAACCGAAATCAAAACTCACGCTTGGGGCTGTCTGAATGGCCGGATTCACCGCAGAAATAACGACAGAATAAAGCTTGTAATTCAAGAATGATACTAGAGAAGTACATACCAGCTATGAACATACCAAATCTTCGCCGATCGGACATTATAAATGCTTATCAACATGCCGCCCTCGATCATCTGCTCAGATCTTCCTTACAATCGTAAGCAAGGATCGAAACAACATATTTTTCATCCTTCCCCTCGGCTTGCACCTTAATCGGCATCCGAAGCATTGCTAGGTATAGTTGCTCCAAAAGGGTGGGTCGATCGCTCTGGCTGAATGGCGCCGCCGCTTGATAATTTCGGGTCTTTCAAGCTCCTAATTAATACTTCCTCCATAGGGGGAGCTTGGCCCTCGCCGCGAATATATGAATATAAAGAACAAACCTGGCCATGAAGTACGCCTCGCGTCGGTCACGATGACATAGCTACAATGATAGTAGTATGTCTGCCGGAAATATCCCCGCTTCCAGGCCATCCGCTTGAACGGCACTCCCGCTTGGCGCCTGCGGCGCCAGTGCTATGAAACAGGTCAGCCATCTGCCCTTCTCTTCTTTCCTCTTCGCGAAGGTGTGAGGCTCGGAGCATTAGAGCAACCCAAGGACAAAAATCTCCACCCCCGCACAGCACTCTTCACCTTCGTGCCTCGCCTTTCCTTCGGCTGTCGGGGGGGCGTGACGGGCACCATTTTTGCAAAGGAGGACGCTAAGACGACCGCCCCTAATCAACCTTAGATGCTCTAGGCAACGCCTTGGGTCCCCTTAGCCAAAGATCTACCGTCACCAAGACTGACATTAATTCCCGATCAACCACCGGGCCTCTAAGTCCGGGTCGAGACGAGTCCCGACTAAAAGTCGAAGGCCCAAGAATAACGCAGTGCTCACCCTCCACTACTGGCGTGGAAGTTAAGAGAACAATTGGAAGAGTATAAGGAGAGGGATTGCGACTCAATTCATCAAGATTCTTCACCATTAGAAGAATTTCATGATGTCATTCTCGCTCGGAAATCTTTAATAATTTCCTAATCTTCTTAAATCCAGCTTTTTCCACCCAGTTTACCAATCCACCTCTCTGGCTTTTCCCTGCAAAAGTATTTATTAAGAAAATACGTAGGACAAACATACAATGACATATAAATCCCAAAACTCGAACACACCTGGGAATGACATTCCTCGGTTCAAAGTAAGCTTAAGGCTCAGGTAGCCTGTCTCATACCGTGGTCCCCTAATCAAGATCACGCCTTCGCCGGTCTCGCGATAAGGGAGACCCCGCGAACAACTTGTAGCCGAGGGCTCGGTCGACAGAGACGACCACGCGCCGCCAATGTGGTCAAGAAAACCTCCACCAACGAAATATCTAGTTGGTAAAGGCGGTTCGGTCTGCTACATCTGGTCAGAATTCGGATGATATTCAGATGGACAAGAGCAGGCGGTGCTCCAGAAAAGTATAGAAATTGCTTGATTAGAGACGAAACGGGAAAGCGAAGCCCGCTACGAGCTGTTCCCTAGTAAAATATACTGCATCGTCTTCCTTATCAATAGTGGATTCAGTCGGACCATCCAACAACTCAAGATCGACATCATTAGGAATGTGACAGTATGACCTCAACTCCTCCATAGACAGAGAAGAAATGATGCTGCTTGCAGAAGGCGATCCCCGCTAAGCTCCCTCTCGCCCGACCCGACCAAGAGGAAGTCTCATCTCGACCTCGCCATAACGCAGCGCACAACAACAAAAAGGATTGTGATGAGTGGGAGTTAGTTCCATATTGCATCACCAAAATGGTAAGAGGGCGAGAATGTACACAAACCCACCAGGCCAGGGACAAACCCCCGGCTCCTAAAGAACACCCTTCTACATTCACATCGCCGAACATAAGCCGGCGACTGGAATCTAACGTACTCGGGATAAAAACAGGGCTTACCTGGAAGGTAGGGAGAAACGAACTCCCGAAAAGACTATCTGCAAAACACGAAACCCCACAACGAAATATCCGTAGAAGCACTTGAACATAAGAGAAAAAAGAAAATGGGGAAGATACGATGGGAGCAGGTAAAATCTACTAACTATTCCCTAAGAATAAGGCACATAGCCCCTACGGATGCATTAAATGTGTCGTTGAACTCGTCACTCTTTCAAACGATTTGAATCCCGACGACGCTTCACTTATTAGGGCACAGTGAACGAGTGAGGGCCAGGTATGTGGGCCCCCAAAGTAGCGCCCCATGCCCCTTCGATGGATGGCTTGTAACCCAAATGGCCAATAAGAACCATATGTCGACTGGCCCTCGAATATATCAAATACGACGCCTATAACCCTAGTTCCAACGCGTGCTAGTATCCATCAGGCACCATAACCCTTGAACTTTGTTGACGCTAGTGACAGATTAGCCGAACACAATAAAAATAAGACGAGACACAACACAAAAATTTCCTGAATCAAGATTTCATTAATTCAACAAGTGGCGTTTATAATTACATAACCCATTCGAGCGGAAAACAAAGCCTAAGACAATTACATAACCCATCCGGGCTGAAAACTAAGTCAAAGAATAAAGAAAAAATAGAAGAAAATAACGGGAATTGGAGGAAAAAGAAAAGTAAGAAGAAAAAGCTGAGGAAAAAGCCGTTGTTGCAGAGTCTAGAAAGAAGAAAAGAATTGTTGCTGTAGAGGCTAAGAAAGAGGAAAAAAGCCTGGGTCGCCTGGGCAAAGATAATCAATAATGCCAAAACAGGGGTAAGGGCCATTCCGAACATGGAGACATAGAGTTTCGTCACTGTCAAGGGGGCTTTCTCCCTCCAAATTCGTGAACCACCCAAGGGGGCATATAAGGCTCGAAAATATCCCTCCATAGGTAAATTAGCAAGCTCCGGGACTTCTCTTCTAATCGTTGGCCGGCCTTTGTCAACATCATGTTCAGCCCAAGAACAGTCGGAAAAGCCTAGCACTAGCAGCATCCGCCAATGACCAGCCATGCATATCTTAGTTGTGCACATCCACTAAAAATTCAAAATTGCTTAGTGAGATAAAAACCCAACACCTTGCATCCTTTTATAAAGGTTACAAACCATTGAGAAACTCAAAAAGGCGTACTAAATGCGACACCAAAAATAGTATACTCCTTGGAAACGTGTGCATTGGAACATGCATGCATTAATGGTCCACTGTTCCCGATGACAACCAAGTAACTAAAAAAAAAAAACACAGTATTTTTCCAACCGAAGAAGATCGAACTCCCTAGACGGAAAAAGGGGGGCATTATGATACCATGAATTTTGGCCCACCATCTCCACGTAGAAGGCCCAAACAGATCAAAGCCCAAAATGAGGCCCAAACATCCTTATGTAAACACAGATCCAGGCCTAAAGTCCGACCTGTGGTCATCTACGCCCTCCTCCAGTCACCTGCCATCTTTAAGAAAATGGTCGGCCAGTGATTTCCCAGCCGATTCTTTGATAATTGAAGGACATATCCTTCCACAAATCTCGTACGAAACCACCCTAAGATGATCAACCGATCTTTGAGGTGGATGACTCAGACAACTTGGTTACCCAAAAGGGAAAATGGTTGAAGCGCAAGAGACGTGCCTGCCTCCCTTCTATTTCAGAAACCAATCACCCACTTTTCATAGAAAGTGGATTATCATCCTCCTTGATAAATAAGGAAGGTGACGCTAAAAAGAAGGTATGTGAAAATATACAATCTGAGAAATCGATCATGGTGAACGCTCCCCAATCTCCTTAACTAACTTAAGACAGCCGACTCCGCATAACACCTTCTGGCCCCTCGTTGCTTGCGTGTTTACCGGGCCGGTGTTCATGCCCCAACGATCCGTTAACCTCCGAGAACTGGCAGATAACAAAAGTTTTTTTCTTTGATCCTAAGAAGGGGCTAAATCTGAGCACGTAAAGGCTACAAAGCCGCTAACATCTTCATGGGCTATAGGAAACCCAACTTATCCTTATGTAGATCTTTGGCTATGTCCACGGGAGGTGAGCTCCACCTTTGCAAGCGTCCTCTTGGGAGGGTAGCTCCTTGTCGTGCAAGACGATCAGCTACCCTATTTGCTTCCCGGTAGAAATGCTTCACAACGATACTCCATTCCTTGTTCAGAAGCTCACTATATTCGGCTTTCAGGTTTCTAAAAAGATTGGGCACGGAAAGTTAGTGGTCGAATGATGACCATCGGAGAGGGAACTTGAGGCCCGGTAAATATTGATAATATTTATTAATATGTTAAACATAAATCGATTCTTAAAAAAAAAAAATCAATATAAATCGATTCTTAAAATACCTAGAAAAAATATAAAATTATATTAATAAATAGCATGAAGAAATGGAATATTCTCATTATGTATAACCTAGCTGATTAATATTCACCCTTAAAATGTGCATAAATAAGATAAAAAAACATATGCTCAGTCATTTAAATGGGCTTTAATACCTTAAGACTAAAATGTATTAAATATATATATATATATATACATTTACTAATCCAAACAGGACTTATTAATACAACCAGATTCGAACCCCAAGTTCAAAAATGATCTGAGGTTGAACTTGGCTTTAACCTCGGGTTATGAACAGTGTTGGATTGGGGTTTGCACAAATATTCATTACATGGGCTGAGTTTCGCTCAATTATCAGCCCGACCCAGCCCGTTTCGGATAGTAACCGTTACGAAGCCCATTTTACTCAATGGGCCGGGCGGACTTTAAGTTTCACCAAGCCCTAGGCCCCGAAACGAAACCTCAGTCTTACTTACTTACCGCCCACCGAATCGTTTCCCCCTCTTTTCCTAATGTTGGCGCCAAAACCTCCCGCCAAACTCCTCCATCACCACTGCCACAGTGATTTCTATATAAATCTATCCTCGACTGTGAAGCTCCACCACCAATCTCAACCACCATCTCCGCCGTCGCAAATTTCCCAGCCATTTCCTATATAGCCATGGTTGTTCCGCTTGGCCCCGGGAAATTCTACGGCAGCGGCCTTCCTCGCCCCTACATTTACAATGACGTCAAGTTCAACGCTTCCCGCGTTGATCCTCCGGCGCCGTTTCTCGATCCGTTGCTTTCTTGGGCAGAGGAGGCTCATTGGTCCATGGGTGGCCTCAGCTTCAATCGTCACAGACTGCAAGGCCGCATCGAAGGCAGCATCAAGAAGCTCCGAGCAGAGCGCGAAAGACTTGTGAGGAAAGCCAAGAAAACTGCCAAGGACTCGACTCCGAGACTCGTCGTTAAGATCGACGATAGCGTCAGCGAAGGGCGGTTGTCTCCCTCATCGCTTTTGCCTTCGCCTCCACCGGCTCCGGTGGTGGTGAAGCGGCGGCGTTTTGTGCTGGATGACCAGGAGGATGATGATGAAGAGGAGATCGTGCGGCGGCGGAAGCCAGCGAGGAAGCTTGGGGATGATTTTGATAGGGTGGCCTCGGAGAACGTAAAAGGTAAAGGGTCTATTAGTAATAATTCGGCTGGAATTGATGTCGATCCAGTTAATCCGGTGGCGAGGCGAACTAGGAGCCGAGGGTCTGAGGAGCGCAACAATACCGCCGGTTCTATGGAAGAGGTTGAACCGGCGAGAAGATCAAGCCCTAGGAAAGAAATTGAAGGGAAGCACGAATAGAAGCAGCAGAGAAAATAAAGGTTCCCTCACCGTCGGGGTCAGTTCATCGCCCAGGACTTCACCAAGATTATCAAAGCGAAAGTTGATCTGATCAACGGTTTTCATATTTGTCTTTCATCTGTATTGTTCTTAAATAGGTTGATTTCAAACGGTACAGTGCTTTTTTCTGTTTATGTTTTCCTTCAGCTATTTCTAAATCTTCAAAGAGCATCTGAATGAGAAAATCGAAGTTTGAGACACAATCAGTCTTTATGAGAAGAATTGGAATTATGGGTAGTCATGGTTTGGTTAAGTAAATTGCAAATAGATTTTTGGTTTTTTGTTATTGATATAAATAAAAAATATAACCATTAATCTTTGTTAATCATATATTGGCTTTTTTGGTTAATAGTAATTAAAAGATAAATTTATAAATTTATAATCATATATTGTTTGAATTATAATAATTATTATAAATATAATAAAAAATGTAAAAAGAAAAAATGAATATAATATATTCATTTACAATCTTATGACATTTATGCATAAAAAAAGACTAGATATTTAATTACAATCACATGTTTTAACAATTTTAATAGAAAAGAAGAACAATTCAAAGAAATCATAACTTATAACTTTGGATTTGAAGAAAATGGCAACTTTGGATTTGAAGAAAATGGTAACTTTGGTTTTGAAGAAAATGATAAAAGCTTGGTTAAAAGGAAAAAATAGTAAATGCACAAAAGTGGAAAAGTCACAAGTTACATAAGTAAGAAAACCTATATTACATGCCAAGTTATATATATATATATAAGAGAGTATATATATATATATATATATATATATATATATATATATATATATATATATATTATTTTTTGATTGATTAATGGAAACTATGGTTTTTATATTTTATAAACCAAAACCAAGATTTGGTTCAGTTTCTTAAGTTTTTTGCCCATCCCTAATTGGAATAAAAGTTTTAATTTTCCCCTCATCCTCTTGTCGGTTTTCCTTGCTCTGTTTGGTTGTTAAGAAAATGCATAAAGAGAATAACTAAATGGAATTATGGTTTCTATGCTAACAATCAATTGATTACCTTAATAACATGGACAACAGAAAAGTACTAGCAAGTAGGAATTAATGAAAGGATGATCCAATCATAGCTAGTAAGATGGCTGATAGCTCCATTACAATAATTTCAAAGCTGATGTCAGGGAGGGGCAAATGAACTGGGTTAAGCTGTGTGTTTTTTCAAACCCTAATTCTACAAATCCCTGTATTTCATTGCAGTCTGTAATATAATCACTATGTATACTCACAATCTGATTCATTAAATTTCAACTATACTATCTGTATGAACAGGAGAAGAACAAGGCTCAAACCCCTGACTTGCATCTCAAACCTCAAACCACAAATCTTTTCTCCTCCTAGCAAGGTAGTGACTATTTCGGGTAAAAGAATCGGCATTGCTTTCATCTTCTCCTTGAACATAAATCTTTCAAATTCGCCTTCTGTTGAACCACTCCTCCCTGGATTGTCGCCAGTCGGCATGATTGTCCAGTTATCAGCTTATAAGTTGCTGGTCTTTCCCATGGAACGATCCCAAAGTCGTCGTTATACTCTTCCATTCCTCCCACCAAGAACTGCCAAACAAAGGAACCTCCTCCAGCGCCATTTTTCCTCGCGGATTGATACATGACATCAAAAACAGTCTTGAAAAACCGATCTCGCTTATCTGGATGGAAGTTCTTGTTCATTTGAGAATCCAAATTCTGTGAACATGATGGGCTTGTTCAGTTCCTTTTCACCATCTTCAATGTGAGAAAGCATCCATTTGGAGACGTATTTTAGTTCAGCTTCAAATTCTTGACCATGAAACCTACCAGAAAGAAAGGGTTTGATTAGATTTCTGGTTAATTATGCAATTAGGTAAAGATAAACCTTTTCGAAAGTATAGATAGCAACAGATTGAAGCCATGTTAAAACTGAGCCTATAAACCATCAGATAATTCAACACATCCTGTCCCAATTTCAGTTTTGACACCGCAAGGAAGTCTTTAGGTGAAGGGTCCCAACTTCCATGTATAACACAGTATTTGATCAAAATTCACATAAAATTTGAAAATAATACTTGCTTTTGCTTTCAAACAAACAACTCATTTTCTCTTATAGAATTATATAGTGTTGTCCGATATGAAATTTTTACCAGTGGTCAGGATAGATATGAGCTGAGGCAAAATCAACGGATGAGATCTTGGAATTGCGAATAAAATCAGCTCCAAGAGTTGCTGCCCACTCTGCTGGGTTCACAGTGAGCCTTTTGGGGGAGTTGGGACCGTAGAACCCCTCTAGGCCTATGGTAAGTAGATGCTTCTTGTCAATTGATTTCACATAAGCTGACATTTCTTCTAACCAATCCTGCAATTTTATGCCACATATTTAATTAACATCTAATATTCAATCAGTAATGATAAGAAAATAGTATGAAGTCAAAAAAATATTTTAGTTGAAGGGAGGCCCCACAATTAAGGATGAGCAAATTTGAGAGTGGCTCTCATCAAAGTAGGGTTTCTGTCTCAAAATAACTCATAAACTCAACACAGAAGCAAGCTATGACATTTTACAGGTAATGAGAAAGTTCTGTACCATGATGATTTCAAACTTACAAACTATAAAAATATTTACTAATTGTTTCCGATCAAGACAGAACCAGGGAAACAGCAGTGAAAGAATAAAATTGTCCATGACTGTGACTTACTTGGAGAGTGTCACCTGAAGCATCAGACATGCAACGGGGTTCATTCATCAATTCCCAACCAAAGATGGTGGGATCATCTCTATACTCAATCCCAGTGATGGTGTTCTTTCTTGTCAGCACAGCCTGCAAATGGAAAAAAACAGAAAATCTATTACTGGGGAAAAACTCTCTTAGAAAACTACTATATCATATCTTAATCATAGTCTCATCAAGATGCTGCACATACATTAAATAATTCACAAATCATGTTTTTTTTTTCAGTGTACCTAAAAACTAATACTTATAATTAAAAGTTCACAACTCCATATCCACTGCGTCACTCCCTTCAATCATTAACTTGAACTCATATTCGACTACCAAACATTAATGAAGAAAAAAGTACAAATGCATGAAGAAAGTAAATTCCTGTTAACGATAAGATTAGCTGGGCCCAATCATGATGATGGAAAGTGTCACCCTTTTTTAATCAGGAACACTAGGTTAGTGCCTTCTGTTGTTTATTCTTCATCCATAATGCAACTCAAGTGCCAAACATACCACCTCATTTTTAATATATCCAAGTGATTTACATTGATGTCTCCTCATAATAAGAGCAACTTGTGCTTTCAAATGCAACACAGATTGATTCAATTTCCACGGGAAGCCCTAGGTTATAGGCTTTCAAGTGTGGCTGCAATAGCCTTTTGAGTCTAATAAAGACATTTATGTCCCAAAAAAGAGACTTTTTTATGGGATAAACATATTA
Source organism: Tetrastigma voinierianum (assembly GCA_016808115.1). Taxonomy (NCBI): domain Eukaryota; kingdom Viridiplantae; phylum Streptophyta; class Magnoliopsida; order Vitales; family Vitaceae; genus Tetrastigma; species Tetrastigma voinierianum. The sequence continues at coordinate 430,553 of JAEQBH010000206.1, read as the reverse complement.
CCTTGATATAATTCTTGAAATAAATACGGATTGATGGATCAAAGAAGAATGAATCATTGGAGGAGCTCAAGCCAATGCCTTCTTGCCACGCCCAATTGACATACTGAGTCTTCCCACCATATGCTTGCAAGTTATTAACTAAGCTGAGAAGCAGCCTGATTCCCTGTTTTCTTGCTTCTGCGATGACATGATCCAAAGCCTGCAATTGTATCCAGTTACTTATCACAGTGAAAACCAAGAATGGGGGAAAGTAATGCAAGATAATTAAATTTTAATTGTTCAAGTAACATTTATCAGGAAACTAATGATTAGTCGTCAAAATTCAGAGCAATACGAAACATGTGTGAAGAAAAGCCTGAAAAAAGTGTATGTGGAAATGATAACAGCACATGCTCTGTTCTCTTGAACAGACCTGATGTGAAAAGGAGAATTGGCTTGCAAGACTGTCAAAGCAGTCAGCCAGCCTAAACTAAGGAGAGAAATATGAACTAGTCAACTATACAGACAAATCCTACAATTAGGGGATTATAAATAAACGATCCTACAATCAAGGGATTGCAAGTAAAAGATAAGTCATTGTTGACTTGCTATTAGCATTCAACCAAATCAACTACCTAGTCACAAGAATACATCTATTGCACTCTTGGGGTTACTTACACCATAGAAATCCATGTGCCCTGTTAAACTACTCCATTGATGAACACTTTCAATTCAACTAATTCACAGACCTGAAGATCTCTTAAATAAAACCAGAAACCAAGCTTTCCAACATGTATAAAATCAAATTTAAAACCCCACAATCCCAAAATTGAGTTTCTTCAAAACTCAGAATCTAACGAGGGCTTATGAAATCTTAAAAGCATTTGGGGATTTTGCACTGAAATCACATGGCAATTCATTAATATGAGCAAAGAATACCATGAAAACTTGCCTTGAAGGCACGCTCATCGAAGCGGCCAGGTGAGATCTGGAGAGCATGGTAGGCTCCATCATTGAAGGCCCAAGTGCGACAAACAGTGAGACCCATCTTTGCCCCAGCCTGCAGCATTGCCCTCACCCTGGGTTTGCTATACTCATCCACAGCTTGGTCCATCAACCAATAAGAGTTCCACCCATTGATGTAAAACGCTTTCCCATCCACCATGAACTGAGTATTATTCCTCAGCACGAAGCTCATCCGTGTTTCTTCAGAAGAACCGATCTTCCAGTCTCCAAAAGACATGTAGATGAATGCAAAGACTGATGCAAACCCAATAATTGGGTAAAACAACCCATTTCCTGACATCATTCTTTCTCTCTGCATATGAATGTTAAGATGATAAGACAGCAAAAATGCACAAATTAGAAAGATTCTTGAACACCCTTTGAGCTCTAAATTCACACCCAGATAGAATCAGCGACACCCAGATGAAAACTTGGCAGCTCTGATCTCTGTAGCCCTCAAATCAAGAAAACCCAGATGGAAACGAATGTGAACAACAACTATTTATTAGGACACCCGGATCTCACTCTCTAGAGGGTACCCAAAAGAATCAAGCAATACACTAAAAGTTTAAAACCCCAAAACCAAAACAAATAAACGCAGAGAGAAAGGCAGATTCATGTGTGGCTGCCCTGATTCTTTCAGAATTACAATGGAATATGACAATATGAGATGATAAAGAAGGGTAAAAGCAGACCTAAACGGTCTTTCCTGGATTAGACTGTAAACGAGATGAATGGGGAAGAAGAAGAAGAAGAAGACGATGGCGGTGTGAGAGTGTGAGTGTGTGGTGGAATGTTTGTGGTTAGTAGATCTAGGACCTCTGCTCTCCCACACAGCCTTTTTCTTGAGTTTTAATATTTTACGCAACAAGTTTATTCAAAGAAACAGCAACACCGGCCATATGGGGGGCCATGGACTTCTCATTTCTCAACCAGGTTTTTTTCCTTTTAAGTGAGAAAGGGTTTCTCACCTCATGTGCTCTTTTTGCCGTTCAGATTCTGTATTATTATTATTAGCACTTTTAAATCCATCTCCTCTTTTATTATTGTATTTACTATTATCTTCGCCATTATTCATTACCAGAAATATATACTAATGACAACTACTCATTCTGCTTTTCCCCCTTTTTCTCAAGAAAATTCCAATATTTAATGCCATTGCTTATGCCAAACAAATAAATGTCATGTTCTTTTTTTTTTTTTTCTTTTGTTACTCATGATACTATATAAAGAATCATTTTGAAAAGTTGTTCAAAGTTTAAAAAGACAACCATTACTACATTATAACAATGTATTTAATTATTATATATATATATAGAAATTTATTCTAAAAACACTGACTCATCTAATTTACCACTTGAGTTATGCCTTAAAAAAAAATTATGTTTTATTTTAAAAGTCTGAGAAAATATTTTCTAAAATAATTACTCAAAATCCAATATAACTAATCAATTATTACATGAGTATCTCTCCAAAATTAAAATTGGTCGTATATTGCATTTACTATTTAACTTAAAATTAGTTTGTTTTATATACTTTTGACATCATTTAATTATTTAGATTTTACCATACATTTTCATTCATCGAAATTATAATATGCGTCAAGGCAGTACAACCCTAATCATTTTTTTTTTCTCTCATTTTATTCTCTTGTAGTCTATTTTCCTCAAATAAGGGGTGATTTTTTGTAAATTCTTGCGAAACAACGCTTTTTGTTTATTTATTCATTTTATTATTTAATAAAATTGGTTCTTTTCGAAAATTCGTTTTATCTTCTTTTTTATGTTGTAAACCGTTTTATTAGCGTTTGGTTTCTTAAATGGGTTTAATCTGACGTGGTATTGTCGGCGATGCAGAAATGAATCCCAATCGATCAGATATTAAATTATGGTTGTCAGTATATTGAATAACGATTTATTATCTTGTGCGTATATATTGTTTCATTTTATATGATTTTATAGTTTGTATCTTGAATATGTCAGTATTCTGAGAGTTTAATCGATAATATTTTCTTAAAAAAAAAGGTTTGGAAACATTAATTTAAGATATTTTTAAATTAGTTTTTTTATTTTTTATAATAAAAAGACCAAAAACGCGTTTCAACTAAAAAATTATTTACATTTTGAAAAATATCTTTTACTTATTTCTAATTGTCTTTGAAACTTAAATTATACAAATCAAACACGTTTTAAATTATAACTATACAAATATGTAGAATAATATTAAAAAGTTTTAAACATAAAAATATTTTAAATTTCCAAACGTAGAAACAGTTTTTAAGAATTTTTCTAATAAACTATTTTAAAAACTGTCTTAAAAATAGTCATCAAAAATTGACATTCCACAAAATCAACTTTATCAGTAACACAAATCACGGGCTAGATTTTGTGTTCACCGGATGTCTATATTACTTCATGTTGGAAAGGTCAAAATATTAATAAATAAATAAATAAATAAATAAAATAATAATAATAATAAAGGTCATAATGTATCAATCTTCGTCAAGGTTTATTCTAGAGATTAAACAAATATATTTGAGAATATTTAAAACTAAAACTTAATTACAGCGAAGAAATTGAAACGTTGGAGGAAAGCAAGTATCAAATCATTGTCCCTAGTCAAAATGTAATAAAAGGGATTTCAAATTATCAAAGAAATAGTCACATAATCATATGATTATGAGTTTAAGTCCATAGTGATATGATTAATTTCTTTGATAGTGATCCTAAATAAATTATTCATTGATTAGGGTGAAAAAAATATGGGAATAAATATTTTGATTTGATTTTGTAATTAAAACTCCAATCCCAAAAAATGACCTTATAATATATTTCTTAAATAAAACCCTGAGTTGTAATTCATTTGATTCAGTTTTAAGCTTGCTTTTCAATAATCATTAATCGAAGTCCTTTTGAGATCATATAAGGATTTACATTTTTGTTAAATTTAAAGTCTCATAAAATTAGTATAGATATGCAAATTGGCCCGAAACATTTATAATTAAAAATAAATATTTATTTATGGAGGTGAGGATGAAATAGTAGATGAGATTGGGTTGGAGAGTGGTTGAAGGGGAAAGAAAAATAGATGCCTTGTTTGGTGACTTGAACAAGGGAAGAATGATTCTTTTTTCTGCCCCCCATTCTTTCCCCACCATCATGGTGTCATCATGTTATAATTAGTATGGAGATCCAAATTTTTTAAGGGATTAATGTTGGAAAAAAGCTCATGATGATTAGCTTTTAACATAATATTATTTTATATAATTTTGATTTTGATTAGTAATTGGTGGGTACAACCCACTAAGACTTAGAATGAGACCTTCCACCCTCTCTAACCACCTCATTTTGTACTTCAAACTATAGGTTAGTTCATAATTCAAAGCTAATAGTTTGCATTGAGACCATCTCCTTCTACCCTCTTGGAAGTTTTTTTTTTCTTTAATTATCATAAGTGTTCGATTAATTTACGTGCATCTCGACTAATCTCATGAGATTTCAAAATTAATGATTAAATAAATCTGCAGATTTTAGTTATAAAGTTTATTCTCTCCTTATAAGAGCAGGTTTTACACACATTAAATGATGATTATCTCTTGATATCTATGTAGATTAAAATTTGTGCGAAAAACACAGGATGCAAAGAAATAAGCTTTACCGTCTAACGGTGTAAAACTTCGTTCTTATATGAAGCAGACTTTTATCATGAAATTCAATCTCTCATGGTAGCCCATGTAGACTCAAGCGGAAGTGATCAATTGAGGTAAATCTAAGACCAAATCAATTGAGCTACCCTTCACGGTTTTTCCCTCCTTCAAATCCTAGGACCAAACATTTATCACACTAACTTTTTTTTGCTACTCAAACTCTTTATTTAAAACAGTATTATAATAATCACTCTTACCAATATTTATAAAAATAATTTGCATTAAACCATTATAACACAATCAAAAAATAAATAATTGATCGTTCAAGAAGTAGAATGTCCTTCTGACTATTGTTCTCATGAATGATTTTCTATTAGTGTAAAAAATTGAAAAGTATGTTTGACAATCAGAAAACTGTTAATTATTTTCAGGTTTTTTTAGAATAAAAAACAAAATGTTAGCACTAACTGTATTGATCCCAAAGGTAGCACTTTTTTCCAAGAGAATCCTCCCTTGGTGGGTCTTGGCGGATTCCCAGCTTCTCCCTTTCGATGTCCATCTTTGTCGGAATGATGCAAAGATGATGTCGTAGGAGCTCCCATTGTCGACAAGGACCCGGTGGAATGATTTGTTAAGCACTGACTTCCATATCACCAAACATGCAAAATACTAGGCCCCGAAGCTTGGCGCATCACCTAATCAAGCAATCGAAACTAATCTACCGTGATAAAGTAGGATAATTCCAAATAGTATATCTGTAAATCAATGAAATCTCCGGCCAATAAGGGAAGTAGGATAATTCCCAATAACTCTTTTCAATTATCGGCTACATTAATATAAGCCGCGATAAGGAAAGAAAATCTTGTCCGTAAGAGAATCCTTATCACCGTAATTGGGAAAAACATATCACATAAATACGGACCACCCCCGCTTCGGTGAAAGATGCATAAACATGCGCCCGTGCTTCATTACTTCAGCGGTTGATATTAACACGGAAAGAACCGACTTAGGCATCGGAGGCGGCAGCAGGGCGAGAGCCCCACGATCACTCTTGCTCTTTCAACACTGTTTTTGTAAGAGATCCAACGTGCAGAGCTAGTGGACCCGGCCCGGCATGATTCAGGTTCAACTGTGATTCCAGCATACTCCAGCCCGGTTTGGTTGAAAAAGGCATCATCGGGTTGGGCCGTGCATTGGGAGCGACATTTCCTTTACAAATAAAGTGACCTCATAGCAAGCCGATGGTATCGGCTTCGAACACAAGCGGGAACAACGTCAATCCTCGAGGATGCAAGACCGGCCCGGCAGCGTGGACATCCACGACCTCCGGAAGCGCCTTTAGGAATTATGCGGGCGACACGGACGAGTGAAGGCGCTCCGGCGTCACGCGACCAACGCCTGAAGAGTTATAACAACTCACGAGCGAATCGGCTCCCGGAGACCACGACATGCGACAAACCCAAAACCACATTTACGGAGAAGAGCTGACACCTCGACCATGGTTGAGAAGCCCGAATAAAGGAAACTAGCCATACCGAGGCATGATCCTTTACGGCCCCTCGGAGGTGCAGCGAGGAGGTCGTAGGAGCAAAGGGTTGAGGACATCGACGAAAACCACCACATGAAGGTAGCGGTAAAAGGCGAGCTCCGATCTCCATGGGCGCTACACAGTGCGATAATAAGTCTCCATTCACCCGTCGGGGTACTTTGCACTTCCCGTTACGGATAAGTTGAATGCGAGATCGAGCGTTCGGCGGAAGCGAAAGACTACATAGGCCACCTGGTACCACGAAACCGGTCGGCGCACGCGGATGTAAAGGCCCAATAACTTTCGGTTCGCGAGGCGTAACGGCTCAAGCGAGCCATGTAGCCACGGGCGAAGTGGCTCGGGAGCGGCCGGCCGCAGTTCGAACAAGCCATGTAGCCCGCGGGCCGTGCTTCGGTTCGCGGGGCGTAACCGCTTAACCCATGCCATGTAGCCCGCGGGCGAGTAAACCGGTTCCGCGGGCGTAGCGCTCCAACGCATGCCATGTAGCCATGAGGCAGTAGCTCGGTTCGAGCGAGCCATGTATGCGGGCTCGTAGGCTCAAAAGCGAAACAACTCAGTTTTGAGCAGGTCATGTAGCCCGCAGGCCGTGCTTTCGGTTAGTAGGCGTGGCAACCGAGCAGGCCATGTGGCGGCGAGGCGAAGTAGCTCGAGGCGAGCTCGGTTCGCGAGGCGCCGCGACTCAAGCGGTATGTAGCCATGGAGCAGTAGCTCGGGAGCTGTGCTTCGATTTAAATGGCGTAGCATTTCAGGTAAGCCATATAGCCGAGAGTCAGCGGTGTTGGCATCACGGGCCTCGGTGGCTCGAGTTTAAGAAGAGCTCGATTGCTCGGTTAAGGCCTTGTAACCCGGGAGCCCGAGTTCAGCTCGAATTAAATTGGCCACGAGTCTCGGCTCGGTTCAAGAGCTAAAGCGCCGACTAAGGCCTTGTAGCACAGGGCGATTCCAGCTCAGCGGTGTAGCGAGCCTTAGCGACTCGATTTTCAAGAGCTCGACCTTCCGGCTAAGGCCTTATGGCCGCGAGCGGTTCGGCTCAGGCAGATTAGCTCATGGAGCCCCAGCGGCGCGCTCGATTTCGAAGAGCTATTCTTCGGCTAAGGCCTTGTAGCCGGGAGCCATTTCGAGCTCGGGCATATTAACTGGGAGCCTCAGCCGGCTCGATTTTAAGGCTCGATTGCTCCGGCTAAGGCCTTGCTGGCGAGCGATTCGGCTCGGTAGTGCGCGGGCCCGGCGGCTTCCGATTTGAAGAGCACCGGTGCTCGGGGAAAGGCCATACGGCCGCGAGCGATTGACTCGGCGAATTAGCCCACGAGCCCCGGCAACTAAATTTTCAAGCATTCGCGCCCAGGTAAGGCACGGTAGCCTAAGGCTGATTCGACTAAAGCGAATTAGCCCACGGAGCACCGGCGGCTCGGTTTTGAGGCGCCCCCGCTCGAGACAACGCTATCTCTTGCGAAGTGATTCGGCTCGAGCGAGATTAGCCAGCGGGCCTCCAACGGCTCGGTTTTGAAGGCTCGGTGCCGGGAAAGGCCGTACGGCCCATGAGCCGGTTCGGCTCGAGGCGGGTGTAGTCCAGCTCGATTTGAACGCTGCTTGCTCGGGAAGGCCATACGACGTAAAGTCGATTCGACTCGACCAGTGCCGGAGCCTCAGCGGCTTCGATTTCAAGCTCAGCGCTAAATTAAGGCACGGCCAACCTAAGCCCGATTCGAATTCCGACGGAGCCCACGGGCCTCGGCGTTCGGGTTTGAAGCCCAGCTGCTTTCGAGATAAGGCCATATATTGCGAAACCGATTCGGCTCGAGTGCTTGAAAGCGAAGCCTGGCGGCTTTCGGTTACCGAAGACTCAATTGCGGCAACTAAGGCACAGTAGCCCGGGAGTAGTTGACTCGGGCGAGTTAGCCAGCCAGAGCCTTAGTAGCTTAGTTTTCAAGAGCTCGGCCTTCTCGAGACAAGGCCGTATAGCCCGCGAGTCGATTCGGCTCGGCCAGTTAGCCCGGAGCCTCGGCCGGCTCGATTTAAAGTTCAACTCGAAGCTAGTACAGTATCAGGGGAGTATTTGAGTTCGAGTTCGAGCGAATTAGCCCACGGGCCACCGACGCTTAGTTTTCAAGGAGGCTCGAGCTCGGCTAAGGCTGGTAGCCCGAGGCCAATTCGGCTCATCACGTAATTAGCCCGGAGCCTCAGCGGCTTAGTTTTCAAAGCCCGGCCCAGCAGACAAAGGCATATAGCGCAAGGTCGATTCCGGTCGGGCGGGTTAGCCGGAGCCTCGGCAGTTTCGAAGGTCATTTGCTGGAAAAGCCATATAGCGCGAGCGATTAAAATTCAATGGGTGGCGTGAGCCTAGCGGCTTCGATTTTAGAAACTCATTGCTTTCGGCTTCGTGCTAGCGAGCTTGATTCGGCTCGACGAATTAGCGGAGCCCTGGCAACGAGGTTTTCAAAACTCATTGCACCAGCTAAGGCCTTGTAGCCTAAGGCATATTAGCTCGATTCGCGAGCGTAACGGCTCAAGCAGGCCATGTAACCCGTAGGGCGAAGTAGCCAGGCGGAAGCAGTTGATACTTGCTCAAATATGCCCTTCTCCAGCACCAAGAGCGATTCGGCTCGGGCGGTGCGCCCGCGAACCTCGCGGCTCGGTTTGAAGCTGGCGCTCAAAATGCCATATAACCCATGAGCCGATTCGACTCGAAATGGTGCCACGCGAGCCTCGGCTTTCGATTTTTCAAAGCTGTTGCTGGGAAAGGCTTTATAGCGTAGGGCGATTCAGCTTCGAGCGGAATTAGCCGAAGCCTCAACGGCTCGATTTTTCAGAAACTCGGTGCTGAAAAAGAGCTATAAATACCATGGCCCGTTCATTTCGAATGGTGCTTGAGGCACCAGCGGCCTCAGTTTGGCTTTCATTGCAGAGAAAATCGTATGGCGTAGAGCGATTCGGCTCGAATGGGATTTAATACAGACAGCGGCTCAATTAGACATACCATGCCCACGGAGCCAAGTAAGCTTACCGGAGCCCGGTGCTCCCGGTTTGATCGAGGCCATGTAGCCGCGGAGCGGTATCTCGGTTCGTGGCGTAGCGCTCAGAAGCGGGGCCGTACTGGCGCGGCCAAGTAAACCGGGAGCCCAGCCAATTCGGTTTGCGGAAGCAACGACTCGTGAGGCGCCGGCAAAGGCTGCGGCTCGGTTTGCAAAGCAACAGTGGGTGCCTCGATGCCCGGGAGCCCGGTGCTCGGGTTGCGAGTTGCGGCTCAGGAGGCTCGGCGCCTGGGAGCTAGCGGCTCGGTTGCGGGCTTGCGGCTCGGGAAGGCCTCGCGCCCGGTGCGCTGGGTTTTGTAGGCTGCTGCTTCGGGAAGGCATCAGGCGCCCGGGGGCCAATTTGCTGGTTTGCGAGCTTAGCGACCCGAAGGCGCCAGCGCGGCCGAAGTATCTCGGTTCGAGGAAAGGGCGCGGCCCGGGAAGCGAATAACTTCAGTTTAAAAGAGCATAGCGGCTGGGAGCGAGAATGGCGGGGTAGTGCTTCGGTTAAGTAGCAGCGGCCCGAGGCGATGCTTCGGTTCAAAAGAAAAGGAGGCCCATAGCAGCGACTCGGAGCGGGAATGGCCGGGCGAAGTAGCTCGGTTCGAAGGTAAAGTAGCCCGGGCCGTGCCAACGGTTAAAAAGCTGCAACTCGGTTTGAAGGCGAATAAGCTCGAGTTCAAAAAAGAGCATAAGCAACCCCAGGTAAAATAGCCCCGAGAGCCAAGTAGCTTGAATTTCGGAAAGTGTATATGGCCTGAAGCCAGCAGCTCAAATTGGCAAGATAATAAAAGAAGCGTCAAAAACTAATGCAAACCCTTATAAGAAATGTACGTGGATGTCACGCTGATCAGAAGCGTCTGACCCTGCCTATACTCGCTTAGTCAAAGGCACACAAGGGGGGGGTAACTGATGGAGTTGAAATAATAGGTGTGCGGACCAGGCCTTAAGCTACTTGGGATTCTGAAGCAGACTAATATTAGCAATAGGCCCTTATTGGCCATCCCACACAAGCCACAATTTCGCAAGCCCGTATCATATCAAATCGGCAAAATCTATAGGTAAGGGAAGTAGGATAATTCGACAGCTGCTTCCAAATTATCGCTGTCATACCATAATATGTGATAAGGAAAGAAAAATAAAAGTAGAATCTCTGAGGAGAATCCTTGCTCGTCCATTTAAGGAGAAAACATATACTATAAATATCGGTGCTTAGTGTCGGTTGAAGATGCAGCGAGACTTATGCACGATACTTCATTTCTAGCGGTTGATATTATAACGGGAAAGAGCAAACGTGTCGGATGACAGCGAGGCGAGCCCCTAGAGTGATCCTCTTTCTTTCTTGTTTTTGCAAAGGAATTCAGCCTTGAGCCGTGACCCGGTAGCAGTTCGATTCGATTATGAGGTCGGCCTTTCGGCCCAATTTTGATTAAAAAAAGGCATCATCAATTGTTATTTTCTATTTCTATCTAAAAATATTTAAAAAAAAAAACAAAGAAAATTCATAAGATCACACCTTCTCTGCACGTATATTTTTAAAAAGGATAATTTTGTTGAAATTGAGTCAAACCAAGTCAACCATCAAAATTATTTTCATTATGTACTAGACTGTGGACCCTTTAGCTTTGAAGTCCTAATGGTAAAACAATGACAAAAGGGGGCAATGGAAATCACTTTTAAAATTGTAATTTTTTTTTGTTTTTTTTTTAAAGATGTAATTTATTTTTATTAATTTTTCCTTTTCTTTATAAGAGAGAGAAAATGTGGGCTCATATATTTCAATGTTGAATAAAAAATGTACATAGAGACCCACCATAGAACAAGGACAAAACTGTCCTATGTGGGATTGGACCCTACAAACCTACCCTCCTCATCACTTATCCAACCAAAAGGATAGACAATAATTTGTCACATATTAGGTGTAACAATAAATTGGAAAAGGGGCATCCATATTGATAATATATTTCATTATCCTTCTAATATAAATATCAAAGAAAAAAAAGCAGAATAATCACAATATGGTCATTGATATATATATATTTAAAAAAATCAATCTAATATATGTAGTATTTAAAAAAAATCAAATGAAACGATTTTATGGATTATCAAACTTTCATCCAAATTGTCATCATTTTTTATGTGTATCAATTTTTTTTTTCAGAATTTTAATTCAATCATTCTTATATTTCCATAAAATCTACTTACAAATATTTCATGAATTTCCTATATTTTTATAATATATTATATTTTATTTATGAGTTATTTGATTTTTTTATTTTTTTGAAAGCCTTCTTTTTTTTTACCCATCTTGATACAAATATCCTTTTTTGAAAATAGTGATAACAATTTCTTTTAGAACCTACATAGAATTACTTTTCAAGGAAAATATGCGACCTAGAAGGTAGAAACTGTTAAATTAAAAAAATGATAAATATTTATATTATTTTATGAGGGAATTATGTTAAGGTGCACTATTGTAAAATAAAACTCAAGTAATGGATATCATTTTGAAATGCATTATCTCATTGAAATTAATAAAAACATGGACTTTTAAGTAACTTTCCGCTAAAACCTAAACTATACTAAGGGAAAGAATGATTCCCCTCTCCCACGACGTTTTGTAGTTTAAAGAAAATTCAGTCAAACCCTTCCTTCGAGAAGAGGTGTGCAATTAATACCGACATTTACAGTTTGGCGTAATATGTCAATTAACGGTTTTTAGTGCAATAAATGCACTGTCGCCAACATACCCTCTTATCGTGGAAACACGGGTGAAACCTTGAGAGGTGATAATGATGTTGATATGGCACTCATCACGTGCGTTTTTTTTTTGCTTATGTGACACATTTGCATATGATTTATGAAACCTAAACATTGCTTTAACAAAAATGCCCCCATCCTTATTGATCATCTTAGCACTATTTTTTTTCTTTTAGTTTTTTTTGCAACTACTAATCCATACTCTCCTCTTGTACCTCATTGTTTTGTATATTACAAAAGGTGAAAACTGTCCCGCTGCTTCTCTTTCCCTCCTCACCTTGTTTCCAGTTTCTGGGTTGTTTTCTTTTTTCGGAATCCTTTTTTGGGTTTGAATTTGTTTTTGCTAGTTTTGGTGTTTTGGGTTTACTTAAACTATTGTCGAGGATTCAACTGTTGGATATTTTGTTGGGTTTTAGGTTTGAATTTGTATGAAATTTGTTGGGTTTTTCTTTTTTATTTTGTTTTATGGGTGTATTGGGTTCTTGAGGTTTTTTGTGTTATCGAATTTGTCTCTGAAAATTGGGAGCCCTAAACCCAACAATGGTGAGAGGGTGCCTTGTGATTTTTGTGACAAGCTTCTTTTTTTATTTTTTTATTTTTATTTTCTATTATATTACATGTGGCTATTATGGAGATGTGGGAATTGTTTCATCTCTTATGCCCCATGAAGAATCTTTTTCCTTTTGAATCATGAAAAGAAACGCAGCTCAATGTCTTTAATTCACGGTCATGGCTCCAAATTGAAAGAGGGAATTTTTCTAAGTTCTCATCTTAGTCCTCTTCTTTCATATAGAAATGGCAATTTTTGCTCGAACCCGCCCAACCTGACTCGACCATCTTAGTCCTTTAATCCACGATCATGGCTCCAAATAGAACATGTAACTTCTCCTTCTAGTTAAGCTTTTCAAATTCTTTTTTTGGCTACTTGTTTGGTTAGAGAGAAATGGAAGGAAAAGAATTTGCAAATTAGAGCAAATCAAACAAGTTGCAAATAAGGAACGATGAGGGCATTTTTATCATAACAATGTTTGAGTTTAATGAATCACGTGCAGAGTTGTCACATCAGCTAAAAACAAATGTGAGGGGTGCCACGTCAATAACATTAACATCGCGTTTGCTTGTCTGTGAATTCCGTTATCTGTAGAGGTACAAGTGTGTCACGGTAGAAATGATGGGGGCATAGTTGGATAAAAAAAAAACGTTAAGGACCAAATTGGACATATGACAGAACGTTAAGGGTGTTTTTGCATATTCCTTCTCTCTCCTCTCCCATGTGATTTTAGTTTAAAATAAATGAAAAAAGCAAAATTCATTAAAAAATGTAATCTATTGCATCGAGTCTTGCTGCATATTCTTGATCTTTGCCTCATTATATTTAAAACATTTTATTTATAATTTTAACTTGTAAAAAATTATCATAACTTCATATTTATTAATTTTATATGTATCCTTTTAATTTTGTGTAATTTTGAATTTGTTATTTTTAAATATTAAAATAAAACACTTTTCTTTTTAAGAAATAAAACACTTTTCTTGAATTAAAAAAACACACTTTAAGATTTTTATAAAATTTATCTTGATCACACATATCTTAATTACATTTATAAAATATGGTCATTTATTTAAACAAAATATAAAATTGATTGATTAAAAGTAAGGAAATGATTGTAGATACGCAAATCAACATGTCCTATATTTATCATAATTATATAACAATTTACTTTTCCATTAAATGTATTTTTAAATAAATTATAGTTTTAACATGAAATATATCAAACAATTTACTTTTGCATTAAACGTATTTTTAAATAAATTATAATTTTAACATGAAATATATCAAACCCAAACCCTAGTTGCCACTTCTCTCTTATTCTCTTATCTTTTTCTTTGTTAGCCCTTTTTCCTTAAAGTAAAGAAGGTGATTTTTGGTCATTTTGGCCTTAAATCATCTCTTTACATATTTCTTTATCATTTTCGTATTAATAAAGTGATTTTTTCACACAAATCTAACTTTTTACTTTGTTATTTTTTTTTTTTTTTTGATTTTGTCACTGATTTGTTGTGATGTGTGGCTTTGTCGTCGACTTATTACAGCGTGTGATTGTGTCATTTAGTACCTGTGATGGAATGGTCAGACAATGAAACATATTCAATTGAGAATTTGAAACATGTCAAATCGTAGTCTTGATATGTTTAGAATCGGAATAATAAATTATTCTGATCATTTATAAATTACTCGAAATATGTAAAAGTTTTGGTAAAATTATTTTATCACTATCACTCATATTTATAATATCATGTTGAGTTACGCCAGCGTAGTGACGAAGTAAATTGAATGATTTTTGTTTATGATCATATATCTTTGTTACGTTTGAATCAAACATAAAAGCTGTTAGAGTATATCTCACTAAAAGCCATTTATTGTTATGGATGTTTATTTATTTTAATAAAATTATGTTATTCGTTTAATGAGAATCTACATGAAATTTATCTTTGCGTTTAAATATTATCGTGTATAATAATAACTGATACCATAGTAAGATGATTTGTGTGTAGAGTTCGATTTCTGTACTGAGAAAATCAGTCATCGATTCTTCGTGGAATATAAATTGCCATTGGATTATAATCTAATGAAACGACACCTGCAGTTGGTAGATTATAGCATAAGACTTATTGGGGTATGTCTTGACTATGAGAATATTTAGTTAAAACTAACGTCTTTAGTATATTCGTGTGTATTAAACGGGACCAACTTAGGGTAATTATTTTATACTGACACATAAAATAATTAATCTGCCATGGATTGTATGAATCTTATTCTTTCTTGTCACAAGATAATTAGTAAATATGTGCATTTATTGTTGATTACTTTGATTCATAAAGGTAAGTCTTTATGAATCCAATAATCTCGGTGAGTTGGATACTTTGCATTAATTGTATAGTGAATATTAATTATTGGCCAGATCCATCACATTAATTGGATTGATGATATCCCCTTGATGATACTTATAAGTTTTGATTATGTCAAACCCTGCAGGTAGATTTTTAATCCGACATATCAAATAAGTTAAGTGGAGGGTCTTGAGGTGATTATCAAATGTTGATTAAATAAAACTGTCAATAGTTTAATTTAATCAACGGGTATCTGTAATCTTAACGTGGGGAGATTAATAAGTATTTAATAACATAAGGCTCGAATTATACTTTCGAATAAGTGAGGGAATGCAATTATGATTCTTTACTGGAGTGAATTATAATTAATGTAAATAAGTTCATATATTTACATTGGGAGCCCGAAATTTTATTTGCCTTTAGGTTCCTACCGTAGCCTATTTATATGCTATATTGGAGTAGCATACAAGGTAAGAAAAACACAGAGGTAGGTTGATTCAAGGAGAACCGCAGAAGGCCCGCTCCCTTTTCACGTTATGACATTGGAGAATACGGTAGAAGGCTTGGAGGGTGGCTTGATGCGATTTGCGAATCAATTTTATTGAGATCGTCAGGAGCCAGTCTTTAGGTGTAGTTGTTTGTATGTATGGCTTTGTTAATTGTTTTTAACTGTGTAATATGTATGCGATATCACTATGTTCACGGGGAATTCGATCCTACAAAAGCTCTTTGTCTGTGATAATTAGCTTAAGTTGACATCACAAAAAAAGAAAAAAACCTTAGATTTGTGTAAAATAATCACTTTATTGACAAAGAAAAACGATGAAAATGGGCGTAGATAGTGATTTTAGGTTAAGAATGACAAAAAACAAAAATCACCCCTCATTAAGAAAAGTTATGATAATTTTTTTACAATAATATTATCAAGTTGAATGATAATATATTTCATGTTAAAATTATAATTTATTTAGAAATAAATTTAATACAAAATAAATGGTTATACAATTGGGCCTATATATATAAAAGGTAGTATATGTTTATTTAAAAAAAAGAAAGGGGGTATTATATGTAGTTTAATATACCTTTTCAAAATTTTAAATATGATGAAGCAAAGATTAAGAATATGCATCAAGACTGGATGCTATAGATTAAAAATTTTAATGAAATTTTGTCTTTTTAATTTATTTTAAATTAAAATCATGTGGGAGAGAGGGTAAGGGTTTAATGAAATTTTGTTTTTTCTTAACTAAAATCACATCGGAGAGAGTAATCATTATTTGCCTTAATAGTCTTGGATGGGACCACATGTCATCTTATAAAATGATAGTTTAGGAATTGACAAAGATTGCTTAAAAAGTACAAGTTTTTATTAATTTCATGAAAATAATGCATTTCAAGTTTTTTATAATTATTCGTTACTTAGGTTATATTTTACTTTTTATGGGCGTAATAGTGCACTCTTGACATAATTCCCCTAATTCAAATATATAGGCGAAATTTAAATTTGAAAGCAATCCTCTGTTCTTTCCTAATGAGGAAGCTTCCTTCATTGGACTAACAATAAAGCCATTTTTTAAATATTTTATCAACTATTTACAATTGTGAAGGATTTTAAATCCATGATTTTGGCTAGAGGACCCTTTTCAATTATAACAATAATAAAAAGAGATTACCGAACATTATTGGTGGTTTATGAATATTCCTAAAATAGAAACAACTTAGTATTTTAATAATGCCCACCGACAGTGGCCTAGAATAAGTACAAAAATATACGGCTAAGATAACATAATTACAGCATTTATTTAAGCAACGCTCCGTCGACCCACCTTATCGAATATAAAGATTAATCAAAAAGCCATTAAAGGAAATAATATATTATATATATATATATATATATATATATATATATATATATTGTGTATTATTATTAGTATGTGTATCCAATATGAGTCTCTCAAGTCCTTTCACTTGTCAGGGTAATCAAAATTTCTATCCAATGCAACAACTTTTTACCTTGTAATTAAATTTTATAAATTTCTTTAGATTCCTCATTCAAAAAATAAAACCATAAAAATTGCTTTAAAGATAACATTACAAAAAACACATTCTTCTATCACAAAGCTATTAATTTGAAGAAACATAAATTAAATGTTACCTCACTTTCTTCTTTTTTGAAAAGAATGTTACCACTTTTTAAATACATACAAATTAAAAAAATCAAAAACCTTTTTTTAAAGTCAAAATAGTATTTAGGCTTTTGAAGTGATGAAGAAGAACATGGAGAAGTGGATTTGCATTAAACATATCTTTAAAGCTTAAAATCAAAATCCCAGCAACAAAACGACAAAACTGTCTGCCCACCGACAGTGTATTAGATGCTAAAATCAATGCCAGAGAGGTCACGTAATCTTTTGATTTGACAATTAGTATGACTTTTATTTCAGTATTCCCCCTTAATTTCATGGCCAACAAACAAACAAACAAACAATATCATTATCCAAACTCAATTCATTTTTATTTTTGACATCAACTCAGTCCATTTTTTTATTCTTTAAAATAATAATTTTTTACTCTAATTATAATTATTTATTTTTATATTCCAATCACCTTTTTTTATCGGGATTATATGATTAAAAAGGATGAAGTTATCCCTTAACCCTCCATTTTTTCACTCTCAAACGTAAAAAGATGCCGTTAAATAATAGTGTCATTTTTTTCACAAAATAATTATTTATTTTAAAATAATATGTAAATAACCAAAATACTAAAGGGTATTTATAAGGATTATGTCCCTCTTGGTGTAACATTTATTTTATAAGTTAAAGTCTACAGCCTTTTATAAGTTTCATCCACTCACCACTTGAATCGGCGTCGAGTCAGTAGTGCTGAACTAAAAGCGAAAAAAAGTTAATTTTACAGATTTAGGATATGTTTATACATTTTCATTATTTTTATAATTACAACAAAAATAAATAATGTAAAGTTATTTATTAAATTATATTATATATATAGGATCTCTAAGAAAAAAAATTACTCTCTTCTTCAAAAAAAAAAAACTCAAAAAGGGTTAGGGTTGATAATTACTAAAAAAAACTCCTTGTTTTTCCAAAGACAACTTCATAGAAAGAGAGCCTTTATTCACCTCTTCTTCGTTCATCATGGAAATACTTCGAAAATTTTAAAAAATGAAAATAAATAAATAAAATACATGTACTAGAGTTATTTAATATTACTAAATTAAATATGTAATTTAATATTATTCATAATTTATGAGTAATTATTTGGGGTAATTAACAGGAATAATTCATAATTTGATCGATTTTCTTTAATTAGTTTCACCTGCTGATTAACTATGAATAATCTCAGGCTTAAGGGGTCTCGTATTCTATAGGTCCTGAGACATAGGTGACCGACCGGCTAAGGAAGTTAAAATAATTTTATGTGGGCACGTGTCACTATCTAATTGGCTCTCATAATTTTTATTTAAAAAACATATTGTTTGATCCCCACTCCCTCCCTCTCCTCTCTCACCACATATCATTATCTAATTGTCTCCAAAATTTTTATTTTTTTAAAAAAATAAGTTTTTTATCTTCAACTTGTTGGAGTAAAATCAAATATATGTGCTGATATATTAAATAAATGTAAATTATAGGCTATCAAATCAAGTTAGGCTAATTAAAGTGATTAATTTAAGTTTTGGGAGCCTTAGTGTATATTATAAGTGTGGGCATCGATATTGTAGAGGCAAGCGTAATTTATTTTTTTATGATGAGTTGAATAGGATTCACGAACAATCATGATTGTTAAATATCTGAGGTATAATTAGTTTATAAATAGGTCATGGTCCTGAGATCGCGCAGATTTTCTTTCTTAGGTCCGTTGTCGGGAGAAAATATTAGGCAGAAAAGCTAGTATAGATCACAGGAAGATGCCTTAGCGCCAGATTGAATTTAGATGCAGGAAGATCATAAAGCCTTAAACTCGGTCGGATATGGGAGATCATAAGTTTGGACTTCAGTTGAATATCTAAATATTTTGTTATGGATTCGATCTGACTTGCAAATCCACGTATTTTGATTCTTGATGATTTAATATGAATGTTTGTTTATTAATGATGGTTTCGCGTAATTTTTTTAAATCTCGCAAGTATGTGGTGGTTTCGTATTTGAATTATTTGAGAATATGTTAGAAAATGATTTTTTATTTTGGGGCTGAAAATATTTATTTATTTTTTCCCTTGATCTTAGTTGTAAATGCTCAAACCCGGATTCTTGTCCTTGAAGGACAATTAGCAAATGAGTCTAAACTACACCTGAAGCGTGGGAGACCTATTGGTTTAAGGATGTTTCCTCCCTGGGAAGAGGAGAGCGCGAATGAGCATTGATCTGCTGAAGTGGTGCGTGAAATGCGCTGAAGCGTGGAAGACTGTTGGATTTAGGGATGTTACTCTGGAAGGGAGAACCTGATGGAGCATTAGTACCTGAAGGGGGTACATGATAAAAAAAAAAAAAAAATAGTCAAGGCCACCTGGATGTTTATGTTGGTGATTTAAATATAAATATGTTATTGTTACAGTGTATTTACGAAAATTTACATTTAAATATAGGTGTTTATATATATATATATATATATATTTTGAGATAAGTTAATTAACACAATATGTCTAAGTGATAACACGTAAATAATTTCTATTTCAAAATATAACAAGATTATGTACTTGTAACTTATGTGAATATTAATTGGCCCAAAGGAAAATTAATATTTAACGAGTGCATATGCGCTGTGTGCTCGCGTGTGATAATTATTTGGTTTTACATATGAATAATAAATTGGCCCAAAGGAAGATTTATCATTCGATATATTCTTATTATCAGTATTTGATTACTACACCAAGATATCAATTACAAGTTAATATTTTTTATCCAAAGATAAAATATTAATAGAGTGTCCAATATCTTGAGATGGGGTTTGCCTTTATTTGAATTTATTTTCGGTTTGCATCTTGCCTCTTATGAGTTTATTTTGCTTGTTCTGTGTTCTACGATTCGGCTACTAGTTTTGCTTCTAACATTACTTTGCTAGCATTAATTCTATTCCTATGCTAAATGACTTTAAACTGAAGACATGGCATAAGGAACCTCAAATAGTTCTCGGTGTCATGGATACGAGACATAACGTTAAGGGTTTCTTCTCACTGCTGCTGGTGAAAGTTATACGATGAAAGAGGGATATTGAAGGTGGGGAGAAGTCGAATCAGCGTCTGTGTTTGATGATCGTGAAGACCATTCTATAAAAATGTTCGGGGCTGTGCTCCGAAGCGATAAGAACAACCAAAGAGTTCCTAGAAGAAATTAAGAATAGATTTATAAGAATGAAAAGTTTAAAACCATTACCTTTGGCAAATTTCATCTCAATGAATATAAAGGTAATGGGAACATTAGGGAGTACATTATGGAAATGTCTCATCTTTGCTTCCAAAGTTAAGAGCACATAAACTTGATCTACGAGGATTTGCATGTGCATTTGGTTTTTAAATATCTCTTTTACACAATTAAGTCAATTTAAGGTGAGCTACAAGCGCGAAAAGGACTTGGTCTCTTAATGAGCTCATCTCACATTGTGTGCTGAAGAGGAAAGGTTGAAGCCGAAAAGATAGAAAGTCTTTCATTTAATTTGGTACTTAGGGGATAAGGAAGAAAGAAAGAAATATAAAGAAGATTCTTGAGAGGTTTCATATTAAAAGAAACAACATAAAGAAAAAAGGTTGATGGTTGTTCCATACGTGAAGTTATGGTTTCAAGAAGAATGTTATATATTGTCGTCTTTGGCATGTAAAGAAAGGTACACTTCTTAATATAGTTTGTTCTGAGGTTAATTTGACTTCGGAACCTAAACACACTTGGTGGATAGATTATGGTGCAACCACTCACATCAGTGTGTCCATGCAGGGTTGCCAGAGTTGCCGAAAGCCAAATGATGGTGAAAGATACATCTTTGTAGGCGTGAGAAGGTTGAGGTGAGGCAATTAAAGACATTTAGGTTGTGCTTAAAATCCCAGTACTTATTTGGATTTAGAATGAACATATCTTATTGCAAATCCTTGCAGTGAATTTGGTTTCTATTTCCATATTGGACAAATTTAGCAGTTATACTTGTTCTTTAAAATAATAAATTTAGTCTTTTGAAATTCAAATTTGGTTGGTACTGGTTCTTTATCTTATGTAGATAACCTTTATATATGATACAATTTGCTTCCATATCAAAATGAAACTTACGAATTAAGCTTTTCAGTGTTAAGAAAAATTAGCAGATGAGAATTCCTCATCATTTATGACATAAGAGATTGGTGCATCTCAAAGGAAGGTGAAGAGGCTTGTGTCAGATGGGATTCTAAATTTCCTTGATTTTCTTGATTTGAAATTTGCACAAGTGCATAAAGGAAACAAACAAACAAACACAAGGAGATTTGG
This sequence comes from Tetrastigma voinierianum, assembly GCA_016808115.1. Classification (NCBI taxonomy): domain Eukaryota; kingdom Viridiplantae; phylum Streptophyta; class Magnoliopsida; order Vitales; family Vitaceae; genus Tetrastigma; species Tetrastigma voinierianum. Next base: position 409,238 of record JAEQBH010000206.1, on the reverse strand, counting down.
TGCCAACGGTACACAAATGTCTTACAAGCGATACGTAGATATTTGTAAGACCATTCCTACGGTTTCATGGAATGGCCAACGTATTTATCACGTTTATGAGCGATTTTCGCGTTATGACTACCTTTATCATTCATGAAAGTCCCGATCCACTTTGGGAAATTGTTCAAATTGTTCAAAGTTAAGGTTGAAATCAACTCAATAAAGGATTAAAAAGCGTCGAGATCTGACCGTGGTAAGGTGAATACTATGGAAATGTGTGATTCAAAGTGTTTTCTTGTCAGGGACCTTTCTTCTAATTCCTAGAGAGTCGCAGTATCGTCCCATAGTACACCATGCGAAGTTCTCGAAACATGAATGGAGTGTTCTTTGGTAACAAGAGCATTTCAAAGACATGGTAGAAAGTATGATTAGTCATTCTAACGCGATATCACTCTGGGGTGAAGCATTAGAAGCTTGCATCCCATATATCCTTAGCAGTACCAACTAAAGCAGCTAACTAAAACCCACTTATGAACTTTGAATTTGTGAGAAGCCTAGTCTAAAGCACTTACACATTGGGGATGTCAGTGACAGGCCTTGAGGCCACATGAAAAGAAATTGGATTCAAGAATGGTTAGTTGCTATTTTATTGGATACTCTGAAAGATCCAGGGGTTACAAATTCTATGATCCTAATTCTAAATCAATTTTTGAGATGGGAAATGTTCGATTCTTTGAGGATGTTGAGTTTGATGGGGAAGATAAGTATAGGGATTTTGCTTTTGAAGAGGAATATGTTGATATTCCCACGAAGGTTGTCATTGACATTGATGGAGTCTCCTATACCTTACATTGTTCGAGGCGGATCGAAATCAAAACAATATCGAGAGAACCTCCATTCGGAGAAGAACAAACTCACCACCTCCTCCCGGAACCTACGCCGTTGGGGGTCACTAGAGAAAGGAGGAGTGCATTGCTAGATGATTACATTATATTTCTTGAGGCATGAGTTTGACATTGGTGCGGTGGAAGATGATCGATCAGCTTCAGCCAAGCCTGGAAAGTTCTGCATCTAAGGGAGTGGATTGATCTTATGAATGAAGAGATCGAAGTCCGTGAAGGACAATAGCGTTTGGGATCTTGTCCCATTGCTGAGAAGGTGTAGAAACCCATTGGTTTACCGAAATGGATATTTAAAACCAAGAGGGATTCGAAGGTGAGTGGAGAGATCTGGCTCGTCTTGTCGCTAAGGTTATATACACAAAAGGAAGGCATGTCGATTATAAGGGACTCTCATAGGTTTCATCGAAAGACTCTTTTTAGGATAATAATGGCATATTGTTACTTTGACCTTGAGCTTCATCAGATGGATGTTAAGACTGCATTTCTCAATGGTGACATTGATGAAACAATCTATATGGTGCAACTAGAAAATTTTGTGTCGGGAGATACAAAGAGGATGGTTTGCAAGTTAAAGAAATCTATCTATGGGCTTAAGCAAGCTTCTCGTCAATGGTATTACAAGTTTCATCAAAGTTATCATTTAAATGCAGTTTTTGAGATGAATATGGTTGATATTTGTATATACCACATAAATTCGATCAGAATAGCATATTTACTTTGTTTTATATGTTGATGACATATTTGTACCGCAACGATATAGGCATGTTGCACTTAAAAACCCAGATTTCCTATCAAAGAAATTTGAGGATAGAAAGATGCGGTGATATGCTTTGTGTTAGATATACGAGATCTGTAGGGATCGATCTCGGGAATACTTGGTTTATCACAAAGAGATATATTAAGAAAAATTCTTAAAAGGTTTAGCATGCATGATTCTGAGCCGGGTGACACTGTGGTTAAGGAGATAAAAATTTAGTCTCGGAGTTAATGCCCTGAGAATAATTTTGAGATTCGGGAGATGCAGCAGATTCATATGCGTTAGCAATAGGAAGTCGATGTATACTAAAAACCAATAATGCGCGTCCGGATATTGCGTACATTGTTGGCATGTTGGGTAGATATTTAAGCAATCCTGGAAAGGATCATTGAATAGCAGCAAAGTGTGTCATGAGGTACTTACAGAGAACAAAAGACTACATGCTCACTTATCGAAAGTTAGATCAGTTAGAGATCATTGGATATTCTGACTCCGATTTTCTTTGGATCTGAGATAGCATGAAATCTACTTCGAATATATCTACTTCTTTGGAGAGTGCTATATCTTGGAAGAGTATTTAAATAGTATATTGTAGCTTCTTCCGCATGCGAAACTGAGTTTGTAGCTTGTTATGAGGCGTAAATCATGGAATATGGTTCATGTGAAATTTTGTCAATTGGCATTATTATGGATGGCATTGAAGGCCACTTAAGTTATTTTGTAATATTCATCGTGATCTTATATTCAGCAGCAACGGAGTTTGTGAAGTCAAAATTTATAAATAATCAAATTCCTAGTTGTAGAAGAAAGGGTTTAAATTGGACTTACCTATCTGATAGAGCACGATCGGAATGAAACTCCATGATTTGCGAATCCATTAACAAGGGGATTACACCCAAGGTCTTTCATGAGCACCTGCTTTGCTCATATGGGTGTGGTTTCTCACCCGAGGATGTGTCGTTTTAGTGGAGTTTGTCCCATTTTAGATCTTTTTAGATGCTTTTGTTATGTATGTTATGGATTTTAAGGTTGTTACTACGATAAAAATTCAGTTTTCATCACTTTGATTTTTGTATGGTTTGATCACTAAGGTTTAGGAGGACCCGAGTTGGAGAGATAGGCATGTTGAGATCACATTGCATGAAATTTCCATGCTACACATCCACCCTTGATCTTTGTCATTAGTTACATTGATATATGTGATCATTGATGGGTCTGATTCTGAAATATGTAAGGCAGATAAAACTGGTTCTATATTGGTGTGGTTAATGAACAAGATTGTTAATGTATATAAAGTTTTGATAGCAAAACTCAAGAGCTCATAAAATATAATTCACGTTTATAAAGTTACATATATAACCCAAGTGGGAGATTGTTGGAGTAAAATCGAATATATGGGCTGATATATTAAATAAATGTGAATTATAGGCTATCAAATAAAGTTAGGCTAATTAAAGTGATTAATTTAAGTTTTGGGGCCTTAATTAAAATATTATAAAGTGTGGGCATCAATGTGTAGAGACAAGCGTAATTTCTATTTTTATGATGGATTAAAATATAAATTACGAACAATAAATATTTATTCATACGAACCACAGTGGTTATAAATAGGGGGTCATGGTCCCTAGATCCTTTAAGATTTTCTTCTTCTGATTCCATTATTTGAGAGAAATATTAGACAGAAAACTAGTGTAGATCTGAAAGATTATAAGCCTCATATTTAGATTTAGATCTGGAAGATCATAAAGCCTGCTCTCATATTCCGGTCTGGAAGATACATCAAGTTTGTTTGAGATTCAAATATACTCAATATTTTGTTATGGATTTAGAGTGCAGCTACGCAAATCTGTATTTTGATTCTTGATGATTCAATATGAATGTTTCTGTTTGTGTGATGATTTTCACATAATTTTTTTTTAAATCTCTCACAACTCTCTCTCCTTCTCCACCAACATCGACACCTTCTCCTCCTCTTCTTCCTCCTCCTCCGCCATCATTATTGTCGGGTCTCTATTGCTACCTTGGTGACATGGAGAAGGCCTCTGCCGCCTTCACCACAATTTCTCAATAATATCTAAATCTTCAATAAGCTTCATAATCAACCACTTTTTTTTCAATAAATTTAGAAATGTAGCTTTAAATCCGTGTTCTTAATTAAAATCATATTATGATACCTTTTGTCCAAATAAATCAAAAGTCAGCGAATCTTCAAAAAAAAAAAAAAAAAACTTTTACAATCAAATTACGACTACTTTCTTATCATAAAACCAAATTTCGGAAGGAAACTTCAAAATCAATCTTGTTTCCATTTTCAACCAATCTCATATCAAACTCAACATAGAAAATCATCAATGAAATCAATCCACCAAAATGACGAATACAACTTACAAACAAATGATTGACTTTCCAAGCTTCAAAAAAATTGTTGTAGGGACTGAAATGGAAGGCAATGTAGTAATAATTGTGATTCAAAGATCTTAAAAACTTGTAATCTTGATCGGAGCTGGGCTACCACCCCTCCAACCATTGTACCTGCAATCCCACATTCCTTGTTAAATAAGCACCTTCTTTTGGCCACCGCTGTCGAACCATCGACGAACTCGGGGAGTCGGCCGATTTGTCAAACTTTTGATCCAACGACTTGTTGACATTGTCGGTGTGGTGAAAATTGTCAACATAGATGTGGAGGTGGACGGTTTTGTGACTGTTGTGAGTGGCGGCAAGATAGCCGGGAAACAACGAGAGAGGAGGAAATTTGTCGGTGAGGAACGAGAATGAGAGAGAAATTAAGAGATTAGGGAATGGGGTTTAGAGGATTAAAAGTTTAAGGGGGTGAAAGTCGGGATTAGGGTTTAAGGAGTGGGAAGAGAGAGAGAGAGAGGTGGGAAGAGGAGTGGGTAATGAGAGTAGAGGAAGAAAGCTAGGAGAAAAAGGAGCAAAAGGAGAGGAAGAAATTATCTCAAGGAGTCATTTTTCTGTCTTTAGATTTATGGCGAAGGTCGAAGGTGGAGGTGGAAGAGAAGAAAGGGAGTGACGATAAAACTGATTTTTTTAAAAATAAAATAAAATTTTTGAGGGCCTATCAGATAGTGACACGTGGCAAGAGAAAGAGAGGGATGAGAATCAAACTAATTTAAAAAATATATATAAAAAATTTAGGGGCCAATTAAATAGTGACACATGACACTTTTTAACCTGCTAAGCACGTTACTTCCGGTGGTGGACCAATAAGATACGGGACCCCCTAAACTTGGGATTATTCCTAGTTAACGAGTAGGTGAGACTAATTAAAGAAGATAGACCAAACTATAAGTTATTCTTTTCAATTACCCCTAATTATTTTAATTCATACATTTATAATTATTGATATGAATATTATTTAATAGATGATGAGAAATGATTCTTATCTTAATTAAGGTTAAGAATAAAATCAAATGGATTTGAATAATTATTTAATTATTTAATTGAATATGTTATTATTTTATACTATTAAGATATTATAATATTAAATAAGATATTATTTTATTTTATTTCAATTATTATTAGGAATGTTACCTACATAATGAAAAAAATACAAAATATTGGATATTATGAAATGAGATGATTGGTGGATATATCAATTAAATGATGTATGATAATATCAGTGTTTTTTTAAAAATATTTAAAATTTCTTAACTATATTTATATTTATTTATTAACAAATAAAGTTATTTTTATTTTTTACTTCAATTATTATTTTTAAACATATTTAATCACATTTAAAATAAGAAATAAATTATTTTTATGATGTATAATTTTTTTTTTATATAAGTGTTACTTTTTGGAATTTGATAATCGTGATCAGAATATTTTGATATCGATATTAATTTATAATTAAAAATTATCTTAACATTTTATATTATCAAATCAATTATAATTTAAAAATATTGTAGTTTTATTAAATTTTAAATTTGTTTTGAAAATGTGAAAGAATTAATATGAAAAAATAATTGAAGTGATAATGTTTTTTTTTTTTTGAAAAGAATTGAAGTGATAATGTTAAAAATGTCAAATTAACGTGAAATGGTAAAAATATTGATCAATAATAAGAGAGAATGGTTGTTGTTAGTTGATTTTATTAGTTGATTCGAGTGACTGACTGATTGTATTACTTGTTTGTCTAAATGTGTGGTAAAATTTATATGATAACTGATATTTTATAACTACTTAATTGTGTAAAATGATCAATAAGGATATTGACACATATTATTGTTGGGTATTTTTTTTTGTTAATAATTTAGATTTATAAGATGAGTTTATTGGAAATAAAGTATACTAATATTGAAGAATTAAAACATCATTTATAGAAAAAAGATTAGTCATTTTAAAATTTTAAAACATACAAATTTCTTGAGTTGTTATTTTGCAAAAATATTAACCTTGTGCAAATAGATAAATATTACTATTAGTTTATCAATAATGTTGTTACCAAATTTTTTTATGTAAATTATTGATAAATATTTCATATTTTTAATATGTCAACTTATTCATACTAATTAGATATTAAATTAGATGCAAAATAATACATATGTTAGCTCTTGAAATTAGCCTCTATTTGAAAAGACTACTTAGGGTAAAATGGTAGTAATTATTGTCAACTTTAGGACAAATTTATCTTTTTAACTCCACATATGCAATCCTCTATTTGGAAAAAGCTACTAGGAGCAATGTTTTTTAAACTAGTGGATTGGGCCCAATCCGTTCTACACCAAACAACAACATTAAAGGTTTTGATTGGTCAATCCTCAAAAATGGATACAGTTCTCTAATTTTGGCACAAATTGCTTTCCACCAAACAAGGTCAATATAAATAACATTTGCACTTTATATACCAAAAGCATCAGCTAGCCTGGTGGATGTGTAAGGATCATATCTTGAAATATCAATGAAAAACCGATAAATCAGCGAAATTAGCGATATATGATCGAAACATCCTCCAACCAATTATCGATAGAGGGCCTGTCGAGCAATCCTATCCAAGGATCAAAATATCGGTAAACACGGATATATCGGTAATTGGATTTTACGGAAATATCGGAAATATCGGTAAATATCGGTGGAAATTTTTACAAAAATATCGGTTTAGATTAAAATTTTTCATATTTAATTATATATATGATGAGAAATGATTCATATCTTAATTAAAAAATTAGAGATTAAATCAAATGGATTAGTAATTATTAAATTAAATATGTTTATATTTAATATATTAAGACTATATTATTATGTTGAGAGAGATTATTTATTTGTTTTTGTTATTATTATAAATATTATGTAGATAATAAGGAGATTCAAAATATTATATATTATAATTTTAAATTTTTAAATAATATTATTTTGCTTCTTTTCATTTTAAAATTAATATTTGATTTAAAAATATTATAAGTTATAATATAAAATAAAAATAAAATAAAATAAAAAATATTGTAATCATATGGTTGTAGGGATTATGAAAAAATAAATAATAAGAGAATATAAAAGTTTGTACTATATATAATAAAAGTGCAATGACGATGGTTTTAAGTGGTTGGAGTGTGCTTGAAACCACAGGCATTTAGATTGGGTTCGACGCACGAAGCTGATTTTACAAGTTTTTGAAGCAAAATAACAAAAGGAAAAAACAGTGAAAATATCGGAATTTATAGGAAATTATCGGAAGGAAGAGTCGGGAAATTTTGGGAGAAAAATCGAGACAAACAAATTCTTGTGCATTTTCGAGGCTCACGAAAAAACGATATTTCGAAGAAAATCGGCGAAAATTCAGTACACTGTCCACTGATCCTATCAAGCTCCACCGATAACAATATTTTGCTCCCTTATTTTATTCAAATTCTGAACCTTTAAAATTTCAAAATTAAAATTTATGATTTCAAAATTTAAGTCCCCCAGTTTCTAATTTCAAAATTTTAAATTTCCAATTTCAAAATTTTTAATTTCAAAATTCAAGTGTCATAATTTCAAAATCCAAGTCCCTCAATTCCCAATTTCATTTTTTCAAGTTTCCAATTACAAAATTCAAGTGCCCTAATTTCAAAATTCAACTCCTCTAATTTCCAATTTCAAAATTTCAAGTTTCCAATTTCAAAATTATCAATTCTTAATTTCAAAATTCAAGTGCCCTAATTTCAAAATTCAAGTCCCTCAATATCCAATTTAAAAATTTCAATTTTCCAATTTCAAAATCCAAGTCCCACAATTTCCAATTACAATTTCCCAAATCCCAAATTTCAAAATTACAAATTACCAATTTCAAAATTCTAAGTACCCTAATTTCAAAATTCAAAGTCTCCAATTTTCCAATTTCAAATTTCAAAATTCTCAATTTCTAAAATTCAATGTCCTGATTTCAAAATTCAATTTCTTAATTTCAAATTTCCAATTTAAAGTCTCCAATTTCCAAATTCACAATTCAAAAATCCCAAATTTCAAATTTTATTTCCAATTCCTCAATTTTCAAATTTCAATTTCAAACTTCAAATTTTCAAAGCTTCAACTTCAAATAAGTTTTCAAAAATTCCAATCACGTGGTTAATTCTATAATTTCAATAAAATGGAATCTTGTGAAGTTAATTTGTATAACAGATAAATGAGGTTGGGTGGGGCCCGACATTTCATGTATCATTTTAATAAACAATTTGACATATAATTTATAACCAATTTCTAATTGCATGTAAATATTTTGTATTTTATTATTACACTAACATTGTTTCTGAGTGTCATGACTGATTCTTTGTCAGGAGTACGCATTTTTCTCTTTGCTTTTTTATTCTTTATAATTTATTTATATATGTCTAACGTGCTTTTGTATTGTTATTACTTATCTTTAGTATTCATTAGTTGATTAGTCAAAAGTCATATTTTCTTTAGTTTGTTTAATAGAGTCGACTTTAGGACTTAAAGGGGTGATACGTTCCATCGTACTTTCCAGATAAGTAACATGACCCTCGAACCTAGACTTGTTTGTTTTCAAACTTGTATTTTCTTATCAGGAGTCATATTTAAGGTTTTCTTTCTTATTTTTTCCTTTTTAAAAATAAAACAAAAATAAGTGGCGATTCCAAACCGTTGTTAAAATGGTTTTTCAAAAATAAAAATGAGTCTTGCTTTTTAGTAGGAAAAGCATAATAGCAAAAAATGTGAGGTCCACGAAATGGCGACTCCACTAGGAATAGTAATGGTCAAGCTTGAACACAAATTGGGGAAAATGTGGCGTTTGATTGATTGATTGGTGGATATCTTCTCTTTGTGCTTTCACACTTGATCATTATTAGCACATTGAGAGTTTTGAGTTAGTTGATTATATCTTTCATATGTTTGATTGTTGTATCTTTAGTATTGGTTTGTTGAGTTTGTTGTTTGATTTTTTTACCCATCTTGTTATGTCACTTGCTTCTTGTGGTACGCTCATTCTTTTCATCTTAAAACCTATTATTTTATCATTGTTGTACATTCCACTTATTTTGATGTATTGATTCTTCGCTTGATTATTCTTATAGTCTGTTAACTTCCTTTCACTATATGATATTTTACCCTATTCTTGACATGTATATTCTTATTGTTGCATACTTCATTTGTCATGATCATTGTTGATTATATTGGTTGATTCTTTATCTTTAGAGCATGTTGATTCTTATTGTGTGATTGCTCTACTCATTCTTACATATGTACAGTTTGATTGATTTCTTATCTCATTTGTCTTCACATGTTGATTTTCTCTATATTGTATATTCTTGATCACCTCTTTTAGCATGTTGTTTAGTTATATATTCACCTTGCTCATCTTATACCCCTACTTACATGTGCTTCATATGATTGTGTGTTGCATGACTACCTTTCACCTATTTGATTGCTTATTGCATGTTTATGTGGGACACACATGTATCCCATTATCTCCAAATACCTAGTCTTGGTCAACGCTTTCTCTCTTGATTGTGTGTTTGGTGGGAGACTTCGTGCTCCTTGCTTGCCCTTTGATCGAGCTAGTGACTAAGAGTAAGGTCTAGTAATGGGCTATATTTATGTTTGGGAGCATTTTGGAGGTGATTGACATATTGATGCTGATTAGAGTCCGATCTTTGAAGATTTGTATAGTATAGAGTTAGATTTCAGGATACTTGTGTGACTAGTGTGCTTTCTCTATGCTTGGATTGCTAGGTTTTTTCGGATGCACTCACACACCACTATGCACCTTAGATCATCTTTGAGTGAGTGAGAGTTGTGACATTACGTCAGCCAGTTGTCAGAGCCTTTGTCACTAAGACCCATCTCCTTAGATCCTCATCTTTTCAAGAGCCTACCTCGACCTTGTAGGTTGAGTCATAGATCCTCTTATTTGGTGTCCTTATCTTACACGTTGGTGCATTTGAGAGCCTTTAGAGTTGCTTAAGTCACAATTGGGTACAGTGTTCTCCTTTTGGTCTCCTCTCAAGTGTTCAAAGGTTGGTTCGAGTTAATCCTCCTTTGTCTTGTTATGGCAAGTTTCCTTTATTTCACTAATTGAGTTTAGAGGACCTTTACCATGGGTCTTTCATCAGTCTTGATTTCTTGAGTTAGTATTTATTCTTAGTCTGTTGTCACTTGCTGCTTGATACCTTGGGATATGCTCATCGATCACTATATTTTACACCTCACACCTATCATGAGCCTAGTACACTCTTCATTTGACGCTTGACTCAATTTTCAATATGATGCCTATTATTTTCATATAGAAAGGTGAAAGGCATGTTTTCATATTCGTACATTTTTTTGAGATACTCACCTTGATCACCGTATCATTTTCACTTTATGGGTATTAGATTAAAAATCGAATCAAGGATTCACTGCTATAGATAAAGTATTGGTCTCATGATAGTGTTAACCAGTACACATCTTTCATCCTAGATTATTAATGTGAATTCCCTAATTGTATTTGTGGCCATCTTACAATAGACTCCTTTATGACTTTAGAATTCATATTGTACATCCCGATTTCGGTTGCCATTATAGAACCATTTATCGTGTATTATGTTGTGGCGTTGACTCGAGATTTCTTCATTTAGACTTTGTGATTGAATCTAGGGTTTTATCAAGCTTACTGGGATATAGTGGGGGAGAAAGTAACAAGGCGCGCTTGAGCATGCTGAATGATGGAGTACTCACAGATAGGGTGAACGAAACCCTAATTGTTTTTATTTTGAAAAAAGACCGACCCCAAACAATAGCATATTTGTGTTTATTCGCCTTAAGCAATGTGTTGTATAAGATTGTTTCAATGACGATAGATAATATACTGAAAAAGATCACCCCCTTCATTATTTTAGAAAACCAAAGTGCATTTGTCCCGGGACATCTCATCTCCGACAATGTTATGATTACACATGAAATTTGTCATTATCTCAAGAGGAGAAGAAAATGTAGAAATGGGGTTGCAGCAATGAAAATTAAAATGCCACTGGCGTATGACAAAATCGAATGGCAGTTTCTCAAAGAAATACTGGTTCAACTTGGGTTTCATGGTAGTTGGGTTGACTTGGTAATGAAATATGTGTCTCACAATGGAGAGGAACTAGGCCCCTTTTTCCCAAGGAGGGGTCTGAGGCAGGGAAATCCCCTCTCCCTTATCTCTTCATATTGTGTGTTGAAGGTTTATCTTCAACCTTGAGTGAGTTGGAAAGCGGTGGTAAGATTCATAGTTGTAAAATTTCACGAAGTGCTCTAAAAATAACCCATCTTGTTTTTGCATATGACAACTACCTTTTCTTTATAGCTGATATGGAGGAATGCAACCATATAAAGACATGCCCTCTATAATATGAGGGTGCCTCGGGCCAGAAGAGTAATTTTGAAAAATCTTCTGTCATGTTCAACCCTAATATCCGTGAAGAGAAAAAAAATGGAACTCTACTCATTTCTGGGCATACCCCAGACAAATCATGCAGAGAGGTGTCTCGGGTTCCCAACTATCATTGGGCGCAACAAAATAGTAATTTTTGCTTATGTCAAAGAAAAAGTGAGAAAGAATATTTCTTGGTGGAATAAGAGGTTACTCTCTAGAGCAGGCAAGGGGGTCCTCCTATAAATTGTAGCTCAAGTAATCCCTTTCTTTGTGATGAGTATTGATGAGTATCTTAAATACTCATTTTATCTCCATGTTTTGCTTTGGTTTTAGTAGTTTTATGAGATAAATAAGGGCCCTAATGCTCTATTTTCTCAATTTTGTGATTAGGTCAATCATGAGGCAATATAGAGCAAAAACAAAGAGATAAAACCCAAAAATCAATAAACTATACATACAATAGCAACTACTGTGTTTTGAGGTTTTTAGCTGCATTATGATCCCAAATGACTACAATATTTATATGGATAGATAGAAGACGTCCAAGGAGACATTATTCACTCAATTTGTACTTCAAATGATCAAGTTATGACTCTTGGAAGTTGAAGGAAGAAGGAAAGGAAATTTCAAAGTGACAAGGAGTTAAGACTTACATTTTTGTAAATTCAGTCTTCATCATCATGTCTAATGTAATGCCCCTTCCCCTGACTGCGGTAGGTGAGGGGACGCCACATAAATGAGACACATTAACTTGATTTTCAGCTTTGTTGCAGGACCATTTCAAGCGTAGATTCACTAAGTGACTTTTGACACAAAAGCGAGTGGAAATTCTTGACTACAAAAATCATAACCTTGTAAACTACCACCATAGTGGTGTTTAAAATGTCATGTACATATATGCTTGATTATATAACTACTTGTATTCATACAAGTTTCACTATAACAAAATATTATATTTACATTTCTATTACAAAATCAATGACCTACATAAGGAGGACTCCAAATGCTGTGTTGGCCTTGGCGAGTGCGAGATGTCCTTAGCAACTTCTTCAGAACCTACACTGATGAAACACCCATGCTAAGCTTCTAGCTTAGTGGGAAAATAGAATAACATACATGACCACTTACAGTGATCTTCAATTCCAGTATACATGCATATATAAATATTTCACGTAACATATTATTCATCTCTCCCGTAGGAGTACATAACAGAGATTTTATAACATAAGGTACCCATAGGTACACTACACTACAAAACTGAGATATGCCTTAGGATCTGAACTGATTACATTTGTTTTCTTATTGTTCATTATTTAGATACTTTTCATATAAATGTTTGCCTACATAAACCAGTGAAAATGAATAACAGGGACATAGTACAATATGTACTCGTAGGTGCCGGTATGGTGCAAATGGGGAAGTGAGGTAAGTAAGCAGGAGACCCCTTAATGGCGCAACGGAAACGGGGAGTGCTAAGTAGCACTAAATAGATGTACTAATTAGTACGGAACAAAAGTGCTAGGTAGCACGAAATAGGAGTGTGACCCCCTAAAAATAACATAACAATTTTATAACATGTTTACGGTATAAAATAAGTTAAATTGTATTTTTCCAGAATTTATATTGTTAAAGAACAAAAAAAAAAAATGATAAAACCCATAAATTATAAAAAAATAAGGTTAAATTGGTAAAATGTCAAAATGATGACCTAAGGGTCATAAATGAGAAGTGTATGTGCCAAAATGGAAGAATGGTAATAAGTTGAATAGAAAATGAAAAAGAAAAGAAGGATTAAAATGAAAAAAATGAGAAATGAGGAAATAATGTGCTAGCCAAATAAGGCCTAGTGAAGGTTTTGAGTTAAGACCAAAAATTGGTCTTTTAGTAGTATTTTTCATTTGGGCATATCTTTACATTGAGAACTAGGGCACGGTTGAGAGAGTGAGAGAGGAGACCAAGTTGGCTTTGTGCTCTCTAAGGAGACCAGCCAAACAAAGAAAAAGGAAGAAGAAGGAAGTGAAAAGAAAGATAATAAAGGTATGAAACTAACCCTAACCCCCTTAATGTTGTGTTTGGGTTTGATGAAAACCCCAAATAAGAATAAAAGTGTTTTAAATGGTTGTAGATCATTTTTAGGTTAAGTTTCAAAGTAATTTTGGGTTAGGATTGGTTTTGAGGAATTTTTGTGTAAAGGAAATGTTGGGGTTTTAGGGGAGATGCTGTCAAAATTTTCCAAAACCCATGTTTTATTTTGGCCATAACTTGGTCATCACTCATTTTCCAAAATTTTCAAATTGAGTGATTCAAATTTCTAAATAAACTAGACTTCTAGGAGAACACATCTCCTTGAAATAAGTATATTCAAATTTGGACCCCATTGGACCCAAAAATTCGTCAAAGTGTGGCATTTTTTTCGGGCAAATTTTGGTTCAGTTTGGTACAGTTTTGGTGTTTTGGAACAGTTTTGGTATTTAGGCCATAAGTTGATTTTCACTTATCCAAATTTAGTGATTCAAATTTTTTGGTAAACATACTTCAAGGAGAACAAATATCCTTGAAATAAGTGTATTCAAATTTCGACCCCATTGGACCCAGAAATTTGTCAAAGTGAGGCTCTGTTTTTGGGAAAATCCTGGTTCGATTTGAGTACGATTTGGTGTTTTTGAAAACGGAGTTTGGTATTTTAGACTATAATTTGGGTTCACTCATTCATTGAGTGATTCAAATTTACAAATTTCGCTAGACTTACAGGAGAACAAATATCCTTGAAATAAGTATATTCAAATTTGGACCCCATTGGACCAAAAAATTCGTCAAAGTGAAGCTCTATTTTGGACAAATTATGGTTATGTTTTGAAAATAGAGTAGTCCCAGTTGTTTTGAACATATTGTGAGTTTTATTGCTCTGAATTAGATGATTCCAATTTGTGAATAAATAGATTTATAGGGGAACAATGGACTTTAAGGAAGTTAGGTAAAATGTGGCTCATTTTTCTCATAAAATTTTACTTGTAGGAACTTGGGTAGAAAACAACCCTAACTAGAAACCTAAATAAGCCAACTAATATTGTTATCTAATTGTGATGGATTAGGGGTTGGTGGCGGTGACCAGAATGGGATTAGAGGATAAGAATCAAGGAGAGGCAACCTTTTTGGGTTTGTTCTCCATACCTCTCTTCTTATTTTAAGTTTTGTGATTGTTGGTTGAAATGATTTTGAAGAAAACTTCATATGTGATTTGTTTTAAGAGATTTGGGAAAATTGATTTCAAATGCATTGCCATAAAAATTGCATGAACATCAAAATGTATTATTTGGGTATAAATGCATATATGTGTGATACTATGATTGAGTTTTAAAAATATAATAATAGAAGATGTTATCCGTCATATTGAGTTAAAGGATAGATTGGTATACCAATAAGGGTCAAACTAAGATCTCTTGTGAGCGAGTGAAATATAGTGGCATCTGGAGTGGTGCTTTCAGTTAGACTGATGCTCGGTCGCAATACACACATTGATTTTAAATGTGACCAACCTTCGCGGGACCGTCTTTGTGTTATAAAATGTTTTTCCTAGGTTTATGGCGTCTGACGAGGCCGAGTCTTGGGGTAGTTCTAAGTTATCCTAGGTAGCAAGGAATGGATTAAATTCGTTTAAGGAGCAAAGTGTAAGTAAATGTGTGAAATGCATGAATTGAGTTTCAAATGAAATATTCATATGAAATGTATACTTTGAAGTGATCGAATGATTTGCAAATGAAGTATGTGAAATAAGCACATATATATAATGTATATTGCATGGACTATTGAAATTGTGCCAAAACATTGTTTTGAGAAAAGAGTTTGCATATTTGTGTTTAATTGAAATGAAGAAGAATTGCATAGAACCACTAAGCATGAAAATGCTTGTAGCGTTGTTTATCACGCCACCCAGTCTGAGTGATAAAGACCGAGCGGCAGCGAGGATTCAAAGTCGCCGTTGAATCGTCGCGGAGTATAAATAAGCCAACCGTCTCATGCATACATTTTTGTAATGAAACAAAAATGTATAAGTTTTCATCAGAATAACATGTTGATTTATTTGTGGAGATGAACTACGATAAAGTTTTCGTAATTTATAATATTTGAAGGGCATACATACCATATTGAATAAGTGTTAATTGATAAAAACGTTGGGCCTTTGCGAAATGATTATGCGACATTTGTTTCCTCTGATCGAAAATGTATATATGGTAAGCGGTCGCGTCCAGGAATTCAGTTCGGCCTTGGCCGGGTTGGTACGGTGCGACGGAGTGTTGAATAACCTTTAGTCCCTATTTATTCACTATTCGATCTTAAGTGACATCTGATTATATGTGTTTAGAACAATTTATTCGAGTCATAATAGCATTCATGTAGTTGTGTGACCCAATTGCAGAATTCACACTCAATTCCTAACGATTACACTAATTCCCCCGCCATTTACTTAGGTTTTGTAGAAATAGAAAGCGAAGCAAACAAAGAAGAGGTGAAATAGAGCAAGAAAACAAAGCCTGCCCCGAAGCATTGGTTCTCCGAGGCGAAAGGGTAATGGTCAGAAGATGGTCTCGGGTTCACCTTGGCAAGACGGACCTTCGTCTAGGCAAAGCTTGTCTCCGCCTAGGCGAAGAGGTAACAATCAAAAGGAAAACACCTAGCCTTCGTTGGCGAAAAAGCCCTTATTTAGAGGCAAGGCGTCGAGCTTAGAGCAAATGTAAGCATTTTGCCCTTTTAAATCGAACAATTTCAATCCCAAAACAAAACAAGCTCCAACCCGACCTAGAAGCCTTTCAAACCAACGAAAAACACATTCTGCAGGGAAGAAGTTAGGATTTTTCCTAACTTGAATTATCTTGAAAGCTTCAACCTAGCTTCCCTTTTCTTTATCTTCTTCCTTCATTTCCTTTCCTTCTCTTTGCTTGAACAAGGAGAACTAAGAACAATGGATTGAGCAAACCAATTTTGGTCTCCTCCCTACACAATTGGGTGCCTTAGCTCTCAAAGCCTAAAAATGGGGAATTCCCTTTATAGAGACAAGTTTGTTATCTTATGTCATTTTTGGCTCAAGTTTTTAGTCCTTGCTATTTAGTCCTCTAATTTCATTCAATTTTAACAATTAACTTATTAATATTCTACAATGGCATACTAACTTCTTATCTTATGTTTTTTGAGTCCTTAATTGACAATTTACCAGTTTATCCTTTTTCACACTAAGCACCCAAATTTAGAAAAATATAAAATTTGACTACGTGCTCTACTAAACATGTCCTTAAACTACTATGGTGGGGTGTACAACTCTCTCCCCCTTAAAAAAATTTCGTCCTCGAAATTCATACTTGAATTGAAGAGTTGCGAGTACTGTGCCCTCATTGTCGATTCTGGCTCCCAAGTTGCTTCCTCCATATCGTGGTGTTGCCAAAGTACCTTTACTAGAGGGACTTGTTTGTTTTGCAATTGTTTCACATCACGAGCTAGAATGGCTTTTAGTTCTTCATCATAAGAGAAGTCTAATTGCACTTGTATTTCTTGTATGGGCAACATGTGCGATTCGTCAGAACGATATCTCCAAAGCATTGAGACATGGAGCATTATGTAATTTTGCCAATTCTAAAGGGAGGCCCAAACGATAAGTGACTGGTCCAATTCTTTCTAAAATTTCATAAGGTTCGATAAACTTTGGACTCAGTTTTCTTTTTTTTCCAAACCGGAGTATCTTCCTCCACGGTGATACTTTCAAAAAGACTTTATCCTCGATTTCGTACTCTATGTCTTTTCTTTTCAAATCTGCATATGACTTTTGTCTATCACTGCAACACCTGGCACCTTTCTTTGAATGACTCGAACTTTTTCTTGTCTCCTTTACTATGTTGGGAGCCCGATTACTTTATGCTTTCGTTCGGTCGGTCGAGGCATCTGAGGCTCTACATTTCTCTGACCTAAAAGCTTCATAGGGGGCCATACCAATACTTGACTGATAACTGTTATTATAGGCAAAGTCCTTAAGAGGAATATATTTATCCTAACTTCCGAGAAAATCTAGCACACAACCCCAAAGCATTTCCTCTAACACTTGAATCACTCTTTCAAATTGTCCATATGTTTGTGGATGAAAGGTTGTACTAAAAATTCAGTTGAGTACGTAAGGCTGACTGTAATTCTTTCCAAAACCTTGACGTAAACCGTGGATCACGGTCAGACACTATTGATAGTGGAATCCCATGTAACTTGACAATCTCACTCACATATAGCTTGATTCAACTGATCCCCGCCCGGAATAATCGATCGAATGGTAAAAAGTGACGGAACTTTGTAAGAGAAAGTATCTAATGGAAACCAATTACCTGGCTGAATCCTATGTTTCTTTTGGTGAGGAAAGCCGGACTCAAAATCCCATAGTAATGTTGTCATTTCCATTGTAGAATTGAGATGGGATTTAACAAACCCGAGCGGTACTTGATGTTCAACTTGCTGGCGACAGAGTCGGACGTTTGGATACATAATCTGCTATATCCTTTTTCATCCCTCTCCACCAATAGTACTGTTTCAAATCCTAGTACATCTTGTTACCTCCAGGATGCATGGTGAATACGACATTGTGGCTTTCATACAACAATTTCTTTTTCATTTCCTGGACATTCGGTACATATAATATGTTCTTATAATATAGACCTCCATCTCCTTTTATAGAATAATCAGTTTTGTCTCAATTTCTAACTAATTGTACCCTTTGTTGTAACTTGAAATCATTTTTCTGAGCATCTATCATCATCTACCTCAAATTAGACATAGCTCTTAATTGAGCTAACAAGGCTCCATCAGATGCAAATTTCCATATATAGTGTTTCAGGGACAAAATGGAAATCGTTTTTCTACTTAAGGCGTCCACCACCACATTAGCTTTTCCTGGGTGGTAATCAACTATGCAATCATAGTCTTTGAAAAACTCTAACCACTGACGTTACCTTAAGTTCAATTCCTTTCGAGTTAACAGATACTTAAGACTTTTATGATCCGTAAATATTCTACATTTTTCACTATATAAGTAGTGTTGCCATATTTTCAAAGCGAACACTACCCCTGCCAACTCCAGATCATGTGTGGGATAATTTTGCTCATGCAGTTTCAACTGTCTTGAGGCATATGTCACCACTTTTCTATCTTACATCAATACACATCCCAAACCAATACTTGAAGCATCACTATACATGGCATATTCTCTACCCGGAGTAGGTCTAGTCAACACTGGTGCTTCAACTAGTATTTTCTTTAATTGATCAAAACTTGATTGACATTTGTCATCCCATTCAAACTTCACCCATTTCCGGAGTAACTTAGTAAGTGTAGAGGCTATGACAGAGAATCCCTTTATGAACCGTCGGTAATACCCAGCTAAACCCAAGAAACTTCTCACCTCTGTTACATTTTGAGGCGGTTTCCAACTCTGTTAAAGCGATCTTTGTAGGGTCAACTCTAATACCACATCTGCGAGACAAATCTGGCCTAGGAATGACACTTCCTTAAATTTAAAAATCACACGCAATTTTTAGAAAACAATTTGTTTTTCTCTCAAGATCCGCAACATTATCTTCAAATGCTGTTCATGTTCTTGAGCATCCTTAAAACACCACTAGGAAGCCTACTATCATCTCACGAATACCACTCTGAGCTAGTCGAATAAGGGTGGAATGCCATGATGATAAAGTCCATGAATCACGTAGGTGCATTGCTTGACCCAAATGGCATTACTAAAGGCTGCAATGACCATATCGAGAGGTTCTAAGGTTGGTTTAGACATCAGCATCTTTTACATGGATTGATAATATCTGATCGTGAGTCACATTTTTGAGAAAAAGACACTTGATTAGTACCCCGAAAGAAGTGCTATTTTTGAACCCTATTTAAAGAAGATGAGTTCTAGCCACTTTTTGTGTGCACTAATGTATTAGTCGCCCGATTGACACTTGTGTAGGTCCCTTGATTTTACTAATGAGTTAAGCTATTTCGAGGATTTGTTTGTGGTAGTTTTACGTTTGACCTATTCTAATCCAAGCTAGGCATATCGAAGTTGAGTTGATTTACGTCGAGTTTGTATAATTTTTCTTCGATTGCATCAAGCTAGGAATGAAGAAGTGGCAGGGAACAACGAGGGCAAGATGGAAATTTGGCTATAGTAGCGAATTTAGCTTCCTCTTGTTTACTGTGTGGGGAAATTCTGCCAGTACCACTGTTTTGTGTCTGGCTTGACCTCGTTTTGTTCTTTCCAATACTCTACCCTCAGCTGTGGTGTTTTTAGTTTGGATCAGATTAATTGTTTCCACTTCTTGTTTGGCAAGACTCACATGAAACGGAATTTTATGAACAGAGATTTGGCACTCTGGCACTGGTGAGGGTTTTCCATTTGCAGGACACATGTTTTTGGGCTCATTTAATCTCTTCTCTTTCCCTCTGCTTTCCTCTCGCTCTAAGTAACGAAACACACCTTTGAGGATGACTCTTTCTACCATTCAGCGAATTTTGTTTTTATTTTTTTTAACCAGAATAATAGTCATTTCATTTCTTTGCTAACATTGATCTTTTTGGCAAGCCCTATTGTTGTTCTTTGCTTTATCTCTTTTTATTTCACAGGTGTTTATGTACCGGGAGGTAGCTCATCCACGGGGGTAGATTGCAAAGAGTTAGTATAATTGAACAAGGTTGTGTGAAGTCGGTGTACCGCAGTGAGCAAATGGATCATCTACGAAACGACAAAGTCGTGAAGACTCCAATAAAATCTACGGCATATAGGTCAATGAGAGGACCACATACCATACTCTTGGGTGAGTGCACCGCTTTCACGCATCATACCACTAAGCGATGATGTGGTAGTAAGACCACATTTTGATGCCCACTGCTTCCAGTTTTCATGGAATGGTGAATGAAAATCCATGCTCACGCGCTATCGGGAGTTCGAGGAAGTATGCACAACTTTTAAAGAAGGTGTATCTGACATGGACTTGCTTAAGTGAAAGCATTTCCGTGACAGCGAAAGGCGAGGCGAGGGCCGACAAATTCAACGGTAGAAACGATTAGAGAGAATTCGGGCGTCTTCAAAAAATTTGAATTTTTGAAGAATTTTTCGAGTACAACCAAGACCCAGCGGTTGAAGAGGCAAAATCTACGCCGCCAGCTACGATAATGAGAGATTTTATCGGTGTTGGGAGAGGTTCATGGAGACCATCAGTGCGTAATCACACCATGGGTTTTGATACATGGATGCTTGTGAATTTCTATGATGGTATGTCTGGCCATGAAGCAACTCTTTGGAAACCATGTGTGGAGGGGACTTCCGGCGAGAGCTAGGATGACCATGGACTTTTGAACATGGCCCAGGCGAAACCTCCAAGGCATGGAGATGAACCGAGATCGAAATTTGAAAAAATGAGGCCTTCAACCCACCGAGAAGGGAGAGCATTTAATACTTCAGAACATGGAGATGAAGAAGAAAAGCCGACCACGCAGACCAGGTTGGAGGGAGGGGTGAAATGAGAAATCGGCATGAAGTGCAACCGGTGATTAGATTGCATGCATCTCATGACTTATTTTAATTGTCGGTCGGTAGCCATCTTGGGGAGCATTGTCCCACATGGTTTCGCCCAGTCGGGGGTGGTAGGCTTGCCCATGTCTTAGGTCAAAATAATCCGCCAGGCAAATGCTCGTATGCTTGTAACACCTATAGCTGCAATTGGAGGAATCATCCGAACACATCATGGAAGCCAAAGCGTCATGCCGAGATTCCCGGTCAGGCAGGGTGGTGAATAGAACCGGTTTAGGTGTGAAATCATATCTTGGACTTAGCACTGCATTTTTTTTTTTTTTTTTTTTGGTGAACTTATACGTGGGTAGCACCAGGCAATTTTGTAATAACCGAAATCTCATTTACAGCACACTGAAAAGACTACCGTAAATTGGTGTCAAGCCAGTATCTCTACCTTAGCCCACTGAAGTCCCATTTATTTTATGCAAATATATATGTACATGTATCTAATACAAAACATTCGGAGATCGTGAGCAGTGGTGAGCACTATCTGAGATGGCTTATCTTCTTGGTGTGGAATGTCTGTCCTGCTATCCGCACCAGCAAAGCTACTGGGATTTGGTGCAAAGGTGCTAAGCTGCAGCGAGCAGGAACATATAGAGCGTGCGCGACCCGATCCTAATAATGGTCGTCACTATCTTTCCACATTTTGCTTTCCTTATGCATACTCGCGAAGCCTATTGTTATGTGACTTATAACTCATATCATATTAGCCATGTAGATTTTAATACTTTTGATTCCATATCATTATCTTGTTTAAGTATTATTTCCACGTAATCATGTCAACTTTTAAGTTTCAATTCATATCTTCCTACATGTATGACATGTTAGATCATATTCAAAACAAACTTATACATCTACGGTAGCCGAAATCGAACCGGATCGAGTCATATCAAATACATCTGAGGAAGGTCAATCGGGACTAATACCAATACATATTAGATAATATCATTATCCATGACCCGAAGCCATTAATCAAATCCCTTTTGCGATTACATTTTCATGATCAGGATACTAGTTTAATTCTTTAGTTATCGTTTTATTAAATTTTCATTTTCAAAAGTGTTGCGACCGAATCCCAGGCTTGGCGGTTGGCGATCAATGGGCGGTTTACTCCGGCGTTTTCAATTATCTTAAAAGCATTTTGTTTGTGTTATTCCATTTTAGACTATTTAATTATAGTAGCACTTCTTTGAACAATCCATAAAACACTTACAAATTCAAAAAAGACCCATAACATTCACATTTAACAAATTGCATGTCCAAAATAATGCCTTTTTACTATGTACGTATAATGTAAAAATATTTAAACAAATAATTTTTAATGTCATTTTCACTTTTCGGTTTGTGATTTCCATATGATTTATAAGTGACGTCGAGGACATATTAGGTTGATGAATCTGTCCATTTTATCTATTAGTTGCAATATGAGTTTCTGTTTTAATATCACCATCTACATATGGCTATAGAAGTTAACATTCAGCAGAACCAGCTTAGAGTCCTGTCACCTGTTTATCGTGAAGTAACAATCATGATTTTGCATTCAATTATTACCATCGAGCATATGGCTATAGGAAATTAGGCATTCACGGCGATTCACTTGAGGAATCTTGTCGCAATTTTGTCGTCGGTAGCAATGTGATTTTCGCATTCAGTGTACCATCTCACATATGGTATATAAAGTCGACATTCTGACAGTTCACTTAGGGGATCCTATCTATTTTGTCATTCCAGTAGCAATGTGATTTCGCATTCAAAAAATTGTTACCATCTACATATGGCTATAGAAATGAAACATTTTACAAACCAGTTCACTTGAGCAATCTCGCCACATTTAATATTCGGTAGCAAGAAGAGAAATATCCATTTATAGTACGGTTACCTTCATGACGGGTGAGTTGGTGAATCCCGTCATGTTGGTCATTCAATTAAAATGTGATTTCACATTCAATATTTGTCTATTGTCATTCATTAATAGTGATCTCACGTGCCACTTAGTCTGATTTACCTTCGCAGCTAATTCAGTTGGTGAATCCGTCATGTTGGTCATTGATAATCGCGAATTCACCGTATAATATTACGATTACCTTCATAGCGGTCGAGTTGGTGAATTAGTCATGTCGATCATTCAATGATACATTTCAAATCAATTTACTTTTATCACGATAATTTGGCTTATAGTTCAAATACATACACATGCATATGTGTGAAACCAAACATTCGAATAACAATAATTCAAAATCGATATAGTATATATACATATGTATATTCTGATAAACTCATAATCGATTATAAACACATTATGTCTTCATATCCTTTATTACCTTTTTCTGGTTATATATGATAATAATAATATATAACTTAACCATATTATGTGTTCATGACATATTACCCTTCATATTCGTATTCATGTTTCAGTTCGTTTTCATTTTCCACCATCATTCTGCTTTGTGAACACATTTATACATGTTGCATTTTCTATATTTTTCTTGTTTCATTGCTATTACACATGGCACTTCATGTACTTGTAAAGTATGATGTCCCTATGGAATCACACCTCATTCATGTATTCTCCTATATGAATCTACTTTGCTTAGAAAATGGAATCATTCAATCAGGATCTAATAAAACTAAAAAGTTATAGCATTTTCATGCCAAACTAGTCAATTCTGAATCTTACTTAGGACAGTTTATATGCTCATTTTCAGTGTCTTGACTCCATATTTGACACTTGTTCTTTGTACTCCTTTAAAGCTAAGGTGATAAGGGTTCTTCTCCAATTGGAATCACCCAAATCGAGACACTTAGAAACTCGAGTTATGTCCTAAACGGCCGGACCTCTATGTTTAAGCAGACCAAATTTGGCTTGAACATGGTCCCACTTTGAGTAAATTTTTGGGCCACATAGAATCATAATTTGAAGATACCTATTTCTGGATGTTTGGTTTTCCTTGAAGTCTAGTTTAATTAGCCACTTTAATCACTCAAATCGGATAAGAAATGAGCAAGTTATGGCTAAAATCTGGCTGGTCAAAAATAGAGCGAGGTGTCTGCCGGTATGTCGACCTATCTTAGAGTCGAGTTAGGATTGCAGGCACACATCTGGAATTACGGGTTTAAATTAATACCAGTCTACGATGTCATAAAAAATGCCCCGGAATGTGTGTTTTTCTCCCATTTTCCAATATGTTGATATTAAATCAACCCAATACTCCATAAACACGTCAAGACCACTCTAAATTCATCTTATAATCTCTTTTCTACTCAAATTATCATTCAATACATATCTTTCATCAAAACCTTTCATGATTTTCTCCCAAAAACAACTCTAATATGGGTCATAACCCATACACATACCAAATACAAGAATTTGTTAGGGTTTGTCTAACCCAAACTCCTTTACTTTGCAATTAAACCATGAATCCAACCTCAAAGGGAGGATTCCATGTTTTTCTTATGCCATTTGGGATTTTACCCACCTTACTCTCAATAATCTTTGGGTTAGGATGAAATCCTATCAAAACCCTAGAAAGAAATCAAATACCAACAAAAAACCCATGTTGGGATGAACTTTTATCAAACCCTAGGTTTGGGCAAGCTACTAATCATGCAATTGTATGGAAATTCATACAAGAGTTCATAGTTCCATACCAAAAATCCAAAGTTCCATACCTTTTTGGCCTTGCTTGAACTTCTCTCCTTCATCTTCTTCTTCTCTTCCTCTTCATCTTCTTCTTCTTCTCCCCTTCTCTTCTCTTCTACGGTTTTTGGCTCCCCTAAAAATGAGACCAATTTGGTCTTAAATCCCATTTTTAAGTTAAGGCCGTGTTGTGATCAAAACCATTTTGCTTTCAAGTTTCTCTAATTGCATCTTGGTCCCCACTTTTTCTCTCTTTATTTCTATTCCAACTTTCTCAAATCTCATAATGGCATATAAACTTCTTGATTTATGCCTTTAGTAATCTCAAGTGGTAAGACCACTTTACCCTTATCTTTCCATTTATGACACTAGGTCCTCAGTGGTAAATTACATATTTACCCATTTGCTCTCTTAGTAATTCAGGTTCCATCGTTTTATTTACGAAAAAATTCCATTTAGCTTTTAATATACCTAAACAAGTTCGGCGCTAGGGTATATTTCGGAATTACAAAAAGCGCCTGCGTATGCTCCACAAGACACATCGTGATTAGCTCCACCTCGTACACGGCGGCTGACCTCACCTTCTTCTCCTATTGAGCAAGCAATTCTGAATTTAAGCAAGGAATTATGAATTTAAGTAAGGTAGTAGGTACCTTTGTGGAGGAAAAAAAGGTGTTGAATGTTGAGCTATTCGGAAAATTGAGGCAGTGAGGCTGCTCAGCCAAAGAAAATAAAATGATATACATTGCCATCTCAACAAATATGACAACTTGCAAAGTTCCATTTCGGGTTGTCTAACCAACCGAGGGTCCTGAAAGGAAATTCCTTCTAGACACGGCAAAACCCAAGGGGAATGCATGAGATAGGCTCCGCCATTGATCCCAATACAAGAATTGATGAAGTCAAAGTAGTAGTAACATTGAGAAGTGGTAGAGAACTAAGACCAGCAGTCTCAGAACCAACTAAGAAAGCTCCCACAGTGGTTGAACCACTAGAGGAAGAACAACCAACAGGGGAAGAGGTAAAACACAGTGTACCCCCTCCTTTCCCACAGGCACTTCGAAAAAAGAAAAATTCAGTTAACCAAATTGAAATTCTAGAAGTACTACGGCAGGTGAAGGTTAACATCCCTCTTCTCGATATGATCAAGAAAGTCCCCACGTATGCAAAGTTTTTGAAGGACCTATACTTGCAGTAAAGAGGCTTTAATGTGAATAAAAGGCCTTTTTGGTAGTAGTGATACCATCATTGAGTGCAAGACTCCTGTGAAGTATAAAGATCAGGGGTTGTCCTACAATCTCAGTTAACATAGGCGGCACTTGTGTGGAAAAGGCATTGCTAGATTTGAGGGCAAGTGTTAATCTACGCCTTTCCATGTATAAACGGCTTGGCTGGAGTGAACTTAAGCGATACTATCCTTTGTCTCTAGCCAATAGGTCCGTGAAAATACCAAAGGGACAGTTGAAGATGTTTTGATTCGGGTGGACAAATTCTACTATCAAGTGGATTTTGTAGTGTAAATAGAACCCCGGTAGCGATAAAGGGAGCTAACCATGTGCCAATCATCTTGGGAAGGCCATTTTGGCTACTTCAATCGATCATTAATTGTTGGAATGGGGTGTCACGGTTAACCTTTGAAATATGACTATGAGCTCAATATCTTCCATCTTAGCAAAAGCACATGCGCAATAGGAGGATGACAATGAAGGGTTTGTCTGATAGAGGCCATCACTTGAAGAACAAGCAAATGAAATTTGCTTGTGCAAGATGTATTAACGGGGAGTTGGTTGGCAGTGTGAAGACCAGCCCGGGGCTTGAGAAAGTGAGCCTACTGCATTGGCAATGGAGAAGAAAGGTTGAAGTTTAACCTCTACTTACTGGAAGTGAGGAACATGGTCCTCAACAATTAGATCTTAAGCCCCTACCTATTGAATTGAAATATGCATTCTTGGGAGGAAAAATGCATTGTCCAGTAGTGATTTCTTCACTATTGAGCAATCTACAGGAGGTTAGTTTGCTTCAAATCCTCCACAGGAACAAGAAAGCAATCGGATGGAAGATTTCCGATTTGAAAGGCATCAGCCCGACCGTATGCACCATCATATCTATTTAGAAGAGGAATCTCGAGCGAGTTCGTGACCACGAGAGGAGACAGTCGCATATCTGAAGGTGATGCAGTGGAAATGTTGAAATTGCTACAATAGGCATCATATACCCCATATCCGATAGCTCTTGGGTAAGTCGACCAGTAGTACCCGAAGAAATCGGGGGGTTACTACGGTGCTCAATGAAGGAGGAAAATGCCTCTGGGACACTGCAAGGGATGGAGAATTGTGCATCGACTACGAGAAAGTGAATGAGGTGTGCGAGAAAGTCACTTTCCACACCTTTCATGGACTAGCTCCTAGAGAGTATCAAATTAGCCCTTCTCTTTGCTTTTAGATGGGTATTCCGGTTATTTCGGTCCGAGATCGTTAGATGTCGAGAAAAGACCAGCTTTCACTTGTCCTTTTGGTACACATATGCACATAGGAGGATGCCGCCCGATTACATCGATGCCCGGCCACTTTTCGGCGTTGTATGCTCAGTATTTTAGTGATATCGTGGAGCGTATTATAGGTTTATATGGATGACATAACAGTTCTGACCCCGATGAATACTAGTCCATTTAGGCTGTCCTCCACAGATGCATCGAAAAGAACCTAGTACTAAATTGGGAAAAATGCCATTTTATGGTAAATCAGGGCATAGTGTTGGGGCACATCATTTCCGAGAGAGGAATTGAAGTGGATAAGGCCAAGGTAGAATTGATCTTGAAATTGCCATCTCCTACTAATGTGAAGACAATGCCGCAATTCTTGGGACATGCAGGTTTTTATCGCAGGTTCATCCGAGACTTCTGAAAATAGCTAGTAGCTCTCTGAACTCCCTTGAAAAGATGCAAAGTTTGAATGGGATGTAGAATGCCAACAAAAGTTCGAGGAGCTTAAGGCATATTTGACTATAACACCCATTGTGAGAGCCCCTGATTGGCACTTGCCTTTTGAGGTAATGTGCGATGCTAGTGACCTTGCTGTCGGAGCGGTTCTCGGACCCAGAGAATAGAGAAAGCCGTATGTAATTGTATTATGTTCGTATTCAAGAGAAACTACACTACTACGGAGAAAGAATTGCTAGCGGTGGTCTATGCTTTAGATAAGTTCGATCTTATTTGATTGGAGTCGAGGATATTATGTCGTCAGGAGAAATATCTAATCCACCAAGCAAAATTCAAGGCTCGGCTTATTAGATGGGTTCTATTGCTACAAGGTTTAACATCAGTTAGAGATAAAGAGTGTGGAGAGCGTTGTGCCCATCATCTCGGATTAACCGCAACACAATGCCTGACCCTCCCGTATTTGATGAATTTCTGAGGAGTCTCTCTTGACGGTGAGTATGCACCATGGTATGTACATTGCCAATTGTTTGAAGTAACGGAGAGTTACCGGTGGAGTGGACAACCTGGGGATAAAGTTCTTTCATGCAAGGGTTCCATTTGTACTATTGGGAGGAGCGTATTTGTTCAAGTATTGTCTTAGATAAGATAATAAAGAAATGTGTCCAGGAAGAACGGGGAAGGAATTCTCAGCCATTGCCATGATAGTGCGTGTGGAGGGAATTTCGCTTCACAGAAAACAGCCATGAAAGGGTTGCATTCGGGCTTTTATTGGCCGTCATTGTTTAAGAATGCCTACACCATGTGCAAGCGATTAGTAATGATGCAAGGCGGGAAAGATTTCCCAGTCGTCACATGATGCCCTTGAACCCCATTTTATTAGTTGAATTGTTTGATGTATGGGGCATCGACTTCATGGGACCATTCCCTACTTCCTTCGGCTATGCCTCCATCCTTGTGAAATTGGACTACGTGCCCAAATGGGTTAAAGTAGTGCCATGCGGGTAGAGTGACCACAAGCGATCTTCAAAATTCTGAAGGAGAACATTTTCTTTGGGTCGGAGTTCCCAAGCAATTATCGTGATGGAGAGTTCTCACTTTGTAACAAACCCTTTGAGAACCTCTTATCCAAATATGGTGTTAAGCACAAAGGTAGCCACCCGTATCATCCTCAAACTAGTGAGGTCGAGTGGAGCTCGCCCGATAAAGAAATGAAGACCATCTGATGAAAGTCGTTAATTAGCAGGGGGTAGTCGTTGAGGCTTCTAGATTCATTGTGGGCATACAGAACAGCATACAAGACCATCCTCGGCATGTCCCCGTATCGCTTAGTTTATGGCAAGGCTTGCCATTTACTAGTAGAAATCGAATACAAGGCATGGTGGGCAATACGAAATTTGAACATGGATATGAGGCAAGGCTAGCCCTAAAAGTCATGAGATTGGCGAGTTAGAAGAGATGAGAAATGGCGCTACTTCAATTCCTAAATTGCAAAGGATGGCGAGAAGAAGTGGCATAGTCATTTCATAACTTAGAAGAACTTTCAATAAAGGGGATCAAGTCCTCCTGTATGATTCCAAGCTCTATCTATTTTCGGGCAAGCTCAAATCGTGATGGACGGGCCCATTTATCATCCATAAAGCATATCTGAATGGTTCGGTTGACCTTCGGCGAAGACAAGAAAGTATTCAAGGTTAACGAACGCGGTGAAGCCCTATCTTTGTTAAGCCACTCTGTGGAAGAAGGAGATTTCCTCCTTGATCCTCCATAGTGACGTCGAACCCTTTGAGTTGGTTTGGTCTCTCTTGAGACCAAGCTGCGGCTAAATTTGTTTTTCTTTTTGGTGATTTTAATTTAATTTAATTTAATTTTCTTATTTTATTTTTTTAGTATTTTTATTTTATCTTAGTTTTTAATTAAAACCTTCTTTGATATCATCAGCTTAATTTTTTTTTATTATTTTATTTTATTTTATTTATTTTATTTTTGTTTTTATTTTGGGAGAAATCTTTTGGAGCAAGAATGAGAATTTTTTGCTGCGATGGCGAAAATTCTTTGTGTGAACGTTTTGGCGTGAATGACCCTTCAGTTTCCTCGCAGGGCGGCTCTTTGGCTTCCGGGGGTCCTTTCATTTATCCATATGCACCATAAAAAGGACCCCCCTCCCATTCTCTTATACCCCTGCCGCACCCCTGCACCTCCCAGTATGACCACTGCACTTCTCCCATGCACACCCAGACGACCTCCTGCACGGCCGGAGCCGCCTCTATGTACTTGGCTGGAGCCAGTCCCGGCCCATGCTTGCCCGTTTGGCGCCTCGGTATCGGGTTGCCCGGTTTCGATAGCTAGCCTTCCGCCATGGTTTGCACGCGCGGAGGACATCGTTATAGACCCAGGGTTCATACCCGTACCCCTTCCAGAGATGGCATAGGCACTTAGGGCTCTGTGAGACCACTCTCCGGCTCGAGTGCGGGGCACCTCTACTTGTTTCCTGCTACAACCATGATGCGAGTCCGGTACTCTTGATATCCTGGGGAGCCTCGGGGTCTTTGAGCCCCCATCCGGACGATCTGATACCCTAGTGGGACCTCACCCCCTCTGCTTGTGCATCCACGGCCTCACGGGAGGAACAGCCTTCCCAGCGGGCCAGGCATCCCGGCTGAGGAGTCTTCATGTTGTTCTAGGCACAGGCCTTCGCGGTCTCGGTGCCTAAGGTCACCGCGCGATCCATGCGTCTCAATTATCCCTTGCTTGGATTAGGCGTCACTATTTCCTTTGTGACCCAGATACTCGGAATGTGGATTATTTGTGCAGGACTTTCATAAATCTATTATGATATACCCGGCATTAGCGGACCGCGGTTATGAGATTCTATGCGGTTGGTCCATAAGTATTCACTGTTGCCGTTTATGACTCAGAGGCAATTTTTCTATCCCCGGGTAGTTCTTGAGTTTTACCATACTATGACATCCCGGGGAGTGTCCAATCCTATGCAGCTTCATTTCAGTATAGATGGCCGTCTTTGAAGTCTTGCCAAACCGGATATCACTTCTTTGCTGCGGGCTGCACCGATAGTTACAGTAACTCGTGATTATCGTGGTGGCCTCACCCTACGCCTAGAGATGGTTCCCTCGCTTTGTCGAGATCTACGGCCGTGGGTCCATCCTTGTGCGGAAGTGGCTTCCTCATATATGCTCCTCACGGATCACGTGCCGATTCTGTCTGATTTCCGCTTTAGCATTATTTGCAGCGTAGAGGAGCTATTCTTTAGGCGCTTTATTGGATATATGAGGGGTTCTGGTTCAATCCAGCAGAGCTTATCATGACTGCCTTTCTTCACTTCGAAGAAAAGGTCCTCCTTGAGCTTTGACTCGTGTAGAGCTATTCCACTTTTGATGCGAGATTATTTATGCCATGTTAGAGCACCTTGGAGTTCGGAGGAACCACGTATTGACGTTAGCGAGTTGTCCTATGATTGTATCGCAGGCGGACCACTATCTATGCCACTCTCTTTTCTTTTCCACTAGCAGGAGGATGTCGTGGATGATTATGCGAGAGGACACGCCTGAGGGATGGCGGCTGTCCGATGGTGGAGGTGGAAAGGACCTCAGTTCCGGATTCATCCCCTCCCCAGTTCGCCTCCTACTTTGCCTCGGCTCCTCCACGGGAATTTGCGGGCTGTCCTCCATGTCCGCGGCCTCCCGTCGAGCACATCCACATCACTTCTAGGGATTTGTGGGCAGTATGGATCTTTGTCGCACCACTAACGCCATACGCGCATCTTTACCGCGGCTTCTCGGACGGCATTGGCCGGCGGATGGCCGCGCCAAGGTCCTCTTGCAGAATCAGCTATTCTTCTTCGGATATAGGCCACCTCGGTCTCACCGGTTCCGTGATAGCACCTACTCTGACCCATCATGGGTAGTATGCGTGTCGGCTTCATGCGCTTCTTTGGATGTGCTCGTGCTGCTTGTGGTGCGATCATGGCTTCTACACCACGGTAGCGGTGAGGAGAGTCGCACTTCTCTAGCTTTCCGATCCCTACCCAGTGAGGACACAATGATGCTTTGGTTGGGGGAGAGTTAGCGTCGGAAGTGGCATTTATCATACTTATGTTTTGTTTTGTTTTATACTTGTGTTGTTTTAGTTTTATCAACTGCCTACTTGTCTTGTATGGGACTATTTGTTAGTATGTATTAGCCAATAGTAGGCAATGGTTTATTTTGCTTAGCTCAGTATTGTGTTAAGCTATTATAAGCTTGTACTAGCCTTTTTGATTATATTAAAAACTTTATAGCAGTATTTGCGTTTTCTATTTTAGCACCCACATTTATTTTATTTTATTTAATTAACTTTTGTATATGCATAATGTTTAGCCTTGCAATTTGATGAACTTAAGCCTTTCCTAATGGTGTCAGTGTTAGAAAGGTCCTATGCGAGTTGAGTGGTTGACTAGTCAAATTCTTGTTATGTTTAACTTTGTCTCTTCCGCCTTTATTAACCACACAGAAACACGTTAGGTCACCGATGATAGGCTAAGAAACAACCACAAAAACCCCCTCTTCTGATGCAAACCCTTTCCTAATTATCGTTTACTCCCTTGAATAGGTGCGGACCCCCATGCAAGAAGGCCAATGTGTCTTCAAAATAAAAGAAGAGAAAAGAAAAGCAAAAAGAAAGAAAAGAATAGACCAGAATCACATTGCTGCCTTGAAACAGGGGCACGGTCGAGGGGTTTATGGCGCAGCCTTTAAACCCCGATGCCCTAAGCCGGTAGTTGGGAGACACCAGACTTAGTGTTCGCTACGGGTGGATGGCGGAGTTTAAGCGGTTCAGTAGTCTTTGGAGGCTCAAAATCATTGAGAAGTCAGAGTGAAACCTATAGATTTTGTGGTCGAAAGATCCTCATGACTTGATGCCTAAACCTTCTTTGGGTTGGGAATTAGTCGGTTAATCCACGTTACGGACCTTAGTTGAGTCGAACCTCGGCATTGCACCTACAAGCGCCACGAAAGATTGTGTAATAAAGGAAGCAGGTCCACGATCTATTTAGGTTGGTTAACATCTGAGGTTATGACATTAGCTCGGTTGGGAGCGTACGGTTCGTAGTTTATGATTAAGACACGATCAAACAAACCCAGTAGCTTTGTAGAAGAGCACAGTTCATGCCTCGGAGGGCTTGTTGGTCGATCAACGGTATAGTTTTCATTCTTTGAGATGGTTATTAGTTTAGGTTTTAGTGATTCTCATCATGAAGCTATGCATTACTTGTCTGAGCCTTTTTGACCTCCATGTTTTTGTTCTCTACTTGTTGATTACTTTTGGCATTGCTACGGGACTAGCAGTAATGTCGGTTGAGAGTGTGATTACTACCCAAAAGTGCTATTTGAACCCCTATTTAAGATGAGTTAAGTACTTTGTGTACTAATCATTATTAGTTAAGCCAGGCGACACGTGTAGGTCCCTTTGGTACTAATGATTGTATTTCGAGGCTGTTTGTGGTAGTTTTTGCAGGTATCAGAAACCTATTCTATCATATCAAGCTAGGCATATCAAAGTTGAGCTGATTTACGTTGAGTTTGTATGATTTTTCTTCGATTGCATCAAGCCAGGAATGAAGGAAGTGCAGAGCGGGAGCAGGGGTGGGATTGGGAGTTATTTATAGTGGTGAATTTCGCTACAATAAGCCAATTTTAAGCTATGTATATAGTTCGCTACATAGTGAATTTTCGCTGTGTAGCGAATTAACCTAGCCAATTTCACTATTAAATTCTGTTCCTGTTTTTGTGTACAAAGCGACCGGGTTTTGGTTTTTCCATCTCTGCCCTCACTACATGGTGTCTGGATTTGGATAGATTGGTATTCACCTGTTTGTAAGGCTAAGCCAATTCCCTGAACAATTTGTAACCTAACTTTTCATTAAAGGCATTTCCATTCACAGATTTGTTTCGGCCCTCATTTTCTCTCTTCTCTCTCCTCTTTCTCTGCAGCTTTCTAGGTAACCCAGACACCCTTTGAGGATGACAACTCAAAGGATGTTTGGCTACTAAAGCCTCTAAACCTTAGAGGGTTCTTTGAGTAAGGTTGATAAGGTTTGCAAGTGTTCCTCTGTATTTCACGAAGCAGGTACTGCGTATTTATGTTTCAAACTTTCAAAACTAGGTTTAAAAGCTATTTGATGTACTTTCATTGGTCAATACTTGGCAAGCTTTTAGGGTTCAGTGTATTCTTAGTGGTAGATACACTGACATCCATTAGTTGTCATTTACGAGCCATCGAATGTAGGTTAAATGCTAGATTTCAACTTCAGGAACATTTAATGCTCAGTAAATGCTGTGTTTCAAGAGAAATGGTACCGGGTTAGTCTTTAAGTTAAACAAAGATCCGGTTTTGGAAATGACTATAGGTCATCTTCCACAATGCGAGAAATAACCCGAGACACCTTTGCACCCTTTCATACCAACTAGTGACCTAGCTTCAAGGACTTCTTTACATTTTATTTAGTGCCTTGATTAGCATAGTAAAAACAACCACTATTTTTGTACAAATCCAAAATCCAAACAAAAGCCTCACCATTTTGATTCATTACACAAATCATTTGTAAGAAGAAAACCCATCCCTGTGTTCGATCCTAGAGTCGCTATACTGCAGTAGTTATGCTACGGCAGTAGGAGTAATTTAGGTTATAAATTTTGTTGATCCGGAACCCTACTGTGGCACGAATCAACACTCGCTCCTTTTAACTAATCGAAGAGATCTTCAATTCTCGACAACAAATATTTATTTTTCACGGTTACCTTATTTATTTGCCAATAATCAATGCACATTTGGAGAGTGTCATCTTTCTTTTTGACAAACAAAACTGGCTCACCCCAGGGTGAAACACTAGGTCGGACAAATCCCTTGTCCAATAGCTCTTGTAATTGAGTCTTCAACTCTTTTAGTTCAGTTGGAGCCATACATTAGGGTGCCCTAGAAATAGGAGTTGTTCCATGTAAAACTTCAATAGCCAGATCTACTTCTCTTTCGGGTGGTAAACCCGGTAATTCCTCGGGAAACACATTAGGAAATTCCTTTATCACTGGAATATCTTCCAAATTTACCTGTCCCCTCTTAGAGTCAAGCACCAAGGCCAAAAATGCTTCACAACCTTTTCTAAGAAAACGCCGGGCTTCCATAGTGGAAATTACATTTGACACTAATCTAGATCGGATACCATGTACAATTACCTCTGACAAGTTAGAACATTTAAGCACTACTATTTTCTTATCACAATAAACTATAGCCCGATGTTTGGATAACCAATCCATCCTTAATATCAAGTCAAACTTGTGAAAAGGAAATGCAATTAGATCAATAGAGAACTCTCTGCTTTGTCTATTTTGTGTGCTGAAATTATTAAGCGTATGGCGATGTAAATCAAGCATTATATCACCATGGTGTCCACGGGTCATTTCCGCGAGGAGTGGTTCCTAGATGATCCTTCAAGGAATGCTATCGATACAGATATTATAAATCTGATCAAAATCTACTGGGGTTTTGGTTGATTAATTTGTTAACCGATTGACTTAAACTATTTTAAAAAGAGAAGGGCGAATGGTAGGATCCTAAAGTTTCCACTCTTCTCCAACTAGGTAACACTCACCTCTCACTTACGTTCTCATCCATTGATGAATGGTCTTTGATGGGGGATATAACTTTAAAAGCTTTTGTAAGACAAATAATAAATGAAGGATATCAAACGTTTGCTTAGACAATTTGATTAGACTCTTAGGTTGCATTTGAGATCAAGCACAACGTGTACCAAGAATCTCTCGTTCACACGTTGTCAAGAAGATGACAAACTAAGGTTTTATAAGAATTTTAGCAAGATTTTAATATCATACAAATCCCATTGAAGCATAATAGAGGGAGGCGAGTCTTTGTTACCTTGAAGGGGATGAGTTTCCGTTAGAACCACTATCATAGAGTTTAGAACTCCATTAAAGCGGGGGAATTGATTCATAAATGCTTTGGAACAATAATATTAAATGTGAATTGAGAAATATCACTTCAATTGCAAAGTTGAAATATAAAAAACGCAGAGTTCCTTCAACGAGTACCAAGTTATAAAACCGATTGAAAGATTACAAATGTTCAAAACCAGGAACGAGAAGAAACTAGCTATTATACTCTAGAAAACCCTAGAAAATATGAGAAAAACTCCAAAAGTGAGAGCCCAAACCCTAGAACACCAACTTTCTTAATTATGCCCTAAAGTGGGCTTAAATACAATCCACATTAGTGATCTCGAAGTGGAAACCAAAAGACGAGCGTGCCCTTGCACCAAGATCGAAACTCCTCTTAAATCTTGCAAAGATCACATTTCAGTACCGGTACCAGTTAGTGTGATGCAGTGCAAACCTCCTTTGGTTCTCAAGCGCACTTTGTACCGGTACCTGCGATTTGGTACCAGTACCAAGACTCACTTTGGATCTTAGCGTATGTAGATGCAAGTACCACCTGAATTAGTGCCGGTACAGTATCTCCATAATTGCCCTGACCGCTTCATAGCTGCCGGGGCCTCGCGACAGCGCCTGGAATCGATGGCGATGATCTGTAGTTGTCCTCTGAAACCCAAACAGCTATGAGTGTGCACAGAACATCGAACAACACACACGCATAAAGGATAGAAAGGTCAAAGCATCATTCTACACAAGAGTAAACAAAACATGAAATTGAGGCTTAAAAACCTATATAAATGTTGCACTTTTATATATCCAACACACCCCCTAACCTACATCTTGCTATCCCTAGCAGGATTTGAACTAGTAACACCTACCGACTACGAGGCTCAACAAAGTGCACTAAGGAGCAGTCAAGCATAGCAAGATTCCCAAAAAGAGCAAACATGAACATAGTACTATAACTTAACAGAATCTGCAACGACTTGAACTTTAATGAGCACCAATAGTCCCAAGTGTAGTGGACAAATAACAAACTTTTACAAAACAAAGATTCTCATATAAGGGATCACAGATACTGAAATCAGAATGCCATGAAATCACCAAACTGGAATGAACTTCATTAAAAATATAAACATTTAACTACAACCAAGCAATCTAACATGCGTAGAATTCGTGAACACCTACATAACTAAAATAAAGGTCTTTTAAGTTTGTAATGACCATGGGTTACACAAATAGGGTTCTGAGGATACAAAATGGTGTTGGCATGACATGGTAGAGTCTCACACTTGATTAATGACCATCACATTCCTAACACAAGATACCTTACTCTTGCTTCCCTCCTCTCCATGAGGAAAATGTCTTCGATACACGGGCATCCAACATCGGGAATCCTTCTAAGTCGGGGCGGGGTCATCTACAACTTACAGGCTCCTCGTAGAATGTGACTCTCGAGGCTTGGAGCACAGTGGTGCTTAGTTTTCTTAGGATGCATTTAAGCCATTCTTTTATTCTGCGCTCCATCATAACAAGGAGATGTACTCAATGAACCGGGGGTAGAAGATGATGATGGCCCGAATGTAGGAGGAGGATGTCTTTATTGAGACCTTGTGGAAGCGGCTCGGCCTTTTGCTTCTATGATGCTTGTGATGGGCCCCAACCTAGGAAGAACTCTTTTTTCTCTGCTAAGACCCCTTATCCTGGCAGCTTCCACCAAGTTTGTAACTAAGGTCGTGAAGGGGACACTGTTCTCAGTGTGGACTCAATCCTCATTACACACCATATCACCAAAGCATAATCAATAACCTTCCCATTCATTACCTCATACAGGAACTGAATTTCCTCCTTGCTTGGTAGCTTCTCCTTTCCTTTTGGTTCGATGTGAATGACCTTATTCATTAATGCATATTCAGGATTTAATTTCCTCGAAGTAAACTCTTTGCGCATAAAACCCCCCACAGGTACTGGGTTAGTGCACATGGTGTTTGCGAACAAATCTGCATCAAACCTTGTAATAGCCCTGAGTGGGTAAGGCCTGTCATGGGTGCCAGGGTGAGCGTAATGCAGCGATCTAGCAATCAAATCAGGGCTGACCAGTAGTTGCTTCCTCGAGACTGTAGTCTCCAAAAGGGAATCCACATTCAGATTTTCCCTCAAGTTAGAGTAAAATTCCCTGACGATGGACGATAGATAGCCTTTTACTTCCTCACCAATAAACTGCAAATTCTGATCATGAATAACTGCACGAATAGGATGAGTAAAAAGAAATGTTTCAATTTTCATTCCCCGTTCACAGTGGAAACCTCGTCTTTCAACTAACTGAACCTACTTTTCTCGCTCGGATTCCGGGGATTTAGCAAACATAGCCTCAATCTCTTCATCTTTGCTTTCACTTTCTTCCTCGCTTTCCAATGAATGCCTTCCCTTTATCCTTTTTCACAGTTTGCGACGTATCGGCCTTTACGTGCAACGGCTCGGCTCCATAGAAGAGTGGTGGCCTTTCTGTCCTGTGTTCTTTGATCTCATATAGATATGGCCAAGATGAAATCTTTGCAGAGCGACCCACACACACACAAAAATCTCCCCTGACCATCTCGAGGTGTGGACTCACTCTCCCACGTCATTTCAGCTTCCCTTCTGAACATCCCTTCATGGTAGACGCACCAACCATCCAAGAACAAAAAGCCACAACCCCAAGCTAACCAAAATAATCCATACCAACCATAGTGCAAAACAAATCAGATTGCTCAAGCTTTGAGGACGAGAATCACTTACCCACACGGTTCCACACTTTCAAGCTTTGCATGCGAAGAACTATTAATGCCCCGGGTAGGATTGATGGTGAAGCTCGAGGAACCTGTTTGAATTAGGGTTTGATTTTGGTGAGAAGAGAGGTTAGGGTTAGGGTGTTTCTTATATAGGAGTTGAAGGGGGAGATGAATGAGTTCAAAAAATGAGGGGGAGAGCTTTCAGTGGCGAAAGCGTGTAGTCACAGGGTACCAATATCTTTATTGTTGCTTTTATCATTATAGGTACTAGTATGGATTAGTGCGGTACCGGTACCACTTTGGTACTGCCACTTTTTATCTCCTTTGGTACCGGTACCAATTAGTGTTGTACTAGTACCCTGCTGCAAAAATTCTAGAATTCATTACTTTTTGGATTTCAATGTACACTCACTTCTTTCACTGCTTCAACTCCCCCCCAAACTGAATTATGCTTGCTGAATTGTATTCTAAACTCCCTTGGCACCTTCATACTTACTTTGGAACCATCCTTACTCAAAGTGATTAAGAATCCTAAGGTTTGGACAGAATTGGAAACTCAAGGCTCAACAAGGGTTCAAATGATGACTCAGCATGATTTAGAAGTTTAGAAGATAAAATATGGCCAAAAATCATCTTTCAACTACGTATGGATGTTCCACAAAGAATAAGATGCATGCATTTGACATGGGAATGCTAAAATGCGTGGGTTTGAGTAATAATCAAGAAAAATGAGCTTGGGAAGAACTAGGTGACTTATTGTAAATTATGAGCGAGAATGATACAAATCAAGATTGACTGGAATGAAAGGTGAGTTAATATAGTCCAAATATATGAAAAAGGGTTGTGCATGCTTGTTATTGTGTATGTGCGGTGAAGCTATAGAGTTCATACATAGGTCATGCGGCCGCTGGCTAAGGTTAAGTACCATTACTTAAAATGAAAATCGAAAAAAATGCATGCGATTAGCCCCCAAGACACGAATTAAACCCAACATCATGCATAAATGGCTCTAAACACTAGTGTATGCCCACCCCACCGATCGCATTCCCTCAATGCATTGAAGGATACACACCACAGACTATAAGAAAGGGCAAAAAATACTGGTTGCCATTGGAGAAAAGAGGTAATGTTACGTAAGGGTCATACTCTCCTTTATGACAAAAAAAAAAAAGAAAAAAAAAAGAATTAAATGAATAACGCGTAAAGAAAAGCTATATACAAAGGGTAAGACAAATATTACGCTGAAGGGACATCTCGGTAGACCGGATCTACCATTTCCTCAATACTCTCCTAGCGGTCAAAGTTCTCCAGGAATGGCTTTAAGCGCTGACCATTGACTTTAAAGAGTTTCCCATTTTCCGGATTCTCAATCTCCACTGCACCATATGGGTGAACAATCTTGACTATGAAAGGCCCAGTCCATCTAGAATGGAGTTTACCTGGAAAGATGTGTAATCGAGAGCTGTATAGTAGTACCTTATGGTGAGATTCAAAGGTCTTCCTTACGATGTTCTTGTCATGGAAGAGCTTGACCTTCTCTTTGTAAATTCTCAAGCTCTCATAAATTCCTTTCAATTCATCGAGCTGCGTTATCTGACATTCATTTGTTTACCTTATAGCCAAATCAAAATTAAGAGTTTTAATGACCCAATATGCTCTGTGCTCCATTTCCACTGAGAGGTGACATGCCTTGACATAAACTA
The DNA here is from genome assembly GCA_016808115.1 of Tetrastigma voinierianum. Classification (NCBI taxonomy): domain Eukaryota; kingdom Viridiplantae; phylum Streptophyta; class Magnoliopsida; order Vitales; family Vitaceae; genus Tetrastigma; species Tetrastigma voinierianum. Next base: position 369,163 of record JAEQBH010000206.1, on the reverse strand, counting down.
ACCTATAGGGAGACATACCAAGAATAGTTTTAAAAGCGGTATGGTAGGTCCAAAGAGCATCAGTTAGTCGAAGAGACCAATCTTTGCGATTAGGGTTAACCGTCTTTACCAAAATGTGTTTGATCCCCCTATTGGCTAGTTCGGCTTGACCATTGGTCTGTGGGTGGTAAGCCGTGGAAACTTTGTGTGTGACTCCATACTTTTTTAACAGATTTTCAAAAGGTCGATTACAAAAATGTAGCCCACCATCACTAATGATTGCACGAGGCATTCCAAAGCGAGAAAAAAAATATGTTCTTTCAAAAATTTCAAAACAACCTTGTGGTTATTAGTTCTTGTTGGAATAGTATCGCGCCCAGAAACATGTCAGCCCTTGATAAAATGTAAAGGTACCCACATGAGGGGGGGGGGGGGGGTGGTGGGGTGAAGGACCCATGAAGTTTAAACCCCATCAATCGAAAATCTCAATAATTAAAATAGGTGTAAGAGGCATCATGTTCCTTTTTGTGATCCCTCCTAGTTGTTGGCACTAAGCACAGGTTTTGCAAAAGTCAAAGCAATCTTTAAAAAGAGTGGGCCAATAAAAACCGGCTTGTAGGATTTTATTATCCGTTTTTCTTACGAAGAAATGCCCTTCACAAGCTTCAAAGTGACAAAAGGTGAGTACCCCAATTTGATCGTCATTGGATACACACCTTCTCATCAATTGATCAGGACAATATTTAAACAAGTATGGGTCATCAAAATATTATTTTTTTATGTCCACCAAAAATTTCCTCTTTTGATGAGAGGTCTATTGGGATGGAATTTGTCCTATCACTAGATAATTTACTATGTCCACATACCATGGGCAATGGATAAGAGTAAAAAGTTGCTCATTAGGGAAAGTGTCGCCTATGGGCACACCTTCAGAAGTTGTCTCTGAAACTAAACGAGAAAGGTGGTCAGCTACCACATTCTCGACTCCCTTCTTATCCTCAATGGTCAGATTAAATTCTTGACAGAGTAAAATTCACCTAGTTAGACGAGGCTTAGTATCCTGCAGAGCAAGTCTTATTTGCGTCGATGAAAATGGATTACGGGAGACCCTACAATGTAAGACTTGAACTTTTCACAAGTGAACTTCTGACAGAACTCTTTTTCTGTAGTTGTATAATTGGACTGAGCGGAGTCTAGAGTCTTGCTGGCATAATAGATCACAAACGCTTTTTTATCTTCCCTTTTCCCTAATACTGCCCCTATGGCATAATCGCTAGTGTTGCACATGATCTCAAAGAGGAGGTCCCAATTAGGGGATCGCATAATAGGAGGTGACACTAACATAGTTTTCAATTTATCAAAGGCCGCCTCACATGCCTGTGACCATTCAAAAGTGACAACCTTGGCAAGAAAATTTCACAAAGGACTTGTTATGGCACTAAAATCTCTTATGAACCTCCTATAAAATCCTGCATGACCTAGGAATGACCGTATATCCTTGCCACACTTAGGAGTGGGTAAGTTGGAGATCAACTCAATTTTCCTTTATCTACCTTTATTCCTTCTCTTGACACTATGTGTCCTAGTACAATCCCTTGTGTTACATGAAGTGACACTTCTCCCAGTTCAGCTCTAAATTCTTCTCCTTACATCTTTCCAATACTCTCTTTAAATTTTCCAGAGATCCCTCATATGAATCTCCAAAAACAGAGAAATCGTCCATGAAAATCTCTAATATATGTTCTATCATATCACTAAAAATCCCCATCATGCACCGTTAGAAGGTCCTTGGTGCATTACATAATCCGAAGGCATTTTACTGAAGGCAAATGTACTAAAAGGGCAAGTGAACGTGGTTTTTCTCACGATCTTCTGAGAAATTTATCTTAATTTGATTATACCAAAGTACCCTATAAAAAACAATAGGGTGCATTGCCTACTGACTCTCCGACATTTTGTCCCGCAAGGTAGAGGAAATGATCTTTTCTAATTGCAACATTAAGTTTCCTATGGTCTATGCACCCTCAATCTGTTGGTGACTCGAGTGAATGGCTCATTTGTTCATTTGCTACCCGGTGACCTAGTTTAACTTCTGAGCTACTTGGGTTGGATTGCCCACTTGCTATCTGCAATAGGGTAAATAACACCTACATCCAGTAGTTTTAAAACTCTTTCTTGACAACTTCTTTCATGACTGGGTTTAGCCTTCGTTGTTTTATGGCAGTTTGATGGGTTCTCAATATCTTCAGAAGTTTATTCTCTTGATCTGGCTCTAAAAAGGAGGATATGATTATCGAGAACGTATATTCTACCCCTAGGAATGCATAGTTGATATGCGATGATAAGGGTTTCAATTCAAGCTTAGGTGGCTTCTCTTCCGAAGGTAATACTCTGTCCTTAATTGGTGGCAATTTTTCAAATGCAGTTCCTGTTGCCTCCATTACCTCATTATTAACTCCAGTGTAGATCACGAAACTCCAATTCGGATGTGATTACCTCCTCAACACAACTTGGGCTTACTGTAAACGAAGACTTGAGAGATTAAATGCGCGCAAACATGATCTACATAGTTATGCTGTGATTACATCATATTTACCTCACGGACATCCTCATCATCTCTATCTCATGATAACATTGAAGATGTTCAGATTAACAGTCATGTTACCAAAAGATAACGTCATTAATCCTCCCCTAATTGTATAATGGCATTAGCGAGTGGCGAGAGGGCTACGAGAATCCTTTGGAAAGCAGAGTCCCTTGATTCACCCACGGGTTGAGTGTCAGCAACAACAAATCCATGGGAAAGTAAAGACTTGTCTACTTGCACCAATACATCTTTTCACTATACCTCACAAGAGATTTTCACTATGGTCGGCTAGTTGAAGGGTGATATTAGTAGTCTAACTCTCTAACCCACCCCAGCTCGACATATAGCAGTATGGCGACAAATTAACACTTGCTCCCGAGTCCACTAAAGCATGTCCTAATTTGGGTTTCCACCACTATGTAAAATGAGTAGGGCTTCATCAGATCCTGTATTTCGAGGGCAAGTTATTCCTAATCAAAGAGGTGGATTGTTCAGTTATAAATGCATCCTTGTTGACACCTAACTTTCTTTTCATAGTACACAAGTCTTTCAAGAACTTGGCATGTGACGGAATTTGCTTTATGGCATCCAACAAGGGGCTTGAATAACTCGTAGATTTCAGAATGATTGTTCAATTTCTTAAGGGCTCTCAACCTATGAGGTGCATGGGCGGGAGAGGGCACGGGTAGCTTTTTCACAATTTACGGCTCGACGCCAGCGGCATCATCCACAGGAACATGATGCTTATCAAACACATCATCATCCTTGATGGTTCATTTGAAAATCTTTGTTTCTTTGGAGAACTCTTTAGGTTGAATGGTTTTATCAATTGTTTTTCCACTTCGAAGAGTGGTAATATCCTTGCAATGTTCAAAAGTTACATCATTTGGACTTGAGATTCCAACACTATTTTGACCTTGAGGGTTTTGGATGGTCTGAGAAGGGAGTTTCCCTTTTTCTTGTTGAAAATTGCCCATAGAAGAGGTCAACTTAGTGATTTGGGATCTCACATCATTTAAGGCTGTTCGAAATTCAGTGTTGGTGGATTGTTGAGCCTGGATAAATTGTGTTACAATGTCCTTCAAACTTCTCTTATGTGGAGGTTGGTAAAGCTATTGATTTTGATTCCCTTGAGAAGAGGGGTGAAAACCTTGGTTAGGATTCGTAGGAAATCCTTAAGGACCTTGATTTTGGAATTGTGGGTCTTGATTTGAAAAGCCTTGGTTTTGGGATTACGGCCTTGATTTATTTGGAAATGGTTTTAGCCTCCCTCATTCTTCGACTAAAATTTGGGTTCTTACTCCGCTCGGATTATAGTGTCAGGAGTATGGAGAGTTGAAGGGCTTCTGCAGTAATTAAGAACATTAAGCACTTGCTCTGTGGATTACTCCCTTGACTTGAGGAAGGTTAGGGCAGTTAATGGTTGAATGAGTGGGGTCATCACAAATGATGCAAACTCATCCACTCGGGATCCATGACGCAGAAGGTACCTTGATATAATGACCACCTTGATGATATTTTCAATTCAATGGCCTTTGCTTCCTAGTTAAATTATTTCATTTGACTTCTTAGTCATCATTCTCTCTTCGTGATGTATTCTCCTCTTGTAGGTGTACTATGCACTTTAGCGGTATCTGAGGGAGTATTAGTATAAGTTCCGGCCCATTTTTCTACTATTGTATCAAAAAATTACATAGCCTCCCTTGCGCTTTTCTCATAGAACTCCCCCGCACACATCATTTGGATGTATTGTTTGTTATTTAGGGAAAGTCCTTGGTGAAAGTATGCAACGATTTGTCCAACATCCAAACCATGATGAGGGGGAGCGTGGAGGAGGTCCTTATATCTTTCCAATACAATAGCAAAAGGTTCACTTGGTTTTTTAGAAAAGTTTTGGATTGCTCGCATGAGTGCATTAGTGCGTCCCTGAGGGAAGAATTTGTTCAGAAATTCATTTTGCATGTCTTCCCAGTGAAAATGATTAGAGCAAGTGAAACCATATTTTGGCCTTTTCTTTTAGAGAGAATGGGAATAAAACCATACGGATTATATGGAGGGGCGATCCTGTAGAAAGGAAAGCACTGCAAACACCCTCAAAATCTCTCATGAATGAATAGGGGTTCTCAGGATTGACCCCTTGATACACAAGGAGAAGACGAATCATATCCGACTTCATAAGGAATTGGTTAGCCTCTTCAGGTAGGCGAATACATGAGTTTGTTGTGGATCTTTGAGGTTGCAGAGGAGATCTCGAAGGTTCTTCCAAATTAGGTAAAGGCGAGAGGCTTAGTATTGATTATCTTTGAAAATTAATGTTTCCTCCTGCTTGTGGGAGTTGCCGGCGCCTCAACACCATCTCCTTATCATGGAGGCTCATAGGGTCTTTGTGGGCTACTAGGTAACCCTTGGTCATTTGGATTAAAACGAGTTTGTTGATTTTTGGGATGTTCCATTTGAGGATTAGGGTTCTCTTGAAACAAACGTCTTACTATGGAATCTTCAAGATGTCTTTGAGGTATAACTCTTACAAGTCGGTGTTGCTCATCACGAGCCCAAATCGACATGCACTAATATTAACCCAACTGGATAGGTATCCACTTATATTATCTACAAAAAGAATTACAAGAAAAAGGTAGAGAACGTACTAGATTTGCAATGCAATTGCAAATTACCACTAGCTCTCTCTGGATCGACTAGAGTGCTCACCACTCCTCGGCAACGGCACCAAAAATTCTTTGTCTATTTCGTGTTCTGAAATTATTCCCAAGCGTGGGCCCGATGTGAATCAAGCATTATAATGCTATACAGTCACAGGTCATTTCCACAGGGTGGTTCCCCCAGATGATCACTTGGGGTTACTATCCGATGAATGTCTGATAGAAGTAAAATATAGGGGGTTTTGGTTGATTAATTTGTTAACCGATTGACTTAAACTATTTTAAAATGAGAAGGGCGAATGGTAGGATCCTAACGTTTCCAATCTTCTCTAACTAGGTAACACTCACCTCTCACTTACATTCTCATCCATTGATGAATGGTCTTTGATGGGATATAGCACAAAGCTTTTGTAAGACAAAGAACCATTAGAAGGATATCAAGCGTTTGCTCTCGGGCGGTTGGTGGAGCTCTTGGTTGCATTGGATCAAAGCTGGCGTGCGAAGAACCTCTCGTTCACCACGTTGTCGAGAAAATTTTCAAACTAAGGTTTTATAAAATTTTAGAAAGTGTTTAATATACAAATCCCGACTGAAACGCCACTTGAGGGATGAGTCTTTGATACCTTGAAGGGGATGAGTTTCCACCATTAGAACTTATCATAGAGGTTTAGAACTCCATTAAAACTAAGAATTGATTCATAAATGCTGGAACAATAATATTAAATGTGAATTGAGAAATATCACTTCAATTGCAAAGTTGAAATATAAAACACGAGTTCCCTCACTTGAGTACCAAGTTATAAAACCGATTGAAGATTCTGAATGTTTCAAAACCCCGGGAACGAGAAGAAACTAACTACTATACTCTAGAAAACCCTAGAAAATATGAGAAAAACTCCAAAAGTGAGAGCCCAAACCGTAGAACACCAACTTTCTTAATTATGCCCTAAAGTGGGCTTAAATACAATCCACATTAGTGATCTCGAAGTGGAAATCAAAAGACGAGAGTGCCCTTGCACCAAGATTGAAACTCCTCTTAAATCTTGCAAAGATCACATTTAGGTCACCAGGTGCTAGTTGGTGGCGGTATCGGTGCGAAGCCTCCAACTGGTTCTGTGGCAGCCCAGGTCAGATGCCACAGCGATTTGGTACCGGTACCAGCCCTTAGGATCTTGGCTGTAATGTAGATGCCGGTACGATGTCTCCATAATTGCCCGACTTCCTTCATAGCTGTTGGGGCCTCGACGGTAGCGCAGATCCCGATGGTGATGATGTGTGGGTTGTCCTTTGGAACCCCGAGCCGCTACGAAAATGTGCACGGAACTTGTCGAGCGACACCTGCAGCACAAAAATAGTAGAAGGTCAAAGCACCTATTACTGCACAAGGTAAGCAAAACATGAATTTGGGGCTTAAAAACACATATAAATGTCGCACTTTTATGTGTCCAACCTCTTATCTGGATCCTTTGGGGACGAGTTCATACACTCGGTTGACCACGACCTTTGTGCCTGGGGACTAATAACATGCATGTCATATGCCAATTGCTCTACTAGTATGGCGTTTATCAAACAAGTGCTCGGTGCGGACATAAGAATGTGTAGAACCAGGATTTATCAAAGCATGCATTTCAATGTCATAGAGAAAAAAAATACCAGCTATAACCCCTGGTGTATCCTAATCTTCACTAGTCCTCATAGCATAGGCTCGGGCTGGGACTGTAATGTTAGGGCGATTTACTATTTCTAATGCAATACTTCTTTTATGCTGCCCTGAACTACCTTGCCCTCTACCCTTATCACGAGTTGGTGGAGGTACATTTGATCCTCCTTTACTACTTCCTTGAGGATTTCTAGAAGTTCCAGATCCTCGCGGATAGTTCACTATATGATGGTCTGTGCTTCCACATTGAAAGCAACCCCTAGTTATCCGTCTGCAAGTACCAGAATGATATTGTGGCAGTGCGGGCATTCAAGTCTTTCCTCTTGTTTGATTGAAGTGTCCTTACAGGAACTCGGTATCATCGTAGGTCCTTGCCTTTTACCTTTAGTAGTAGAACTATCTACTGATTCAACTTGAGACTTTCTAATTCTTTTACCTTAGGAGGAACTACCCCTAGATAACTTTCTCTTTGTTTTTCTTTCCCAACTCATCATTTCAGATTTCTCAATTTTCATAGCCGCTTACACCAGCTGATAGAAATTCACCACTTGTAATGATGTAACAGCCATGAGGTATCTTTTTATAAACTCCTTTAGGCCATCTCAAATTGTCTACATCAGGAAGGTTTCGATGAAGCGGATTGCAGTGCATACTTATTGAGGCGCTAAACTCTTTCTCATACTCATACATTGTAGATACCCTTGTTGATTAAATTGCTTTCATTTGGTATCTTTGTAATCATCGGTGACATACTTCGTTTGAAACTCTTGGACAAAGAAATCCCATGTAATTGGGTCTGGAAGTAGTGGATTTCTTAGAACTAACTTCCACCAATCATAAGCTGCACCTTGTAGAAGTGAGACCGCACATTTGATCGTTTGTTCAAGGGGACATTTCATTTCGTCCAAAGCCCTTTGCAGTTTCTCCAGCCAAAACTTAGTTTTATCTGACTCTTCCAGACTTGTACCATGGAATTCTTCTACTCGTATTTTCTTTGAAGTCATTGGACTCTAGGAAATTTGTGGTGATCTAAGACCCTTGCCATATCTGAGGAAATTGTGATAGCGCGCCGATTGACCACGGCCCAGGAACATCATGTTCACCTCTAGCTAGCTCAGAAGGACCAGAGATAGATGGATCAAGGTCCATAGAAATGACGCTCTCGGTTGTTTTTTACACAGATTCTTGGGGTTGGTCCATTCTAGTTAATATACAAAACAAGGACATTCGCATTAGGCCAACACAATACTATGTAGGTATGCTTTTAACCTAATAATTTTCCGGAAACGCCTAAACCTAGGCTTTGATACCACTAACTGTAACGCCCCTTCCCACGACCGCGCGGGTGAGGGACGCCCACCTGGTGAATCTGGTAACTGATTTTGGCATTATTTTGGACCATTCCAAGCATAGATTCATAAGTGACATAAACTTGTTTCAAAAAGCCAGAACTATGGAAATTCTTGACTCTAAATCATGTGCCTTAAACTACCACCATGAAGTAGTGTTTAAAATATATGTACATCTATGCTTGATTACATAATACGCGTATTCATACAAGTTTCACTATAACAAAATGTTATATTTACATTTCTATTACAAAATCAAAGAAAAATCAAGGACCTACATAAGGAGAACTCCTAATGCTGTGTTGGCTGTGACAAGTGCGGGATGTCCCTAACGACTTCTTTAGAACCTACACTGATGACAAGTGCGTGCTAAGCTTCTAGCTTAGTGGGAAACAAAATAACATATATGACCACTTACAGTGATCTTCAATTCCAGTATACATGTATATATAAATATTTAACGTATCATATTATTTATCTATCCTGTAGGAGTACATAAACGAAATTTCCGCCAACGAAGTGCAGTAGATTTATTATAGTATAAACTAGAGATATGCCTTAGCATTCGAACTGATTACATTTGTTTTCATATTGTTCATTATTCAGATACTTTTCATTTAAATGTTTGTTTGTATAAACCAGTGAAAATGAATACTAGGGACACGATACAATGGGTACTCGTAGGTACAGTATAGTACATAACAGGAAGTGGCCGTAAACGGAACCCACTTAATGGCACCAACAGAATGGGAGTGCTAAATAGCATTGAACAGACGTACTAATTAGTACGGAACAGGCGATGCTAAGGTAGCCTGGCTTGAGTGTTGAATGTGAAATCCTGTTGTCGCTATAGATCTTAAGTAGGCATATAATTATATGTGTTTCAGAGCATTTTATTAAGGTCTTAATAACATTCATGTAGTTGTGTGACCCAATTGCAAGAATTCACACCCAATTCCTAACGATTACACTAATTCCCCCGCCATTTACTTAGGTTTTGTAGAAATAGAAAGTAAAGCAAGCAAAGAAAAGGTGAAACGGAGCAAAAAACAAAGCCTTCTCCGAAGCATTGGTTTGCCGAGGCGAAGGGGTAATGGTCAGAAAACGGTCTTGGGTTCTCCTAGGCGAGACAGACCTTCGTTGAGGAGAAGCTTGGCCTTCTCTAAGGCGGATGACTCTTCGCCTAGGCGAAGGGCGTCGGGCTTGAACATAAATGTCGCATTTTTGCCCTTTTCACCAGACAATTCCAATCCAAAACAAAACAAGCTCAAAGCCAACCTCAAACCAACCAAAAACACATTTACAGGAAGAGTTAGGATTTTTCCTAACCTGAATTATCTTGAAAGCTTCAACCTAGCTTCCATTTTCTTCTTCTTCTTCCTTCCTTTCCTTTATTTCTCTTTGCTTGAACAAGGAGAGCCAAGAACAATGGATCGAGCAAACCAATTTTGGTCTCCTCCTTACACAAGCAGGTGCCCTAGCTCTCAAAGCCCAAAAATGGGGAATTCCCATTCTAGAGACAAGTTTGTTGTCTTATGCCCTTTTTGGCTCAAGTTTTTAGCCCTTGCTATTTAGTCCTCCAATTTCATTCAATTTTAACAATTAACTTATTAATATTCTACAATGGCATACTAACTTCTCATACTGTGTCTTTTGAGTTCTTAATTGGCAATTTACCAGTTTACCATTTTTCATACTTAGCACTTAAATTTCCAAAAAATCTGGAGTGACTTCCATTATACCCCTAAACATGTCGTAAAACTCTTTAGGGTATAATTTGAGATTGTTATCTAAGTGCTCTTTCTAGCCACATATCCATATTCTGCACTCTCTAAGCTTTCAAACCAAGACCAGTTGCAATGTAGTCGAAAGTTCGAGACGAGAAAGTCATGCCATCGGGAAGTGAAAAGAAGTTGTAGAGGAGCAACCCACGCTGTAGCGTGATTTTCTTCATGCTGTAGCATGATTTCTTCATGTTGCAATGTGATTTCTTCATGCTGTAGCGTGGATTTTCACGCTCCAGCGTGAGACCATGCTATAACGTGAGATTTTCACGTCGTAGTGTGGTTTGGCTTTGAGGCTTCTAGTAGCACCCATTTTTTGCCATGTTGCAACGTGAGATCTACCACACTACAACATGGATGTCGGGCCCATTTTTTTTCGAAGCCCATCTCCCCTCATTAAAAGAGGAATTAGGGCATTTGCGTGAGAGGATTCGGGGAGAGGGAGGTCTCTTGGCGGTGAGAAAGAAGCACTGGGGTTTCGAGCCACTGGGAGCACGAGAAGAAGAAGAAGATTGAAGAAGAAGATGAAGATTTGAACAAGAGATTGAGCATCACATCTTCCATATAGGCTATTTCTTCCCCTCTTTATGTTTTCTCTCTTTTCTTTGGTTGTTTTTCTCTCCTCAGTGAACTAATCCCATTTTCTAGGGTTTTAGATGTAGTTTAATTAGGATTTATGTATTTGGGATTTGATTTACTCTCAATTTAATGTTTGGATTATAATTCTATTAATTGTTCTAGTTTATTTCCTTTATACTTGTTGATGATTAATCACCATTGATATGAGTTGTGGTTCAATTTGAGACTGAGAAGTAAGAGGTTAATTAGACCATGATTAGTACATCAAAATTCTCCATTGATAAGAGATTCTCATGGGTTTTGTGTGGTAATTTAGGTTTCCCAAGTTTATTGCGCTCTTAAGACTTTGGGGTTGAGTAGAGATACAAAATACCTAAGCTCTAAGGGTAGATTGGGGATTCTCGAGAGAGATTCACATATGCAATAGTGAGACTTACCATTAATAGTGATTTGAATGTTAATTGGGGATAAATTGGACCTAATACATAATGATTAGCTAAATGAAATCTAAACACTAGGCTTTTCCACTTTATTTCTTATCCTTGCATGTCAGCATTGGATTTTAGTTTATTAGTTTTCCTTTTTATTCTCATATTTTCCACCATCCAAATAAAGTTAGTATTACCCAATTTCAGCACTTAGTAACCCAATCTTTGTGGGAACGATATTTATACTTTCATTATATTACTTGAGGCGATGCGTGCACGTGCGCGTATAGGCGTATCATTTTACATAACACAAAAATCGCCTATCAAGTGTGTTTTTGCTTCCTATCTTCTTTTGCAAAGAAGTGAAAAGAATAATGAATGGTGGGGAAAAAATAGGTAGAAAGGAAAGGTATTTGTTAGTCCTCTTAGGACAGGTTATGTCGTTGTAAGGAAGCAGGTGGACTTGGATTCAGAAAGCTCCACAACTTTACTAGATCTCTCATTGCAAAACAGGTCAGGCGATTTCTGACTAAATCATATTCTCTAGTGGAAAAATTGTATAAGGAAAAATACTACCATGATTCTTTAATCTTAGAGTCAAAGTATTGCAAAGGCCAAAGCTACATATGGAAGAGTATAAGGGAGATACTAAATTTAATCTAGGGAGGTGCTAGATGGAGGATAGGAAATGGTGAATCTGTGAGAGTGTGGGGTGACCCTTGGCTCCCAAATGAAAGACACTCGTATATTCAAACTCCGCTTGTTGAAAGGCTACGACACATTAGAGTTAACTGCGTAAGAGATGTAAATATAAGTGGTTAGGAAGAAGATGTTTTAACTGATCTATTTATTGAGCATGAAAAAAGGTTGATTATGCAAATCCCATGGAGTAGGCTTGAGAAGGGAGATAATTGGATGTGGGATGGATTGGGGCAACCCATTCTACCTCGACAAATTGCAGATTTTAACGGGTGGAGGGGGGAAGCTAGCATGAGGCTTTCAAAAATCAGCATGGAGTTAGTTATTGTCCTTTGCTGAGTGTTGTGGAATGAGAGGAATGTTGGATATTTATCCAATATGTGAGTCTACACATATCATTGATTATGCATTAAAGGCTATCTAAAAGATGCAACTCCTATGAAGTGATCTTAAAAGGTTTAATTAATGAAGTTAAATCACAATTGGTATGACTATTTAATGTGTAGATACCAAAGGTCTTATTTTTTTATTTTAGGATGGGCTAAATTAAAAATAAGAAATGAGTAATCATGAATATTCAAGAAAAGGCATGTATAATGTATCATGAATCCTTTTAAGGTGATGTATCATGAATCCTCTTATGAATCCTCTTAAAGGGATGTATTATGAATCTAGAGATGTATCATTAATTAAAGGATGTACCATGACTTTTCTTATGTATTATGACCCTACTATAAATAGGTTGTGTTCCCCAAGTCATATGCACAAATTTTCTTCCTTTTATCCCATTACAAGAGAGACGGGACTCTTAAAGAATTAGAGGACTTGTGCATACAAGACTTGAACTTGTTTTAAAATAACTGGAAGGGCGATATACTTTAAAGATGAAAATAGTCATTTAAAGATCTTTCATGTCAAATCATCAAAAGCATAAGAAAAGAGGAAGAGTACCTTGATCCATAATGAATATGATGGTAAGAAGAGATTGATCTTGATCATCATAACTGAACACTTATGTTCTAGTTACAAGCTTTGAAGATCAAAATCAATCTCTTTAACTGTTCATTATGAATCGAAAATATCTCCTCTTGATATTTAACGAAAAAGATAATCTTTAGACAACACTCATCTTTGAAGTATATCATCATTCTAGTTATTTTCTAACAACAAAATTTGTATCCTAAATTTCCTCCTACTGCTGTAGCAAAGCTCTTCGATATACTTAATTAAAGGAATTAGAACTGGGGATGGGTTTTCTTTGTACAAATGATTTTGCAGTGAAGGCTGACAAATGGGTGAATTCAATTTGGATTTCGAGGGTTTGATAAAAGCAGTGAGGTTTGATGATGGCGAAAATAAACTAAAGTAAAGCAGAAAAATAATAAAGAGTCCTTGAAATGTCGGGATCTTGGGCTTGGATTAAATATTGAGGTTTTCAGTTCATTCCTTGCGCGTTGGGGAGGATGACATATAGTCATCTCGAGGCGGATCTTCATTTAGCTATAAAACCTAACCCCGAAAATAATTATCCTTTTGAAAGATGGTGTTTCTAGCGACGGCGTGGTTAAACGAGTGAAGCGATTCTCCACGACTCACCTTACGATGATTAATAAATTGTAATGAATCTCGAGTGGATCACAGAAATAAGCATCCACTTTGGAACCACAAAGATTGCGAATAAAAGGTCATTTCAAATTGAATCTAGGATTAAACCTAGAGTTCAAAGGGAAACACAAGCTGCCGGTGCGTAACAACGTGAAAAAGCAGAGGGAACCTCCGGCCCAACCTTCGGATCTTGCACCTAACGATATACCTTCAAGGGAGGAAGGTTGTGCGCTCATCCTCCAAGTTGTCTCCTTGGAGGTGTTTGCTGTGAAAATAGAAAGAAAATGAAGAAAGGAATAGGTAGAAAAGCGAAGTAGAAGCTTCTCCCAAAAAATTGATAGAAGTCATTGCATGTTTATGCAGGGTAGAGGCTTATGGAATTCTTTCAGTGTATATGAGTACAAAAAAACTGAAACTAAAAGCTATTACAAGAATGAGAATGGGAGAGAAAGAAAATTGTAACAAAAGCAAACAAAGCGTGAAATGCGGGAGAGCAGTACGCGGGATGAGCAGTGTTGGAGTATTTGTGAAGTCTTTGCAGGGAACGAATTTATGATGCTCCATTTTCTTCACTTTGCTCTTCTTTCCTTTGGGATACGTCTGCAATGATGGAGTTTATTTCGAATTCTTCGTGCTTGGATCGACTCAACAATTTTGGCAATATTAGCTCATGCGCAAAATTTGCCGCAAAAATGCGATATTCAGAATAACAGGGCCTTAATGTGTAAATTAGGTTAATTCTGATTAGTACATAAAAAAAACTCAAAACACACAATAAACGAGAATTTCGAATAGCACTTTTTGAGCACTAATCAGTGGTATCAGAGCCACTTTCATGTTAAATCGTTGGAACGAGTTTCTCAATTTATTATATAATGAATTTGAGAATATGATTTGAATTATTGCTAAAAATATTATTTTATGAGATAATATGCTTTGGAAAAGATTTCATCTATGAGGAATAATGCACTTTTGTCATATTAAACCTATGATTACATTATGTATGTTGTAACATGAGTCTTCCCTCTTTATGTTATGGATTTGAATTTGCTGAGTATAACAAGTGAGAGGTAAAAAAATTGCTTTATAAATTACATTATATTTTCAAAGCACTTTACAAACTTGTAATTTAAACACTTTCGTTTTAGAAAACGATTTTGAGTACTTACCTTTTTCTCGACTAATTTTTTTAAATTCTTGTTAAGCACTCTAGATTATCGTCGGATGCTCAAATCCTTCTGTGATCCATCTGAATCTGAAGTACACCGTAGTTCAACGTTTTAGCAGCCAAAACATCTGCTGAGGCTTTCAAGCGACTATATTGAACAAACTTCGATTCTAACAAAACTTTGCATTGATGAATCCCATTCGATAAGGACATCGATAATATGATGTGAAATTGATCAAAAAATGTCCTATGCAATTTAAATCTTACATAAAAACTATACATTTTATGAGCTTTTGACTTAAGGGACTTTCCATAGGTCTAAAACACACGAAAATATTTAAGAAAATTTTGTCGAGCCTGTCAGGCTACAATCCTAAATTTCAACCCAAGCGTTAGAAAATAGTCCTGTTAGGACAGTTGTCAGAACACCAGTCTAAAGTGTAAAATTAAGCTTAGTTTAAAAATTTACCAGATGAGTTTAAAACACTCAAATACAAAAAAATTTGAGTGAATTCTACCACGTAACATTTAGGCTAAAAATAACTAAAGTAGGAAAATTCTTTACCTTTTGGAGTTTGCAAAAATATTCAAGAACTTTTAATCTTTCTGCGTAGGCTCTGTCGTGTAGGCCAGACTTTTGCCTTCTTTCTGGCAATCTGCGGTCCGTTCAGTAAATACGTGAAAGAAACGAAGAGAAGAAAATAAAAATAACAAAAAACCTCTCTCCAATTAATTTATTATTATTATTATTTGGATAAACGATTTCTATTGGGTCCATTTGCCACGAAAATTTTATTTCTTTTAAGTTCACTTTATTGTAAATGAACCGTCAAGCCCATTTCTGACTTACGAGATTTTGTAAGAAATCTCGTACTGAAATGCGACTTATCGTCTGAAAAATCGTAAAATATTACATTTGTCTCGGAATTCAAGCGAATTTTGGGTGCTTCTGCATTCAGCGAGGCAGATTTAACTTGGTATGATCCGTTCAATCATCCGATATCTAGAGAATTTTCTAAAGAACTACATTGAACCGCATGGTATTATTATTATTATCCTTTTAAAATTCCATAATTGGAATTTCACCCCTCAGCTTTCGCTTGGTGGCAAGTCGGCAATTGTTGAAACTATAATTTATGCCAAAGCAATGCACTAAAAAAATTACATTATGACACTAAAATAATTAAGGTTCTGGCATCTGATGCAAGCTCTCGAGGCGGGTTCTGTAGCGTGTGAAGTAGGCTAGCGTGGAAGCTGTGAGGGTGCACATGGCATGAGAGCCATTTGGTGTGGCAATTTCCGGCTTAATGCGTGTGTCATGTGACACATGACACATGAATAGTAAAAGGAAAGATCAATGGCTCGCGTTAAGACGTGTTGTGTGGAGAGATAAGTGAAACAAAGGGAAGTAGGGGTGGCGAAAGTAGGGTAATGTGTCATCTGCTTGGGGAAGAAATCGAGTCTTTGGATGGAGAGATAAAGAAAGAAACGAATGAGGAAGAGACATGTGCGAGGAGAAGGTGGGAAAGAAATTTCCCACTTGAATCAGTGGATCGGTCGGTGAGAGAGAAGGAAAAATGAGGAAAGAAAGAAATGAAGAAAGAAAGAAAAGAAAGATGAGTGAGAAGCTCCACATTCTCTCTAAGATTCTGGATCGGGTAGTCGGTTTTTGTCAGAGAGCAAGGGCAAAGTTCATCTGTGACGAGAGCTTCGTAGGTATAAGAATCCCAGGTTTCTCTTGACTCGAGAGGTAGGGGTTTTCTACTTTGGTTATTCTTAGTATAGAGCCATTTAATGGCATGGAAATTAACTGGGTTTCGGGCGGCAGAGACTGAATTTCGGACTATATGTGCTATTTTTTTTTTTGTTATTGAAAAAAAAAAAAAAAGAATAACATGTTGGTTGTGTGAAAATCATGTTTATATATGCTTATATGATGTATTAACGTGAGATACTTGATGGATGTGAATTATATGTAGAAAATATAATTATCCATAATTTATTAATGTTGCATGTAGTATTCATCATGCATGTAACATGCATTGGCATGAAATGACATTCCGTATTTCATATGCATGGGGACATCGCGTGAAACGGGTGTGAGTGCATGACATGGTTTTTGAACAAATTTTATTGAAGAATGTCCACTAAATTATATTGGAGGGTTGTCCAACAAATTTTATTGGAGTATGTCCAATAAATAAATATATATTAGGGGGTTGTCCAATAAATTATATTAGAGATTGTCCAATGAGTTTTCAAAAAGAAAAATCTTTTGTTTTGAAAACAGTTTTTTCATACATGGCAATGCATGTGTGAGGAGTCGGCGAGGACTTGAGACATGTGACTTGACATGTAGACATTCGAGTAGGAATGTTCATATTTTCACTTGAATGTGTGTGTGTTCTTGAATTTGCGTATGCTTGACTTAGGTGGGAGTAAAAGCTGCATAGGAATTCCTTTCTTTGGGCATTACTCACCTAGATCATGGGAAAAATTTACCAGTCTGGAAGTGCGCGGGGATGAAACACAAAAGATCTTAGTTGTGAAAAAGGGCTAGATTATGGCTTATACATGTATTTTGTAAAATTTTGGACATTTATCTAGTTTATGTTAAATTTTGGGCAGAAAACCCAATTTCTGTATATGTAATGAGAAAGAGTTGTAATAAAACTCATTTTTTTATGATTTATACGAGTTTGTGAAGTTTTTCCCGAGTTTACGGTAGTTTTATGTGAAAATGTGCTCTTTGGAATTTGAACTTATGGTGTTTTGAAAAAGGGTTGGAAATGTAGAAAATGCCTAGAACATGCTACTGCATGTTTGGGTCGCGATAGGGAATTATATGTCGCGACGAGGTGCGGGAGATGCAGGTGGCTCTGCTGCGAGGTTTAGATTCTGAGATTCCAGTCCGCAGCCAGAGTTCGTTCAGCTACGTGTCATGACAAAATTCCGTGTCGAACACTGGTTAACAAATCTTAAGCGTGGACTGTCCGCAACATGGTTTTCCTTGTTGAGACAGGGGTTCTGGTTCTCTGTCGTGACTATGTCGTGCTAAAGGTTTTCTTGTCGTGACTATGTTCTGGTTCTGGTACTATGGTCACGACAAGAGGACAAGGTTGCGATAGAGCTAGATTAAGGCCAAGAGATATTGTGTCGCGACAGGAATTTTTGTGTCGCGATAGGATTTCATGGAATTGTGTCGTGACAGGGAATTCTATGTCGCGAGAGAGTGTGGCCGAGACCATAGGGCCTTATGTTGTGACATAGTTGGCCAGGTTGGAAAGATTTTATGTTGAGACTGAGTGTTTTTATGTTGTGATAGAGTTGGCCAGGCTAGGAGTTTTCTGTCGCAACAAAATATTTTGTGTCGCGACATATTGTGGCCAAATGGAGAGGTTTTGTGTTGCGATAGAGAAATTCTATGTCCTTGATCGAGGCAGCCCTATGAAGGCTCTGTCCGCTCGGCGAGTACAGGCGTGTGAAATTTGGAGCGCATGACGGTGGTCAGCGTATTGTGTCTTAACACTAGGAGGCCATGGCGCGACATACGAACGGGCGGGCTGACGAGCCTTGGGCGCCGCGGAAGGGATGCAATCACGATAGAGGGAATTCTTTGTACTTAGCGAGACTTGAATAGCTTGGGGTTCCGTATCCTGACACGATGTCCCCAGGTCATGAAAGCCAGGAGTTTGAGTCTTGACTTGGAGGGTCGTGTCGTGACAGGTTGGCCGCGATAGGTCGGGATGCCACGTCGCGATAGGCGCTTTGCCCGGTATGACCGAAGGCTCTATCTCCCGCGATAAATGGGCGAGATATGACGAGGCATGCCGCCTTGGCCCCGGGGCGCGTGATGAAGTGTGAGCACGGCGGAGGTGTTACGTTGAGGCAATTTCTATCCCCACTTAAACAAACTTATGTCTGACCAAAAAAAAAAAAAAAAAAATCCTCGGAAATTGGGGCGTCACACATTTGTTATTAAGGGAAGAGATGACCTATAGTGGCGATTTTTTATTGTCATATAAGTTATATTAAGTTTAAATAGAAATTCAAGTACTTGGCTATGTTGTTTAGCATTTTAAATGAGTAAATTGAAGCATGAAGTCGCCAAAGTGACCTCTCTTATGTGGATTACTTACAAGATATGTTGAAAGTGGTGTGTTTATATATTCATGTGAGTAATAGCCAACCCAAAAGAAGGTGTATGCTTAGCCGAATTATATACACATATGTGATAATTATAAGGTTGTACATGTGGATAATGAATCAATCTAAAGATGGGTTTGTTTTTTGACATGCATTATTGTCAATGTTTAATCATTACAACAAGAGTCCCATTAGCAGTTAATATTACTGTCCAAAGACTTGATATTAATGTACACTAGGTATCTTTAGATAGGCTTGAGCCATTATTTGAATTTTTTAATGATAGAATTTCGGTTTATTATGTGAGTATATTTATATGGTTTACTTTGTTTTCTCTTCAGCTAACTTTGTTATAGAATCTGCTAATCTAAATTTTGTACTAATCCTCAATGAGACTAACTTTAAGGACTGGAATAATAATGTTTTAATTGTTCTTGGTTGCATGGATGTGGACCTTGCATTAAGGGTTGAGTAGCCTTTTTCTCCTACAGACTCTAGTTCTTCTAAAGAGAAGAAATTTTATGAGAAGTGAGAGCGCTTGAATCGCATGAGTCTTATAATCATAAAGCACGGCATTTCAAAAACAGTTAAGGGTATGGTATCCGAAGAGGTTACAAATGGCAAACAATTCCTTGCCTAGATTGAAAAACTCTTTGCAAAACCCTCGATAAGTGGAAATAACTATCCTTTTGCATAACTTAACTTCCATGAGGTATAATGGCAAGGGAAACATAAGGGAGTTCATTATGGAAATGTCTCACATTGTTTCAAAATTCAATACCCTAAAGATCCAATTATCAGAAAATGTACTTGTACATTTGGTCTTGAACTCTCTTTCTGCGAATTTTAAATAAAATTCTAGAGTCATTTATAACTAGCGAGAAGAAGGAAATGATTCTGTAATAGACTCATTTGTTTTGTATTACCAAGAGGAAGAGGTTGAAATAGAGTGAGACCAAAAGTGATCACTTGGCAAACACCTCCAACGATAAGGGCAAAGAGAAAAAGAAAAATCGACGAATTAGAAGAACGCTAAGGGTCCCGACCTGAAAAGCTAAATAAGGATGAAAAGAATTGCTTCTTTTGTAAGAAGTTTGGACATTTGAAGAAGGAATGTTCTAAGTATCATGCATGGAGGGCAAAGAAAGGTATGTTGTGACGCCCTAAATCCCAGGGGTCTTTTTCTTTTTATTTATTTATTATTTTGCTTAACACAGTTTTGTTGCGACGAGAGAAATCTGTTGTGTGAGAATACCTTTATCACACTCGCACGCCCTCTGTGTGTGGCGCTTTACGAATACATGGCGCGCATGACCTCCTTTATCGCGACCTTGACCACGACGCCACAACATCATGCGTGCCGGTAACCGCACAACCACCATGATGTTGACGAGCTTTTTGTGGTAGCCCATTCTGTGTGACCACAAAGTTCTACGTACAACATAAATTCTCCACTGCCACAGCGACTACATGCCAAACATAGAATTGCTCACATCATGACGCATAATTTCTCCTTGCCTTGGCCCGGCTACGTGCGGCATAAAATCACTCTGATCGCGGCCAATCTTAAGGCGACTATGTCGCGACATAGAATTGATCTGTCGCAGCCTAAAACCTGTCATTTGGCCACTCTACGTAAGTGACATAAAAGCAGTATGTCGGGCCGAACTCTTGGCACGGCGTCGACTTCTGTCGTGTGTGAGAACCCTTCTTTGTGGCCATTCCACGTGTGACTGAAGCTCCTACATCCAACACCTTATGTCGCGACATAGAAAAACTCTATCGCGACACGAGTTCTGCCTTGATAGTTATTCTCTATCGCGACAATAAACCCTTATAGCAGCAGTGAACTATGTCGTGACATTATTCTTCTCTGTCGCGACATAAACTTCCCTGGTCATGACTGGCCACATCGACATAAAAGCATTATCTGTAAGCTACCTAAAACCGGTCTTAGCGATTCTCTATCACTTAATGAGAAAGTTCTATCACGACACAGAAATCCTCGACGAAGACCAAACTGTCGCAACCCGACCTCTTATCGTAGTAGTCTTAATGTGATGAAACCTCTAATCACGACATTTGTCATGTGAAATGAAACATGGTCCTTTTGAGAAGACTACGAGGGCAGATCATGTCGCGACACAAAACCCACTGTCGCGACACGAGGAACCAGCTTCTGTCGTGAGAAAACCTCATTAGAATCGAGCTTGCCGAAGCGAGCAACAGCAGCCTTTTTGGGCCTTTGCACCTCAGTTCTCATCCAATTGCGATAAATTCCATCTTGTGCCTCACATACATTATTAAATGGTACAAAATATTGGAAGGAAACTAATAACACTACATTAGGCAGGTCAAAGGTAAGTTTTTATACAAAACTTCTCATTTACATATACAAAAATTAGGTTTTCGGCCCAAAATTTAATAGAAATTGGATAAATATCCAGAATTTTACAAAATACATGAATAAGCCATAATTTGGCCATTTTTCACAACTAAGATCTTGGACGTGTTTCATCTCTCGGTGTACCTCCAGTACCTGAAAATATTTTCAGACAGGGGTGGCAATGTAGTAGAGAATTCTCCTACGAGAAATTTACTCCGCTAAGTGCCTGATCGATAGCAAACATAATGAGTAAAAGTATGCACATTCCTACTCGAATGTCTACATGCCATGCTCCATGTCTCGAGTCCTCTCCAACTTTCTCACACATGCATTTGCCATATATGAAAAACTGTTTTTAAAACAATATATATATATATTTTTGAAAACTCATTGGACAATCTCCGATATCAAAATTTATTGGACAACCCTTTGATATAATTTATTAGACACCCTCCGATAAAATTTGTTGGACAACCCTCCGATATAATTTATTGGACATCCATCGATAAGATTTGTTCAAAAACCATGTCATGTGCACTCACACTTAGTTTCACTCCCGTGTCCCAGGTGCATAAGAAATGCGGAATGCCATTTCATGTCAATTCATGTTACATATGATACATACAAACATTAATAAATGTGGATAATTATATTTTCTACATATAATTCCACATCCATCAAGTATCTCACGTCAACACATCATATAAGCATATATTAACATGATTTTCACCTGACTAACATGTTATTCTTTTTTACTTGACCAACATCGCCAAGTGCGCATAGTACGAAATTGAGTCATGGGCTTAAAATAATCCGAAAATTCAGTATTAGGTCCACAAATTGTGGGACGAAATAGCCCTCATAGCCTAAGAACCGATGCCATTCGTATTTGTAGACCAAGAATAACCAAAGTAGAGTGGAAACCCCTACTGCTGGAGTTTGGTGAAAACCAGTTCTTGTACCTATCTTGAAGCCTCGTTGTGTAGATGAACTTTCAACCTTCTTTCAAATGGCAAGCGACACGATCTCCATAGATCTTAGAGAGAAATTAGAGCTTCATTCTACGCTCCTTTCTTTCTTTTCTTGCTCTTTCTTTTTCTTTCCCTCATTTTCCTTCTCTCCGTCAATTTGATCCCATAATTCAAGTGGGAAATTTATCCCTTTCCTCCTTGCCTACGTGTCCTTATACGTTCATTTCTTTCTTTGCCTCTTTATCAGACTTGGATTTCCTTTTGGGTATGGCCATGAGTGCTGCATGGAATGCTCTTAGCTCTCGCTTGTTTTGACTTATCTCTCCCATACTTAACGTATCCTGGCGCGAGGCCATGGATCTTTTCATTTTATTATTCGTGTGTCATGTGTCACGTGGACCACATGCGATAAGTGGCAATTGTCGCCTTGCATGGCTCTCATCTGTAGTGCACCTCTCGCGAAGATTCATGTGGCGTTCTACGTAGTCGTCTTGTAATGTATGCATTTCCTTTGTGTCATTTCGACCTTGAAGCCAACCGAAAAAGTGAAATTATTATCGAAGTCGATGAAATTATTGGGTAAGCTAGATTTTCTTGACGATTAAACCAGTCAAAAGTTCGTGTCAATCAGATTTAGAAAAATTGAAGTTTTCAACTTTGTCTTATTACGATAATTCTGTTTGCTCTTTTCGAGGAAAAATTAAAATTTTCCTAGGTTTTACATATGTTCCTTACTTTAGCATGTTTTGAGAATAATCTAGCTTCAGTACCTAGAAACACTTGGTGGTTAGACTCCGGTGTAACTTCTAACATCAGTGTTTCAATGCAGGGTTGCTTAAGCTACCAAAAGTCAATTGATGTTGAAAGATATCTATGTGGGAGATGGCAAGTTAGTGGAAGAGGAAGTTATAGGGCATTTTAAGTTGTTATGATGTACTGGTTTATATTTGGATTTGAGAGACACATTTGTTGTATTGTCATTTAGACAAAATTTGATTTCAATTTCCTATTTAGATAAATCACTACAAGAAACGTGAGAATTAGTGATGAAATTATTTTGTTGCCAAAAGATAAATTTTTTCGCAAAAACAAATTTGCAACAAAAATATTTTGTTTAAGGGACGTTGTCTTATCCTCGTCACGAAAAGTTTTTGCAACAAAAAAATATTTTGCTTCCAATAGCCTACAAAGACTTGTTTTTGTTTTTGTTTTTTTTTTCTCCAATGATGTTTTTTGACAACAACATTTTGTTGTTAAATATTTAAAATTTTGTTGCCAATAATTCGCAATATTGATTTAACTTGTTGCTAAATTAAATGCATACAACAATGAAAATTATAATTTCGTTGCCAAAAAGATTTTGATAAAAAACTTTTTTCCTTATTAGAAGTTAAATTCTCATTTTAACAAAATAAATAAATGACACTAAATGTGAGAAGCTTTGTTTTTTATAAAACAGTAACAGTAATAATAATAATAATAATTTTATCATCATATCTTAACATACTAGTTAACATTTTTCAAGAATTTAAATTAAGTTTAAATTATAAAATCTAATTAATATTTGTCTAACTTGTTTATTATAGGGTATTAGTGAGCTATAAATGAATATGTAAACAATGTTATAACATAGTTTTACCATATAATTTATAGTATTTCATCAAATATCTAAGAAAATCTACAATATTTGTATCAAATTGTAAAAACTAGCATCCACATTTATACAATATGATGTGTTGTAGAACTAAAAGAAAAGTTGAAAACAAACCCCTGTACAAAATATAAGAACATAAAAAAAATAGTAAAGACTAATATTCACATTTGTAAACTGAGAAAACTTCTAAGACTAGAAGAAAAGTGAAACTACCACATACAAAATATGATAACATCCAAAAAAACTACAGTAAGGTAAAATACCATATATACATGTCAAGAGGATATAAAGTCCCAAAAAAGCAGAACCATATATGAATGTCAAGAAGAGATAATGTCTCCAAAAAGGCAAAACCATATATACATGTCAAGAAGATATAATGCCCACAAAAAACAAAACTAAACTTCTATACGATCCATAAATGTGACTAGGAATCCGTAGGTAGCCCAGTGTGTCGTATGAAGGAGATGAGCTTACAGAACGATATTTGGATGTGCATGTCTTTAACATTTCACTAACAAGCTTGCTAACGCGATCTATTTAGGATTGCTGTGGTGCTTTGGATTTGAGTCTCTTGACTTTGGATCAACTCCTCGTGTTGCTTTAAGCTCATTCTCCAATTCCATTTATCGTGTGAGCATGTCTAGATCTTGATGAGGATGGGGTGATCGAATGTGGCCTAACCCTTAACATATCCAGATCTTGGCTTATCTTGAAACATATCTTGTACTCGATTAAGAGCATTGCGCTTACAATGCGTTGGTTGATTTTACTTAATTTCTAACGTTCTTTACATGAATAAAGAAAAAATTAAATAACATAAAAACATATCCTAATTAAATAGATGAAATTCTAAAATTTAGTACATTTGGATACATTTTTTAGTAAATATAAAAAGCAATATGCAATTTTGATAAGTTAACAATAATTGATTGCAAAAATACATACATACATTTATATATATATATATATATATATATATATATATATATATATATATATATATATATATATATATATTTAACAATTTATGTTTTATAACATGTTCTTTATGACTAATAAAATTTTAGAATGTCCAATCCATTCTCAATAGTATGTTTATAAATTTTTCCTATTACAACATAGAATAAAAAAATTGAATAAAAAGCTAATGTAATTCATTTCTATCTAAAATTTGCAAATCATCAAGTGAAAATCACAAAATTCTAATTTGAAAAACCATTGTTAATAGTGATGTAATTAAAGTATAAGTTACAAATAAGTTAATAATCATATAAAATAAATAAGCAAGGAGAGGATTTTATGAAGAAAACTCACATAAGAAGTTTGTGCTTCTTGGTTTATCCAACCATTTTCAAAAGTCCAATGCATTAACTTGAAAAGTTCTATTTGGCTTGATGCTCCCTCCCGGTGTCTTAGATCCTAAATAACAATATGAAAAAAAAATAAGTAAATAATATAAATATAAAAGAAATAATAAACTAGTTAAAATCTCTCAAATAAATTTGCATACATTATGATCAAAATTATTAAGGAACCTAAGAAATATCTCTTATTAGTGGCTAGAATTTTCTAATATCATATTACATTCTAATTTTTGATATATTATATTTTTCAAGCTAAAACTATAATATTTATAATAAATTACTTCACTTACAAAGAAATAAACAAATATATAAGCTTTGTATAAAGAATGTATATTATAAAATTTACAAGTCACAGTCTCTATGGTAAAGGGAAAAATAAAAAAAACATATCTAAAATAATTAACATCTACTTAAGTTGGTAACCATCTATTTGTTTAAATAACAGTGAATATTAAATAGTTATATAAACAAATACAACTTTAAGAATTCAATTTCATGGCCTCAAATTCACCCCATACATATAATATTAAAAGATACATTCTTGTTATAGATATTATGTACAGTTTATATATAAGTTCTATAAACAACATAAAAACTTTAATTAAAGAAAAATTGTTATCCTACTTAATTCAATTTAACATAGTAGTTATTGTATAGACATACACTTACTTTATAAAAGAATATTACATTGAGGGCTAAACAAGACGTATTTCAACTTTAATATAAATGTCATTGAATAGACATACATTTATTTTATATATAAAAATTAAATTCAAGACTAAAAAAACATGTAAGCATGAGACTATTCAAATTTGTCATTCATACTAAGTCTTAATGTATAGTATTACAATGACAAGCACCATAACTTTTGATAACCCAAAAATAATTTTAAATGCTCCATAGTTTTTTTTATGACCAAACATAAATGATGTAACATCAATATCAAGTCTCATAAATGATTTAATACAACAAAAATATATATTGAGATAAGATAATTACGAATGAAGATAAGAGCTCATATATCTTTCTGAACTATAGAAAATCATTGGTGAACCATGATAGTCAACACTCTAGAAGAGTCAATAAAATCGGAGAAATATTTTTAATTTTACCAATTCTTCCACATGTTGTATAAAGGATCGTGATCCCCCTCGATGAGTAAAAGACAACTTCATTTTATTTTCGGTGTTCAACATTGAGCGTCGCTATATGATTAAAAGTTAAAATCAAAGTTTCAGCATTAAAGTACAATATCATGTTTCACATAGTAAATCAAACCAAACAAAATTTTGATTAACACATCACTTGAAATTTTTCCGAGGCAAATCTCTCACATAACCATTCCCATTGCCATTGATCACTAACATGCTTATATGGATGTTGTTTTGCCACAGCTACAGTTAGGTACTTATTGAAATGCTTATGACACTTATTTCTATGCTCTTTAAACCTTCTGCGATTTTGTTTTCGATGGTCTTCGTCACATGATTTTGGGTAAGATCGACTATAAATTTTTTCTACACCACAAATAGTAAAATACAACATATTTAGGCTTGTCAGTGATGAAGTATGACAATTAAACTCAGATATAAAACTTTTAGTATAATACCTACATAGTTTTTTTATTCTAAGTCATAATCAAGTAGCAAGTATAAAAAATAAGTAATATTGAATCATTATTCATTACGAACTAATACTTAAATATTTTAGAGAAAGTGACAAAATTATAAGAAAAAATAATACAAGCTTACTCTATATGAGATTCTAATTGGAAATGGTTACAAAAATTTATAAATTATAAGATATCATGATAATGTAATGAAGTAATTTATAAACTAGAAAAAAAAAATTAAAATTACAAATATTACATGCTTACAAGATTTGAAGTTAAAATGTATTAATATAATAATTCAAATACTAGCAACTACTTTGCTTTCGTTATTTAAACTATATGGAATAGTTAATCAATGTTCCATAACAATTTTTGAGTTAAATTTTATTTTCTCCTAATATTTCCAAGGAAAAAAAATTGAAAAATAACAAAAATGTATTTCTTTCATAGGTATAACATAAAATTTTACAAAATACATAATTTGAAAATGGAAGTCACTTTATAACAATAATATGGATAATCACAAAATAATAATAATAATGCAAAAGCATACACTCAGATGGTATCAACAACAAAACAAATTTAACAACATCAACCTTGCAATCTTTAAGTTAATATGACACTCTCATTCAATACTTCTAACTTTAAATCAAAAAGGTTCGCATTACTTTTCACTATTATAAATTCATAGGTATACATGTAATATATGAAACATCATTTCATAAGTGATTTAAATTTAATCACATTACTAACATTAGATTGAACAAAAAATAATAAAAAAATTATACATCAAATTCTAACTATCTTTAAACATCATACCTGAAATTTCTTCATCATGAAAACTTTATCACTCTTGGATATATCAGCCCACTTTTCAACATCCAATAGTGCATAGTTTCTTCCTGATAGTCCACATCCTACGATTTCACATTCTACTACTATTGACAGTGGAGCATTATATTTTGGTTTAATCTACGACCCACGAGTGGATGACTTCCATTTGCTTGAATCAATTTGTCCGTCCCAACACCTCGAGTATCCCCTCGAACTTTCCTACGTTCTACACATTGATCATTAATATTAATTAGTGCACAAAAACCCTTGTTTAAAAAAATAAAATGTTGTCATAGCAATTGTCATCATATTCTTCATAAGTTAATCCAACATGCATAGAAATATATCTATATATACCTTAAACTTTCAAATGTTCAATGCAACTAAATTATATCTGTGAAAACTCGAGTAAAGTGAAACGATAGATTACCGTTATAGTACAGGCTGCAATCCTGAGAATTTCTCTAGATCTTGGATGACGAAACGAACCACACTATTGAGTTTGTCTCATAAAATCTAGTTACATAGTCGAATTATGTCGAATTCCGGGACAGTCGAAATTTCATGTATTTTGAGGTGAAATGAACAACGACATGGCAACATGTGGCACGAGGACACGTGCCATGTGGCACCAAACAAGTGGACACTTGGCACATGGAAAGCCAAGTGTCATATTCTTATTATGCATGAATTAAGTGGGGAAAAGTATGCGCCCCAGAAAGCACGTGGCATGGTGATTGCCATGCGTCGAGATGAATTACGAAGGTGTTCGGCCAGTGTGGGACGAAATGAGTTTGGTGGGGAGGAAGGAGAAAAGGAACATAAAGATAGAGAAGAGGAAGAAAGAGAAAGAAAAAGAAAGGAAAGGGGAGGACGGAGATCCGAACTCTCACGGTCTCCAGGTGTTAATTTCTTGAGAGGTTCCGGGTCGGAAGTGAGCTAGTTTGCGCTCAGTAGGGAGTTCTCTCACCCACTATGGTTATTTTTGTCTAAGGGTCTGATGACCATGAGGTATAGCCTAACGGTAGGGCTGGATTCGGGAATAGTTTTGATCTAGCGTGATAAATTTAAGGACCGGTTCTGGGTCCTTTACACATTTCGAGCTGCCGATTACGGAACAAGTTAATGTTCTTTGGAAAATATGAGATTTGAGTGTGATGATTTTGTGGCGTGTCATTGCTGGATATGGATTGACATGTTGAACTATATATGTTGTTTCTGGGTCTGAACATGAAGATCCAGTTTGTGTGTTGTTGCTTGATTGAATGACATGCAAGTTGTATGAAAATCATGTTGATATATGCTTACTTGATCAACATGGGTTATATGATGGATGTAATTATATGGAGTAAGATATAGTGCCCATGATTTTTAAATGTTGCATGTAGTTCTCATTATGCATGTAACATGAAAAATAACATCTGATGGCATTTACGCATTTACATATGCGTAGGGGACATTAGCAAAAGCAGTGTGAGTGCATGGCATGGTGCTCTTGTGTTTGGTGTTTAATGGTGGGCTATGTCTAAGGAATGATATCCACAGAAGTGTACGGTTTAATTATGTGTGTAAGACAGAGAAAATTCCAATTTACGGAAAAGGGCAAAAAAATCGTAATTTTGGTAAAATGCGAAATTTTCTAGATCTCGGATATTAAGCGGATTCGCGGGTGGGATTATCGTGAAATCTAGTGCTCATTGATTGTCGGTCAGGAGCAGTCGAGGAATTTCTTGCGTTTTCCGAACAAGTATGGTCTTTGTAAAATGACATGTGATGTGGCGAAAGTCAACATAGCGTGTCTTCGTGACGTGAGTTCTGCGTAGGTAGAGAAATGATGGAAATGGACGTAGGGTAGTCTTGCGAATGTCGAAAATCGAGAGTGAGGACATGATTGGCGTTATTGGATTTGATTAAATGATAATAAGGCGAAATGAGAATAGTGTTGTCTCCTACCTTTAAGTAAAGAAGAACAAAAGCGTGAAAGGAAAAAACGGATTACGGTGAGCTTTTAGGTTGTGTTTTTAGAGAGAGAGAGAGTGTGGCTTCTCTCTGGTTTTAAATTGATCCGTAGTCGAATTCTTGGGCTTGAAGGAAGATCGCTTTCTGCGGTGAAGCTCGTGGGAGCTCAGGTTTTGAGGTTCGATATTTCAGGAAGTGAGGTTCATCCTACTTGAAGTTACACTTTGTTTAAGTGTTTTATGGATGTTCGGTTGGTTGAGGTCTTGAACGACGGTTGATCAGTCCCGAAACTTAGAGGACGAATTGTAGAATTTTAGAGCTCGTTTTGGGCTGATCAGTGATAGTGCCGCGATTATTTTGGAAGCTATGAGTTGTGCTGTGTTATAAATCATGTGTTGGTTTGTATGAGGTCGGAAATGGCAATGAAATACGGGTTTACAAAGTGAACCGATGATTGGATGATTGGTAGGTGAGCAGTGGCAGGGGTTTCAGCATTTCACGTGACTAGTGTTCCGCGAGAAATATTTTTGTGAAATAATGTGTTTAGTTGAGTAATTGAATCAGATTGCTTTCGTGGTTAATAAGTGCCGTGAGCTAATTTTGGTGGGGAAATGTGATGATGAATGTGCATAACATGTTTTATATTAAAACTTTAGTTATGTAAATATATGCGTGATGATATATTTGCGTATGGTATATGGTGTGTTGAAATGGGAATGTCACGTTTCGTACCGCGAGAGTAACCTAAGGAATTAGGTGTGAGTGCATGTGTGAAAAATTGAAAGAAAGCGAATATGATTTGGAAAAGGAATTTCACGGGATGATATTAGAATGGGGTTAGGAGGCGGTCGACGGTCGTTCGGATGAGGGCTGTAGTATTTCGGGAAGGTTCTCGAGCATATTCGCCTCGGAGGGTAGTCTCATATTTTCTTAGACGTTCGGTGAGTGTGGTACCTAAATAACCTTGGTTTTGTTTGAAAGTGATAATTTTCTCATACATGGCTTAGGCAGAGTGTGGTGGTGGGTGATGAACATTCAAGTAGGATCAGCGTTTACTTGAGTGTGTGTTTACATTAGACATTGCATAATGATTCTGCGGGAGCCATAAACACCTGCTTGAACATTGAAGTCATTTTAATTATTGAAGAATTGGATTAGAGGAGAGTCAGCGCGTGAATACATGTAGAAAACTCCTTTTTTGGACTCATTTAGACATGGAATGCAAAAAAAACGTGGTCGGACTTGGGCCAGGCCACGTGTGGGCCACCGTATTGATTTTAGAAAGATTTGTACTTGGGATCTTACGGAGGATTTGTTTATGATTACCAGCGTATTTCTTTTAGAAGAAAAGATTTACTCCGATTTTTATTCTATCCCTTTTAGGAAGATTTACTTTATTTATTTTGAAAGTTTGCTTTATTTATTTTAGAAAGTTTGCTTTTAGGAGTTGCTTTATGTAATTTAGAAAGTTTCTTTTCCTATTTAAAGTAGAAGTTGCTATATTTGATTTAGAAAGTATGGGACTATATATACCCCTCTAATGTAGTCTTTTAAAATCAGTTCAAGTTTAATAATATTTTCAGATTTCTCTTTTAAGAGTTCTCTCTTGTTCTCTTATCTCTTGGGTGGATTAAAGCGAGGCCAGTTCGTGGCTTCTCGTACCTAGGTGGATTCCTTGGTGACGAAGTCTTTATTAAGACATCAATCGACGGAGTCCATGGTTGATTTGTGGGCGCCTTCAACAATAATATCTTGTGTGGATCGTTTCCATTGCTTCGGTAAATAACCACTCTTATGCAAACTACTATCCTCGCATCTCATATTTTCTCTAAACTTTCCATAGCAAATTTTGACCCTCGACCAAACTTTCCAAATCTTGTTCCGTATCCTTTAAAAACCTTCTAAATACCTTTTTTTTTCTCATATATCTTGTAAATACGAGTCACAACCCAGAAAATCTCAAGTCGTCCATAACCTATTTTGGCCTTAGAAAACTTCTGAAAACCCATATTTTGACTTACAAACTTCTTGATCATCCGTCGCGGTCCAAACCTTGCATGAAGTGGTATCGAGCTCGAAGTTGATGGTACGATCATAAGCTAAGAGTATTCTTGGTTTGGAGACAAGAGTCCTAATGTAGTTCAAGTGGTTTCCTGATCCCCATTCTCTTACATTCTTCGATCTTGAATTTGGTTAAATACACAAAAAGATGATTTATCAATGATGATCTATGGCGTGAGACGCTCTGGAAGGTGAAGGTGATGAAAGTTTTTGTGAGGAGCTGTGCCTTCTTGAGTTCGGAGTGCTTGAGGCGCGAGAAGCCTAAAGACAAGCATTTAAGAGAATCATGATTATGGAGGAAGGTATGAAGATCGATACCGCGATGATGATTACTATGAAACATAATAATGATGAATGTTCTAGATTGATCAAGTTTAATATTCGAAATTTGAAGGAAGAATGCATCTTTGGTAGCTTCTTGGTTAACCATCTTTGGTCAGGCGTGTCTTTGGAATATTGTAGTCCCCCAGCGGTAAGGTAGGATTGGTGGCTATCAGATCTTGTAATCTTCTTTTGGTAGGAAAATTTAAAAATGACTGTGGAATGTGAAGAAGATTGAAACTTGGGAAAAGATGAAGAAAGAACTAAGGAAATATCTTCTTTCCCACTATCGCGAATATCTTCTCAAAAATTGAGAATTTGAAATACGTGAGAATCGAAATTTGTGGAAGTATTAATTGATTTGAAAATTTGATGATAAAAGGAGACTTGAGGTGAGGCTTGTCCATAGCCGTACCTTAGCCCTGGCTGGTTTGAGGTTCGAATTTCTAAAGCTGTTAATTCTGACCATATAACACTCTTGAAGATGTGATAAAGCTTGGCTTAAAAGTTGAGGCTCTAAACAAGTATGGGGTTTTACTACAAATCTCGGATTAAGAAGGATTTATCGAAATTCAACTTCAAGAGGGTCTAGTAGTGCTAAAACCACCCTTAAAGCTCAGTAAAGGTGAAGTGCACAAGCCGACAGGTCTACCTACAAGTCGGAGTGCTTAAATGCCACAGTTTGGGCATATAGCTTGAATGTCCTATAAGCCAGTGGTTGCCACACAGTTAGAGAATATGAGTGAGAAGGCGTCGAAGAGGCAATTGAATCGACCATGAAGATAAGGATGAGCTTACTATGCGAGCCATGGGACTTCCTTTGTTGTTGAAGGAGTCTTAAGATAGAGAAAGGAGTTCTTTAGTGAGGAGGAATTGGTTGCAGTCCCGATGTCTTTCACCTGGTAAATCTAAGAATGGGGGTTTGTTTGGATTTATTATTGATGAGTGGGAGCTTCGAGAATTGTGTTTCTGGGAGATGGTCTGAAATCTTGATTTGAAGATGGATTCACATCAGGAAACCACATAAACAGGCGGCTTGAGAGGGTAGTGATGCTCCAATTGAAGCATAGGTGCCTTGTCTCTTTTGCAATTGGAAAGCACTACCCGGAGACGAGTATGGTGTGATGTTCGATGGATGTTTGTCACTTGCTGCTTGGGAGGCCGTGGCAATATGATAGGCGGTCGTTTATGATGGCGAGAGACACTTACGCATTCCGCGAGGATGGGCGCAAAAATTGTCTTGCTTGGGTGAGGCAGAGTGCTCCGACCTCAGGAGCCGGCGACGGAATTCTTTGTTGTCAAAATCAGGAGTTAGAGAAAGAAATCGGTTGGTTCGGATCTTGATGGCCTTGGTTGCTATTATGAAGAAACCCAGAAAGTGAGAAGGAATCTGAAAGAAGTAGAGCCAATTTTGGCGGAATTTGTTGATGTAATTACTGAGGAGATTCCACATGGGTTGCCTATGAGAGATATTCAACATCAAATAGACCTCGTACGAGTTACATTTTGCTTGATAAGCGACTATAGGATGAGTCACAAGAACATGAAGGAGCTTACAAGGCAAGTTGATGAGTTGCTCGACAAAGGGCTTATTCGAGAGAGTAAGAGCCCTTGTGCAGTTCCTGCCCTACTAGTACCAAAGAAGGATGGATCTTGGAGGATGTGTGTTGATAGTAGGACCAGTCGACAGATTACTATTGAATATCGATTCCCGTTCCAAAGACTTGATGATTTCTTTGGATCGACTACATGGTCGTCCATCTTTTGAATTGATTTGAGGAGTGGATACCATGAGTCGATATGAGGAAGGATGAATGGAAGGCGGCCTTTAAAAACTCGAGATGGATTTCTATGGTGGATGGTGATGCCATTTGGACTATCGATACTTTAGCACTTTTATGAGGTTTATGAATCATATCCTTATGCCATGCATTGGAAATTTTGTGGTGGTATACTTTGATGATATTTTGATCTATAGAAAAAATTCGATGGAGCACTTGGAGCATTTGAGGCAATTGTGTGGTGGTATACTTTGATGATGTTTTGATCTATAGCAAAAATTCGATGGAGCACTTGGAGCATTTGAAACGGTGTTCTCTATATTACAGGGAACGCGATTGTTGTCAACTTGAAGAAGTGTGACACATCTTGTGAATCATATTTCTTAGTTATGTTGTTACTACTAAGATGGAAATTGAGATGGGCCAGAAGCAAGATAGGCGATTACAGATTGGCGACTCTAGCTCGATCCATGATGTGAGAAGTTTTCATGAAATTTAGTCTTTTTATAGGAGGTTGTCGTGGATTTAGCTTTGGCTCCTATGGCTGAATGCTTAAAGGGAGACAAATTGAGTGGACTAGTGTTCTTTGAAAGCTTCGAGTTAATTAAGAAGAAAGTAGCGAAGCCATGTTTGGTTTACTGATTTGACAAAGTCTTCGAGTAGAGTGTGATGCATCTCGAGTTGGGATTGGTGTTGTGCAAAGTGAAGGAAGCCAGCCAGCTTTCTTTAGTGGAGAGTTAAATGAAACAAAAGGGAAGTACTCCACCTATGACAGGAGTTACATGCTATCTATGAGCTTTACCATTGGAGTCAATACTTGCTTCCTGAGCCATTTATTGCTTTTCTCGAGATCGCTAAACCTTAAATTCATCGACCACCCAGTACTGATTGAATCG
The DNA here is from genome assembly GCA_016808115.1 of Tetrastigma voinierianum. NCBI lineage: Eukaryota > Viridiplantae > Streptophyta > Magnoliopsida > Vitales > Vitaceae > Tetrastigma > Tetrastigma voinierianum. Next base: position 334,680 of record JAEQBH010000206.1, on the reverse strand, counting down.
AAGACATCGAGCATGGGTGGAATTCTTACAAGCGTCTGACTTCTGTCCAAAGAATAAAGTGGGTGTTCATAACGTTGTTGCGGATGCCTTGGTAGGAGACATGCCTAGTGACTTCCATGCAAGTCAGTAGTTGGATTTTGATGTGTTGAAAGAACTATACGAGGAGGATCTGCGATTTGGTGAAATGGAAGGTATGCGCAAACCGAAGCCTTTCAAGGGTTTTGTAAGGATGGACGGTTTTCTCTTTAAAACACTCTATGCATCCCGTCTTGTTCCTTGAGATTGAGTATTCTAGATGAGTTGCATGGTGGAACATTAGGAGGACACTTTGGTGAAGCAAAAACCTTAGCTAAAGTGAAGAGAGCGAACTTCTTTTGGCTTTAGTACCAGAGAAAGACAATGCTAGATTTGTCAAGAAGTGTGTTGTGTGCATAATGGCTAAAACTCATGGAAGCAATGCGGGACTATATACACCATTGCGATTCCCGAATATGCCATGGGAGAGGTAAGCTTAGTTTTGTTTAGGATTACCTAGAACCTGAAAGAAACAGGTGGTCGGTGGTCGTTGATAGGTTTTCAAAGATGGCTCTTTGTACCATGCGACAAGTCCCCAATGATGCTTCGCATGTTCTTGAGCTTGTATGAAAGAGATTGTCACGTCTACATGGTATTCTAAGACTATGGTTTCGGATCGAGACTAAGTTTCTTAGTCACTTTTGGAGAACTCTATGGAGGGGCAGGACTTCTTTGCTTGTTGAGTACCTCTTATCACCCTCGGTGATGGTGAAGCCAAAGTTATAATAGAGCAGGAAATTTGCTAGAGCATGTGGGAAGAGCATTGAAACAATGGGATTTGATTCTACCCCAATTGAGTTTGCCTATAATAAGGATCCATACATAGAAAGCTGTTAGGGAAAAGAAGCCCATTTGAGGTAGTGTGGACTCTGACCAGATTGGACCATGGAATTAGCACACATCAGAAATGACTGACAATTTATTGATGCTGATTAAGGCTGAAAAGAGATGGATTGCATGAAGAAGTTAGAAACGAGAAGATTTAGGAAAGAAGAATGCCAAATATGTGGAACAAGCAAATAGACGCCGCAAGTATGTTGAGTTTGAGGTTGGCCGGAGTGGTTTGGAGTCACGTCTTCGCGCGAGGATAGGTTTGCGAGAAAAGTTTGGGCTCCCGAAGCCGAGTGTAGATGACCACTTTTAAGATTATAGAGAAAATTGGAGAGAATGCGCAAGTTGCGGTTGCAGGCGAATATGAAATTTCTCTAATGTTTGATGTCAAGGACTTGAGGGAAACGCCATGGTGAACGAGGCGAGTCTTTTTTCCAGTATGGGGATTGATGCGGGAATACATAAACACACTTAGAACATTGGAATTCAGCCCTAATTATTGAAGAATTAGTTGGGAGGTCGAGGCGCGTTGAATACGTGTGAACTCCTTTTTTGGACCTCATTTTGGGCCTTGGAAAGCAAAAAAAACATGGTCGGACTTGGAATGAGCCACGATGTGGAGCCACCCATATTGATTTTGAAAAGAGATTTGCATGAGGATCTTCTCGAAGTTGTTTTGTGATTACTGCTGTATTTCTTTTTGAAAGATTTGCTCCAATATTTTATTCTATCCCTTTTAGGAAGATTTGTTTTATTTATTTTAGAAAGTTTGCTTTATTTAATTTAGAAAGTTTGCTTTTAGGAGTTGCTATGTGGTGAAAGTTTATTTTTCCTAGTTAAAGTAGAAGTTGCTATATTTGATTTAGAAAGTATGGGACTATATATACCCCCTAATGTAGTCTTTTAAAATCAGTTCAAGTTTAATAATATTTTCAGATTTCTCTTTTTAAGAGTTCTCTCTTGTTCTCTTATCTCTTGGGTGGATTCCCTTGGGGACGAGTTCGTGGCTTCTCATACTTAGGTGGATTCCTTGGTGAAGTCTTTGTCGGCTTGCTCCAATCAACGAGTCCATGAGTTGAGGTGTGGCGCCTTCACTCCATCATCTATCTTGTGGATCGTTTCATTAACTTCATTAAATAACCACTCTTAATAAAACTCTACTATCTACGCACATCTCATATTTTCTCTAAACTTTCCATAACCAAATTTTCAATATAATAAAAACTTCGAATCTTGTTAGCATTATCTTCAAAACCTTCTAAATACCTTTTTCTCCTTATATCTTGTAAATACCACGAGTCACTAACTTAGAAAATCTCAAAATTCGTCCATAACCTATTTTGGCCTTAGAAAACTACCAAAAACCCATATTTTGACTTACCTAAACTTCTTGATCATCCATCCACGGTCTGACCTTGCATCACATATGCACTTAGGTGAAATAATTTAAATTGATTCCACTCTTTGAGCATTAGCTCACCTGTCGAGGAATTACATTATTTAGTCTGAGGCCTTGAGAGACGGCTGCGTCTAGGCGAATGCGAAGAAAGCGGGTTGTGGCTTTGGTGTTTAGTTGGATACACATGTATTAGAGCGTTTTGAACTTTTAATATATGTTGTATAAGGAGTAAATTATTAACTCTCGAAACTAATTTATAGTTGATGTATATTGATAGTATTGTCGTATGGAGCTAGTGGCGGGTTTATTCATGTTATATCTTATGATGTTGATTGGGACGGAGTTAGGTACCTCGGTAGAGCTCGTCTGAGAAGCTGCGTTTTACGTGGTCGTGTCGGGTTGCGACATTCCACAGTATTCACGGGTTGACGGGTTGTCAACTGACACCCCGGTTTTGGGGCTTCATAATGTGTCGGGTAGTAACAAGAAGAGATAGACACCCCCTCAGGTGGGAGGCCTACATCCTTGGTTAGACATATGTTGACACACCCGCTACTAGCCGGTGGTGTCTTGAGCCACTCATAGAAATCCCCGATCGTTACCTCTAGCGACTAGAAATTTTAATGAAGTGAAACGTGTTGCTAGCGAAAACTCTATAAAATTTTTCCTTTTCTCCATGGGGATTTTGTAAAATCTAGGTAGCATGTCATTGCATATAGGACATGTCCCCGAATCCTGTATACGATTTACGAGTTTTCTAAATATGGCGACCGACAACGTTCTTTGAGAAGAGCCTCGAAGCTCGACACATTTTGAAAGAAACTATACTATGTACATACATATGTTTCCACTATACAAGTTCAAGTATTTCCTTACAAAATATTATGTACTTAGCAGAGACAAATGTCGGGAGAATCTGTCTGCTCCGGTGTTCGGGTCTTTAATGCACGGAAAATAGTTTTAAAACACGAAATAATGAAATGGCAGGCTGATGAGTGTATCTTTATAAATGTTTTACTTTTCGGGCTTGTCTCAAAAGCGTAAAACTCTCTTTTACAGGATATTTCCCAGAAGCCTTGCTTTAAAGTTTCTAAAACTTTATATACTTGCTTGCTTTTAAAAATTTATATAACTTGCCGAATCTCTTGCTTTACCTTGCTTGCTTTAAAAGTTTATAAAACTTTTCTCCAAATCTCTTAGCACTTGTACTTGTTTTGCTTTAAAGTTTATAAAACTTTTCTCAAATCTCTTTCTTTAAAGTTTATAAAACTTTTCATAAACACGGGAGCACAGGCTCAATAGCATCTTTAAAATAAGCGGGAGCTGGGCTCGTGGGTTTCTTTAAAATAAAAGCGGGGCTTGGAAACGATCATTTGCTAAAATCACCACGGGAGCACAGGCTCAATAGCCGTTTTGAAATAAAATGGGAGCACGAGCTCGGCCGGATTTGCTTAAAACAGCCACGGAACTTCATTTCTGACCATGCACGGTGGTTGATTTTCAAAAGCTGTATAAACATGCTTATAAATCATCAACGGCTGGAGGCCTTTCTATTCTTGTACCACTGTAGTGAACCACGGGAGCACAGGCATCGGCCGTCTTGCGATCGCTGGACTTCGGAGTCATTCGCTTTGGAAGTGAAGGGCACAGGCACACTTCAGCCTTTTTGGTAAATATGGTGGAATTGACACGGAGTCTCCATCCGCTTTACATAATTTGGTGTAGCGTTAACCACATATACTCCGTCGTGCCACGGTCTTTAAATGCCATGATCATGACCAGTTTCAGACTAGGTAAAACTAAAATGCATGAATGATATCCTAACACCAAGTGCGTCTGCAGATACCTCGCGGGTATGCTTGCTTAAAAGCTAGGGATTTTAGTTAGGCTGTTTTTCGAAAATATTCTTTTTGCTTGCTTGCTTGCTCTTTGAAACATGGTTTAATAATTCAAAACCATTGTTTGCTTTGAATATGGTTTAATAATTCAAAACCATTGCTTGCTTACTAAACTCATTGCTTGCTTTTTAAAAGTATGGTTGAATAAATCAAAACCATTACTTATTTAAGAATTATAATACACGTTTTACAAAATATAAATCAAAGCCACAATTCGGCTTTCTTCTCATTATCGGTCTCTAGTGAGCGCCATTTCCACACACGCACATCCCTATACGAGGGTCCACATTTGGGTGAAGCGTGCGGTAGAGTGAAATCCTACGAGGCACTCGGCTAAGTGCGCATGCAATGGTCATGCCGAGCACATTCCAATCGCAGTTATGTCAAATCATAGAATAGGTCTACATGACATGAATGAGATGCTACTCCTCATGATCCTTGTACCAAGTCCTCAGAGCTTCTCTTAACTTCACGATATGTATATGAAAATTTGTTTTCAAAACAAAAGATTTTTTTTGTTTTTGAAAACTCATTGGACAATCTCCGATATCAAAATTTATTGGACAACCCTCATGATCCTTGTACCAAATCCTCACCGACTTCTCTTAACTTGCAATATGCCATGTATGAAAATTTGTTTTCAAAACAAAAGATTTTTGTTTGAAAACTCATTAGACAAATCTCAAATCTCAAAATTTATTGGAATGACCCTCAGATATAGATTTATTGGACGTACTTTCAGATAAAGCGGATTTATTCAAAATCGTATTAGGCAACCTCAGATCATTCATGTCGCGACCTTTTAGGGCTTTGTCCCTAGACCGAAACCAACATCAACACCAAACACAATGTTGATTTTCCATGCACTCACACCCATTTCATGTGATGTACTTACACGCTAAATCGTCTGTCCTATATTGCTATCACCATCATTACATATATATGATTGCTATATGTACATACCTACTCATGCATTTCAACCCATGCATAAATTGGAAAGTTATATCAATGAACACATAAATTCCAATTAATTCACACGATTCATGCCAACAAATCAATACACGCATACATTGACATCATAAGTCTTTACCACTCGAGTAACGACATAGTTTAACCTCTGGCCTGGTGTGATATATCGAGTCCACAGTAGCCTACAACAAGCCATGCAATGGCCTCAATCTGCAAAATCGTACATTTCTCCAAGGCTCATGGATAATTATATTGCTGTGCATATAATCACCAACTTGACATACACCGATTTAAATGTATTAAGACCTACATAACTTATCCTGACAAGCAATTTGCACACTTGGTACTACAATTAAATTTTCAGAAAATATGTGGGCACCAAATTCCATTCACAGGCATATTACTAGATTCTAGACTCAAGGGGCTTTCCGTAGAGTCCAAGAACACACGAATCGGAGTTCGGATGAGAAAGTTATGGCTGTCCAAAGTTGGAGACCTCATATGAATAGTGACTTACGCGCAGAACCAGCAGGGGCCTACTGTTTTTCGTCATTTTTGGATATAATATTAGTTCAAATTTCATTAAGTTATATATGGATGGATTCTAGACTCAAAGGGCTTTTCATAGAGTCTAAGAACACTCGAATTGGAGTTTGGAGGAGAAAGTTATGGTCGTCCAAAGTTGGAGGCCTCATATGAACAGTAACCCAGAAAAATGCATTTTTCTGGTTCTCTAAACGCCATCCAAACAACCCCTGGCACCGACCCAGATCAAAATGACTCTAGATGGAAAATAAGTCAGAGTAGGAAGTTTCCCTACCTCTTGGAGGCCCGAAAGGCAAGCCAGAATACTGGGCTTGAAACCCGGCTCTGACTTTCAGCTCGAATCTTGACGAAAATTAGCGATTCCGGTGTCACGTGTTGCCCTCGGCGATGCCGACTTTAAGTCTTGGCGGGCAACAAGGCGATCATTGAGCCGTCTTAGAGAGAAGATGGGGCTTCTCTGTTTAACTTTTCTTCTCGAACCTGAAATCTTCGACGAGTGCGTATTTGTCGATACGCGTATTAACCTCGTCGAGTAAGATGAACTTTAAATGCTTGGGCCGATGGATTATGCCGATCTCTAGTAGATCATTAGAGAGAAGGAGGAGTTTCTCTCATTTCTCTCTATAACTCACGCCTTGTCCAGAACCTGTAGAAAATGGGAGAAAATGTGATATTTTCTTCTCATTTCCTTTTTATCCCGTTTTAAGTTTAAGTTAGGCCTTGAGATACTTTGCTCCAGCTCATCCGTGACCGGAATGCAGGTTCGTTCTATCTCGAAAGCAGTTTATTTATTTTCGAGTTGATTCATTTTAAAATGAACTTAACTCGGTTATTTCGACTCAAATTCTTTGTAAAAATCTTGTCCGCAGGTCGGTGTGACTCGCCACCTAAAAAAAACATGAAAATTCGATAGTGTTGGAATTCAATGAAACTTTTCTTGGTCACTAGATTTCGCGAGATGGTTTCAACGGTGAGGTCTGTTTCATCTTCCAAGATCTAGAAAAATTCCATATTTTTGACTAAAATTTTTGTTTTACCCTTTCTAAAAAAAATTGAATTTTTTCTCAAGTTTTACTGGGACTCAGGAATGTATGTACATGAACAGTTAAACACCGCTATGGTGGTCGTATTACAAGTTTTATTTCATTATGAAATGGGCCCACCAATGTCCAAAAAGCAGGTTAAGGAGTCCCAATCCCATGCTGCGGCCTTTCTCTTTGCCTAAGTGGGGGTAGGGGCATGACAGGTCTTCATTTTGGTTTTAAAAGACTATTTTAATGTAATTTTTCAATAAATTATAATGAATATCGTCTTTAACAAGTGTATATTTTCTTATTTATGTTTTTTTTTATAGTTTAACAAAGTATTTCCATGAATTTCCAAAGTATTTTGTTAATTTTTCGCTTTATGAAATATTTTTGTCAAAATATCCACTTGGAAATATTCAGATATATCCTTAAGATCAATCTGGAAATACTACCATGATTAAGTATTTTGATCCTTGGTTGTATCACTAATTAAAGGATGTACCATAACTATTTCTATGTATCAGGACTACTATAAATAGGTTGTGGTCCCTAAGTCATATGCATGGTTTTTCTTTCTTTCATCCCATTACAAGAAAGGAGAGACACTTAAGGAATTAGAGGACTTATGCATATAAGACTTTATTGATCATAACTAAACACTTAAGTTCTAGTTACAAGCTTTGAAGATCAAAATCAATTTCTTCTCACCATCATATTCATTATAGATCAAGGTATGCTTCCGCTTTACTTATGTTTTTTTTATTATTTAACATTAAAAACCTTTAGATGATTGTTTTCATCTTTGAAGTATATCTCCCTTCTAGTTATTTTCTATCAAAGAATGCAAGGGTGTGGAACCATCCTTTGAAGCCAACCCACTTGTTGGTTGATATTGCAGCACGTGTATTAGAAGAATGGGGGCAAGCCCACTCCATGGCATGGCAGTAGCAGCCCTCCTCCATAAAGGCCGGCTTGCTCAAATGCAACTTTGATGAGCTATTGGTCGGGTTGCTCATTTGTTTAGGGATGGGGTTCATCATCAAGAAGGAAGATGAGCACATGGTGGTTGCTAAAAATGATTCCACGTGGCATGGGCTTAGGCTGTGCTCTCATAGTCATGGCTAAAATGTTAAGTTGTAGAACAGCTTTATAATAGCTGAAAGAGAGTAATTTTGAGAGAGTTGAACTGGAGACGGAATGCGCCTCAAGTATTAGTGAAAGTTTTGAATAATGGGGAATCCAATTTTTCTTCTCAAGTTGGATTACGAGGTGTTTACGAGGAAATGCTAGGAATGTTCGATCACCATATAAAGCTGATGACCATTCGGCGGCCATGTCAGATCAGGAAATTATTTCGATTTTTTTAGCTAATAAAATAGCAATTGAACTAGATCTAATTAAGCTACGAGGTTGAGCTGAATCACTTTATAAAACCTTCTAAAAATGTAATGAGTTACGGCCGTGGTGACAGCAGAACCACCATTCAAATTTCGTCTAATTATTTTAGGCTAATAAAATAACAACTCCTCGACTGACCACGGCGAATCAAGATGGGTCAAACTCGAAGTACTTGACTCTTGATCCAACTCAAATTATCATCTCTAGCTAGAGCAGCTTTAGATCCCATAGAGAAGGGTGTGTAGGGGTTGTAGTCTCTTGAATTTTCTAGTCATTGGATCGTCGGATATTAACACTGCCCGGCGTAGCACAAAACAATCAGAAAATAGCGGTGGAGTGTCATAGCCCTCTTCGACTCTTGATTGATCAAGAGATGCCGGAGTGAAAGAGTCAGTCTTTCTTAGTGAAGAATCTCGTACCTTTACCATGTGATTCCTCGCTTCCGGCTGTGGAGGAGGGGAGGATGATCCGATTTCCATGGAAAGTAGATGATTGTGAAAATGGAAGGGGAAGAGAGCGTTCTTGCTGTGCGCCGTGACTGTTCTTCCACGGTAACAATTGGCGCAACTTGTGCCACAGAGTGTTGACCACCTCCAAAACGGTTATACGTGTGAGGGAGGGGGGGGCGTCTTTAGACTAAGAGATCAGCCGGGTAATCATTAGTCGGTCGTCTTCTTAGAGACGGTTCCCGGCTAGGAGGAGAGATAGTTCTTGGCTAAGAGATGATAAGTCTAGGCATTGTGTCCTCTAGTCGGCTGAAGGGCGATACTTGGACCTGGCCTGCTACTTGGGCCTTCTCTGTGGGTAAAGATGTTTTTGGGCTTGTGTTTGGGCCTAGTGAATGGTAGAGCCTGTGTTTGGGCCTGGTGAATGGTAGAGCCTGTGTTTGGGCGTGGTGAATGGTAGAGTTGGCTCTGGGCCTGGTGAATGGTAGAGGCGGCTGCGGGCTGAGTACCTTATGCCCCCGTTTTTTCCAGGCTAGGGAGAGCGGAGTCTTCCTCGGTTGGAAAAAATAAAACGTTTAACACTTAGTATGGGAAACAACGGACTATTAATGTTGGTATGTTCCAACATGCACATTACCGGGGAATTTTATATTTTTAGTGTCACATTTAATACAGTTGTTTGGGATTCCCTTGAAGCTTGAGGTCTCTATAAAAGGCTTGCAGGGTGGTGGATTCCTTTATGCCACTAGCTATTCTTCGGTTTCGAGTGGGAGACCGGTTAAAGTGCAGAAAGTCAGAACACCATGGTCTTGCATGGAAGAGGCTTATGAAATGATTGTCAGTATGGACGGGCGAGGCCGGGATGAGCAGTCGAAATTGTTTGCATTTCGGAGAATATTCTTGAGTTATATGCCCCCTTTCTGGCTACGTCCTTGGGTGGTTCGAAAACTGGAATGGAATCCTCTACAACCAAGAATGTCCCCTCCTAAGCGAACGGGGCTCTTTTTTTTTTTTTTTTAAGACCTCTTCTTCTTCTTCTTCTTCTTCTTCTACAGGTTTCTTCTTCTTCTTTTTCTTTTTCTACAAGTTTCTTCTTCTTCTTTCTCTTGGCCTATATTGGGTTATGTAATTGGTGTGACCGCTTTGTTGTAAGCGTTTTTTATGTAATTGTGAACGCCTTCTGGCATAATTAATGAAATTACATCTCTTGATATTTTTGTGTCCTTGAACAATTTATTCCTTTCATGCTCGGATCCCTGGTTAGAGGTAGGCACCGACTCCTCAGATCATAGGCTGTGACATTTGATAATTGACAAAACTTGAAATGGATCGGCCCTTAGTAATTCTCATGAACTTAACATAATCGGCGGCCCGAGCTCAACGATTATGATGGTAGCGAGTTACGAGGCACAGTGGCTCGTCTTACGTGCCTTAGGAAATGGCGTCGCCGGAGATTCAAATTAGTAGGGTGAGTAGAATTCGAGCTACGATCGTTTAATGCATCGGACACTGGAGCGCTTGATAGGGAGTTATCATTGGATTTTACTTGTTCCTCTGATTTGTTCCATCACCCTTTTTCCTCCCCTGCTTGCGAGCTTCTACTTGCGTATATTTCGTTACATCGCGGACCGTTTCACTAGGCACTTGTTTCCTCCTCATTTTTCAGGTGAACATAGTTTTTGCTCTAGGTACGTTCAATTTCGGTCACCGGCACGTTTCTGATGACAGAGTCGTAGGGGGGTGTCCTTAGGGCATGTTAGAACTAGGGAAATCTTCCCTGGTTCCAATGGGTTAAAATAGGTTCCCATCTTTTACCAGTTTGGTATCGTTACTTGGGGCTGATTTTCATCGCTGTACGTGTTGTGCCTTGCGGTATGGTGAGAGGTCGAAGGGCTTCTATGGTTAAGTTAGGTGCGAGGCGGGACCTGGCCAGAGTCGCCTTCTACAAGCGTATCATCTCATCCCTCTCCATAGATGGGGTGAAGTCTTATTATCAAATCCCGAGGATATTGACTTTAAGTTGTTGGACGACTGGATCAGGTTGTAGGCGAAGGATATAGCATGATGTTTTCACGGGAACGCACCTCGCGGGGCCGGCTTTCCGTGTTGTCCACTAGTCGACAATTTTGCACTTCTTTTTGAGAGCCACACCTTATATTCACTGACGTCATTCGGATTATGTTTGGATCTTGCGTCACTAAACCCTCCTTTATCGGTGGACCTTTCATTAGTGGAAGTTGCTTTGCTTACGCAGAAATTTTGGCATGGTGGCCGACTGTGCATGTCGACTAGAACCCCTGGCTACGATTACTGCGGGGCTCCTGGAGTTCACCCAGTCACGAGGCGAAAGGAGTGATCCTGGTCAGGGGACCTTAGGATGAGACCCCGAGCTCTCCTGACATATCGTTTGTTGTAAACCGATCAATGTCTTTCCCAGGTATATAGTGTGTGTGCTTTTACACGTCAACTTTCTGTGTGCACAGACCTTATCATAGTGTGTTTCTTGTGTAGGAAAAAACCGACAGGGTAAACTGGTCAACTGGGTTGAGAAGGCCAGCTTTGAAAAAATCTGGAAGCTGCTGGAGATTTCCTAGCATGATCGACATCACGAAGTCCTACTTACTTTGAAGAATCTAGATGATTTGAGTCGCAACCTGACTCACTACAACCTTCCGTTCATTCTGCACCCTCTACCCACAAAAATTGTGGAAGGGGCCATTACGTTACTACGGACCTTTTAAATTTTACTCTGGACGATGCATCTCCTAAGTAAAGGCGGAGATCGGGAAATTTGGTTGGGAGTGGTGATCCGTACTCGAAGCGACAACCTTCCTCTGCTAATGAAGATTTAGGCCACCCACGAGCATCCGGCGGGCGAAAGGGAGGTGCTTGGGTGTGGGCGATCCTCCTTTGGGCAAGGAAGGGCTCCTATCCCACCCCCAAGTATTGAAGAGAAAGAAGGGGACGTCTGGACGACAAAAGGTTCCTAGAGCCGGAGTAGAAGATTTCGTCCCTTGGGTTCCCCCCATATCTAGTCATCCCCTGGATTGGGAAGAAGAAGAGGAAGGGGACGAAATGTGTGACCTGGTTCATAACTTTGCTGCTCGGAAGCGGAAGCGTGATGCTAGCTCTAAGCGGGCGGTTGATTCCATCCCCAAGGTGGTCGGGGGTGAGGGTCCGGATGTGTAGGCAATAGTCATCTCAGGTTCGCCTGAGATGGGTTCGAATGTCAGTAGGATGCGAAGCGCCACCTTGATGTAGATGAGAGGCCTCTCCACTTTGCTTGGCCCGATCAAGTGATCCACCACCCTCGCAGAGACGGGCTACGGCCCAGGCGAAGAGACCACACATGCCGCAGAACATAGTAGGCCAAGGCGCCTAATCGGCGCTCTTGGTCGTATCATACTCCACAGGGCTCGACTCCCCCTATGGAAGAGGTTTCGACTCCTGGGCCGGAGGGCGCCCAGGAAATCATAGATCGTTGGAGGCCTTTTAACATAGGCGAATCTTTGGCATACCGCTTACACGATCTGTATCCGGCGCTCTTGCGGATGCCCTTAACCGTGCGGGCCGAGGGGAAAGGCGAAGAGTATGCCATCTCAACTCCAGCTTCCACAGGTAAAGAGGACCTCTTGCAAATGGTTGAAGACGGGATGATGGTCCGCAACCGTAACTTTGCCCAGTCGGCGAAACTGGTAAGCTTATAATTGCTATGTAGTATTCTAACATTATTTCCTAGTCATTATTGTATCCTTAATATGTTCATTATGACGATCCACGCCATCAAGCGCGACCAGCGTGGGATTACGATCCGTGTGGGATGCGAGAGGGAAAACTCTGTCCTTGATCATTATTACGACGAAGGCACGAGTGCTTCCTTAGTGGAGGCAGAGGTGAGTTCACGACGTTGGGAGTCGGAGGCCCAGGAAGCCTTTGAAAGGGCGGTTCGGGCTGAGGCCGAGAGAGATGTCACTCAACATGAAGCGTCGATGGCTAAATTGGATACCGAAACAGCGGGGAGCGCCCGGGCATAGGTGGAATCTGAGTTAGCGGGTCAGCATGCCTTGGGTACACTTTGAGAAAAGGCTCGACATAGGGAAGCACGTGTCAGGGGCCGCGGCGCCTTGGCTGCTTGAGGGCCGACGAGGCGGGAGAGCAGGCCCGGTAGTCAGCGGGAGAACAGGGTTTCTTTATCCTCACGAGAGAGCTCTAGGCTAGCAAAGATGAGCTAGCAGGGGTCCGGGCAGAGGCTGCTAAAGAGAAAAAGGCTGTGGAAGAGGCTTTTGACGCAGGCTTTGACGTGATCTTCAATTATGGATATGGTTGTTGTGCCTTCGCACAAGACATTTGTGGAAGTGAGCCCATGATCCCAAACGGGATGTTGGATACGTTCGCGCTACCTCAGGGTTTTTTCATCAATCCGTGCCCGTGCGCGGGTTCGTTCACGATCTGATGTGGGCGTTAGAGAGAGCGACCGAGAGTCTTCCGGTATGGGGTTGGGTTGGAATTACCTAGTTAGAGTCTCGGGTCGAGTAGCGGGAGATAGGAACTGACACCTGCGGCGGAGTAGGGATTCAGCCATTTTGTTGCCTTCAGTTTAGCCTTGTGCCTTTCGCGTTATATCCCTGGCTTTCGTTGTCCTCTGACTGAGTTTCTTAATAAAGGATGTGTTGTTTTGTTGCTTGCTTTCTCTGTTTCCTTTTTTTTTAGTCAAGTAATTTACTTTGTCTAGCCGGGTAGGCATAGATGGATGACCTAGCTTGACATCAACCATGTCGGGCCGGATATGACATCATCCTTCTCTGGACATAGTAATGAACCAACTAGGCATCAACCATATTGGGCCGAATAGGGCATCAACCATACCTGGACTTAGTAATGAACCAGCTGGGCATCAACCATATTGGGTCAGATTGGACATCAACCTTTCCCGGACATAATAATGAACTAGTTGGGCATCAGCCATACTGGGCCAGATAGGGCATCAACTATACCCGGACTTAATAATGAACCAGCTGGACATCAACCATACTAGGCCGGATAGGGCATCAACCCTCCTCGGACTTAGTAATGAACCAACTGGGCATCAACCATACTGGGCCTGATAGGGCATCAACCATACTGGGCCTGATAGGGCATTAACCATACCTGGACTTAGTAATGAACTAGTTAGGCATCAACCATACTGGGCCGGATAGGGCATCAACCATACCCGGACTTAGTAATGAACCGGCTAGGCATCAACCATATTGGGTTGGGTAGGGCATCAACCTTCCTCGGACTTAGTAATGAACCAGTAGGGCATCAACCATACTGGGCCGAATAGGGCATCAACCATACTCGGACTTAGTAATGAACTAGGCCCGGGCATCGGCCATCTTGGGTAGGATGGGGCATCAGCCTTCCCGGACTTAGTAATGAACGGTAGGCATCGACCATCTTGGGCGAATAGGACATCAACCATAGCAGGACTTAGTAGTGAACCGGGTTGGCATCAAACCATATTAGTGGGATAGGGCATCGTAGGACTTAGTAAGTGCATTTGGGCATGTCGACCACATATTGGGTCGGGTAGGGCTTCAACCGTACTCGGACTTTGGTAATTAAAATTTGAAAAGAAAACACGGTTAGACACTGAATCAACCTTTTTATTGATAGTACCTTTTGAGGTTCATAGCATTCCACATTCTAGGGACGGGTGTTCTGTCTAGTTTATCTAGTGCGTATGAACCGGACTCGCAGGCTCGTGTTACAATATATGGTCCTTCCCAGTTGGGCTGAAACTTTCCGGCCACTAGATTGGTTGTGTTCTCGAAGACTTTCCTTAGGACCAAGTCCCCTGGGTGGAACACTCGGGGTTTCACGCGCTTATTGTATAAGATTGCCAATCGGGGGTGATAAGGCCAGCTACTTATGCATTTGTTGTCTCATGCGGTTAAGTGCAGCCGTGTCTAGGTTTAACTATCGATTAGAGTACTCAGCTTTGCTTTCGGGCACGCGTCGGTTCGGACGTAGGCATCTGGAACTCTATAGGGATTATAGCTTTCATCCATAGGTAAGTACGAAGGGAGATATGTCGGTTAATTAGCAGCGATCGTTTTATTAGACTGAAAGTACCCAGGGGTTCGTGCACTTTGGGTTGCCTTTGTAGTTGAATCTAACCGTTTCTTCAAAGCGGAGTCAACGAGGGTTTGTTAGAAGCTACGCTGTCATTGCTTTGCGGATCTTAGAAGGGTGGAGTATAAATTCTTTATTTTCAACTCCTTGCATAAGTTTATGGGCGACTATCAAATTAGGGCCCCATTGTCTGATAATTAGCCAGAATACCGATGATAGCGATGTTCTTCCAAATAAGGCGGCGACATCTTGTCTTTGATTGATCACGAAAGCTCTCGGCCTCTATCCATTTGCACAAATAATTAGTATTGCCCAACAACGGCTCTTACGGCGGGCGGTGGGAGCGGCCACTACTATTAATTCCCGTTGGCCCGAAGGGCCGTAGGGCTTGAGATGGACGTGGGTCTTGGCCAGACGATCTTAAGATAGAGAACTGCCATTAGCACGGTCACATTTTTCGCACATGTGTCGGCTGACATCGACTTCATGGTTGTGATAATATCCACGAGTGTGGGCTCTATGTGCGAGGATACTGGCAGCGGAGTGGTTGCCGATGTCCCTTCGTGCAATTCGGCTAACACATATTGGCCCTCTTTGGTAGTTAAGCATTTCAGATATGGGCCATCCAGGGATCGTTTGAACAACTACCCATTGATCAAGGGAAAATCTGGTAGACTGGACTCAGACCTTATGAACCTTGTCCTTCGTTAGAAATTCTCGAGTGTTGATATCTTGTGCTATGGGGTCACGTCCGGGAAGGGAGGTTTCGCCCTTTGGCTTACAGGACTGATGGCCATCGAGGAATCCGGTGAGATGGCGAAATATTGTTTAAATTTATGGGGTAGAGATGCGACCAGTATTAAAGTCACCCTTTCGTACGGTCATGAAGGAAATTTGTTCACAGCTTCAGTGGCTTCTGGCGTTGTTGCTGGGTTACATACTTTGCCTTTCGGGGATCTTGGGACTCATATTCTGTGTTTACTTTCCCTACCACCAATTGGGAATCACTTCAAATTATGAGCTTATCGGCTGATAATGCAGCTGCCAGTTCAATCCAAGCTAAGATGGCTTCATATTCTAATTCATTATTCGACGTTGGGCGGTCCAGTGCTTGCTTTCGATCTTGTCCCCACTCGAGGATTTTGATTTGTAGGCCACGATGCCCGACTAAGTCTATCAGACCGCCGCATGCCTGCTTGAGAGTCCACGATTGAACTATCAGGTCGTGTTTTTACCGAGTTTAGGGGATTTTTCTTTAGGAAGTGCGAACTGTCGCTCTTGGCTAACCTTGGCTTATCTTGGATCAGTATTAAACGGATTCGTAGCCAGTGAGACATTCTCCCAGATAAGTCAGGCTTGTGAATAGTACTTCGAATGGGAAGGTTGGTTAGCATCACAATGGGGTGTGCTTAGAAGTATGGGCGAAGTTTCTTGGTTGCCACCTAGAGAGCTAAAGCAGCCTACTCAAGGTGGTTGTATTTGGTTTTTGCATAGGCTAAGGACTTCCTGACGAAGAACACTGGCAAAGTGTCTTCCATCCATATTCTCTTTGAATAGGGTGGCACTCACTGCGACATCAGAGAGGCTGTAGATATCTGAAAGAATGTCTCGTCGGCCGGGGTTAGAGAGGGTGGAGGTTCCAGATGTGCTTGATAGCCGTAAAGGCAGATCCACACTCATCATTCCATCTGGCCTGGTTGGCCCCCTTGAGGGTTGCGAAGAATGGCTTTAGACGGTATGTGAGCTAGAGATGAATCGCCTGGGACTGACGGTAAGGCCGTCAATTTGTTATCTGCTTTTAAATTGGGAGTAGGGAGTCGATATAGCCTTAGGCTGAGTGAGGTTGACTTCTATCCCTCACTGGAATCACCATGAAACCCAAATACTTAGGCCAGCGCTAACCCCAGCGCGCACAAGGATTGAGTTTCATGTCGTATGCTCTGAGGATTTCGAAAGCTTCTTATAGATGTGTAGCGTGGTCCGGGTGCTCCTTGGACTTTACCAACATTTCGTCAATGAATACCTCCACGATTTTACTCAGCAGCGATCTAAACATCTTGGTCACCAGTCTTTGATAAGTTGGCCCGACATTCTTCAATCCAAATGGCATTACATTATAAGCGAGAAGAAGTCCATTTGAAAATTGATAAATGGCTGTTTTTGCATCAAACGGTACATAGGGGATCGATGGTATCGAGAAGGCATCAGGGAGCGACATCCCGTACCCGGTGAATCATTCGAAAATCAGTGCATGCGGGGTAAAGGGAAGTTATGTTTAGGGCATACATCGTTGAGATCGGTATAGTCTATGCATACTCTCCATTTTCCACCTTTCTTAGGTATCACCACCATATTGGCCAACCATTCTAGGTACTTGATTTCTCTAATGAACCTTGCTTTCAAAAGGTTATCTGCTTGACGAATAACTTTGATGGCGGTCCGGTGGAAACGCCTTACTCTTTAATCGTCGACTGAAGGCGGGACCCGACGTTTTAGCTTATAGGAAGCGTGTGTGGGGTTAAAGCTTGTCATGTCAGAGATGGTCAGGGCAAATACATCGATGTTCTGTGAGCACATGATTGTTCTTTCTTATCTCAGGTGAGAGGAGGCGACATAAGTGTGCTTATCAGGCTGCTAGGAATTATTGATTCACAGGATCCATGGCGGGTGTTCCACGTCCTCCCGAGCCTACCGAGGCGGCGAGCTGTGATTGCTAATCTAAATTTGGGTCTCAGTGGGTGTTGGAGCTTTCACCTTTCTCGGCTCTTGTCTGGAGCAAGCGATGCAGCGAGCTAATTGGTTACTGAGGTGATATGTGTTGGTTGATGGCGGTGTTTGATGGTAGGTGAGGAAGTCTGCCTTCATAGCATGCAGCCCGGGCTCGACCCAGCTGATGGCGTGTGACCCAGTCAACCGACAAGCGAGAATAGGACTTCTTCGAATAATCGCTCTGCGCCTTGGCGGGAGAGCAATATCACCCACGTAGTTAAGCGTGTTTTCTTCATCCAGGAAAAATTCTACAAGCGAAGCGAAGCATCGGTGAAGTTTCATCGCACAAATTTGGAAGGCTGTAACGGGTAAGAATTTGCTTGTACCCAGGTCAGCCGAAACTACGTGTACATAAAAAATGTTAATGCATAAAGTAAGCACAAGTGCATCATGGTGTGGAGTGATGACCTTGGACGAGTTAATGGGAGGAAAGGATATGGGGCCATCAACTGGCTGTATTGCTCTGCTGTTATCCAGGGTATTGATGGTGTTCACCCGAGTTTGAACTGTGGCCGCTCGTAGCAGCTTTCTCCTCTGATGCTTGGATTGATACAGGTCATCGGCTAGGCCGCCCAATATGTAATTGATGGTGGGCCGGGGTTCGGACAGGAGCTTTGAGCTAGCCGTTATTTTTTCAACTGTTGGAGCAGTTTCTGCTCTATGGGCCGGCTCCCGAATATATCCTTTTAGGTGGCCAGCTCGGATCAATTTCTCCACTAGGAACTTCAAGGTCCGGCATCAGTTAGTTTCATGCCCATGGTCTCTATGGTAATCGCACCTCAGAGATCGATTGCATTGCTCGAGATCCGACTAAATTAGTGCAGGCCATTTAAAGTCAGGGTGATCCCTGATGAGAGGGAGGAGCCTGTCGTAGGAGATGTTCAGAGAGATTGGCGGGGAGGTTCCCTCTTTCTCTCTAGCGCTCGGGCTCTTGTGCCACTGCGGCCGACTTGCTATTTTGGGTGGTAATCATTACTATCTGGGAGGTTGCCCTGATATTGTCTTCCAGTGTAGAGTGGTTGTCCGCCCATCTGTACAGTTCTTCCATTATCGCAGGCTGATCCAAAGATAGCGATTGAAAGAAAGGTGTAGTTTGCCCAAAGTTTCTTCGAAAGTTCTGGAGGACCGCATTCATGCTGTATGCATCGATTTGTTGGACAGCTTGCCCAAATCTTCTGGTGAAATCCCGGATAGATTCATCCTCCTAAGATGGTTTGTAGTGAGCGGTAACTTCCGCACCTGGCGAGACCGAGCATAAGTGCGGAAAGCGAATACAACCCATAACTTCTTGAGCGAGTTGATGATTCCCTCGGGAGTTTGGGACGAGCTTGATCTTGGGTCCCTTGAGTACAGAGTGGGAACACTTTGCACAGAAGACGGTCATTTCCTACACTCAGAATCATCGCTTGGTTGGTTGCAAACGTAATTCGTGCGGGTCACGGAGCCGTCGCATATGGCAACCCAGATTGCAAAGCCATGGGAGGCTGTAACTCGAATGTCTTTGACCTAGTGGGGAATACAACCATGTCCTGAGTCCTGACAGCGGTGATTCAACCTCTGGGAATTTGGTCTGACTCGAATGTGGGATATCCAGAAACGGAGGGTGTAGTCTTACCCTCCATGCGCGGTATGTTTTTCAAGGGTAGCTCGTGCCTTTCTCTTAAATTCTCTCCGCCCTACGGGTCATGCGTGACCGGGCCAGGCTAGAGCACGTGAGGCCTCCTTCATGACTCGGCCTCCACATTGTTCTTTAGAGGTGTTAGATCCGGAAGCGAGGAGCTGCCGGAAGATAACTTGTCATCCGCTGCAGCGTCGCTGTCTTCCGATCGAATAGGCTCCTTGCTTTTATTTTGTTTAACTGGGGGTGTAGGGTGGAAATTTCTTTCCTCGTCATTATCCATTTGCCTTCGGGCAGGCAGCGGCGATCGTTTTCCCTCACCTGCGAGATGATCGACACATTTCTGTGTAGCTTCGATCATTTATGCAGCATGTTCCTCTACTTTGCCTCCATATCTTGAAGCATGAGGTGGTGCTACAGGGATTGATTGCTTGGGTTGTTGGTCATGGTAGTAAACTCCAGTCGGTCCGGTGGAGTGATAAGGGAACTACGAGCTTTAATTGGATGGGAGATCAGCGAAAATGGATGTAGCGCGCCATGAATGGCGGAGTGAGACTTTGGCGAGTCGTTCTGCATATGGTGCCAGTGTAATCTCTTGAATTTTGGAGTCGGATCGTCGGACGTTAGCACTGTCGGCGTGTAGCGTAAAAGCGATCAGCGGCGATTGGTGCGCGGAGTCGTATAGCCGATCTTTTAAGTCGGATAGGAATGCGGAGGTGAAGAATCAATCTTTCTTAGTGAAGAATCTTTGTCGCCACGTGTTGTGATTCGCCGTTCGGCTATGGAGGGAGGAGGAGGATCCAGATTCAGTGGAAAGTAGGTAATTTATTCCAACGAAAGGAAAGAGTAGTTTTTACGTCGTGACTGTTCTTACCTCTTTTTTGGTGGCCATGATTAGTCGCGGCATTGTCACAGAAGTGTTTGGCCAGCATACAAAAAACGGTTATGTGTGTGTGAGAGAGTATGTTTGAGAGATCAGCCCAGGTAATCGTTAGTCGATCGTGCCCAACCCAAGGCGATTCGACTAAAGTGGGATGGATTCACAGCAGCATGGGGAGGAATAAGTGCAGGCGGGTTGTGTCGTGGGATTTGGAGGGTGATCTTGGAGCATTTCTTACTTGGACCTTAAAGTGCGAGATTAAATTAAATGTTTTTAGACTAATGAATGATAGAGCCTATGTTTGGACCTGATGAATGGTAAAACCTGTATTTGGGCCTAATGAATGGTACATGAATGACTCTTTTTGAATAATTGTTATTTGTTTTATTACCCAACCTTTTTTTGGGATTCTCTCTGTTTTATTTCGTTAATACTTGTAAAATTTAGGATAAAAAGAAAATAACGAAAAGGAACGTACACAGTTTTGATATAATTAATATGCATAAATATTTCTAACTAGAAAATGCATGATCATTTAACTCTCTGTTTAGGTGTACAGAATTCTAACCCTGGAAGAGTAATCTGGAAAATAATTCTCCAGACTATTCCAAACTATCCCCAAAAAAGAAAATTTTTCTTTTAACATTTATAAGCCCAATATCCAGTGTTACAAGGGTGAAAGTAATCATTTCCACAACAAAAAAAAAATTCAAAACCCCAGCATGATGAAATCCACCATTTTCCAGACAACCAAACACCCAAAACCCCATCAACCAAATTTATCCAAATCAGCTTCACCCCTCCGCCTAACAAGCGCAAAGTAGCCCAAGACGGCACAAACTGCCGCCACAATATTCCCTTCCTTCAACAAGATCTTGAGCACAAACCCTGAAATCTCGGCGGTGATCTTCCGGCCTTCAACCACCAGAGTCCTCCTCGGCTTCCCGAAGAAGGTCAGAAGAACAAGAACAGTGATCCAGGTCAATAGAGTGGCCGGCACGGCGACGGCCATGGCGGCCGCCATAGAAAGAAGGCCGAAGACAACCCCTAGCAGGACCGATGCGTACAGGGCCGGCCACCCGAGCCACGACGGAGTAGATGAAGAGGAGATGGAGTTGTACCAGGAGAGGATCGTCTTGAGGAGGTTCCATGAGAGGGAGAGAAGGGCGGCGTATACAAGGATGAAGAGACATGCCCATGTTCTCCTTTTACTAAGGATCGATAGCAGCAACAGATGCGATGCTTGTGCTTGCGGCGGTGAAGATGGGGTTCTAACTTGTTCTTCCTCCTCCTCCTCTCGGTCCGTATCCACCATGAATGATTGCTTGAGTTTTCCCTCTCTAGAATAATTTTTTTATCACTTTCTCAGTTTTGGGGCCTGTTTGGTTGATCTTTCACACTTCATCTCTAGGCAAATGTGGATAAAAGGATTGGTGAGAATTGGAGTGGGAACATCACTAGCCTCTACTTTATGCGGAGGGGCGCGTGGCTCGATTTGGAAGGGTGTGATTGGGTGGAGCGTGTGAAGCACGCGGCGGCGGCGGCGGTGGTGGTTGTGGGGTTGTTATTATTTATTAATGGGTATTGTATGGTGGCCAGGCCCAAGTGGTTTCTCTTCCCCTTTTAGCTTTATTTATGGGTTTTGAATTTTGATAGTGACTTAGCGAGAGAGATGGGGGTGGATGAAATGATGGGAAGGGTGACAGAGCATTTGGGAATTTTTAACATAAAAAGATAAAGGGGTTGATTTTATGGATTGGGAGTGTCCTTTTCCCTATGCTCTGTCTCTCTCTCTTTGGCCTTAGGTAACTTTACACCTTGCAGATTCTTTTTTAGCCTTTGTTCCCAAGTCATCCGCTCTTTCCTTTTTCCCTATTTTAAATTAAATAAATAACCATGAAAAATTATGAACTTAGATCGATCCATCAATTGAATAAATTGATATAAGTTGATTTATATTTAATGTGAATATCATGATCTTTAAGATCCGTTATTTGATGGGCTTTTGGATCCGTTTTGTCGTGGGCCTGGCATGATTTCATTTACTCATCCAGTAGAGGAGCGGACGTTCTCAGTCGGAGAGTGCAAAGGGTCGTTTGGGCGAGTGAGGTGTAGATTCTTGAACTGCGGGACGGTCGGGTCTGAAATTTCAAGTCGGATTAACTGTCATTTTACCCCATATAGGAATTCTTCCTCATATGAGAAGTTTGCTACAAATTAGCACCTAAAAGCGGAATATTCATAAAAACAATATTATCAGCGAATTTTCTTGTTTCCAAATCCCTTACTCCTCGGAGAGATATTCTGGATAAGGGAGGGATAATCCCTGATAAAGAATAATTAGTCATTAATAAGCAAAAACAAATTTATTTCTTAAAATGGGAGATTCCTTCCCGAGATAGGAAGGAGATTCGGTAAACCATTGTCTATAAATCAAGAAGATCCCCTACGAGGGGAGGTAAACAATTCCAACTACGCCTATTCTCTTCTCCCTCTCCATATTTTTGCTAACTTAATCATCGGAGAGGCGGCCGACCCATCATTGTTAGATCGCCCCTTTTTTGCAGGTTTACATCACGCCGTTGATACCTAGGAATTCATATAATCAGGGTTTACATTGTGCTATTGATGGTCAGGGAATCTAACGATCAAGGCCCCTACAACATGACGCTCAAGGGATCCGACGTTCAAAGTCCCAACAATTGGCGTCGTTTGTGTGAAGCAAATAAAGAGTCTCATCAATAGGCTGCAAGGGCTTGGCTTTAACGATTCTCTAACAACCCCTAGTTACCTAGAACTCTTTCGACTCCCCCTTCGGCATCTGATCTACCCGAGGCAACCGTAATGTCGAACAATCTAATGCATTAAACACCTGAAGATCAGTTCTTCCATTGGCGTCAGGAGATGGAGAGGAAGCAGGAGGAGCAGGTGAGACATATGCAAGAGTTACAAGCTCGCGTTGAAAGTTTGCAACGTGAGAATGATCAATTGCGGGACCAGGTAGTGGAAAGCCATGACTTTGGAAATGATGTACGAGATGGTGATCGTGCTGAACATTCAATAGCCCACAATAAAGAAAAAGAGCCCATTATTTCTAGCGATGGTGGCCTTGATGGAGGTGATGAATTGTCCTCAGAGGTCCCGCATCCATAGTCCCCATTAGAGAATGCTGGGAAGCACAAAGGGCCCAATCATGAAAGAGCACACGCACCACCTGCTTCTCAATGATGCCCCGTCGGGCTAGGAAGCAAGCGATAAAAGCCAACCATTTCAAGCCCCGGCAGCGTCGGTGGTACCCAGCGACACGATCTGCGCCGTCGCCTATGCATCTCGCCTTGATGCGGTAGACATTCTATACCACGGCTACAACCACGGTTGAGGGCTCAACGACATACTTTCTTAGCCCCTAGGGCAACACATTCTTAGTTACGAGCCGCCCCGCGGATTTGTCATACCAGTTTTTACCATGTTCAATGGCTCTAATGACCCTTATGATCACATACTCCATTATAATCATGCAATGACACTAAACGCCGGCAACGACCGTCTGTTGTGCAAAGTATTCTTGGCTAGTCTGCGAGGGCCTATGCTAGCCTGGTTTCAAAAGCTCCCGCGTAATTCAATAAACTTGTTCAATGAGCTTTGAACTGCATTCATCTCTCAGTATCTTTGTTCGGTACAGTAGAAAAGGAACATTAGCTCTTTGCAGACTATTCTAAAGCGGGAAGAGGAATCCATACGAGACTTCACAAGGAGGTTTGGGCAAGCGAGTCAACGGTAGAGGCTTATAGCATGGGCCCCTTGATCGCCGAACTTAGGGAGAAGCTTTGAGTCATCCACCATTTCTTCCGCTCCCTTTGTCTTTAGACATGCGTGTGGAAGAATTATATAGGTGGAATGGTACTGTAATGAAGATAGATCCGTGACAACCTGGTTGTCATGATCCTGGCAGTGGTTGAGAGCAACAAGCTAGAGGGGAAGAAGTCGTTTGTGTAAAACCCGTGAAAATTTTAAATTTAAATTTTCCAAAAAAAAAAATGAGGGGGACAAAACTGTAATTTACCGGAATAGTTCGGAGAAAAGTTGAGATTTTTTTATATCTCAGGATGACGAAACGGATTGCACAATTGGAATCGTCTCGAGAAATCTAGCTACCCAATCGAATTTCGTTGAATTCCGAGATAGTCGAATTTGTGTTTAGTGCTTAGTGTCGAGCTGACACATGGCGAGCCATGTGGATGACCTATCTTGAACCATGTGGGTGACACATGCATGGCCGCGAAGGCACCATGTGTGTGACTATGGCAAGCCATGTGTGTGACACATGGCAAATAATGTGTGTATTTATGGCATGCCATGTGTCAACATGCGTGGCACCTTTGAACTATATAAGGGCCTTCACACATGGAGTCTCGAGATCAATTCATGGGAGCGGCAGGAAGGAGGAGGAAGGGGAAAAGAAAGGAGAAGAGGAGAAGAGAAATGGAGGAAAGGAAAGGAGAAAGGGAGGAAAAGAAAAGAAAAGGAAAAAAGAAAAGAGAGAAAAAAAAAAAAAAAAAGGGAAAGGAAAGAGGAAAAGGAAGGAGTGTCGCGCAGTGAGTAGACCCGGACGACGAAGAACCCGAATGCGGCTCTGAGAGGTAGGTTTACTCCTACTGCAGTTATTTTACGCCTAGGGACATGTGCTTTATGGTTCGCCCCATTTAAAGTGTAATTTGATATGTGTGTGATTTGGTTGTTGTTGTGTGACAGTCAAAGACAGGTTTTACGGGGTTTCGGGATTGTCCGAGACGAGCAACGTGCAGGATGACAAATCCGCAGGCATAATGGCAAGGGATTGTGCCCAATTTCTAGCACACCCTTGTGAATCGATGTGTCAACTTTGGACGGTCATAACTTTCTAGTCCGAACTCTGATTCACGCATTCTTAGACTCTACTGAAAGCTCGTTGAGTCTAGAATTTAATAAGATAAAGTGCTTTCGGCTAAAATGTGGAAGCAACATTGAGGCGGGTCACCAGACGATTGAGAATGGTCGTTTTGGTTTCCGAAACTTGTTTTGGAAACCGGTTTGTAGCAGAAATGCTTGGGGCTGCGCCGTCTGTTAGTATGCCTAATTCTATTCCAGCGTAGGAGTGCCAAACAATCTAGCATTGTATCTTGTGGGAATCCGGTCATCTCCACGAGTGGTGCGATTCGGTTGATCAATAGGAGGCTATTCTCCACTAAAGGCATGGTTTAAAGAAAAGCGTAATGTTGTGTTGTTTGATTGAATGGTTGATTGGTTTAGATGTTTTAAAATAGAAAAGACGATTGCTAGGATTTTGAGTTCCTCACTTTGATGAATTCAAGTCCCACTGCTATTTTATAAACTCATCTAGGAACCATTGAGAAGCGATCGTCGATGGAAGTTTATCTTTGAATGCCTTTGAAAATAAAGATGAGTAAGAAATACTAAACACTTGTTCTCAATTAAGCGAACCCTTAGTTGGCGTTATGATCAAGCCTGGCGATGTCTTGGAAATATCTCGTTAACACGTTGTCGAAATTTGCCCAGTAATGGTTTTAAAACCTTCTACCGCAGTGATCAATATTACAATCAGTTTAAAATCAATAGAGGAATTAAGGGACTTTACCTTGATCGGGTGAGTTTCCCAGTATGATCAGCGGTAGGGGTTTAGGGCACATAAAATTTATATGAATGATTAAAGTTGAAACGATTAATCGTAAAAACGGGATCTTGAAGAAATCCAAAGTTAACTTGTAAGGCGAGAATGAGGAATATATATCTGAAGATTTAAGTAGAACAAATATTTGTCTTTGAAAGATTGCAAACTCTTTGTCAAAACTTCTAAAAGAAGGAAATGCGAAATGCGGATCTCTGAAGTACCACTCGAGAAGATGGAGAAAAACTATTATTACTTAAAACCTAAATTGAAGAACTAAAAGAAGGCGAAAAAACTTCCTAGAGAAAAGAAGATCCACTAAAATACTTGTATCCTCTCCTTTTATAGTCCGCTTCCAAAGTGATCCTCCCATTTTTGGTTTAGCCCAGGAGTGCCTCGTATGGAGTGAATTCTTGGACAATTCCATAAGCTTCATAAAGTCCTAGGTGGGACTTTAGTTCTCTGCGGTAGGGTTGCTCCCTTTGCCACTTTTCCGTGAGTGCTCTTAGGTGGGACTTGTCCACTGCCAATTTTTTGGCAAGTTCTACAGGTAGGACTTTAAGTCCTAGGTAGGACACCCAGCTCCTCCAGTCTTTCTTGTATTTGGGAGTTCCCGAGACCGTCGGTGCTCATGCCTCCACATTGCTTATTATTGGCTTTAGGCTTGCCTCCTTGTGCACTACGTTTTAAGCACAGAAAAGCACACAAATCTAAAAACAGAAGAGATTAGAAGTACATGTTCTTATGCCAAATGTGAGTACATTGTGGTTTAAATGTGTTCGATTCTCTTATAATTATCACTCAAATGTGTATTCATCACACCCCCCAACCTGCATCTTGCTAGTCCCTAGCAAGATTTAGAATAAAACTACCCACTAGAGTATGAACCTAAGCAGTAGCTCAGGTATATTCTATGGCTTTGCAAAAATCTCAAGAAAACAACACTTATGGAATAAGCATTTCTGCGATTATTTAGTACACATCAGCTGATGATTGCTTGACACATTCTTACACAATGAGTATTATAACATGCAAACACAAATTCGATTAGGAATTGTGGTTAAGAAGTGCAAGATAGTCATGCTTACAATGGCTTGTAATGATCAAAATTAAGTACACAATCATATAGCATAAAACATGTAACTATCATGCATAGAGTCTAAAGGCAGAAAACACAAGTCGAATCGAGGTCTTAACGGTTGTAATGACCACCGGGTTTAATGAAAGAAAAGGAAAAATCAAAGCGGGTGTTGGCATGACATGGCTAAGGTCTACTGCAGATTGCCAACCACCACCTAGTAAGGCCTAGTGCGGCTATGCGGTGTCATCCTCATCCTCATCTGGAGGAGAATGTCTAGTCACCTTGATCCGTCTAACTCTGACTCCTCACAAATGGGAGAGGTAGCATCGCTATCGCTGTCACCATGGAAGATGTGGCTCTCAAGCCTGGCAAGACGTCGGTCCAGCTGCTTCAGCTTCCCAAGGATACACTTGAACCACCCCTTGATCCTTGGCTCCATCCTCTTCCAAAGAGGCGTGTGCTCTCGTCTTTGGGCTGTGGAAGAAGTAGTCCCCGAGAGGAGAACGGAGGCAACGAGTACGTGGCCCTAGTAAATTTGCAGGCTCTTCGCAAGGTCTTAGTGGGCGTCTGCTCCTGTAGGGGTATCACTCTCTTTTCTTCTAGCTGTTCCCCTCATCCTTAACTGCGATCTCTTTGATCACAGTAGAGGAACGGAATACTCGGTTTTGAGCGAATCTTTTATGTAAAAACTCTCGTAACAAATGACTAGTGCATAATCAATAGCTTTCAGTCATAACCTCGTATAGCAATTGAATACGTTCTTGGTAGGAAGCTTTTCTATCATTCGGCCAAACACGATTGTGGATGATCTTGTTCATCAGGGCGTACTCCAGCTTTAACTTTCCAGGAATAAATTCTTGTCTCGCCAAATCCATTCCTTAGGTACGGGATGAGTGCACATAGCCTCGAGTGGCGGGCATCGAAACTAATGTGTACACAGTGGATAAGAAGTAGGTCGACCGCGTCGGAGACGAACATAATGCAAGGCATGTGCTATCGAGTCGGGAGTGACACGGAAAATTGCTTTATCGGCGGGGTTTCAAACACAAGTCATTGCGTGATCTTCCTTCAAATTAGAATAGGGTCCCAGAACTATTGAAGAATGAAGTACCCTGTCTCACAATGCACAAAGTGCATATTTGCTCTATTATAGTACACGATGGGGTGAGTATATAAAAATGTTTCTAGATTGAGCGCCCTGCGCGCCGAAACCTCTATTTGCCATTAAGCGAACCATTTCGTGCTCGCCCCTCGGAATCTTGTGAACTATAGCCTCAGTCTCCTCATCGACACTCTCGGATAGATCCTCACTTTACGAGGATATAACTGTTTTCCTTTTCTCTTTCAGTTTGGGTGGCACTCCGGGGCTTTTCCTCTTCTTCACTTGCTCGTTCCATAGAGGAACTCGATGCCTTCACTCTGTATTCTTCGAACGTGCCATGGAGATGGCGGAGTAGTGTGATCTTATTGGATGTGCAGTAAATAATCATATCCCGGTACCACCGCCTCGATCAACCTTTGGGCTAGCCACATGTACATCGATGATATCGCCATATGGAGAGCATAGCTCAGTGACAATCATGAAGTGACGGCGAAAATCGACGAATAGGTCCATATCTCCCTTTGAAAGAAAAGCAACAATGCTAGTGGAGAGTGAGTACTGACTTACCACGTGCGAACGGCTGCAATTAATCAATGGAACTCGGACAGACCACAGCGAAGCAATCGAGCTTAGAGCGCTTGTAAAGGAGCACACGAATTTAGGGCTCTTCTTGTTGGATGTTAAAAACAAAGGGATATGAAGGGGTGAGATTTTAGGCTAAAAGCCTTTTGCACAATTTGCTTGAATCCTCTGGTGGGACTTAAGTCCAGACCCGGTGGGACTTACTATCTTGCCCACTTTTGTCAAGTCCTCTTAGGTGGGACTTAAAAGTCCGGCAGGTAGGACTTTGCTCTTTAGTTGTTTTTTTTTTTTTTTTTTTTTGTTGATCTCTTAGATTTTTTTCTCCTTTTTTTTTTGAATATATATATAATGAATATATATATATTTTCCACTAGATAATTGGTGCAGCCATAATCTTGACTTTGTTCAAGCGCCTTTCATCCGGGTTTTACGCATATCTACTTTCTCTTGTTAGTTCCACATTGTGCATTTGTAGACTTTGCACTATAATTCATTCTTGGGATGTCTTCCAACTCTCCATGAGAATCCTTGGCTGTTCCATGAACCAGTTCCTAAGTTGAGTCGCTCTGACAAGCGAAAGCTGAAATGGGTGCAGTTGAGACTCTGCAACTCCGCGGGTATGCAAAGAAATGATGGCCTCTAATCATTTCCATATGCAAGGTGTTCCATAAAGACTATGATGCATGAAATTCACATGACGTAAATGATGCACAATTAGAACAATCATGGCGAATTGGAGAAATTTGTTTTAAGTCGTCAGCATGGGTGAAAGTAAGCAACGGTGCAGGAAAATGCGAGGAAACGGAGTTCACGAAGAATATGAGGCTCGTTGTGTGTGCTTGTTTAAGATGCACATACGTTAAGATGATGTGGAGAGTATATGAGGTCCAGTGGTATGTACGATGCAGGTAAAACATAATATTCAAAGGCAAATTTTGAAAAATTTGACCCACTGAGTACTCTCTTATTGTATAGTTACATTCGACCGAGTGTACCTACCCCCACAACGAGAAACCAACATTGTCCCAGTACGTGAACTAAGGTACCCCACAACAAATTGGAGGACTCACAGAAACAATGGAAAAGAAAAGGAAATAACGCAAATGAAGTAAAAATAATAAAAACAAAAAACAAACGAAAATAAAAGCAAAACTATTCTGTTGAATTTGAGTGATGTTACTTGGAAGGAGAGTTTTGGTGGCCCGAATTAAGTCCTCCTTGTGCTCTTGAGGATTGAAATGTTCAAGGAACGGTTTGAGGCGTTGGCCATTCACCTTGAAGGAGTGTCCATT
Organism: Tetrastigma voinierianum; assembly: GCA_016808115.1. Lineage (NCBI taxonomy): Eukaryota > Viridiplantae > Streptophyta > Magnoliopsida > Vitales > Vitaceae > Tetrastigma > Tetrastigma voinierianum. The sequence continues at coordinate 304,984 of JAEQBH010000206.1, read as the reverse complement.
GTCAGTTTTCAATTTCCGCGCCCGTATGGGATAGGCTGCGCGTAGAGGCGGTCCATCGAGAGCGGGCTTTCCGAGGAAATAGATATGTCGGGGCGTGCAGGCTTACTTCGATTGGGTTCAAAGATTTCTGCGATATGGATTTGTCGTGGAAGATGACTTGAGCCGCTCCTTGTAAATTCCCGGAGCTTTCCCTTGACTCCCTGCCAACTCTTTAAGTTCATTTCGCGCAATAGCGGCTGCACAGCGGGTTGAATGGAGTTAAAGTTCGAATAGCCCAATAAGCGTGTTCCATCTCTACTGGCAAATGGCAAGCTTTGCCATAAACTAGCCTATAGGGAGACATACGGGACGAGTTTTAAAAGCGATGCAGTACGCCCATAGAGCATCGGTAAGGCGGGTGACCAATCTTTTCGATTCGAGGCGTCGTCTTTTCTAAAATGTTTTATCTCACATTGGCTAGCCGGCGACCATTGGTGCGTGGGTGGTAGCCGTGGATGCTATGGGTGACTCCATATTTCCTCTTTGTGATTTTCAAGATCGTGCAAAAGTGGAGTCCACTCACTAATAACGCCCGAGGCGTTCCAAACGAAAAATATGTTCCTTATAAATTTCAAAACAACCTTATGGTCATTGGTTCTCGCTGAATCGCAACCCACTTAGGATACATAGTCAATGTAGACAATAAAATGTAGAGATAGCCACAAGAAGCAGGAAAAGGCCCCATGAAGTCAATACCCCAATACCAAAGATTTCAATGATTAGAATTAAAAGAGGCATCATATTTCCGCTTTTGTAATCCCTCCTAATTGTCGCCATGGAGCACATCGCTTTGCGTAAATCAAACAATCTTTAAATAGAGGGCCAAATAAAACCCAAATCTTGCAAAATCTTTGTCTCGTTGTTTTTCATGAGAAACGCCCTCCGCAAGCTTCGAATGGCAAAAATTAGAATTGCACCGCCAACAATTCTACACATCTTCTCATTATTTGATCCTATGTGATTTAAACAGATATGGATCATCAAAATAGTATTTCTAATATCCGCTCGTAAATTTCTTTTTCTCGTTGGAGAAGTCCATCGAAATGAATTTGCCAAAGGACTAGGTAATTCACTATGTCAACAAGTACACTCACCGTAATGTAATAAGAGCAAAAGTTGCTCATCAGAAAGCTATCACCTAAGGGTATGCCATGGGAGTCGGATCGAACTAATCGAGATAGGTGGTCCGCGACCACGCTCTCAACCCTTTTATCTCGGCGGTCGTTGAATTCTCGATGCAGTAAATCCACCTACTAACCTTGGTTTCGTATCCCGCGAGAGCAAGTATTTCAAAGCCGCATGATCCGTAAAGATGGTCGCTAGGGAGCCAACAATATATGACCTCGAATTTCTAGAGCAAAGACAACTGTTAGAAACTCTTTTTCTCAGGTTGTATACTGGGTTCGGGCCGAGTCTAGTGTCTTAATAGCATAGTAAATGACAAAAGCCTTTTGTCCTCCCCTCCGTCCTAACACAAATTTCTATGGCATAACGCTAGCATCGCACACATGATCTCAAATGGGAGGTCCCAATTAGAGACCGCATGATTGGGGGTGATACTAGCATGGTTTTGAGCTTAGCAAAAGCAGTGTCACAAGCTTGTGACCATGTGAAAGGGACATCTTTAGCAAGTAAAGTACATAAGGGCTCTGCCAGGCACTAAAATCTTTATAAACCTTCGATAAAACCAAAGATGGCCCAAAAATGACCTTATGTCTCTAACACACTTAGGAGTAGGAAGGTTGGAAATTAGTTCAACTTTGGCCTTATCAACTTCGATTCCATCTTTTGACACAATGTGGCCTAAAACAATTCCTTGTGTTACCATGAAGTGACATTTCTCCCAATTTAACACAAGATTTTTCTCTTGACACCTCTCCAAAACCTTACGTAGGTTCTCTAAACAAATTCTCAAATGAGCTCACCAAAAACTCGAGAAATCATCCATGAAAATCTCCAATATGGATTTCTATCATGTCACCTAAAATACCTTCATAATCATTGAAAGTTCCGGTGCATCGCGATACCCAAAAGGCATTTTCCTAAAGGCGAAGGTACCAAAAGGGCAAGTAAATGTAGTTTTTCGATCTTCTAAAGCTATCTCACTTGATTGTGACTCAGTACCCATCAAGAAAACAATAAATTCATGCCCCGTAACTCGCTCTAACATCCGATCCACAAATGGAAGAGGAAAATGGTCTTTCCTAAGACTGCAGATTAAGTTTCCTATAATCTATGCACACCTCCCATCCCGGGAGGTGACACGAAAGTAGGAATAAGCTCATTATTTTCATTGGCACCATCAGGACTCCGACTCTTAGGAACTACCCGTGTCGACTTAACCCACTTTACTATCTCGCAATAGGTAAATAACCCCGACATCCAAAAGCTTTAAACCTCCTTCTTCACCACTTTTCATTATTGGGTTCAACTGCCTCTCGTGGTTGCCTAGAAGGTTTAACATCCTCTTCTAAGGGTATTCTATGTGTGCGCATCAAGGGACTAATTCCCTAATATCTGAATTGTCCAACCTAAAGTACCCCGTGGTTTTCAATATTTCCAAAAGTTGAGTTTCGAGTCACGCCTAAGGAGGAAGATATGACATCGAAAAGTGTCCTCGTTCCCTAAGAATGCATATTTAGCATGTGTTGGTAAAGGTTTTAGCCTGTTTAGGTGGCCTCCTCGAAGGTAACACCTTATCCTCATTCGCTAAAGGTTCAAATTTAGGTGCCCACCCATAAACTTCAAATACATCTTTATTTCAATTATCGAGTGGAGAAACTCGACTCCATGGTCACTTCCTCATCCTAACTGGCGACCAAACATGTCTTAAGAGATCATCACGCGAGAGCATTATCCGTATTTTGTACCACGAATCAACCATGTTAATTTCACCAATATCTTCTTCATCTCCCATCTCTTTGAGTACATTGAAAATATTCAGATTAATACCATATGTTCCCAAATGAGTGTCATTAGGCCTCCCTACAAATGTATGATGGCATTAGCAATGCCAAGAATGGTCGACTAAGAAATTACTGAACTGAGTTCCTTGGTTCACTACCGGTTGGAGTGTCAAGCACCACAAAATTGGATGTGGAAGTAAAATTTGGCCCACTCGACCAAGACATCCTTCACTATTCCCTAGGAAATTTTGACACTACGGTCACCCACCTGGAGGGTGATATTGGTTGGCTCTAATTCCTCCTAACCCTAGGTCCACATATACCGAAAAATAAGGCAAACAGATTAACACTCTGTCCCTAAGTCCACTAAAGCATGCCTCAACTTGAATTTCCAACTACTATAGAAATAGTGATTTCACCTGGTCTTTGTATTTGGGCAAGTTGTTCGAATTAGGACGATTGTTCAAACATGAATGCCTCCTTGTTGACACCTAGTTTTTACTGTGCACAAATCCTTCAGAAATTTAGCATATGATGGGATTTGCTTAATGGCATCTAACAAGGGAATGTCTACCACTCGCCGAATAACCTATAAATTTCAGCATGGTTATTCACTTTCTTTTGGTGCTCTTAGCCTATGCGGGTATGGAGCCGGAGGGATATGGTTAGACTGGCTTCCTCTGGCTGGTCCTGGTCTTTGTCATTTGTATTAGGACATGAGGTGTGTCTGATTTTTCATCCTCTCTAGCTAATTCACTATGAGACTCTTAGATGGTTCCTTGGTTGGAATAGTTTTGCTCGACTACCTTACCACTCGAAGGGTAGTGACCGCCTTACAATGCTCAAAGGTACCCTCACTGGAACCTAAACTTCCCACACTGTTTTGACCTTGTGGGCTTTTGATGGCCAGACAGTTTCCTTTTCTTGTCAAGGTTACCTATAGGCGAGGTTAACTTGGTTATCTAGATCTCAGCACATCTGCAGTGTTTTAATTCTGTGTTTGTAGTTTGCTGGGTTTGTACGAACTGTGTGACTATGTCCTCCAGACTTCTCTTATGTGGAGGTTGGTAAGGCTGTGAGTTTTTTGATTCCTTGTCTCTAGCGATGATGACCTTGATCGAATTTCCTTGAAACTCGGGCCTCGATTCTCAAAATCTGAGGAATGGAATTTGGAAACCTTGGTTTGGATAGTGAGGGCCTTGGTTGTTTCGGCAGTGTTAGCGGTCCTCCCTCATTTCTCCAAATAAAATTAGGATGCTTACTCCCAACCAGATTGTAAGTTTCAGAGTATGTGAGTTGAAAGGTTTCATTTGGTAATTAAGGGCGCTGCTTGTCTAATTTGAATGGCCTTAACTTGAGGAAGATTTCAAGTGCTAATGGTTGAGTGCGTAGTATCATCAGACATAATACATGGCTCCTCTACTCTAGGTCCCAAGTGGGGGAGGGTAATCGAGGTATACTTAGCCACCTGCTCACTCTCTTCATCTCTATGGCCTCTAATTTCCTTGTCAAATTGGCAATCTTGGCCTGCAACTCATCATTCTCTCTTAGGTGGTGGATTCCACCACCAGCAAGTGTGCTATGCACTTTAGCAGTGTCTAAAGAAGTGTTTGTCTCCCAAGTTCGAGCGTTCTCTGCTATAGTGTCAAAAAGTTGAATTGCCTCCCTGGCACTCTTTTCATAAAATTCTCCCGCACACATCATTTGATGTACTGCGATTACCTAGAGATAATCCTGATGAAAGTATGCACAAATTTGTCCAACATCCAACCCATGATGAGGATAGCATGGAGGAGATCCCCATCTTTCCCATACCGCTGCAAAGGTTCACTCCGCTGTGAAAGTTCTGAATTGCTCGCATGAGGGCATTAAGATGCGCAAGTGAGTGGAAAACTTATTGAGGAATTCATTCCGCATGTTTTCCCACGTAAAGATTGAATTAGGTGCAAGGGAATGGAACCAGATTTTGGCTTTCTCCTTTAAAGAAAAAGGAAATAAGACCAAACAGATAATGTGGAGAGGGGAACTGGGAGAGGAATGCACTGCAGACATCCTCAAAACTCTCATGAATGAGTAAGGATTCTCGATTCAACCTCTTGGTAAACAGGTAGAAGACAGATCATTTCCGACTTCATCAAATTGGTTGGCTCTACCAGAAGGCGAATACAAGAATTTGTGTGGTCCTCGAGGCTGCACTAAGGTTCTTTCTACATCGGGGCAAAGGAGCAGGAGGAACTCATTGATTTTGCCGGTTGCCAAATACTTCCTCCTCCTAGCATTGGGTTTATTGGGAGCGTAGCATTGCCCCCATGTTGTGGAGGCTCATAGAGTCCTTGCTAATTCTCAGGATTATCCATTGGAGGTAAAATGTTATCTTGAGACACTTGGCTTATAATGGACTTCTCAAGGTCTCTAGGGATACAGCTTCACTAATCTGTTTCTCGCTATGAGCCCGATTGACATGCACTATACTTACTCCGGGTCTAAGAAACACTTATCGAGATTTCTCAACAAAAACAAAACAAAATAAAAAGAAAATGGAGACCCGCCCGATTTGCAAATGCAACTGCAAATTACCTCTAGCCTCTTCAGATCAATCCCCTGCTAGTCGCCACTCCCAAGAACGCGCCCAAAATGCTTCGCATTCCGATTAGTATGCCTGCACTCTATTCCTAAGCGTAGGGAATTATATCGCCTAGCATTGTAATACTCGTGGGAATCCACAGTCATCTCCACAGGAGTGGTCTGATTCGTTGATCAATAGGAGCTATTCTCCACTAAAAGTATGGTTTAAAGCAAATTGTAATGTTGTGTTGTTTGATTGAATGGTTGATTGGTTTGAATGTTTTAAAATAGAAAGACAATTGCTGGGATTTTTAGGGTTCCACTCACTTTGATCAGGTAAGTCCCACCTCTTATTTTATAAACTCATCTAGGAACCATTGAGAAACGGTCGTCGATGGAGGATTTATCTTTGAATGCCTTTGGAAAATAAAGATGATCAAGAAATACTAAACACTTGTTCTCGTAATTAAACGAACTTTAGTTGGCATTATGATCAAGCACAACGTGTACCGGAAAGATTCAACACGCGTTGTCAAGAATTTGCCCGTCCACGGTTTAAAACCTTTCTACACAAGTGATCAATATTACACAATCCGTTTAAAATCAATAGAGGAATTAAGGGACTTTACTCTTGACGGTGAGTTTCCGTATGATCCCAAAGTATATAGCAGGGTTTAGAACCCATAAAATTTATAAGGAATGATTAGTTGAAGAACAATTAATCATAAAAACAGATCTTGAAGAAATCAAAGTTAACTTGTAAACCGAGAATGAGGAATATAATACGAAGATTTAAAGTAGAAACAAATATTTCAGGCTAAAGATTGCAAACTCTCTAATCCGAAACTTCTAAAAGAAAGGAAATCAAATCGATCTACAAAGTACCACTCGAGAAGATGGAGAAAAAACTATTATTACTTAAAACCCTAGAATTGGAAGAACTAAAAAGAAGGCCAAAACTTCCTGTAGAAAAGAAGATCCCTAAAATACTTCAGATCCTCTCCTTTATAGTCCCTTCCAAAGTGATCCTCCCATTTTGGTTTGCTTCCAGAGCACTCGCATGGAGGAATTCTGACACCCCGCAAGCTTCATAAAGTCCTACCGGTAGGACTTTAAGTTCTACCGGTAGGAGTTGCCTCACGTCACTTTTCCAAAAGCAAGTGCTACCGTGACTTGCTCCACGCTAATTTTTCAAGAGAAGTTCTACCGGCAGGACTTAAGTCCTACCCCGGGGTAGGACTTGTCCTCCGGGTGCTTTCCTTGCTTCATTGTCCCCGAGACTTCACAATTGCTCATCCACTTCCACATCAAGCTCATATTGGCTTCTCTCCGGCTTGCCTCCTTGTGGACTTGGCACGCTTTAAACCCAAAACCCGCACAAATCTAAAAACACAGAAGAGATTAAGTACATGTTCTTATGCCAAATGTGAGTACATTGTGTATTTAAATGTGTTCGATTTCTCTTATAATTATCACTCAATGTGTATTCATCAACCAGATATGGCCTAAGTGTGGAATCGCGTGTTGATGTTTTGTGTGGTATTTACAAAATCGGACTTTCCGAACTAAGTCCGTATTATTTCCACGCTGCTACGGATTTATGACCTGAATGGCTAATGTGCGTTATTGCCATAAATTGAATAACATGCTGAATATGTGAAATTATGTGATATATGTGTGATAAAGATGGAAATAATTATATGCATTGTTCTGTATGACTGACATACTATGTCTCAGATTGGGAATATGAATTATGGCATTACTTGCCTAAGTAATGGTTGGAATTATGTTAATACATGCTTGAATGATGTGTTGACATGAATGAAATGAATGATAGAAAATATAACAGTGCACCACTTATGCAAATCTTGTTTGAATGTATGAATATTATTAGCATTACATATGTTAATCTCACTAAATATTGTGTGCGTTAGACATGGTGTTCATAGCATTTGTAGTGTACGATTATTAGAATGTCTGCAGTCTTCTTTAACTATAGATCATGGTTTAGATCTGATATACAAGTCATATTAAATTGATGCGGTAACACCACATTATGAGTGCCACGATGCGATTTGGCATTACTTTTGTGTGCAAGATAGTGTGGGCTTGGAATGAGATGAAGTCAATTGGGTTCACGGTGTTAAATGAAAATGGAAAGCAGATAGTGTGAGGCGTGCAAGTAGAGGATGACGCCCCTTAGGTGAAAGCGAGAGCACGGTTGAGCGGTGTATCCATCGATTCGAATATCGGAGTGAGACGTGGTGAAGGCGAAGAGGATTGATGTATAAAGCGATTGTCGATCACACCAGACTCAGGTTGCAAGGATGGGAATCGATGACAGTGTGATTTCCATTGGCGCACCGCATTGCGGGTTGTTGTTGGAGGTTGACCCAATGCTTGCGGGCGATGTCGTCTCATACATGCGTAGTTTTTTCCATGATAGAGACTGACATGTATGCCGCAGTTCAGTTCGGTTGGCCCGTAGGTGATCATTTGCATGTACTGGGTGACTGCCATACGGGATTCATCTCTATGGGCATTAGCTCACCCCGATCGTAGGACCCCCTTCCAGTGCCAGGCCAGGTACGGGACGAGACGGCACTCCTTAGAGTCGGGATTATGGCAAGTGGACTGTGTATGATTCTTATTTTGTGTATATATTAGAGCAAAAAATTCGTTTTAATATATGTTTTGATAGAGTATAATAACTCTTGGATCTATAGAAATGTATGGTCTTATGCTTAGTATGGGCCAGTATGGATGATGGGCTATTGGTCATTTTACTAAATGTGTGGGTCTCATGATATGAGACACAGGTTCATGAGTTCTGATTGTCATGGACCCAAGTTTGAGTCTCTGATTTAAGTCAGAAGGTGGAAGGCGTAGAAATAAGCGATCCACGTTAATCATAAAAAGAGGAGCCTCATAATTCACCCCCTGAACATCACCTGAAGGTTGTTTGCCCTCGTCAGCTTACCGATTTTCGGTGGCACACTTGCAGATCCGTATGGATACCTCTCGGAGAAACCCATACTCTCATCACGATTATCATAGAGATCACGGGCACAGGAACAGAGTCTTTAAACTAAAGTTTCATGAAATCAGGGTAGAGCTCAGAGGTATGTCAGGAGTTGATCGCGGGGTGATCATGGAAATTGGGCCACCAAAGATATAGAATTACAACGATGCGTCGTCTCCATTTAATCCGTGACCCACATAAACTATACTGTGATATTCTATCTCGATGACCGCATTGTAACACTTAAAATACACTGTAGTCATTTTAAAACATAATTGGGTATATTATAAGGTATTTTGAAATTTTTCGCAATTATTATTCATGCATGAAAATTTCTTTAAACCCGCACTTGTATAAGATACAAGGGAAATTTTGGAATTTATGAAATAAGGACCTAAGGATCAAATGAAAATGAGCTTAAATGCTAAAGTGATTTAAATGTTAAGTGGTATGTTAAATGGGAGTGATAGTAGACTTAAATGCCAAAACGGATAAAAAAATGAGAAATGAGACTAAGTGTAGAAGGCCAAACATGGCCTTACACTTAAATGGAGTTTAAAGACCAAATAGAGGTGTAGGAACCTCATTTTTGGAAGCCAATCCCGTTTTTGGGAGAGAAAGAGAGGAGAAAATAGGAGTAGAGCTAGGGCTTGAAGAAGATCAAGTTTTGGTTGGGTTTCTTCCCATTTTCTTGCTCCTTTGTGATCAAGCAACTTAGAAGTGAAGATTTGAAGAGGCTAAGGTAAGAAAACAAGACCCTAACTTTCCCTTTTTGTGATTTTGTCTTGGGGAAAAGCCCTAACTTGGGAAAAATAGGTTTTTCTTAATTCTAACCCATTATTGGTGTGGTTTAGGTATGATTCCATTGTGGATTATGAGATACATGAGTTTAGAGGAAGCTATTTGAGTTTTTATGGGTGAAAAATGACAAAATCTGCTATTTCTAGGCAGAACCCGCGCATTGGTACCGGTATCAGTGGGGCAATGCACTATCGACGAGGCAAGTGGTATTGGTACCTTCCAGTTAGTGGTACCTGCACTCCATTCATTGCAAAGTTATACTGAATAATCAAAGTGGTACCGGTACCAATGCTTCCGACAACCCTAATTTTTGCACCCGTGCATTGTTAAGCCCAAATTTGTACACCGATAGTATAGGAACCCTAATAAATGTCTAACGGGGGTTCAAATAAGAATGAAACTAAGTGAAAAGCATGCCAGTACCTGCCGTAGGCGCGAAGTGGCAAACTTAATGCCCTACGATAATATAGTAAGTTAAGACATATATAATTGTGGGATGCCTAGCACGGATATTGAATGACCGACACCTGCATTCGTGGCGGGCATGTGTAGTACTTTGAGCCTCTACGATTAAGTCAGACGACACTCTCTATCAATGCTTGACACTCCTGGCATTGCTGCGACACCTTAGTGCGTTCTGGGTACCTCGGGTACTGTGTGTTGTGTCCTCTTTCATTTCGTGTGTATCGGTCCTAGGTAGTCAAACAGTTATATGATAAGGATCTGAATAAGTATAAGCTCTGTAATTCCTACAGAAGATCTGAACAAGTATAAGTCTGTTATAAGTACAAGAATAAGCTCTGTAATTCCTACAGGAGATCTGAACAAGTATAAGTCTGCTATAAGTACAAGTATGCGTATAATTTGTTATATGAATTCATGAAAAATTCTTATATACACTCTGTATCACATTCTTGTTATAACTTCTTTGTAAATAGTATTAGTGCATGTGTATATGTATAAGTCCTATGCTTTCCACTAAGCATTAAGCTTAGCATGGGTTTTAATCCGGGTAAGTCTGAGAGGAGGATGCCCCATGATCTTAGCGTGCTAGACGGCACATATAGGGGTCCATCACCTATAGATTTTGTGCTCTGATTATGTAAATGTAAATGTACAATTTTTGTATATGTATATGTAAATGGGACTCAGGACTGTATGTATTGACACTATAAACACCACTACGATGGTAGTTTTATTTTTGTATCTTTGTATATGATGTTGCAGTTCGGTTATAAGACATTGGAAATCACCAATGCGGAAAGCGAAGTAAAGAGTCCCGGTATAGTTTGCGCCCCCTTAATCCGCTTTTGGTGAGGTTGGGGTGTGACATATCAATTGAAGCGCCAACAGAAGAAGCTCTTGAGAGTGGCCACAGTCAAGGCCCGGGTAAATGATATCCACATGGGAGGCAGCCGTGAAGAAACCAAGCCAATAGATGACCTCATATCCTTTCCTCCGGGTGCTAGTAGATCTTAGCGTAGACGGACTTGTTGCGGCTACTGTATCGGTCGGATAAAAGCTTTCCTTGGGAATCTTTGAACTTAGCTAGGTAAATCCTCTCACGGTTTTAACGACCTTGACTCTTGATGACACTAGAATATCACGCTCCTTATACAAGCGGGACGATCACCGCGGGTTTGTTCTCAGTCGTCAAAGACTTAGGGTGTTATAATGCCATAATAGGCCAGACCTAGCTGCCGGTAGTCGTCCTTCAACATATCACTAGGCGATCGATTATTTGACAGTAATGGGGGCGGTCGACCTTCCCCAGAGTCGAGTTTTCCACACGGTAGTGCTACTCCCTACATTATCCATACGAGAGCAAATGGGAGAAGTTCTCAGGGAGTCCCCTCGAAGATCACGCCCCTGCATAACAACCACAGTTCGCTGCCCAGGTCAGGGCGAAAGAAAAGGACCCATTAGCCATGGATCCCTTGGAGTCAGTGGTGTTGGACAGGCCGAAGAAGTTCACATACGTCAATTCTCTACTATCCAGCGAAGAAAAAGAATAGTTATAATGGGTATTGCTAAAAAACATACACATGTTTGCACGAAATCCGCTTTCGGATATAATGGAATCGGCCGGCGGAATATTATCCCTACGACGAGCCAATTAAGACAAAAGTGAGGCATTTCCATCGGATCGCCATCGGATTATTCGAGCGCTAAGTGGAATGATCTTCGAAATGGGTTTTATCACAAAGGTAAAGTGCCCCGAATGGCTGGTCAATGTGTTGGTGGTTCCAAAGAAGGGCGGTAAGTGGAGAGTATGTGTAGACTACATGAGCCTCGACCGAAGCGTCTTTCGAAGATAGCTTATCCTACCGCGTATAGATCGGATCATTCCATGCCTGTTAGGAGCCGTGTGTCATCTCTGGACGCTTTCTCTAGGTACCACTAGATTCCCATGCACCCTCCTGATGCAGAGAAAACGGCCTTCATTACACCGCACGGGCTATACTACTACAATGTAATGCCTTTTAGCTTGAAGAATGTTGGAGCGACCTATCAAAGGCTGGTGACTAAGATATTTCGACCATTGATGGGCAAGACCATGGAAGTCTACATCGACAATATGCTTGTCAAATCCAAAGAATGCCCTGATCACGAGAAACCTTTTAGATGTTGCGCATGTATGGCATGAAACTCAATCCCCTAAAATGTGCATTCGGAATGCGCACGTATGGCGACTAAAAAGCCTTGCCCTTACTTCCAAGCACACCCTATCGTCATGCTAACCAATCTTCTCTTACAAAGCACCATACATAAACCGTACTTGTTGGGAATGATGGCCCAGTGGGCTATTAAGCTAAGCGAGTTCGGTATCCGATACAAACCCCGCTTGGCAATAAAGGGACAGGTATTGGCAGACTTTTGAGCAGAAATCCCCCAACAAGGCACGGACCCGAGTAATGTCGACTGGTGGATCCTTAGTGTGGATGGCGCTTCCCAGCAAATGGGAGCCGGTGTTGGCTTGCAACTTAAATCCCCAATTAGGGAGAGGACAAAGTAAGCTACACGATTAGACTTCACCGCCTCCAACAATGAGGTAGAATATGAAGCAATCCTAGCCTGTATAGATCTCGCAATCTTCATATCCTCAGAAAAGATCATCATACAAAGTGACTCCCAGCTAGTGGTAGGACAGGTAAATGGGGAATATGAAACGCAAGACCAATGCATGACCGAGTATGTATGTCTGGTTAAGCTTTGACTGGAAAGCTTCATGGCTTGGAAGCTTGAGCATATCCCAAGGGGTTCAAACGAAAAGGTGGATGCCTTAGCGTGATAAGCGCATCCACACCAGCAGAAACGATGCTCCTCCTGTATTACCAATTTGGAGTCGTCAATTTGCTGCTTCAGGGTGAACAAGATAAAAGAAGCGTGTCCCTTCTGGATGACTCCAATAGTCCGCTACTTGAGCTTGGGGGAACTCCTGGATAGTAGGGTCGAAGCCCACAAGATTCAGGTTCAGGAAGCTCGATTTTCTCATGTGAATAGGCAGTTGTATAAACGTTCTCTAAACGATCCGTATCTTAAACACCTCACCACCAAGCAAGGGCAGTGTGCGTTGGCAGAACTACATGAAGGAATATGCGGAAACCATCCAAGCGGCAAAACTTTGGCACATGAGGCCCATACCTAAGGCTCCTCTTGGCAATGGCGGGAAGGATGCGGCCGCTACGTCGAGAAGTGTGATGCTACAGCGAAGCCAGCACCCCGGTCTTGACTCCAGGCAGTGCCATAACGGAGCCCCCCAGCCCTTCGCCTAGTGGGGAATTGATATAGTTAGACCACTACCTACCGCCCCGACATTAAAAAGTTATTATTGGTAGCAATAGACTATTTTAGCAAATAGGTAGAAGCTGAAGCCTTCACCTATATCAAAGACAAAGATGTCATCCAATTTGTATAGAAGAACATCGTCTGCCGGATCAGAATACCACAGTCGATAGTGACTAACAATGGGCCACAATTTCATAGCAGGGTATATAGGAATTTTGGCAACGAGCTGAAAGTCAAGAACTTGTATTCAACCTCGCGATACCCACAAAGCAACGGCCAGGCGAAATCATCCAACAAGACTCTCCTAACATCTTTGAAAAAGCGTCTGCATTCGACCAAAGGAAAATGGGTAGATGAGCTACCATGAGTTCTATGGGCTTCACAGGCGACCCGGTAGGAAACCAAGCGGGATGTGGAGTCATCTCGCCCATACCACAAGATGGAGTCTATAATCCCCACAGAAATTGGGATGCCCACACTTCGAACTAGAATTCCTGAAGAGGCTAATGCCTAAGCCATTACTAAAGACCTAGATATGATAGACGAGCTCCGCGAAGCGACAACTATGCGCATAGCGTCATACCATCAAAGATTGACAAACCTGTACAACATGCGGGTAACACTACACACATTCCAAGACGGAGACCTGGTCTTGAGAAGAGTCTTTGAAAACACTTCTAACCTAGCAGACAAGAAGTTCCAACCAAACTAGGAAGGGTCATATACAGTAGTCCGAATGGTGGCAGTCGGATCATACGGGTTGAATAAGCTAGACGGGACTCTTGTACCTAGAATGTTGAATGACATGCATCTGAAGAGGTATTACCATTAAAATTTCCTTTGAAAGTATTACTATCAATAAAGGCCTTCTTTAAAATAATTTTGAAATTTTGCAACTGCCTCTTCTCAAAAGACCATATGTGACTCTTAGCTTGCAAGCACTTTCAAAAGACCAGATTGTGGCTCTAAGCCTGTTGGCACGTTCAAAAGATCATACTATGGCTCTTAGCCTGCTGGCACTCTCAAAAGACCAGATGTGGCTCTAAGCCTACTAACACTTTCAAAAAACCAGACTATGACCATTAGCCTACTGACACTTTCAAAAGACCAAACTGTGGCTCTAAGGCTGTTGGCACTCTCAAAAGACCAGATGTGACTCTTATCTTGCTAGCACTTTCAAAAGACCAAACTGTGGCTCTAAGCTCTCTTAGCGAGCTTTCAAAAAGACCGTAATGTGGCTCCTAGACTGCGGTACTCTGAAAGACCCGGATGTGGCTCTTGGCACGCTAGCACTTTTAAAAGACCGAATTTGTGACTCTAAACTGGCACTCTGAAAGACCGGTTGTGGCTCTTAGCCTGTTGGCACTCTCAAAAGACCAAATGTGGCTCTAAGCCTGCTGGCACTTTCAAAAGCCTAGATAGGGCTCCAGACCTGCTGGCACTTTCACAATACGAGACATAGTCCTTAGCCTGTTGGTATGTAGCCTAAGCACAACCACGGTGCAACGCCCTTACCCCCGCCTAGGTGAAGAGTGGGGATGCAACACATGACTGAGACTCTTTAACCTACTTTTCTGTCATTGGTGGGCCCAATTTATATATTTTTTCATAAAGAAATAAAACTTATAACATATACATATAAAACAATACTTAAGTAGTGGTGTTATTAATATTACCATTACATATATCTAGAATTCATGTTACTTGTTCTTATACAATTCACTATTACAAAAACTCTACATTTACATATACAAAAACAAACCTAAAACCTACTTATGGTGGAGAAGCCACAGTGCTATGTTGTACAGAAGGATGCGGAATCTGTGAATGTCCTCTTGATTACTACGGATGGAAACACTCGTGCTAAGCTTATAGCTTAGTGGGAAACATATAACATATATGACCACTTGCAATGATCCTTAATTTCAGTATACATATACAATAGCTTATAAACATATACTTCTTTTACATATCAAAAGCATCTTTCGTATCATTTGCATATTTGTACCTTTTCATATGTCATGTTTCGATATCTTATATCATCTTATATCATGCCCCCACATATGTTTTTATGCAGCATATTCAAAGACATAGATACGAGAAGATACTTGTATATAGAAGTATCATTCTTGTACAAAGCAGGTGATATGCACAGCCATTGTATGACTAAGCGAAATTTGTATATCTTAGAAGGTATAATCAACGTACAAGGCGATGATCCATTACCTACATTATGTGACCCCAAGCGAGGCCATTGTAGCGGCTTCGAGCAGACGACTTATAACTTGTAATCTCTCATAAGCAATGCCTACTTGTCCATCCACTTTGAAATATATGCAGGCAATCAGGCTTATTAGGTTTTTATCTGAGTTAGAGATATCATACTAGTCATTTACATGTTTGTATTACTGTTCATGCGTTCATATTTAATATATCAACCCTTCTTTTATTTATTTACTTCAAATACTTTACACCGAAATATTTCCTACAAACAATGCTTCACTTTAATGAATTTTCTGGATCCAATAGAGTCCAAATTTGAATACACTTATTTCAAGGATATTTGTTCTCTTAGAAGTCTAATTTACCCAAAAATTTGAATCACTCAATTTGGATTAGTGAAACTCAACTTATGGCCTAAATACCCAAAACTATACCAAAACACCAAAGCGTATTGAAGCGCTCGAAAACAGGTTTCACTTTGTGAATTTTAAGGTCAATGGGGTCCAAATTTGAATACACTTATTTCAAGGATATTTGTTCTCCTGGAAGTCTAATTTAGCCAAAAATTTAAATCACTCAATTCGGATAAGTGAAACTCAAATTATGGCCTAAATACCCAAAACTGTATCAGAAACTGCCCGAAAACAGGGTTTCACTTTGACGAATTTTCTAAGTCTAATGGGGTCCAACTTTGAATACACTTATTTCAAGGAGATTTGTTCTCCTAGAAGTCTAGTTTATCTAAAATTTTGAATCATTCAATTTGGATGCGTGAAACTCAACTAATGGCCTAAATACCCAAAACTATACCAAAACACCAAAACTATATCAGAAACTATTCGAAAACAGGGTTTCACTTTGACAAATTTTCTGGGTCCAATGGGGTCTAAATTTGAATACACTTATTTCAAGGAGGTTTGTTCTCCTAGAAGTCTAATTTACCTAGAAATTTGAATCACTCAATTTGGATGAGTGATGGCCAAGACAAAAACGTAGGTTTTGGAAAAAAATTTACAGAATCTCCTCTAAAACCCTAACATTTCCTTTATACAAACATTCCTTAATTGAGGACCACAACCAACTCAAACAACTTCAAAACAACCACAAACTGAACTAAAACAATTAAAATCACACTTATACAGGTTAGGGTTTGATGAAACCCAAACGAAATGCTTAAAGAAGTTAGGATGAGTTCCTAACCTTAATCTTTTCTTCAAACTTGATTTTCCTCCTCTCCTTCCTTCCTTCTCTTTGCTTGAACAATTAAAACCCAAAGATGGCTTCTCCTTTCAACAACCGTGTCTCTCTCACTCTCTCTATTCACCATATGAGCAAATGCTCATTCAATAGACCATTTTGGTCTTATCCTTAATTTTGGTCTAAGGCCTTGTTTGGCCTTGCATTTTTAGTTAGTTTTCCCATTTTTGCTCAAAATCCCTTCATCTCTCTTCATTTGCACTTCAAATTATCTCATTATTCTATTTTGGCATATAAACTTCTTGTCTTATGCCCTTTGGGTCTTTATTTTACAATTTACCCTTATACCCTTGATTCTTGAACTTAATTTCCGAGTTGTTATCATTTTCACATTTAACAATATAAATTCCGAAAAATTTCAAATTTAACATATATCATACCCTAAACTTGTTATAAAACGATTAGGGTATTGTAGACCCTCAATTTTTTCCCTCAACACTTGCATTTATCCTATGGGTGTCACACTCACCCATCGTTCTCATATAGCACCATTAGGGCCCTTTTAGGCTTAGTCGGTTTCCGAGCCTCGGGTGGGCTTGTATATGGTCCATTGAGTGTGTATGTGGTTCACTTCGGAGTGCCATCGTGGCTTCTTTTTTTAGTTATTGGAATCATGCCATAGGAATCAAGTGGGGGCCCCCGAGGTTTTAACTCAATCGGAGTTTATTGGAGCATGTCGAATTCGGAGCACTTGGGCTTGGTTCGATCATATCTCCCTCATCCAAACTCGAAATCATACACCATTTCTTTTGTTGGATTCCCTACTCATTGAAGAATTCTCTGACAAAATTTTAGAAATTTGTATCAACTGAATCCACCGGTTGGAAACCAGCTCAGCCAATTCAACGGATTTAGGTTGAAGTTCATTATTCGAGCAGGTTCAAATTCGGAGCACCCGATCTTGTTTTGGTCATATCTCCCTCATTTGAACTCGAAATCATGCACTGTTTATTTTTTTGGATTCCTTACTCTTCAAGGAACATTTTGTCAAATTGTTAGATTTTTTCTTGATCCGATCAACCAATTAGAACTGCACACCCGCTCGCCAGCCAAATCTGTAATGGATTTTTTTTTTTTCACCATTCGTTGGGATTTTGTAGCCAAATCCTACTGTTCTGGCCCATGTTTCATATCAGTCCTAGGCATGGTTGGGTCCAGTTTTGGGCCATGTTATGGGTTTCTTGAAACCCACCTTGGGTTCACTTGGATACTTGGTGGTTAAGGAAATAAGTAAATGTGGCTAGCTATGGACCTTGGGAATAGAGGAGTGTTTATGATTCGGGAAGTCTAAGACTGATCGGTAGCCTTCCTGGACTAAAGGTGCACAAAATGGAGTGAGTTCAGAGAGAAAAAAAAGGAAAAATAAGAACAAAAAACATGAAGGAGAAGAAAAAAAATGAAGGAAAGGAAGAGAGGAGAAAGAAAGAAAAAATATAGAGATTCTCTAGATCCGAGTGGGCTTGGTCTCTCTCATTTTGAAAAGGATTTCCTACAGATTTGAAGGAGTGGATACCTGGTTTTGGAAGCATAAAAGAAAGAAGGAAAAGAAAGGGTGTGGGGGGGAGGATAGCGTGAATCCTATAGGTTCGAAAGTTATATGCTTCTCCCGTTTTCTTTTGCGCTTGTTTTTGCCTTTGATGTTTGCAGCCTCGTTTTAGAAGACTAGGCATCAATTGTGTCAGTTCTCAGTCATTCGGAGTCAGAATTGTACTCCGTTTATTTTGTTAGATTCCTGACTCTTTAAGGAAGATTCTGAAAAATTTTGAGAACTGCTCTCAACCGGCTGAACTGGTTGGGAAACCGGATCAGCCGGTTCATTAGGGCCCTGTTATCCGAACGGCCCGGTTAGGGTACTAGGCATCGTTTGTGTCAATTCTCAATCATTGAGATTGGCGAATTGTGCCGTTTATAACTGATGGTTCGACTACGTAGGAAGATTACGAAAAATTTAGAACTGATCTCAATCAGTTGAGCCGGTTGGGAAACTGGATCAGCCAATTCATTAAGTTCTATTTTTCAGAACAGCAGTTAGGGCACTCAGCATCATTTGTGTCAGTTCTCACTTGTTCGTAGTCAAAACTATACATCCTTTATTTTGTGGGATTCCTTAATATGTGAGGAAAGTTCTGACAAATTTTGAGAACTACTATCAACCGGTTGGGAAACCAGATCAACCGATTCATTAGGTTATGTTTGGATCGATTAGGGCACTTTTCCTTGTTAGGATCGGTTCTCACTCATTCGAAGTCGGAATCGTACACCATATTTTTTTTTTTGGGTTCCTTACTTTGTGAAGTGTTTTGGCAAGTGAGATTTTTCTCAACCCGTCAACGGTTGGGGAGCTAGATCAGCCGAGTTCATTAGGTTTTTCGGATGCTTGAGTTAGGGCATCTTGGCTTGTTTCAGTCAGTCCTCACTCATCCGGGATCCGAATCTTGCATCGTTTGTTTTGTTGGATTCCTTATTCATTAAATAATATTCTGGTGAAATTTGAGAATTTATCTCAACCGTTTGGACCGGTTGAGAACCCGTTCAATTGGTTGTGCAAGACAGCTTATGGGCATCCCCCTTATTATAGCACTTTTCAAGCCCGAATCCCTTGAGGCTTAAGCCCGTTTGCACAAATGCATTTGTGGGCCATATTTGGGGTCTAAAGCTGAGCCTAACTTGAATTAGAGGAGACCCACTATGGAGTTAGGACACTTAGGGTTAGGTGATTTTTATTGTGAATTGATGATTGTGGTTAGTGAATTGTCATTTGGAGAGTATGGAAAGAAACAAACATCTTAATCCCCTCATTTTATATTCACTTCCATTTTGAACACGAACTTTGGTTACTTGATCATGGATGCATGTTGTGTGCTTGTGCTTATTAACTAACCATATCTGCAACGCATGGCCAAGGACCACATGAACGTGCTTGGGCTTTGGTATTTGCATTTATATGCGTACATGGTGTTTGGACTTTGATGTTTATGGTGAATTTGAGCTTGTTGACTGACCTCTTATGCAGCGCTTGGCTATGGACCACAGGTATGCACCCATTGTTTTGTTTGGTCGAGTGTTTATGCATGTTAGATATTGAGTAGGTTGTGTGATTCGGGTCATCTGTTTAGCCTGAGTGATCGATTGATCTTTGACCCATATGATCCCATGTACTGATTCATTATTGAGCCGAGTTCGAGGTTAGAGGGTGCTTTACCTCGCATAAGGTACCTTCCCGAATGGGTAACCTAATCCACAGAACCAATCTAGTTTTAGAGTGGACCTTTTCCTTCTTTGGAGTCAATTAGGGGTTTTTTTTTCTTACTTGATTTTCCCCATAATAAATAAAAATAAATAGTAAGTGGCGACTCCAAACAAAACCGCTCCTTACTGGGGATGGATTTTTCAAAGCTCGAAAATCAACTCACTTTTTTTTCTATTAATAAAAAGTCGCGTCGGCCCGTGGATCGGGTAGGGTCCACAAATTGGCGACTCCGCTGGGGAACAAACCCAGAATCTTTGGTTTCATAAGAGGGTCGATCTTGAACTTGAGTTGGGTATATTGGAGCACATGGTTCATTGACCAGTAGACTCTTAGGCTACACAAATAACTGATGATCACTTACCTGGTTGGTATTTGGCATACACTTGTGGTTTGTTTGTGCTTGTGTGTTAACCTGTTGGATTCTACCATGCTTGCTCATGGTTGATTGGTACCTAGCTATATGTTTCTGATTAGCATAGATGGTTAGATTAGGTGTAAATTTTGTGGTAGGCTTGCTCTTTGCGCATGACTATTTGCTGCATGCTACCCTCTCTCTTACATGATTGCTTGATTTGTTTGTGTTTGTGGGGCGTGCTTGTATTCCCTTGTTTCCGAATCTCTAGTCTTGGTCGACTATTCCCATAGATTGCTTGAGTTGCTTGGGACTCATTCTCAATTGTTTTGCCTTTGACCAAGCTAGGAGTTTGGAGTAGGGTCTAGCGTAGGGCTATATCGATGTTTGGAAGCACTATGGAGATGACAGATATCTGAGCAATGAAAACCTGCATAACCCTGATCTGGATTTCATGGATACATGCATGGCCAATGTGTCATTTTGATTGTTGGTTAGGATCTTTGGTTACGTATCCCGACTAGGTACAGTCATCTAGCTTTTAGGACTTGCCTTTTCCCATTGTCAGCTTTTGAGTCACATTACCCCTAAGGTATCACCATGTCAGAATCCTGTTCCTGCCTGTGAAGCCATATACCAGTTTAGCTGTTGACATCACATGTCAGTTCATTCTCTTGAAGGATTTTAGTCATACATTACTGGTTTGATTTCAGGATTGATAGTCATGGGGACTGACATACCCTTTTCCTTTTGAAGGATTATTGATTGAGACCAACCTGGGTTCTCGAGCTTGGATCCAGATTGAAGGTAAACTTGTTAGAGGATCAGATTCACACAGTTAATTAGAGCAGATATCATATCATAGAGATATGGACCCTCAGTACGCTACTGTTGACCAGTTGGCTGAGATTACCGATACCATGGCATCTCCGGGATGCCATATTGGGACTAGGACAAAGGATTGATGGGCATGGGCGACCATTCTTGATTCGGGGAAGCACCTGTATGACTCTACTACACCTCCACCACCACCACCATCATCTGGACCCACTGTACCGCAAGACTATACAGTTCCACCTCCACCACCACCACTTGTTCAATCATCCCCACAGGATGGAGAATTTGTACTGCACGGTCAAATTGAGATCACACCACATTCTGTAGTGGCCCCTACACGGATTATTGATGACACCCAGGCCTGTATCGATAGGATTGAGCAAAGGATCATGTCTCTACATGTT
The DNA here is from genome assembly GCA_016808115.1 of Tetrastigma voinierianum. Lineage (NCBI taxonomy): Eukaryota > Viridiplantae > Streptophyta > Magnoliopsida > Vitales > Vitaceae > Tetrastigma > Tetrastigma voinierianum. The sequence continues at coordinate 283,539 of JAEQBH010000206.1, read as the reverse complement.
TCTGATGGAGTTATAGGTTGGAAGGGATATGATGACCATCCAGTGGCAGCCTTGCCAATTGAGTTCCTCATGCCGAACATTAAGAGGTACACGGGGATAGGGTGCCCCCTTATTCACTTGCAATTATACAGTGCTGTTATGCACGAGCATAGACTAGATGAGGCATAAATGATTATGCTTTTCCCTCTATCACTAAGTGGTGCCGCTCAGCATTGGTTTGCCTCATTGGACCCTTCGAGACGTAGGACATGGGCTAATTTGGGACAGGATTTTATCAGATAGTATTCTTTTAATACTGTAGTAGACGTATTACGAAGGGAGTTGGAGGCCCTCAGGCAGAGGCCGGATGAGTCAATCACTTCATTTATCTCCCACTAGGGGAGAAGATAGCACAGATTATAGATAGACCCTCAGAGCGCGATCAAATCAGCATGATTATGCGTAGTCTTCAACCCGTTGCTGAACTCTCATGGGCTCCACGGGCGGACTTTGGATCATTGGTTGAGGCCACCATGGCATTAAGGAGGCATGGCTACGAGTTATGGGCGGGAGCTCTTCCTCAGTTCAAGGGAATAAGCCGAGGTCAAACCCCAAATCATCAAATATTGGTGTTATTGGTACATCAAGCCACAGGTTTTCATGTCAACCACAGACTCATAGACAATCTGCAGATATTCCTTACCAGATAGTACAATAGCATCAGTATAGACCAATTTCTCCCTATAGGTCGGTAGGGCCTACTTATCTACATCCACCACCACAGACATTATATGCTACACAGGTACCTCAGAGGCCACCTGTACAGTACCATCAGTAGTATAGAGCACCGCCTCATCAGCGCTGGGTTTGTCCGCCCGGGTCCAGTCCGACCCAATTAAGCGGATCGAACGAGGATCGGGACGAGACCATATCTTTGGGACTCTTTACGATTTTTTTAAATCGAAATTTGGTATTTTGTGGGTATGGCCCACACATCCTATAACATAATCAAAAATATTATATACATATAACGAGTCCCATTTACAAATACAAAACTAGATTTTACATTTGAAATCAGGCGCGGAACTACGTGTAGTGAACCGCACAAGTGTGTTGGCCAATTTGTATGCGGATGTTTCTTGATGTCTTCTCCACGTACCTACACGGATTAAAACCCGTGCTAGCACTACGCTTAGTGGGAAGCATATCTTATAACCTCTTACGTGATGCACATGCATTTAGAGGCGAATCATGATAAACTTATAACAGAAACAAATATCAAAATCATCATGAATCATATAAACCAATATATAACAGGTCAGATCATATTCAGGCAAACTTAGACATGTACAATGAGCATCCAATTCATCTCTTTTACATAACTCATGATTTTCTCAGGATTTCAGGTCGGGTTCCTATTTGTGTCATCAAAAATAATTCTGTCAACTTGTACCTTGTGACTTTTAACAGAATGCTTATGTCTCCCATAGGATCCATATTTATGCTTATTTGAGGATTCCTTATAAATGATGCTTGAACCATACTTTATAACAATCTTATACTTACTCGGGAATTACACTTATAGCGAGACTTATCCTTGTGGATCTTATACTCGCAGTAAACTTATTCTTATCCGTGTCTTATACTTATAGCGGTCGGATCTTATTCTTGACCGATTTCTCGTATCTTGTGCGAGCTTATATCTCCGATCTCGAGTAGGAGTTCACGAACATACTTATCCTACGGGTTTACACTTGTTCGGAGGTACCCGTGGGGTATCACGAGATGCGGAATGTATACTGGATTTGCGGACAATCTTATGCGGGTACCGTAAGTACTTACTTGATCAAATGTCTGTTCTGATACCAACTTGTGTTGGTATCATATCCCAACAAGAACTAGGTTAACGTATACCTATACTTATACGGGAGTACCCGTAGGTACTACGGAGTTTATCATTATCCGGAGCTTATACGGAGATACCCGTAGGTATTACAGAAATTATATTAGTACTTCGTATCTTATACTTGTACTACAGAGCCTATCCTTATCTTACGGATCTTCTACTTGTACTGGGGAGTTGTCTGGTATTTCGGATCTTATCCTGGTATTACGAAGCATGTACATGTATTTCGGATTTTATACATGTATTACAGAACTTATACATGTATTTCAGATCTTACATGTATATTAATGAACTTATACTTGTCTTACGGAACTTATATTGGTATTTCGGATCTTATAAAATTGTGATACGGAGCAGCATGTATTTCAGATCTTACATGTATATTACGGAACTTATACTTGTCTTATAGAACTTATATTTGTGTACAGGACTTATTCTTGTCTTACAGATCTTATACTTGTGTTACAGAACTGATTCTTGTATTTCGGATCTTATTCTTTTGCGAAGGTGTGCAGAGTAGGTGCGATGGTCGGAGCAGTCGGGGATCATATCATACAAGGTCGGATCGGACTTATACAGGATGGTTTATTGGTCTTTCGTAGTCTGGATCACAAATTCATTGCGAGAGTACCCGTAGGTACGACTGGACTTATACTTATTTTACAGGACTTATACTTATTTGAATCTCCCGTAGGAGTTACAGAGTTTCTTCACATTCGGGGCTTAATCGAGGAGGCAGGAATTGCAGAGTAGATTTTCTGAGCAAATCTGAGAAGGTACTGTGGGTACATTCGGATCTTTACTATATTCATTTCTTTATTCTTATTCATTATTCGAATCTTACTTATCATAATATTAAATGCGTTAACTAGACCAATCATAAGAAATAGAGTAGGTGCAGTACAATAAGTACCCAGTCACGATCTGATGCTTGGGGTCTTGGCCCAGCTTCCTTTGGGGCCGTGCTATACTAGCAACGAGTGTGTTAACGTGACGAGGAAGTCTTGGCTTAGCCGTCGAAGTCTTGAAGCTAGCCGAGGCGTCCATTTCATTCGTTTTCGGTCACAGAGTAGTCATGCGTCGTATGTCTTTTCGAGAACATAGCGTAATCACGTGCACGTGATCATGACATATTGTTTTTCGTGTTCATGTTCATGTTCATGTTTGATTCGTTTCGAGGTTTCATGCCTATTCCTTATGGCATTTCGGATGCTATGCGATATGATGTCTATCCACACATCATTCATGTATTCTTTGTCCCTCAATGGAATCTATTTTTCTTAGGTGGAATCAATCAATAGTATCTGAAAATAAAGATTATAGCATTTTCGTACCAGCCCAGTCGGTTTCTGGGATATTACCCGAGGACAGTTTGCAATATTAATTTTCCAGTGCCTTGTCTATATTTACGACACTGGTTCTTTGTGCTCCTTTAAATCTAAGGTGATAAGGGTTCTATTCCAACTGGAATCACCCAATTCGGAGCACCGGAACTCAACTTACGTTCGAATCAATCGGGAATACTCTATAATCAAACTGATGCAGGGAATGGCTTGCACATGGCCCCACTTTGAGTGAATTTTAGACAACTTAGAGACAGAATTTGACGATTCCTATTTCTTTAGGTTTGGTTTTCCTTGAAGTCTATTTTAATTGGCCACTTGAATCACTCAAATCGGATAAGAAATGAGCAAGTTATGGCCAAAATACGAAAACTGGTTGAAACAGGAAAACCAGAACAGGGTGTACCGGTACACCTCTAAAGTGTACCGGTACACTTTGGCCAAAAACGACCAGAACCGAAATTGGCACCGGTACTGCAAAGTGTACGGTACAAGTCCTCAATGCCACTAAAATGTGTGTTTTTAAGCTTGCACTTTTTAGTGTTTGATACTTGATCAACTCTACACTTCAAACACACATCAAAATGCATTTCTAATTCACCTTGGAATCTCTTTTATTGATTCTCGCTTCCAATACTTATCTTAGTTCAAAGGCTTATCAAGAGATTACTTCAAAACCCCATTCCAATATGGGTTATAACTCATACACAAATCAAACTCAGGATTTGTTAGGATTTATTAACTTCATTGGTACTCTCAATTAACCATGAATTCATCCTCGAGAGGATTTCATAGGCTTCTTGTGCCATATGGGGTTTTACCCACCTTACTTGCCATCATTTTGGGTTAAGATGAAACCCTAGCAAAACCCCAAGTTTGGGGACAAGCTACTAACCAACCAAGCATGGCAATTCATACATAATCTCTTAGAATCCATAACCAAGGTTAGTTTCCATACCTTGTTGGCTTGATCTTGGCTTCTCTTCTTCTTCCTCTTCTCTTCTTCCTCTTCCTCCTCTCTTCTTCTCTCTTCACGTTTTGTCTCCTCCCCCAAAACATGAGACCAATTTGGTCTTAAAATCCCCATGTTTGCTAAGGCCTTGTTTGGCCCTACAAAAACCCATTTTTTTTGTTAAGTTTGCTTATTTGCTTTTTGGACCCCCATTTCTCTTCCATTTGCAACTTAGCTTATTTTATTTCCACTTTGGCCTCAAATCTTGCCAACTATGACTTTTAAGTCCCTCTTTGGACAATTTACAATTTTATCCTTAAGTCTTGTAAATTTGGTCTCGTTCCGTGTTTAGCATTTAACTCGCAGCAGATTAATTAATAACACAAAATACCCTAAACATATCGAAAACGACTAGGGTATATTTCGGGGTGTTACATAGGCAGTTTAAACAGCTCGAGATGCCACTAAGTTAAGCATTTCAGAGATTGGTTGAAAGGGGTTTGATTGCTTCACTACCACCTCGGCCACCACCACATCCTACCCCGCGGGTGGGGACATATCTTCGGTGTGCTTACCATAGAGAAGCGGGCCGTGATATAGGCAGTTTGTGCGATCTGAGACACACCATTCAGGACTTGATTGATCAGGGTTTGGTTGATTAGGGATGCCCTCAACCTACAAGTGGTGTACATTCAGTTGAATTTTTAGGAGACGAGATATTCATGATGGGATGGGATGCAGAGGCTCCACAGTCGATCAGTTTATACACTGACTCAAATTTTAGTGGATACACCTCTAGCTAGTAGATCCCTAGGTCATTCAGACTTATCCTATATGAGGTTCCCAGAAAAACTTCAATTTGAACGCCATACATGCGGCATGTTCGCCCGTGGCGGTAACCGTTACGTTCACGGAGATGCGGGCCTATTGAAGGGATGTTGATTGTTACGAGTGAGGGTAGCTCAGCCTCCACCTGTTGACAGGCCATTTAATGGCACATCAACTAGAGAGGATATGCAGAGAGGATGATGAGAGATTCTATGCCGAGTTCGCATGCCTACGGGCTCGTATATCCATCTGGAGCCTATTGGCCTCATCCATTACTCATAGAGATGCATTGATCAGAGCACTTAGTCAAATCAGAGTTAACACTGCCACTACCCTTGAGGGGCTTATTCACTTTCTAATAGCCGATAGAGCTACATGCATTGCGTTTTCTGATGATGATTTACCTCCCGAGGGATCAGATCATGTTCTACCCTTATTCATTGATCATTTGCTTGTTCGGGCGTCGGTGTCATACGTCTCTTGGACAAACGGCTCGCACTGACGTCTATCCGGTGGTGTGCCATTGCACTTGGATTTTCGCTAACTAATTTTGGGCTGCTTCACGGCTTGTCGGAAACATATGATAGGACTCGAGATGACGAGTTATTGTAATGCCACAAAATACCTATAGTTTTTACTGTGTTCAGGGTGTAAAATAAATTAAATTATTTTTTTTTTCTGGCGTTTAAATGGCTAAAAACAAAAAATGATAAGAACCCGAAAATTTTACAAGAGCCAAACAAATTTGGTAAAAATTTCAAATGAGTACCTAAGGGTCACAAATGAGGAGTGTAAATGTTAAAAAGAAAATGATATAAAATGAAGTGAAAATGAAAGTGAAATGAAGAGTTAAAAGAGAAAAAATGGGAAATGGGGAAATATGGCAAGCCAAACAAGGCCTTATGAAAATTTAAGGCTTAAGACCAAGTTTGGTCTAGTAAATGCCATTTTCTAACTTTGAGCAAAAAGAAAGGGAGATAGAAAGAGAGCTAGGACTTGGTTGAGAGAAGAAGAGAAGGAGTTTTTTATTTCTTCTCCACCCCAATCAAGAGACCGGATTGATCGAAGGAGGAAAGAAGAAAGAGAGAAAGAAAATCGGGTTTAAGGTAAGAAAAACCAAACCCTAACCCCCTTTCTACTTGTGTTTGGGTTTAATAAAACCCCAAATGTGGTATAAAAGTGTTTTGAAAGGTTGCAGTTTGTTTTGGGGTTGTATTAGATAAGACTTCATGGTGTATTGTGGTATGGTTTGAGTTTGGAAGGAAGATTTCCAGTGAAAATGCCAAAAATGGTCAAATTCTGCATCAGCCCAACACCCCTACGCCAAGTCATAGGAGTGCACGCCTAGGTGGACCCGAGCCAGGGTTTTTACATTTTCTGGTCTACCTAACCGTAGCATGCTCCGCCTAGGCGTAGCAAAAACTACACCTAGGCGTACCTGCAAGTCAAGTTTTGGTTCCTCTTTTCCGTTAATTCTAACCATCACCCATTGGACTAATGAGGATCCTAATAAGTGAATGAAAAGGTTCTTACAAGTATACAAGTTATATGAAAAATGTTTTGTACCTCGCTTTGCCTCGACGATCCGGTCGTTGGGCAAACATTGTTTCTTACCCTCATTAGCTAATAGAATGATAAGAATGAAAGAAAGGAACAATGTACCGGAAGGGAGTTGGGTAAAAGTAAACCTAAATATAACTCCTAGAATACCTGACTAATAATATGATTGTTAATTGTATTGGAATAAGGGCTAACGAGGAGAACGGCCCAAATTGATCGAGATTCCAAGGATTGGAATCAAAGTGCAACAAGATTTTTGGTTCGTTCATTTACTCTCTCTCTCTCTTGTTTCCATTTTGGAGTTTGTTCTCCAGTTCTCTTTCTAATTCCAAAGTGTTTGAATGATTTCAACATGATTTGAATTGCTGAAATGATGATTTATAAGAAAACTTATATTGATTTACTTTAATTGATTGTGTCGATTACTATGAAAAATTGCATGAGTATTGAAAAATGAATCATTTGTATATAGGAAGTATATACTATATTGTATTTTCTATGAATGATTTGAATACCCTTGATAGAATGTTAACACGTTAAAATTGAGTTAGGATAGATTAATTTACCAATAAGGATCAAATGAGTAGTACTACGCCGAGGCAGTAATGATGTGTCGCTCACGTCTGTAGCCCGGGCAGTCATCGGTAATGTTCTGAAATGATTTTTAATAACAGTCAACTGACCCTAACCAGGACCGTCTTGTGTTATAAAACTTTGCTCTGATGCAACCCGACGGGACCGTGCCGGTGATTCGTTATCCTTTGCACCGAAAGCATAGGTTAAATTTGCTTAAGGGAAAAATTATAAGAAAATTTTGGAAATGCATGAATTGTGTTTTGAATGACTTATTGCATATGAAAGTGCATATTTGGAATGATCAATAAACTGTATATGAATGTATATGAAATGAATATATGTATTGTATTGCATTGATCATTCAAGAAGGTTAAAAAGCATTGTTTAGAAAAATTGAATGATTTGTATTAAACTGAAATGAAAGAGAGAACTATAGAACCACTAAGCATGAAAATTCTTAGCGCGTTGTTTTTACCATCGTGCAGGTACCGAGAGAATAGGTATGAAGACAAGGGCCACTGAGATTCAGAATCATCGTTAGAGCCACATAGAGGAAAAGTAAAGCTCCGTCACATGCATACATGAATTTGATTTGACTTTTTTTTTTTTTTATTGAAACTATAATTCGAAAAAGTGAACTCTGATTTTGTTTTGTAAATTTTGGTATTGAAACAGCTTATAATAGGTGGCAATGGACCAAATGTGTATTGAAAACAAAATGATGGGCCCCCTTTAAGTTGAATTAGTATATACGTATATCTTTTCATTGAATATGTGAAATGCGTCATTGCAATTTAATTTGAATGGTATCTAAAAACAAGTAGCATAGAGCTACGGTATGGGAAACGTATTTGTATTTGCATTGGTAATTGATGATATTGTAAAAGTGAAAGTACCGGTAGCGCAGCGAACGCTATAGTTATGGTCACACTCAGTACACATGTCATGATTAGGCCAGTCAAATACTCCATACCTATTCGGGTTTTGGGATTCAATCATCCCTTTAACACCATGTAGCCGCCCTTGGATTCATGAGGCGGGTGCTATACCATCTTCCCTTCATCAGAAGCTAAAGTTCATACACGAGGGGCGCATTATCACGATACAATCTGATAGAGATGTTGTTACTTCTTCTGAGCCCGTGTTACATATCAGCCACAATGAGGAAGACCTACATTTCACTGGGTTTACTTTCGATGAGGTTCAGGTTGTCAGTTTAGAGGATGACAGCATAGACTTGGTGCTTGTGTCTTTCGATCAGCACATTAGCACTTTGGTACTTAGTATGATGAGAGGCGTATCACATATGCGGCTTGGGGTTGAATTCGGCCTTGGCGAGGGGCTGCGGTTACTTTACAGTTGATCATGACAAACCCTATGGGTCAGGTTACTGATAGGACCAAATGATATATGCAAATTTATGACAATATCACCAGAGGAATATTATCTAATCCCAGGCAACAATGTCATAAACTTGTTGAGACCATTTTTCATATGTATGAAAAAAAATGGAATTGTTTTCTCTTGTAAGATGACTTATTAAAATTTGTGTTCGTGGTCTCAATCACTGCAAGTGCACAAGTCGTACAAGTAATAAAAATGGATATTTAAAGTCCAGATATCATTCCCACAGGGATAGATGATAAATCAAAAGACTAATTAACCCAACTACTCAAGATCATTACTATTTGGACTCTACTAATATAATAATAAGAGGACTTAAATGTAGTCATACATTGAAATCTTAAATATACAAGCGTAAAGTTTAATATAAGTGGGAATTAGGATTCACTGAGTGAGATAAAACTGGATCTGGATCAGTTAATAATAATCAATTTCTGAGTCATTTCAATTTTTAGCTCAGCAATCAATTGGAAAAGTGAGTTTGTCAAAGATGCAAGGTAATATGGTTTGAATTTCTCCCTTAGCAATACTTTTCACTGACTAAAGGTTCATATTCATTACTGAGACATGATTCTAATAAGTTACTTGTAATATATAACCCTCTTTCTAAGAATCAATAATTTTTCATTTTCAGTACTTCATACTCAAATCTTAAGACTAAAGAATTCTTGCCCCCATAGACAAGATCTTGCAAATCTTCATCTCCTTGATTAGATCTCAGCTAACACGGGATCAGAATAAATTCATCAGAAAGAGGAGAAACCTCTGAGTGATTAGACATATACTTCATTCAACCTAACTCAACTTATAAGTAAGTTGGTGATCTATCTGAGTAATCCTTCAAAGTTCATTAGTTCCATAGTGAGTCTGCCATGCGTCACGTAAAACCCACCCTGGGGGCATGATAATTCACACCATCAAAGCCTTATTTGAGAAGGCTTGAAGTGTGAAACGACACTAACCTTCCTTGTAACTAGATTTTTATCTAATTACCAACACATGTTCAAAGTAAATGCACAACTTTCTAAATTCATAAATTCTCCAAATTCAAAATTTCATTCCGACAAAAATTACTTCTAAATATTCAAATCTCAATTATGAATGTCATATAAAGCTGTTTAGAATATAACAATATTTGGAATCTCCCAAATCCAACTGTGTACTAATATAAAAAAAGAATGTTATTATCCAAGTGACTTTCTCAATTGCTTTCAAAATCAACATTTCACATAAACATGAACTTATTAGTTCAACATGATCCAACATAAAGTTCTAATCAAATCCTAATGATGACGTATCCCCAACCTAGCCAGCCATCACTCCTCGCGGAAACTAAAAGTACTTGAAAATATGTCAACGAATGGGAGTGAGCTTAAAGCTCAATAAGAAATACTAATACATTTTCATGGATCAAAAAGTTTTCAATCATATAACAAATAGGAGATGTTTTTCATCAAAACTTTTGATTCAAAAATAAGTTGGAATATTAACAAAATTTACTTCAAAACATTCTCACATCAATTTCATATCAAATGGGATCCAAACAATTTCATATAAATTCCCGATTCAAGTACTTTCATATCAATCAAAATCAAATACATTTCAAATATATTTTCTCACGATTAAGTAGTATGAGTGTGCGATCGTGTGGGACTTTAAATGGGTGGCTGACATGAGTATTCCTTTTAAGGTGGACCGGAACCAAGCACTACTAGTACCCTGCTAGTAACCTCTAACCAAACCCCTAAATTTGGGGTTCAAATCAATTACATTTCCACCAAAGAAAATGTAAGGTCAACCTATTATATCCCGTTGTGAGGGCCAAATAGTGTAAACTATTATTCAGTTGACGAGGGCCGAACCTTAACCGAGTCAAATATTTCATTCAAAAGTTCAAATTACAAACATCATATCTCCACAATTTCTTTCGTAAACAAAACAAATCTCAAAGGCGTACAATCATACAAAACTACTTTTGATCCATGGATTATCAAATAAATAAAGTAAAACTTTTCACAAACCAAGATTATATAATTCAATTAAAATAATTTTCATCCTCAAATGAAGTAAAGCAAACAATTTCTTTTTAAAGATCTGCATTAATATCCTATCTCAAATGAGTACTCAAAAGCTTTGAAAGAGCTAATCCGAAGAATTTCACCTCAATGAAATATTTCTCCTAAAATAATAAGGAAGAAACTATCATCATTACTTATTTATTCTTAAAACTTTCCTAATTTGATATTCTTAACAATGATATTATTTTTTTATTTTTTAATCCATAATAATAAAAGTTAATGGGTTTCTAAATATTTTATAAAATTTGTGATTTATAAGTTTATTCTATCAACATGATTTTTGTTCACCTCAAACATATTAATATTGTTGAATAATATTATTTGAATTAGGTAGTTTACAAATTTTATAAAAGCTACATTATTCCTTTGGGATCTTTATTTTAATAATTTATTTATTTTTATGCTCTTAATCCGAGAACTAAATATTTTACTAGAAAAATAATATTAATAATATTTTACAAATTATATTATTACACAATACACATCTAGCCTTTTTACTACAACAATTATCATACGACAACAAGTATTACTTGGATCTTATTTCCTATAATTTGCTAAATAATGTGTCATATTCACTTATGCAATAAATTCTCAGCCCCTTAATAAAATATTTACTTGCCAAAATACATATATATTTAAATACTTATCAAATATATATATTTATACAAATTACAGCCTTTTCAAATTTATCTTATTTGTTTATTATTATTTTTCAAAAATTATCCTTAAATACTTTTTCATTCTCATACTCAAAGTAATTCAATATGACACCACCAATCCTTATTTAATTTTATTTCTAAAGAACGAAAGTGTAATCTAAATCTAACTTCTTCAGGGTTGATCTAAACTGAAAGAAACATTAAGGAATCTACATCAAAGAAATCTAGAAAAATAAAATAAGGAAGATCTTACCTAGATAAATTTGTTATTTATTGCTTTGAATCCAGAAAGCCGTACGTCATACGGAATTCTACTAGCCATACAAGAAATTCAAAGATGAATAGAAATGATTTTCTTTTCTTACTCAATTATACCTAGGGGTATCTATTAGGAAAATTACCACACCCCTCTTTCATTAAAATTAATTAATTAGTACTAATTGAATTATCATTATTATTTTCATAACGTCCCAGTGGATTATAGATTTATTATTTTTCATGCGTTATACATAAAATTCTTGTCATTATTATTTTCCATTAACATACTATACAAATTAATAGGTATTATTTTTAAAGTAACTTATACCTATCAAAATTCACAGTGTTACATGCCAAAAAAACTATTCTACATTCTCGGGATTCTCCATCTACGTGTTACTCGAGTGCCTCTGTGGAAATAGTGAACCGAGTATTTGCATTGGGTACACGATTACTAATCTGCGAGAACAAGTAAATTTATGAGCCAATACCAATCAAATGGTGAGAATTCTAATTAAAGCTTCCTTTCTCCTTATGCGACAAAATGACATCATGAGCCATTTCTAGTGAGCTCGTCTTCTCAAAACCGGTTTACTCATATGATGACTTCTTGATCAGAAAATTCACGAAATTATAAACAAACTAAAATAAATGAACTCCAGAAACCTTCCAGCATCCATTTAAATCAAACAGTTAATGAAAAGAAGAATTTATAAAGAAATACCAGTGTAACGTTCCAAAAATACCCTAGAATTTTTATAATAATTTTTATTATATATTTCGGGTATAAGTTGAGCCAACTTGGGTTTTTCTGGGAAAACTAATAAATTGTTAAATAGTGAAAAGTGAAAAGAAAATGAGAAATTGATGGAACCCGGAAATAAACCTAAGTGAAAAAGGGCAAATTTGGAAATTTGAAAAATGAGGACCTAAGGGTCAAATGTTAAGCTTAAATGCTAATGTGAATTAAATGAAAAATGAAAGTGAAATTAAGACCAAAAGGAAGAAAAATGAGAAATAGAAATAGTGTGTAAGCCAAACATGGCCTTATACTTAATAGGAAGAATAAGACCAAATGTGGTCTTAGAATGCTCATTTGGAGCAAGCGAGTGTTTAGAAGAAAGTGAGAGGAGAAGCTAGGGTTTTGCAAGAAGAAGTGATTTTGGTGTGATTTATTCCCATTCATTGCTTCTAAATGATCAAGCATATTGGGTGAATAAGATTCAAAAGGATTTAAAGGTAAGAACCAAACCCTAAAGTTCTTTATTTGGTGTTTGGGTTAGAAAAACCCTAATCCATCCATGGGTTTTGCTCATGGTTGGTTTAGGAGGATTTGGATGTCATTGGAGTGATTCCATGATATGTACGAGTTTTGAGAATTTTGTTGAAAAATGTAAAAAAAAATGGTAAAGAAAAAAAAACTAGGCAAAAACGGTTGCCGGCGGAAGTGCGAAATTTGCGCCTGCATGCGGCCGAGACGAGAAGAGTAAAGCACTCCCAGGTTCGCGGCGTACTACGCCGGTGAAGTGCTTCGCCCGCCAATGCTTGATTCTTCGCCGCATCAAAGTCACTATTCATAGTGGGCAATTTTCGGATTTTTGTTTTCGAACACCTCGTATTCTTATCCCGATATTTTAAGGACCCTAATAAATTATTAATGGGGGTTCAAATAAGGATAAAACTAAATGAAAAACATATCGTACCTCGTGCTTGAGTTCGTCTTGGCTTGGAGACTTAGTGTCTTAACCCAAGGCCGAGTTAAACCGAAAAGTGTCGACATTCAATAAAAATGTATAATAATTGTTTATCCACTAAGAGTGGCATGATTGTTATTGACTAGGGACGGTGAGGATCACCTAACCTAGGACCGAGATCGAAGGGAAGGAAACTAGAGTCGACAGCTTCGGTTTGTTCACTAACCCTCTATTCTTATTTCAAGTGTTTAGGTAGTATACCAAATAAATCTGAAATGATTATATGGAATGAGTATATCTTTGAAATGATATTATGAAAGTGCATGTGGATTTGAAAATGTGATATTTGAAATGTTTGACGATTAATTGCATATGATTGATTAATCGAATTATAAACGAATTGGTCAATTCTTGACATCTTGAATTGAACCGATATACTGAACGACCAACATGGCGGGATTCACCAACTGAATCCTTCATGAAGGCACCCTGAAATTGTCCAATGTCCCACTTTGCGGGATGAACCAATCGACATCCGTCATGATGGCGTATGGCATTGAAGAAATGTCCCACTTTTCGGGATGCACCAATCGGCATCCGTCTTGATGGCGTATGGCATTTAAATACCACATGTCGAGGTGCACCAATCGGCATCCGGCATGATGGGAGATCGAAATTTGTGAAATGTGTAAACATATTACCGAATGATAAAAAGGATAAGATTCACTGAACGAAATCCGTCATGAATGTGAATTGCATAGACAAAGTGAAATAACGAACTTGATGAGTGTAAATGGGATTTGTAAACTAAGCACATCTTTAAGAGTGTACGTTTGAATCTCATGAATTGGTGTGGTAGATTTATTGTGAAAATGCATATATTTATATGATCAATGATTTATAAAGTGAAAGCATGCGAAATGAATAAGCATGAGTATAGTTTGATATACAATGCATGATTTTATGATACATGCATGTCATGTTAAACGGAAAAATTGGAATATAACTGTATAGAACCACTAAGCATGAAAATGCTTAGCGTATAGTTTTTATCTATGCGCAGGTTTCGAGTAAATAGGAAAAAAGACAAGATCAAGAAGCGTAGAGTCATAGAGTAAGTTACGGCGTATAAGTATATACCCCGCCATATGCATATCATTTCTTTTTGAACATGCGTATTTCACAGGAACAAAGTTTAACTCTGAACTATTGTTTTGGATATCATTTTGTAAAGGCAAGATATAAGCCATTTGTGAGTGTATAGAGTAAATGTTTAGGAGGCCTACCACTTGAAAATGCTTCCACATAATTGCAAACTCAAAAAGGAAATGACATAAATAAAATGTTTTGATATGATAAATGAAAACGGTCGAAGTAAACCGGGCTCGGTTGGATCCATCGTGGTCGGTAGAGATCAAGGTGTGTTATTTGACAAAGAAAATTTAATAAAGGTAAATAAATAATCAAGCAGAAGTCTCGGGTTTGGTTCGGATTATTGGTGTGTCGAGATTTGGGCTTAGGGGTCTTTGCTGACTCGAAGTGCACTTAGTACAATACCCAAATCCAAAAGTAAAGGAGAAAAATAAGCGACTAAAAGAGAAAACTATACTAAGATAATTCTATTAAAATAGAAAAGAAAAAAATAAAAAAAATAAAAAAATAAAAATAAATGTACAAGAGTCTTCAACCACCCAGAAATCCTAGAGTTACCGAAAAGTTGTGAACATTGCCCTAGAAGCGTGTATTTATAGGCTGTCCAATGTTAGGCCTCACTTCATTAATTGCATTATGGATCCTAAAATTTTTGCCCAAATTGGTCTCTTTGTCGCAAAAGAACCTCCAGTCTTTGTCGCTTCCTCTTAGCTTCTCGTTTTTCTGTCGCGGCCTTTTTTCTAGGCTTATTCTTGATTTGTGTTGTGAAATACTTTGTTGATGTCTCGACATAAATTTCTTTCAGCGGTCTTATTATTGTCGCGACATAAATGCCTTGTGTCTCGACACCAAACCTGTTTGCACCAAACTTCTCATGGTCTTGCCCTTCTGGAGTTTGTCGCGACAAAATTTTCCTTGTTGCGACAAACAATTTTTTTTCAGCCTGGCAACTTTGTCACGACAGAGTTGCCTCTGTCGCGACAGGATATCTTTAAGTCCTTAGCAATTTTCTATCATGACAAGAAACTCTTTGGTCACGACAGACTTTTCTTCTCAGGTTCTTGTCACTTACTGAACTGTTTGTCGCAACATAGAATTATTTGTTGCGACAAACTATTTCCTTGGCCATTCTCAAGTCTTCTTCAATTTCTGTCGCAGCCTACTTTTCTCTTATCGCGACAAAATTTTATCATTCCTTAGCTTTTATTGTTGCAACAGAAAACTTCTTTGTCGCAACACAGGTTTTTCCTGCAACTCTTAATTATGTCACGATAAGAAGTTTCTTTGTTTCCATTCTTTTTATGTTGCTCTTCAGCATCTTGTCGCGACAGGGAATTTACCTCCTTCATGTTTTGTGCAATACATGACGAAATAATCTTGTCGCGACAGGGTGTGTTGCTGCAGTTTGTGAATTTTATTTGTTATGTTCGACGCGAGTTTCCTTGAGTTGGCTTGATGATGGAAACTTGGTCGCAACATAAAAACACTTGTCTTAGCTAACTTGTTTTTCCTTTCTAATATTTTCTATCACTATAGAATTGTCTTTTGTCGCTACAGAGTTCATCCATTAGTCTTCAACTTTTATGTTACGACATAAAAAATAATGTCGCGACACAACTCCTTCACCATTGACCTTAAGTATGTTGCGACAGATTTCAGGGTTGTCGCGACAGCTTTCTTCAAAATCTTCTTCAAGTTCTGTCGAGACAGAAAACTTTACGATCGCAACCTAGGAAGCTCTTTTCAGCCTTTAGTTTTGACCAATCTTTGCTGTGACATAGATTTGCTGGCTGCGACATAGTTCCTTGGGCTTGCTTGAATTTTGTGTCGCAACACAAACTGTTGTTTTGTCCTCTTTTTGCTTCTTTTCTACTGGGATTCTCTCCTTTCTCAATAATTGTCTGCAAAATATAAAGTTGATGAATATTCCACATTTTGGCATAAAAATATATCTTAAACTGTTAAAAACATGCCAAAAAAAATTATTAAAAATATATGAGTTTTACACTCATCTAATTCCCCCAAACTTAAAGTTTTGCTTGTCCCCAAGCAAAGAAGAGAAAATTTTGTTTACCCTCAAACAATTTAACTGTTATTTTTAAGGACATTTTTCTATTCACAACTCAATTGGGCAAGACACATAAGTTAGTTGTAGGATTAATTCTAAACATGTTTCCAATCTAGATTCAAGAATATTTTCAATTAAGTTCACTAAACCAACCAATAATTCATAGTGTGTAACAATTCAATCATTCAATCCTAATTTTTGTGTGTGCTAGTCTTTACCCTTTTTCTTTGGCAAATCAGTTCATCTTCTGGAATATTACTCAGTTGGCATACTCTCTTTCATTTTTAAAGGCCCATATGCTTGTTTGTCATATTAATCTCCACTAATGTAGGCTTAATACCACCTTCAGAATCAAATAGGTCTTTTAGGCTTATAATATGTGGCTTGAGTAATGAGGTAGATAATTAGACATTTTAGGTTCAATTTAACCCATATTCTAGAAAGCTTACACTTTTGCCTTTTGATACATCCTTAATTTCTCTTGATTGTAATTTTCTAACCTTCCCAATAGGTTTAGTGCATCTCTTTGCATATTCTTCAGTCTGGTATCTTTTTCTCTTTTCATTGTTCACACCTAGAAGATACTTTTCCTCCTTATTTTAGAAGCTTTGTCACTTTTAATTTCTCATCTAATTTCTGGGAATGGTGCAATGTTTGTCTTTTTAAGCTTTCTACCACCCTGAACAAACTTTGGGTCAATAACTCTCATACCAATTGGTATTAGGGTATTAGGTGTTGAACACCCCTAAGGACTTAATTATTCTAAGGAGGAAGGCTACAAGACCAACTCATTCCTCTTGATGTTTTTGATAGCTTCTTTCATCTTTTCTTTTTATCTCTTATTATCTCTATGCACTTTCTCTCTTAACCCACTCTCCTCTTTTCTGCATCTCAAAATGATATTCCCCCAAACTTGTCCCTTTCTGTCATTGATGTCTTTTGTCTTGCAATTTAGGCAAATAAGGGTTCATTACTGTAAGATCAGATGTAAGGAAGGGATTGTTCTTCTCAATTGTTGGTTGATAATGAAATTTGGATTTAGGCTCAAATAAGGAACTAGGGTATATGCTTATGCATATCATAAGGGTAGGCTTTGAAATGCTCAAACTTCCAAGGATGGCCTAAATCATTTCCTGTTAGTGGTATTACCTAGGATTTCGCCTTGACTAATAATCTAACAAGTTCTAGGACATGGGAGATTTTACTGTGATGTATCCTAGAAGATGTTCCTAATCTCGGCCATGAAGACTTTCTAGAATTCTTATTTGACCATGTGCAAAGTTATCAAGATTTTATGATGACTATTTACATCAAACAGAATTATAATTTTTATCTGTTCCATCAATTTAGTAAAACCTTCCTTATTCTTGAAGTTCAACATATTTATTCATAATCTTACAACTTTCTATTTCCATTTATTTCATCCTACCTCAATACATCTATCAATGTTTTGTTTGGCTTGAGATTTGTTGTTGTGTTGTTTTAATCAATTTCATTTTGATCATGCATTCAGCTCACAACAATCCAACACAACCACAATTTCATCAATTCAATTCAACCAAATATGCTGCAGCAATTAGACAATTTGATCTAAGTAGTTGGTTTCTCAATTATTCAACTAAGTAATTACCCATCATGAAACAAAGAAAATTAAGCAAAAACAACAACCAAACAATCACAAACACAAGTGAACACAGAATTTTCAAAGAATTCTTTATTTTATTAACTATTTTGATGACTGGACATTGAGTATAGAGAGGATGAGGAGATGGAACAGTAGAGTGAGCTATTTTCTTTTTCTATCATGCCTATGGGAAGAGGGTAGGTTGACTAGGTCTAGTTTATATCCAGCTGTAGAAGGAGATAATTCAGGGATTTGGACTTGTGGTTGTCTTGATTTGCTGCCTTCTCCACTTCTATTCAATACAGACCACTCCATGGTTAGGGCTAACTGCTTTATCATATCAATTTGTCTCTGCCCAATAGAATTTAGGGTTCCCTCAAACTCACCTTGGGCAAAGTACATCTTAATCAAGTTTTTTGTTGATCATGTCTAAACTACGTCGGCGCGCTTCTCCCTGTAATTCGAGGGTGCCCTCCAAATTCCTTGTCCCTTTTTCTCGATCAAAGCACGATCTCCCTTGATGTTCTTTATGAATACCCTAAAGGCATTTGCAACCTGGCGGCATGTTCTTCTCCATAGCCTCCTCCATTTCCTTCATGATTTTGAATAACTCATTTTCTCTTTTTATCTGCTCAAAGATAAAGGCATCTTCTCATGCCTTTAATTCTTCACTGAGCTCTTATTCCCTTTGTTCCCATCTACTTCTCCATTCTTCATCCCTCTGTTTTAGAGCCTTTTCTATCTTTTGGTCCCTTTTTCTCAACTCAACCTCCATATACTCATCTCTGAGTTGCAATTGGAGCTTAAGCTGGTTGTCCCTCTCTTCCATTCCTTGCTTCATGGCATTAAGCATTTCAAGGACTGTAAAGCTATTCCTTAGAGGTTCAGAGCCTTCAGCATACTCTTGGTGGACTGGTCTCACTTCGGGGGAGAAGGGTAGTCCTGGGCTTGCACTTCTCTGCCTTTGTGTTGGCTCAATAGTTTCACCTTCAAAAGGTAGTTGCTGTAATTCTGCTGGTTTTTCTTCTACTTGAACAACTTCTACCTCACTTCCTCTGCCTTTATTTTTAAGCCCTTTTGTGATTCTAGTTAGTGTCAGGGGAGATGTTTTAGGGCAGTTTTCTTCTTCTTCCTAGTCTCCTTAAACACCACCAATCTGACCTCGATATCGATACAGGTGTGGGATTAATCCCCTTGTATCCTCTACATGGTAGCTGAACGAGTTTTCAATCAACTTGCCCACGGTAAATTTGTATCCCTTGAGGATGGCGAACATGCTGCTTCCTTCTCCACGGTGTGCATAAATGTTTGGAGGGCGAATGGCTGAACTTAAGTAAAACCAAACCTTTGCTTGCTTTCAATCCAATGCGCCGCCAGGCGATGGACTTATGCGGGTTCTTCTGGTGGCATTCCACTTCCCTTTCCATCGGTCAAACGAGATCCTGATCTTACGGAAGTTAGGTTCCTCAACCAGTCTTTTGAATTTAGACCCATCCTTCCTCTCCTTAAGATTGAATGTTTGATTTATCTGCTCTCTACTGAAGGATACCAATCTGCCTCTGACATACACTGCCTAGTCCTTAGTTCCTACCATGTTAGTGTAGAATTCTTTAACTACATCTATGAACCCAGGAGCCATATGCTCGCTAAAAAGATGCCATCCTTTGTTTTCTATCAGCTCTTGGAAGGGGGAAATCGATTTGCTGAAGCCTCTCTCGATGAATTCTACGTGGTATAGCTTGTCTCGAAACTTATTATCGCCATGTCGGAAGACCCATTCACTAGCCTTTTGTTCAACGTTTTATCTTCTTCATTTCACTTTTCCTCTTCCTAAGACTCTTTCATTATGCACTCAAGTTCATCGTGACATCAACCCTCTCCTCGACTTGCTTTCGACCATTGTCACAGTGGTTTTATCTTGTCGATCTTCGACTCTGTATGTTCCTCCGTGATTTCGTTTGGGTTTTGGAATCGAGGGTTGTGGGCTCGGACATCGTGAGAAATTGGTTTAGAAGTCTAGGGTTTTGAACTAGTGAGAGAATTGGTGAGAGAGAATTTGGTTTGATTATGATGAGATAGATGACTCTTGATCTTGAACTTCTGTTATAAACCCGAAGCTGTGTGATCACTTCTTAGATTGTCACGACAAATTTTGACCTCTGATTTGCCCATTTTTAAATCCATGTCGCGACATAGAAAATCAATATCACGACATAAATTTTTCATTTGCTTCCTAAATTTGGGCAATACTATGTCGCGACAAAGATAAATCTTGTCGCGACATAAATTCTAAAGTTCATGTTGTTGTTTGTCGTGACATAGAGAAAATATGTTGCGACACAATCTCTTGCCAGCTCCATTTTAGCATTAACCTTGTCACGACATAAGACTGCATGTCGCGACAATAACCAATATAGCTACCAAGTTCAATTAGTGTCGCGACATAACTTATTTTGTCGCGACAAGGTTTTGTTCTGCGTCAAAAAATTTCATAATTTCATACTTTTAACCATTCAACCCACTCCATCATCATTCAATAAATCCTTCCCCTTATATCATACTTGTGAAAACACATATTAAACATCAAAGAACCTCAATTCAAGTATGAACAAATCTATTTTCCTACTTTATCGACGTAATTCGTAAAATATTCAATAAGCCATTCCAGCAATTGGCATCAAACTCCCCCAAACTTCATATATGCATTATCATTAAAAACAAGTTGATGGAATTAGAAATACTCCCCCTTGTAGTTATTCACTGCATAATTCGGTTTTGAGACAATCTGATGTTTAATGACCTCCAATTCCAATTCCTTTTTCCTGTCCAAAAATTTTTTTTTTGCAAATTATCAAATTACCTAAATATACCCTAACAATTTAAAACTAAAACCTTAAATTATAATAGTAATCATCAATAATCAAACTATCCAAAATAACTTCTACTTGGGTTGCCTCCCAAGGAGCTACTTAGTTTAATTTCCTGAAGCCAAACAATTGTTGTAAATTATCTTCTTTTCAACAGAACTCTTTTCCCTTTTTGAAATCTGGATCTACTTCATTTATGCTTCCTCTAAGGTAGTGCTTTAGTCTCTGACCATTTACTTTGAATTCAGTTCCAGATTCATCTTTCAGTGTCACTACTCCAAAGGGTGTACTAGTTATCACAATGTAGGGACCACTCCACCTTGATTTCAATTTTCCTGGAAATAGCCTGAGCCTGGAGTTGTATAAGAGAACTTGTTCTCCTACCTTGAATTCTCTCCTTAGGATCTTTTGTTCATGTCACCTCTTGGTTTTTTCTTTGTAACTTTTGGCGTTGTACAGTAAAGGCCGTTCGCCATTCTTGGAGTTCATTCATTTGGAGTAGTCTCTTTTCCTTTGCAACTTGAAAGTCACAATTTAGTTTCTTGATGGCCCACGTAGCTTTGTATTCCCGATTCTAAGGGGAGATGACAACAAGGTATTCCAAATACTATTAATGGAGCAGTCAATGGGAGTTTTGTAGAGTTCTATAAGCCCCTGATTGCATCATCTAGTTTTATATACTAGTCTTTAAGCTTGTATTAACTATTTTCTCTAGAATTTCGCTATCTCCCTATTGGAAATTTCAGCTTGCCCATTTGATTGAGGGTGATAAGCCAATCCCACCATATGTTTGATTCCATATCTGCTCATGAGTTTTGCAAAAATTTTATTTGCAAAATGGCTTCCCTCACCACTGATGATGGTTCTGGGTGCTCCAAATCTTCTCAAAAGATTTCTTTGTATAAACCATACCACTGTTATGGCATCATTTTTGGGACAAGCTATTGCTTCTACCCATTTGGATACATAATCCATAGCTAGGAGAATGTATATATCACCAAATGATGGAGGAAAGGGTCCCATAAAGTCTATTCCCCAAACATCAAAAATCTGCACCACCAAAATTCCTTGCAGGGGCATCTCATTTCTTCTTCTTATGTTGCCCATTCTCTGACAAGCATCACTATGTTTTATCCTTTCAAAACAATCTTTGAATAGAGTAGGCCAATAGAAACCTGATTAGAGAATTTTGCGGGTTGTCTTATCTTCCTGCAAAGTGTCCTCCATATGGTGATGCATGACATTTCTCCACAATACCACCTTGTTATGTTTCTAGAACACATCTCCTTGTGATCATATATGCTCCTCTTCTATACAATAGTGGGTCATCCCAGATATAAAATCTGCAATCAGTTCTCAATTTTCTTCTCTGTGGTATTTAGTTTAGAGTGGCATCCTCCGCGTATAAATAATTGACAATATCGACATACCCAGGTGTTTGACACATTGACAAGCATTTGCTCGTCGGGGAAATTTTCTACTATTTCATTTCTTTTTTCTTTTCCAGCATTCATTTCCAATCTAGACAAGTGATCTGCTATCACATTGTCACTTCCCTTCTTATCTTTGATCTCAAGATCAAATTCCTATATACCCGATACCCATCGATGATAATCTTGGCAGCGCCATTTTTGCCATTAGATATTTAATTCTGACATGACCAGTGTGTATTACAACATGGAATCTAATATATAAGGCCTCGATTTCTCTGAAAGCAAATACCATTGCTAACATCTCCTTTTACGCCAATTAGGTGCTTCTCTTGTGCCTCATTAAAGGTTTGTTGGCGCAAGTATAGCGAGCGCGAATATCTTTTTAGGTTCTTTGATAAATCTTTGTGCCATTGTAATCTTTAACATCATAATCTCAAAATCATTGTCGGTCGGTGTTAACATGATGATGGAGATGTCACTAATGCGGATTTAATCTCTCGAATGCAGATGCCACATGATTCATGGTAAATTTTGCATCTTTTTAACCGATCTCTGCTTGATGATGCCGGAGATTTTGAAGGCCTTAATGGTCTTGCATCCAAAACCAACATGTCCAAGAAAACTTCTTATTCCCTTGACAGTTGTAGGTGGCCTGAGAGTTTTTATAACAACAACTTTTGCTTGTTCTATGATGAGTGCCTAAAACACTCATCTTACACTCGCGTCGGTTCGTCATTTTCACATTTATTTTATAATAATTTTATAGTTTTTGTGGCTAGAATCCACTGATTTTTTTATGCAGAATTGTGATTCTGAGTTCATTGGAGCGTAAAGCGACTTTTTAGAGCGATTTGGAACAATGAGGAAGCGAGGCAAAGTGGCCCATCGCGTCGCGGCGTCACCACGTCGCGGCGTCCTGCGTCGTGGCGTCACCGCGTCGCTGACGTCGGCTCGAAAATACACTTTTTGATCATTTAAAATCACGAGATGGCTCGAAATTAGGGCATCGGGGCGTCACGAGGGAGAAAGGCCACGAATTCGAATGATTGAGAGACTTGGAGGAAGTGCTCGGGATTTGGACCGTTTCTCATAGTTAGATATTATTTTTGGATAATATGATGATGTTTTTAATACTAGACAATTGGATCTTTTCTCTGATGATGTTCTAGATCTCTTTCTAGGGTTACATCAAACCCTGTCACATGCAATGGATTAAAGTTTGATCTTTCATGTTATTCAGTTGTTATTAATTTGTCACATCTACTCTATACCTGCATTTCAATTATATGATAATGTCTGGCCCGATAATGCTTATGTCGCCTTTGGAGATCAGAGATTGAGAGATGAGGTCGAGGGGATGCGGGTAGAGCCAGCGCTGGCCGACTCGGTTAATAGAGATATTCGAACACGAGAGTGGCATTTGGGGTTAGAACATTTGGCATTTGGAATCACAGGAGTCGAGATAGAGATATGCGATTCTATTCACGAGATGAGCGGATATGCCTCGAGAGGATATCTAAGTAGAGCAAGATCACCTCGCCATTGACATATTACAAATATTGAATAGCAATATCTTTAGAAAAGTAATCCATTGAGCGTGATAGGGGAGATTTAACCTAGGCGCCAACACCATTAATTCACTAGAATCAATAAGCAGATTTACGATTTCCTTACTTAAATTTTACCTATAATCATTTTATTCGGATATTATGCAGCAGAACCTCGTAGTCAATTCACCTTTTCCTTTGTGGATCGATACTCAGTACTTTAAGTACACTATATTACTTGGGACTCACGCGTGCACTTGCGCACATAGGCATTCATTTTACACACCGCGTTTTCGGCCTATCAAGTTTTTGGCGGATTCTTAGTGGAAGTTTAAATTGATATAGAGAAGTGAGCATAGATAGTGATACGAATTTTTCGTTACTTTTGTTATTTTACAAGAATGCGATAATTTGGTTTGTTAGTTCGTGTGTTATTGCGATACGAGGGTTTCGGTGAGTACATGCGGCAATGAATCGAATTAATCAACTTTTTGTGTGATCTGACGAAAGACTTGCGCGCAGTTGCAGAAACGGGGAAACGAGAACAGATTAGAATTCCAATAGTCATGGAAAACACTGAAGAACAAAATCTTGGCATTGAACAGACTGAACCACAGAGAGGCCGGAATGGGAATCATGGAAGGAATCAAGCACCTAAACCGTTTATACAGCCAGACGATCCTTACATGCTATTAGATGAGTTCGTTTTACCACGACGGTTGTTTAGGCGATCGAGGCTGACCACTTAGATTCAAGTAAACAATTTCGAATTGAAGTCGATCCACGATCTGGTCTTGAACATCTTGTTCCATGGACTACACGAGAATCGAACATGCATTTGACTAACTTCCTCGAAGTTTGATACCATCAAGTCTGTGAGTTCTTGAAAGAAGCTCTAGATTCCTGATTTGTTTCACTTTCACTTTCGGGGATAGAGGCCAAATATTGGCTAACCCCAGTGACTGATTCCATTACTACATGGAGCGATTTGGTACAAAAGTTTCGACCGGATCTTCACCTTCGAAAATTGCCTGACTTGTGCAAGGGATTATCTGTTTGAGTCGACTGGGGAGGCACAGCGGAGGCATGGACGGAGTTTCATGAATTGATAACGAGTGTCCTCACCACAGTATGCAGGATGGATCTGTCATGCGTACAATGGAGTGAAATACAGCCAACAATGATAGATGCCTTGCCGGTACGGAGGATCATTGATGAAACCCGCGAACCGGGCGTATGAAGGATATTATTGGAAGATCACGCGGCCAACCTTGTCGGTGGCACAGAGAGAGGCTACACGATGAAACACGGTGGGTGAAAGCACTGGACAATGCGGTCTCTCGGCAATCTGGTAAAATCATGTGGCTCGGTGACTAAGCGACTAAATAGACAGAGCGGCGCATGCCATACGAGACACTCCATGGGAGTTGTGTGAATTACGTGGAGAGCCCGACATAGTAGTGCTTGGAATGTCGGTCAGGAAGCCACTACGATTAGACGAAGCCAGTATGTGTCAGGGTTGAATTAGAATCCAACCACGGCCAAGGACCGTGTGTGGAAACAGCGAGAATCGAATCGGGGGACAAGATTTAGGCGTAACAATCCGAACCAGCATAATCAAAACAATCAAGGGTATGGATGGCGAAATAACCAGAATAATATGCCCTCAAACCGAGTGAATGAACCACCCTCTGAAAAAAAATTGGATTTAGAGCAAGCTCTTGCACAGATGTTGACTTCTCATTCCGCTTTCATGAATGGGAACTAAGGCAGAACATGCAACGGCAAACCTTCCGGTTAAACAATCAGCGACCTGGTGAGAAGCTTGGAGGCCTGAAATGGGCCCGAATAAGCGAGCTTGTTGGCCAGAAGAGCGACGGGGAGGGGTGTCTAAAGCCCGGTCGGGAAGTAAACCCTAGAGGAGAAGGGAAAGGGTGCTGAAAACATCCTCAGGAGTGGAAAAGAGTTTGAAATAGAGCGCCACTAGCGGTAAGAGAATTGAAAATTAAGGAGCAGACAAAGCATCCCAAAGGACCGGATGCAAAAGGAGCAACCCAGGAGTTATGAGGCGTTGAGGACAATAAAGCGGGAAGGCAGTGGAGACAAAAACAAATGAATCTGTCACACCAATCCATGTCTCAGAGGAGGTTGAAGAAAGGTAAGTTAGAGAAGCAATTTGCAAGGATTTCTTGACATCTTCAAAAACACATATTAATATACCCTTTTGGAGACCTTTGGAGAACATGCGAGTTATGTAGGAAATTCATAGAAAAGATCTTCAGCGAGTAAAGGGAGTTAAGAGGAATATGGGGATGTCGCTGTAGCGGGAATGCGATTGCCATCTGCAAAGAAAGAAGCTTCCTAAAACTACAAGATCAAGATTAGTTTTGCTATCACCAGTTCTCTATAGGGAGCTAGAATTATCGGAAAAGCCTGTAATGACTTGGGAGCCCAGCGTAAACTTGATGCGCTTTACGATGTTTAAAAGGCTAAGAGTTGGGAGAACCGAAATCAACCACGTCAGTCTACAACTTGCGGATAGGTCATACCAACACCCTCGGTATAGTCGAAAATGTGCTAGTAAAGAAGTTGGTAAGTTCGTCCTTAGGCGGACTTTGTCATTACGGACATGGAGGAAGAGCGACTCGGTCCATCATGCTTAGTGAGACCTTTCCTAGCCACGGGAAAAGCTCGAATCAATGTGCAAGAAGGTGAACTCAAACTAAGAGTCCAAGGGAGGCAGAGATCACTTTCCATGTCTTCCAACCCACGAAGCACCCGGATAGCCCGATCGAATGACGATATCTCGCAACTTCATTACACAGAGAGTTTGCAAGGCGATGCGAAAAACCCGGGGATAAGCCTATGGCCCCTTACGAGAGAAAGACAGGAAGAGGCGAGGGGTGAGCAGGAAAATCATTTCATCCACCTTGAACATGGGGTGTGAGCATTATAGGGGATACATAAGCAATTTGATTCCTTCTAATCATGCGCAAAGTGAGATTGAGTCGATCGAGGCTAACGACATTAAACATAGCGCTTCTTGGGAGGCAACCCGAGTATTTGTAACTTTCCCTTTTGTTTGGCTCGAAGTTCTATTGTTTATTTTACTGCGATTTTAGGTTTTACGAAACTGTTGTTGGTATTTTGGTTTGTTTGTTTACTTTCGGGATGCGGCGGATGCGGGTCGGGGAGGATTCGTTTCAGCTACGCATTACAAGCTCATAGAGTCACGAGTACGAGAGAGGGGTTCATGTTCATGAAATCTTCCGTATGCTCGAATTTTCTGCATCGCGTCGTGACGTATGTTTTCGCGTCGTGACGTCAAATTAACACCCCTCATCGCGTCGCGTGTCTTTCACGTCGCGGCGATCGATTTCCCCGCAACCTACATCCGCGTCGCAGCGTCATCCTCCACGTCGCGGCGTCATTTAATATGACTGCATCACGTGCGCGGCGGTAAGTTCCCGGCGTCGCGGCGTGGATTAATCCACTCTGTACGTCGCGGCGACGCACCACCGCGTCGCGGCGTTACCTGAAGTAAACTCTGTCGCGTCGCGGCGGCGAGCCCGCCGCGATCGCGGCGTGGCCTGATTTTCAACCCAAACGGTTCATTTAGCCCTTCATCTCACACCCTCACTCGCCCGAACCTAGCACTCCTGCGTACCATTGCCACCGGACCGGAAATTGACTCCCATCCAGGTTGGCGGCCATCCATTGCTCACCGACCATCGAAGTTCATCTTTGGGCAACCTGCGCCTGATGCAGAAGTAGTTGTGGTAATTCCTCCTTTGTGTTGGTTCTAGTGTTTGGGTCGCATTCTGGGGGTACCTAGGTACTCTATGGGTGGTTTCGTAGTGCCTGTAGGTGTTCATTTAGGGTATTTACGGAGTGCAGTTTAGGGTCTTGAGGTCTCGAGTCATAGTTAGTTTCATTTGCACATTAGGTGCTTGTATTTTTGTCAGTCGGTGGGTGCCCACTTTGAGACCCTCTATGCGTGTCTCTAGGTCGATAATAATACGGCAGAGGCGAAGTTACTGCCAATGGTCGAACCGAGTGAGAGGACAGGCTCCCGGTCGATGCCTCGCGGTTTGTAAATGCTAGTCTTGTAGTCGGTTTGCTTCATTGCAAAAACAGCTGGATTGTTAAGGAGAGAGAGTTTCACCACGATGACTTCTTCCATAAGACAATTCTTGGCTAAGGAATGGCGTGCCTTGTACACCCACCACGCAAATCCGGCGATTATGAGTGTAGTGCAGCCGAGTTCTATGCCAGTCGCGAGGAAATCCCATGTTTTGAAGAGAGTCGGTCGCGGCGTGGTCGACTGTCCCTTGGGCCGTTCGATCGGCTCCGCCAACTCTGACTACCACGAAGTTATCGCAGCGTATTGACGATGGTCGGGGTGAATGGAGGAGAATCAATAGTGCGGGCCGTGCGGTCGATTTTAAGGCGGCGCTATTCCACAGTACGGCACCGGCCATCGCCGGCGTCTCATCCCGGCGACAAGCGTGTGGTGACTACAGCGAGGCGTGCGTGCTCAGCTCACGCTTCATCTTACGGGGTATGCACCCGCCCGATGTTGGGTAGGTTATGGATGCTATCCTCCATAGCAGGGATGCGAAGATGAACTGGGACACCCGCTGCGATCTTTGGCTTGTGCAAACAAGCGAGGTATAACAGACGACAAGCGACATGGCTCCGCCCAATCAAAGCCATATCACACATCCGCGGGACACACTGGTGTCCGCAACTGAAGGGCCTATGATTGGTCGCAGGCCCTCGGACGAGGGCGAGCTTTATGAGTATCGGGCTCGTTGTGGATCACTGGCGTCACGGGAGACATTGGCTTGCGATCCTCGTCGGCCACCTCCACCCACCACCCCCCCGAGCGGCCACGGGCGCGGCTCCTCCGATCCTTCACGAGATCTTGGGGACCGGTGCTCTCACTCAGCGAGCGTTGCAGCGCGTGGGGATGAGACCGAGAGCAGAGTCCTCGTTACCGAGATATGGGCGTTGCGTGCGACATGCGGACGATCTGGCCCTATCAGGCCCTCATTCTTGTGTGATCTATGCCCGAGGCCAGCTCGCCACAACACGGCTCTCCACCAACCTCCACCACCTCCACCGCAGTGATCTTCAGGGGAGTCCCCTTAATCTCTATTGTTTATATCTTACGGTGAGGCCCCGCCGATCTTTGTTGGAGATGTGTTGATGAGTTACTATGTTTTGGTTTGTTTAGGGTACTATGTTTTTGTTCTTGTTTATTGTTGTTTTGATTTCCGTAGTATCACGTGTTGCAGTTTGTTCGCATATTAGTTGTGTTTTGTTTTTAATTATTGCATCTGGAGTTATTGGTGGTGTTTATGTTTAGTTTTAGTTTGTTTTGCATCACACTTTCAGGTTAATGATTCGTGTGTGAGTTGTTTGCGTGTGTTTTAGGACATTTTTGCATGTAGTGATCGCATACATGTGTGCCATTTTGGATATTGAGGATCAATTTTGGATTGAGTTCACTATAAACTTGTTCAAATGCATACATTTGCTTGATGCTCGGTAATTAGGTTGAATAGTTGAAAAGGGCTAGTGAATCAATCCCGGATAGTCAAAGAACCAGTTCTCAAAAACCCTATCACACTCACACACTAGTGACTTTCAGAGTATGCATAGGTGCCGAACCAACTACTAAAAGTCGATTAACCTAGGGAGATTCGAACCATTTGAGTGATGGGACACCTAATCAAAAGAGGATTGC
Source organism: Tetrastigma voinierianum (assembly GCA_016808115.1). Lineage (NCBI taxonomy): Eukaryota > Viridiplantae > Streptophyta > Magnoliopsida > Vitales > Vitaceae > Tetrastigma > Tetrastigma voinierianum. The sequence goes on along the minus strand of JAEQBH010000206.1, from coordinate 253,859 downwards.
CATCGAGCCTAACTTGAAAAGAGAAAATGCAAAACAATAGAAAAAGAGAAAAGAAAAAAAATATGACACGAATAGGTATATGCATAGGAATAGCGGGATCATCGATCGGAATCCGGGCACGATCTGAGGAGCCTATCAAAGCCTAATGCCACAGGCAAGCGGCGAGTCATTGACTTCGCGCCCGCTACATGGAGACGAGAAGATGATGGATAATTCCACGCACAACCTAGGGCCTTTGAGTTTGGTTGAGTGTTTGGGGTGAAGTTTGAAGGAATTGAGATACTTTGGTGCCCTTAACCAGGCCCAGTGGGGAGTCACCAATGGATCCCTTCTGAGAACACTTTCGGCTAAAACTTCTTGGCACTAGGTCTTCTTCCATTTTGTTTTTAGGTAAATAGGAAATTTCTAAGTATGAGGACATGAATAAATGGGTGTGTTCTTATCCTTTCCTAGTTAGCTTCTACCTAATAGGCGAGTTGAGCTTAAGTTTGGGGGTATCAGAACCTAGGCATATTCTGGAGGTCATTCACTATAAGCACATAGGGGTTTTTGGGAAAGGCTATTGAACACCATGGGATTTGATGCACTAGTCAGTTTCACCTATCTCAATCGAATTTCTTAGAAAGTCAAATATCTGTATGCCTTCACTTTGAAGATGTCGAGCAAAGCGGTGAGTATGTGAGTCGAGTCTAAATTGATCCCTGATTTTGATGTGCATCAGCGTCTTAGTGTTAGTTACACATTATGTCGGTGTGTGTCACATGCAAGTCGGTTCTTGCTTGAGAATGACGAAACTAAGTTGAAGTGTGATGAGTGCCTAAAACACTCATCACTTACGCACTGCGTCGGGTTACCGTCATTTTCACATTTATTTTATAATAATTTTATAGTTTTTGTGGCTAGATCCACGATTTGTATGCGGTGTGATTCACAATTTCATTGGAGCGTAAAGAAGAAGCTTTGGAAGCAGTTTTGGAACAATGAGGGCGAGGTGTAAGGAAGTAGTATCACGTCGTACGTCACCACGTCATACACGTCTGCGTCGCCGCGTCTGCGTCGCCACGTCACGCGTCGCCGCGTCACCACGTCGCGACGTCGGCGTAAACTCAATCATTTGATCTGAATGGCTCGAAGTGGGGCATGTCGGAGGCGTGCGAGGAAAGGCCTTGCGAATTCCGAGAGCGAGATCGGCGAGACTTGGAGGAAGTGCTCGGGATTTGGACCGTTTCTCATAGTTAGATATTATTTTAGATAATATGATGATGTTTTTAATACTAGACAATTGGATCTTTTCTCTGATGATGTTCTAGATCTCTTTCTAGGGTTACATCAAACCCTGTCACATCTTGATAGTTAAAGTTTGATCTTTCATGTTATTCGAGTTGTTATTAATTTATCATCCTACTCTACACATTTGATTATATGATAATGTCTGGCCAATATTAGCATAATTGCACTGGAGATCCGAGATTCGAGAGATGAGGGTATTCGGGGATCTGGGTAGAGTAGCCTTTAGCCGACTCGGTTAATAGAGATATTCCGAACCTGAAGGTGGCATTTGGGGTTAGAACATTTAAGCATTTCGGAATACCGAGTCGAGATAGAGATATACTCGATTCTATTCACGAGATAGGCGGATATACCTCGAGAGAGGATATCTCGTAGAGCAAGATCACCTCGCCATTGACATATTACAAATATGTTGAATAACAATATCTTTAGAAAAGTAATCCATTGAGCGTGATAGGGAGATTTAACCACTAGGCGCCTGACACCGTTAATTCACTAGAATCAATAAGCAGTTGCGGTTTCATACTTAAATTTTTACCTGGGAATCATTTTATTCGGATGTTATGCAGCGAGAACCTACGTAGTCAATTCATTAACGGATGATATCGTTAACTCAGATACATATTCTCTTGCCGAATCTGGCGCGCTGCGCATAGAGCATTATTTTACCGCGCGCGTTTTGGCTGTCGATGTACTTCGATCCGTAGAAATCTTGTGTCCCAAGACAATACCTTTTGTTACCATAAAATGGCATTTCTCCCAATTCAATGCTAGATTTTTGTCTTAACACCTCTGAAGTACTATTTCTAAATTTTTCAGACAATGCTCAAAACTGGATCCATATATTGAGAAGTCATCCATAAATATTTCCATAGCCTCTTCCACCAAATTAGAAAATATAAACATCATACATCTATGAAAGGTGGCAGGAGCATTACATAGTCCAAAAGGCATCCTTCTAACAGCAAAGGTGTCATAAGGACATGTAAATGTAGTTTTCTCTTGATCCTCTAGGGCTATTGCAATCTGGTTGTAACTAAAATATCCATCAAGAAAATAGTAATGGGAGTGTCACGCTAACTTTATCCGGCCGTTGGTCGATGAAGGTAGAGGGTAATGATCCTTCCTGGTAGTAGTGTTCAGTTTTTTGTAGTCTATACACACTCTCCATCCTGTCACATTTCTTGTAGGAATCATATCACAGTGAATCCTCCCTTCTTTGGAACTACATGAACTGGGCTCACCTAAGGGCTGTTTGAGATTACATAGATGAAGCCTGCATTTATCCATTTCAATACTTCTTTTCTGACTACTTCCTTCATTCTTTGGATTATTATTCTTTGATGTTCTATAGAGTTTTGTATTCTCCTCCATCGAATCTTGTGTATGCGAGATAGAAGAGTGATTCCTTCGAGGATCTTATGGACGAGCTAATGCTTCTTTATATTTTAAAAGTTTTCGGCAATTTGTGTTCTTGAGCTCATTCGGTCCATACGCAATGATGATGGTTTTCCTTTTACAGTTTGCAAAAGGCATATTCCAGAATTTTCGAAATTCCTTGAGAATTAATCATACAGACATGTTTTTCTTGACACCTTCTTCTTTATAAGCTGGATTTTTACGCATTATTTTCCTGTGACTTTAGTCTTTGCCTTGTTCAATTGAACATTAGGGTCGAAATTTAAATTCGAAGATGCTCAAGATCTGAAATTCTTCTCATTCCTCACATTCATTGGTCAAATTACAATCTTTCATCGTTTCGAAGCAGGTTAGGGGATTTTCATTTCCACGATCTCCATTCAACATCATAATTTAGGTTGTTTTAAGCGTGATTGAGATTAAAGTGCACAGAAGCATCTCGACCACAGGTTAAATTCCTTTCTTCACATCAATAAAAGTTGCTCATGTTGCTAAGAAAGGTCTTCCCTACTTGTGATGGAGACTTGTTTGTCTTCTTTTTATGTCAATGGCACAAGTCCCCTTTGAGGAAAATGAATTTTCCCTTTGATCAACGCATCTTCTAAAATTCCCTCCAAGATGGGCTAGTGTTAAATACTTTTGCCATTTGCAAGGTCATGGCCCGTGGGAGTAATTTCCCCAAACTTAGTCTTTGCTGCGACAAGGCATCAAGTTGATCTTTGGCTCCGAGAATCACATAATGCTTTTCCATCGGCATGCCCGATTTCCACGGGGGTATGGATTAAGCACTTTAGATCCTGCATCTTCCTACGGTATAAGTGCAGTTACTACATTGCAGTTTGCTTTCAAGCTCACTATTCCTTCTTCAACAATCTTTCTTTTTCTTCTCAATATCTCCTTCATAAATTTTGCATAAAGAGGCAATTGAGTCAATGCTTCTGAGAAAGGGATGTTGATCTCTATCTTCTTAAACATGTCTAAGAATCTGAAATTGCTCTTGAGCCTTGCCTTCTAGGCCTTTGAGGAATGGAACTTGAGGTTCCGCAAGCCTTAACCTCTTTCTTTTTCCACCAGTTTTCTTTTCCACATTTTTCTCTAGATGCATCTTTACTGCTTCCTCTTCTTCTATAGTCTTTGAAATTTATCTTTGCTTAAAGTGTTCCACCAATATGCGCATATTGTTCTTAGCCAGTGTGCTTTCTTTTCCTTTCTTCTTTCTTCCAATTCTGCGCCACTTCTTCATTCTTGCCATACAATCGCTGAATTCTTCCTTGTATCACTTGAAAGAATCCTTAGGCGGTCTGCATAGATTAGGGGCAAGAATTTGCCTATCTGCACCTCCAGTTTTCAAGAATCATTTGTGTTGGCACGAAATCTGATTGTGTTTACTGGAATGTTGTTATCTCAACAAACTTTTGTTCATGTATGTTCAGCAACCTCTTGTTTTCCCCCATGAACTGCAGTTGTGGATCTTAAAAAGATTGAGTCCTTTTCTGACCCTAATATTTTCCTCTATTGTCCCTATGTTGCTGCTACTGTTATTGCTGCTAGAACCCAGGCTTAGCATAAGCTTGATGGTAATTTTGTCGAGTCTAGAGACACTGTTGTGCTCCTCTTATATGAATAGTTTTCATAGTTTCCTCGGTGCTGAGTGTATAGTGTGTTGGCAGGATTGGGTTTAAGTTAAAGGTGTAAGCTCCTATTTGCATTTGGTAGTGTGCATCCTCGGCCTAATGGGCTCTTCTTGACGTAGTCTCTCGTCTTTGCTTCTCATTCCTTCTTTTCTTGCTCCCTTCACATGTAGTAGCCATTCTCTTCTCATTGTTCCCCGGTTTGTTCATACGCGCATCGGTTTTGCTTTTATGGTTGTCGTGCATGCAGTCGATAAGACCACTTCTCCTCGTCTGTTTACTACTTCCTGGAAGCGGATGGAGCCTTGTAGTTACATTTAGCAAGGTCTTCAATCACTTGCCTTGCCTCCTCTACATTTCTTCTTTTAAAAGCTCTACAGCAAAATGCATCAATTATACCCTTTGAGGCATAATTCATGGCATGATAGAATATATCCATTTGAGTGGTGGGGTCTATTCCATGCATAGGACATCTTTTCAGCAATCTCTTGAATCTCTCCCATGCATTGTAGAGACTCTCCTCTTCTCCCTACTTGAAAACAATTATTTCTCCTCTTTTATCAACAGTTAGAGCTAGAGGAAAAAATCTGCTCATATATGCCTCCACCAACTCTTCCCAAGTGTTCACTAATCCCACTGGCAATGAATCAAACCATGTTGCTTCCACATCTCTCAGTGAAAAGAGGAAGAGTTGCAGCTTGATTACTTCTGATCTCACCCCATTCAGCTTGACTGTTTTGGCCATCCTCATGAATCTCCCCATATGCTCATTGGGATCTTCAGAGGGGTGATATGTGAACTAGTGTTGCTACACCATGGTAATCAATGCTAGCTTCAGCTCAAAATTGTTTGCTTCAATTGTAGGTTGTTTTACTGCAGAGTACTCCTGTTGGATAATAGGCCTCCAAAAGTCCTCCATAGTATTAGGCCTTTGATTTTTCTCTACTTCTTCTTCTTCTTCTGGAATAGCCTGCAATTTGTCTCCTTGATGTGCCATATTTCTAGATTCTGCACTAGTGATTCTTCTCAAATTCTGTTGTGTTCTCTCTATTTCAGTGTCTAGAGGCAGCGAATCATACAGTCTTCTATGCATTTAATCTTCTGAAATAGAAACACACTAAGATCAAATGAATCTTGTGGGAACGTTATCTCCATTAAAGCTCATAGAAGATATCGAGTAGCTTCTTGAATCTTTGCTTTTTAAATATTTTTGTGATTTTCTAAAAAATAATATCAAAAGAAAAATGTCAATTAGTAAATCCACTTTTTGGTTAGAATATTGATCTTTAAACGTTTCATCTGTCCCTAACATGGCGCCAAAAACGATAAGAGCAAATGATACCATACAAATTGCCAACTTACTTTATCACGAGGAATATTATCTAATCCCAGGCAACAATGCCATAAACTTGTTGAGACCATTTTTCATATGTATGAAAAAATGGAATTGTTTTCTCTTGTAAGATGACTTCTTAAAATTTGTGTTTGTGGTCTCAATCACTGAAAGTGCACAACTCGTACAAGTAATAAAAGTGGATATTTAAAGTCCATATATCATTCCCACAATGACATATGATAAATCAAAAGACTAATTACCCCAACTACTCAAGATCATTACTATTTAGACTCCACTGATATGATAATAAGAGGACTTAAATGTAGTCCTAGACTGAAATCTTAAATATACAAGTGTAAAGTTTAATATAAGTGGGAATTAGGATTTACTGAGTGAGACAAAACTGGATCTGGATCAGTTAATAATAATCAATTTCTGCATCATTTCAATTTTTAGCTCAGCCATCAATTGGAAAGCGGGTTTGTCAAAGATCTGAGTAGTATGGTTTGGATTTCTCCCTTAGCAATACTTTTCACTTATTAAAGGTTTATATTCATTTCTGAGACATGATTCTAATCATTTACTTGTAATATATAACCATCTTTCTAAGAATCAAGTATTTTTCATTTTCAGTACTTCATACTCAAATCTTAGGACTAAAGAATTCATACCCCCATAGACAGGATCTTGCAAGCCTTCCCCAATTTGATTGACACCTCATCCTACACTTCTGATGCAAATCTCCATCTCCTTAATTAGATCTCACCTAACACAAGATCAGAATTAATTCATCAGAAAGAGAAGAAACATCTTAGTGATTAGACAGATACTTTATTCAACCTAACTCAACTTATAAGTAAGTTGGTGATCTATCTGAGTAATCCTTCAAAGTTCATTAGTTCCATAATATTAGTCTACCATACCCATAAAGGCTACATTCTACACTCTCGAGTTCTCAGTCTACTGTGTCACTCAAAGGGCCTCTTGATCGAGTAAGACACGGAGCTTTGCACATTAGGGTTCAGTACTGAATGCGAGAGCAGTAAATTATGAGCAATGCAGTAAAATAAATTGAGAATTCTAATTAAAGCTTCCTTCCTCATATGCGACAAAATGACTATCATCAAAGACCCATTTCGGTAGAGCTCATCTTCTGAGTGGTTTACTCATACTAGTGACTAGCGATTAGGAAAATTCAGCGAGTATAAACAAAGCTGAAATAAATGAACTCCAAAAACCTTCGGCATCCATTTTAAATCAAAGCTTGATTAATGAAAATAAGAATTTATAAAGAAATACCCATTTCGAAAATTTGCATGAGGACAATACCCAAACCATGCAAATTAAAAGGAAAATAAACTAACTAAAAGAAAACTATCTTAAGATAATTACACTAAAATGGAAAACAAAAAAATTAAAAAAAATGTACAAGAGTCTTGTCAAAATCCTTGAGTTCTTAGAAAAGCTATGCACATTGCCACACAGAAGCGGCGATGTATTTATAGGCTTTTTCAATGTTGAGCCTCACTTCATTAATTGCATTGTGGATCCACAGAAGTGGCCCAAATTGAGGTCTCTTTCATTCGCGACACTAGAAAGTGCAGCTCATGATAAGCCTCCGATCTTTATCGCTTTCTGCGTCGTAGCTTCTCGTTTTTACTGTCAGCGACCTTTTCTCTGGAAGCTGTTCTTGATTTGTGTTGCGACATGCTTTGTTGATGTCGCGACATAAATTTCTTCCCGGCAATCTTGTTATTGTCGCGGCGAAATGCCTTGTGTCGCGACACGCAGGCATGTTTGCACCCGGCTTCTCATGAGTGGCATCCTTTTGGGTGCAGTCGCGACATAATTTTCCTTGTTGCGACAAACAATTGTTTTTCAACCTGGCAACTTTGTCGCGACAGAGTTGCCTCTGCCGTGACAAGATTTCTTTAAGTCCTTGGCAATTTTCTGTCTCGACAAGAAACTCTTTGGTTACGACAGACTTTTCTTCTCAAGTTCTTGTCACTTGCTAAGCTGTTTGTCGCGACATAGAATTATTTGTGGCAAAAAACAATTGCCTTGGCCATTCTCAAGTCTTCTTCAATTTCTGTCACGACCTACTTTTCTCTTGTCGCGACAGAATTTTATCATTCCTTAGCTTTTATTGTCGTGACAGAAAACTTCTTTGTCATGACACAGGTTTTGCCTGCAACTCTTGATTATGTCACGATAAGAAGTTTCTTTGTTTCCATTCTTCTTATGTTGCTCTTCAACATCTCGGTCGCTAAAGAAATTCACCTCCTTCATGTTTTGTCCTGTCGCTAATTAAATAATCTTTTGTCGCAACAGTAGACTGTTGCCTTGCTGTGAATTCTCGATCATTATGTTGCGACATGATTTCCTTGAGTTAGCTTGATGATGGAAACTTTGTCGCAAAACAAAAACACTTGTCTTAGCTGACTTGTTTTTCCTTTCTAATATTTTCTATTGGTACAGAATTGTCTTTTGTCGCGAAAGAGTTCATCCATTAGTCATCATCTTTTATGTTGCGACATAAAAAATAATGTCGCAACACAATTCCTTCACCATTGACCTTAAGTATATCACATTTTCGTGGTTGTCATGACAACTTTCTTCAAAATCTTCAGTTCTCGTCATACGTAAAATTTACGGCTAAGTTACCAGTAGTTCTTTTCACTTTTGATTCGTACACAAAGAGGTGTACCGGAATAAAAATTTATCCTAGATTCTACCGCTATGCTATCGCAAAGATAGTGGTCTAGGGTCGAACCTGGGGACGGGTTTTCTCTCATGCTATGAGTCACAATTGGATCGAAAATGGTGTTTTTATCGATTTGGGGTTTCTATAAAAAACAAAGGAGGTTGATGGGCTTGAAAACCGTAGCCGTAGGGAAATAAAGGGTAAAGAAATCTCAGTTTCGCCACTGGGCTTGGGGTTCTAAGGCAACTATAATGTCCTCGGGCCCTTTTCCTCACGTTGGGGAGGATAACCTATAGTCATTTCCCGAACAGGATCTATGTTTAGCCATAAAAATTAAACCCTAAAAGTTTTGTCCAGATACATTTATTAACCATTAATGTTTCGCGCTTAAACAACTCTGATCTAACCTCAGAGGGAGCAATAAATGGCAACTAAGCTAGCATCAGTAGATCTAGCAATAAGTATCCACTAAATTTCTTTATAAAGCTTTCTGGCACTTGCTACCAGCAGACATCACAGGATTCAAACATAATCTGAGATAAAACATAAATGATAATAAAATGCTCGCTGGCAACATAAGGACAAGGCTTTTACCTCAAAACTTCCACTCAAAGGACCCTCCTCTTCAAGGATGAGGGGTTTAGTCGAAAGCATCCCTTGAGTTTTCATCCTCAAGGTTTCAGTCGCAGAAAATGTAAGAAAGGAGAGAAAATGAGAGAAATCACACTGCTGGAAAGCCGGAAGCTTTGGCGCCACTTCATTGATTGATGAGGCGACACCGCCGAGTCAAGGAAATTACAAAAAAGGTATGAAACAACAAAAATATGATCGAGGGCAATTTTGGTACAAAACCACAAAAGCAAATAAAAGGGTCAACACAAGAACAGTGGCAGTCATAAAATTTTAACCAGACTTAGCTTATAAAATTCGAACACTGTAAAATCTCTAATGGGGTTTACTCAGATGGCTCTAATCGCTTCTTCTTTGTTCATGCAAATTTTCGAGTTCACCGGTTCTTCACATTTGAATCGGGGTTTTAAAAGATAATGGTATAATTGGCTTGCAAAACTACAAAAATATCCACAAATATGATTAGTATAGTCGGGACCTTAGTGTATCAATTCACATGGCTGATTATACACAAAGTGCTCAAACCCGCAACAGAACAGGCTCAAACAGCACTATTCGGGCACTAATCACTCCCCCCAACTGACACATTGCTAGTCCCTTAGCAAATGACAAAAGAAGGAAGAGAAAACAAGTTAAGCCTCATGCAAAAGGAATGGTATTTCAAGAAGTGTATGAGGCACGTCTCACCAATGTGAATGATTCAGACATCGCATAACAACCAATGGAGAATAAATGCCATACAGACCAAGTTTGTATTATATCTATCCCAAGGAATCGACTTTGAACTTCCACCAAAATCTAAGTGTTTATGTGATCACAACAATAACCTACTAAACCGGCTTCCTCCCAATCAAGCCACTGCCAATCCTGAAGCACCTGACCAACCTAAATAAATCCGTTCCACTCCGCTGTCATATTTCTTTGTATCAGAGTGATGCAATGTCAGAAATCGACCTCACCAAAGTCCGTGTAACGGGGGTCCATCAATGACTCCCAACCAACTAAGGCTTAGGGCATCAAGTCATGAGGATCTTTCAACCACTAACTCCTCAAGCCACCTGACCGAATGAATTCAAATTCCAAAGATCTACAACTGCAAACCTCACCTTATCAACCCACGTAGCGAGCACTAAGTCGGTGGCTCCTAACCAACTAAGGCTTAGTGGCACCAGCGCTTTAAAGATCTCGCCGCAAACCCCCGGACCGTGCTTGAGTTTCGCTGCAAAGCTCGCGCTTTCTCTTCATAATTTTTCTTTTCCTTTTCTTTCTTTTTCTTTGTCTTTTTTCTTTGGAATACTTCATCGCCTCTTTCTAGGGAACCATAACCTTTGCTGTGTGGTCAATGAAACTAGGGTAGGTTTGCACGATAGGGAGTTATGCAGCCAGCTATTTTTAAAAACTGATATGCAATGCTGTGTGGCTAGTTAAAGGTGAAGAAACATCAGTTAATGTGAGACTTCAACGACCAACCACTTAATCATGCATAACTAATCTAGATCAATGGTATCGCGTTGTTTCAATTCTTTCAACTTTGCGTGTTAGCAAACCAAAAAAAAATGGGGCAACACTGCAAATGAGTTAAGAAACTGAGTCATTCGATATGATAATACAGGTGTCACTAAATTTTCAGCTTTTTCAAAAACAATGCTTCAAAAGAAGCAAAAAGCAAGCCACTAAACATACAAAATGGGCTTTGCTTACAAATGTAGTAGACTCAAAAAGTGTAAAAAAAAACTGATATCTAAAGTATAAAAATCACTTCCTTCACTAACTCTCCTTCCAACCAAGTGTGCTATTGACCGCAATGGGGTGTGGATTGGAAAAGTATCGAGGAAGGGCACCTCGCCAAGAGGCTCAAGAGGCGTCCCTTGGCCTGTAGGCCGAGGTGCTGGCGGGGCGGAGTGGTCAGAATCGCTACAACCTGCTTAGACATCAAGGAGTCTCTGTGGGCTGGCGGTGGAGGGGGTAATCGGTCTTGCTGGAGTAGCGGAGCCGACCCAAGGTACATAGGTGAGATCGTAGGGAGACTCGTGACTCCGATCCGCATGATGACGGCCCGGTTCGCAAGAATGGTGCTACCGAGCCATGGCGCTCAAGTACAGTCATCCATCCGCGAGAGCCGCATGGGCAACAGAAGGATGTCAGAGTGGAGAACGGTGGACTGCAGATCCATGATGGTCGAAAGTCCCCGGTGGAAATAGTGATATGTCATGGAGGTGGCGTAGAAGTGTCATCCGTCGCAAATGGCCTGTAGCACTAAAGGTGGGCCCCGAAAGACAGAAAGGGCCGGAGCTACTGGGCATTTCAGAGCCGAGGGGAGATGCCGGGATCGGGAGGGTGTCGGAGCCTGAGGCTCCCCAATATGCTCCACTTGAGGGGCCTCGCAGGAATATCGACACCGGTCGGGTCCCCAATGGAAGAGGAAAAGAAATGCGGCATAAGCCGCCAACGATCACTCTGCAAGTACCGGGCTCTCATTGACCACGACGCGCTCCAATCTAGGCTCATCAGGGAAGCCGATATGCTCAAGCACCTGGCATAAGAGTCTCGGGAATAAGAGAGGCGTGGACTCAGCTCGAGGTAGACTCTTACGATGGACCTTGTCCTCGAAATTGAACAAGGAAGTCATAATAAGCTCCGCTAGACTGAACCAGTAGCCCTCCGAGATGCGATATAAGGCCTCCAAGATGGCTCCTCTCCTCTGAACTGTATGCTAGAGCGGGATAAGATTAGACTGCAAAATGTGATCTATAAGAAGCATACGCGGTGGGAGCTGCTTCCTGAAGAGAACCGACCCTACGCAGAGGTCCCCAAAGAAAACTGACCATCTCCCCGGCGCATGGGGCCACTGCCTATAAGCGGCCGAGTTGGCGAGGACCATCGGCAGATTGAATGTAGCGGCGATGTCTAAGGCCCTGAGTATCCCTGGTCGGCCATCGATGGAGAAATGAAGAGTAGCCTGGACTCGCACCTGGATGTCATCGTGTGGTAAACTCTACGACCACCCAGGGTAGAAAACCGACGAGGTGTCATGAACAGCCTGTGGAGTACTCCCGCACTCAGGGCGCACGAGTCTTTGAGCTCCGTGTTTGTAAAAGACGGAAGATTTTAAATACAAACCTCATCATGTGTCCTCTCATCGCAATCGCATTCCCCCTCGGAATAGGGTTGCGTTGGGAAGAGTGGCCGCGATGATGGAAGTTCGGGAACAAGTCCAGAGCAGGCCACAGGCCCATAGGTGGCGATCGTGGCCAAGGCCCGGGCCGGAGGACTCTCGGGTCAGAGGTCCCACCCTCTTAGACGGTGGGCCCTTCGTGATGGCCAGGATGTGCTGAGAGGGGCGGAGGGAAAACCCGAGTGTGTTATCTCCTGGGCAAGGGTCAGTAGCCGAGGATCCCATAGTAGCACCGCTCAGCAGCAAGAGTGGGTCGAGGCGCGGTGGCGGCGGGAGGCCGAGCCGGAGCCACAAAGAAGGGAGGGGAGGAACCACAAGACTGCAAGTGTGAAACCTTGTCCTCCGCCATGTCTTTACCATTCTGAGCCCGAGAAGGAGATAAGAAAAGGGGAAGTGGGGCTTTAGAAATGGAAACGGGATGAAATGAAAAGGAAAGAAAGAAAGGGCTTTATATAGGAAAGGGGGCAATGAAAGGTTTTTTGGTCGATTAATGGCCTTAAATGCCTATTAAATGGTCAAGTTAAAAGAAAGGAAAATTAATGCAAAGCAGAAACGGTTGGCTCAGAAAGCAGACTAAGATGAAAGTGGCAGTGGGAGATGAACAGCTGGACCTGCGACCACAGTTAAGAAAATTTCGTAATCCGGGAAAATTTCCGCCGCAAAACAACACCTCGTACCCCCACTGCAACACCTACAAAACAAAAGACTAAAAATTATGAGAAAACAAACTTGCAAATGAGAAAAAAATTTCAAAAGAAAAATGAGTCAAAGCAAGGGAATCAATAAAATCTCTAAAAACAAGGACTGAAAGTAAAGAAACCAAAAGTTCCGCAACAAAATTTTAGGGGCTTCTGAGATACTGCGGAAGCCACTTCCTATAAGACTATTTTTAGCAATCATGGAGGATCAAGGAGGGGGATTCCTCCTGCCGCTAAGGTTGTAATGGATATGGCTTCTCAAAATTCCGCCTCAACCTTGAATACCTCACTGGGATTGAATAGGTCCACCGATCCATCGATAGACCTCCGGATGAGAATAGCCACCCATCTTCGATTTGCTTGCCCCGAAAGAGGTGGAGCTGAGTCGTGAGCAACACTGGCTCCTTGTTTGAAATGCTCATGAGCTTATTAGTTGATCACACCACCTTCACTTCATCTTTGCAATTCTTTTGAGTTGAAGTAGGCATCATTCTCGGGTTCTTCTAACTTCGTTGATAACCAGGAACTGTTGAGATCCAGATCACATCCATATCAAGTTCGATTTCTTCACTGCCCACCATGCCTTATACTCACGTCTCACAGACGGGTGACATGCTTTTCCATGCGCTGGCGATAAGAGACATGCCCATAGTCTTGTAGGATGTTATGCCTTGCAAAGTCCGACTTGAGAGACCAATCCTTTAGTTCAGGTTCACCACTTTCATCAATATTATCTTGATAGCTCACGTTGGCTAGCTTCGGCTGGCCAACTGATGGGGATGATATCAGGTGGCTACTTTTTATTCTTGACACCATACTTAGTGAGAGGCTCTCAAAGGTTTGTTGCGGAAATGCGAACCTCCATCACTAATTGTAGCTTGAGACTGAACTGGAGAATATATATTCTCCTTGAATTCAGTGCCACCGCAGTGGTCTCGCCCTTGAGCTATTGACCCACTTGGACACATGAGCCGACTCCGAAAATGTAGAGGTATCGAGGAGGAGGAATGGTCCCATGAAATCGATCCCCCCATCGTCAAAAGATCAACTACCAAATCGGGTTTAAAGGCATCATGTGATGGCAAGAAATCCTCGACACTGGCATTTGTCGCATTCCGCACATGGTATGGGCATCCTTGAAAGAGAGGCTAGTGGAATCCGATTCTGACCCCTTCCTTTGAGTTTTTAGGAAGCAAAATGGCTTCCACATGCATTCTCATGGCGGTGGTGAATTATTTTGTACTGCAGGCACACACCTCTTGATTATCTAGTCAACACGGTATTTGTCTGAGAAGGGTTCTTCCCGACCTTAAGGAGTGAATTTTGCGAAGAAAAATTTCTTGTCTTGTGCTTTCCAATATCTATGGTAGCTCCTATAGCGAAATGGTGCAGTACTGGGCATACCCGAGGTGCCTTCTCAACCAAGAGCGTGACTCCTCGGGAACTCATGTTGATTGGAGGGTTGTGAGTGTTGTGTCACGGTGACCTCGATAGGTGATCGGCCCGAAAACATTTTCTACACCACTTTTGTCCACTGATTTGTAGGTTAAACTCTTACCTTGAGAGAACCCACTGATAAACTGTATACAGCATTTTGTTTGGTGAGCAGGTATTTCAAGTCTGAATGGTCCGTGAATATTATTATGTCCGACGCAACCAAATAAGCTCGAAATTTGTCTAAGGCATAGACAATGCCAACAACTCCTTTTCGTGGTTTGCACCTCCCCAGGCCTCATTTAGGTGTCTTGCTTCGCATAATACAACATATGTTTTCTTCTTCCCTTTGTCTGAGAACTGCTCCAATGGCTAGATCGCTTGCATCGTACATCACCTCGGCGGTAATCGCCGGCCTGGGGCTCTCACTTACTGTGCAAAGGGGTCAAATAACAGTTTTGCTCCTCAAAGCTCTTTTCGCAATCCTCATCCCAATTAAATTCGCATCTTTTCCAAAGAAATATAGTAGAGCTTGGCAATTTTGAGAAGTCCATGATGAACCTCCTCAGAAACCCCCGCATGCCCCAAGAATCGCCTCTCACAATCTTGACACTACGGGGAGGCGCTGAAATTAAGTCACTTTGCCTTATCAATCCATCTCTTTTCTGAAATAATATGCCCTAGTACAATTCCCTGACTGACCATAAAATGGCATTTTTCCCAATTCAATACCAGGTTTTTCTCTATGCACCTATGCAGATAGCCTAAGTTGATTTTAGGCATTCTTCAAAACTCCCTCCATAAACAGAATGTCATCCATGTAAACTCCATAACGCGCCTACCAAATCACTGAAAATACTAAGCATACATCGTTGAAATGTATGTGGCATTACATAAAGCAAAAGTAGCATTTCTCCCAGATGCATATGTGCCAAATCGCATGTGAAGGTGGTCTTTCCCCCGGTCTTCTACAAGAATTTCACTAAAGTATCCTAATAGCCATCCAGAAATAAGAGAAGGGTCGACCAAAAAATCTCTCAAGAAGCTGATCCATGAAGGTAGAGGCGATCCTTCCCCGGTCACTTCATTTAGCTCTATAATCAATACATACCCTCCAACCTATGGTAGCACGTGCGCATCTCCTCCTTTCGTTATGCACCATGGTTACCCCCGATTTCTTAGGCACCACCTGGTCAATTCACCCAAGTGTTATCCGATACGGGTAGATGATACCACTTACAACAGCTTTTGTGATCTCCGCCTCTAACCACTTCGTGACATGTGGGTTCGGGCCTTTCCTCGTGGCTACCTTTAATCGACTTTGCCTCCTCCAGTGTATGTGACGTGGTACAAACTGGCTAATACCCTTCGTAACGCGAATCTTCCAACCCTAAGGCTTGCTTCTTGCTCCTCCCGAGATGTGCAAAGCAGACTACCTTCAGGAAGTGTTGAGCAGGATGAAATGACACCGACACTCGCCTCCGCTTCCAAATGTGCATATTTCAACTCCATAGGCAGTTTAGTTTCACTGGCCTACTTGTTCCTTCCTCAATCATCAAAGGCAAAATTTCTTTGTTTCTTCCTCCAAAGGCCCCCGGACAAGTTTCATGTCCTCGTGGCTCTTATCGCTCTTCCGAATACTCAACCACCTTCAAACAAGACATCTTGCATCCCCGTCATCACCCGCTCCCTCCAGGATTGTGTCAATGATGCAAACTTCTTCTAGGCCATCTTCCACTAACAAAGATATACTTACTCAAGTGGGAAGATGTCATTCTAAGGTCTGCTTCCAAAGTGAGTTGCATAACACCATTTCGACAAATTTGATAATCGCATTGAAGTGGCCAAGAATGGTCTTCCCAAGATGATAGGTACACACTCGTCCCTTGTTGCTGGCTGTCTCAGGTCTAAAGACAAATAAAAATCTACTAGATAGTACAATTTGTCCACTCTCAGATTAGGACATCTTCCACTCCGTCCCTTGGTATCTTCGATTGATCTATCCGCAAGAGACAAAGGTGATGGAGGTGGCCAGCTCTCCTAACCCAAGCTACTTGCATCGAATAAGTGGAGGAGATTCACACTTGCACTGTCTAAGGCTTTTCCACACAAGTGCCTAATATTAAACCATATGGTTGACAACCTCGTGGATCTTTATATTTCACCGAGTTCAGATCGATGATAAAGACTCGACTTGTTCGCTAGGGCAGCTTTCTTGTCAAATATTCAGCCCTTCACCGTACACAAATCCTTCCAAAATTTCAGATAGGCGGGACTCGCTTGATCATGTCGCTGTGGACGTCAATTTTACTCGCTCAAAGACTTTTAACAATTCAACCGTATTCATGGCCTTCTTTGCCTTTTAGTGCTGAGAAATAAAGTAAAGGTATATTTTTTTCTACAAATCGCTTGATCACCACCTCCTCCGGTTCGCTTTCTTCAAATTTTCCCGGCCTTGTTTCATCGCTGTGTTACTGCTGAGCTTCACACTTCTCAATGTGATGATTGCCTTAATCTCATCCATCCTAGAATTTGACTCCACTGAAGAGCTCACTTCATGCAAATCCTCGGGATTTGGTTGTGTCTCGAGAGGAATTTTCCTACTGACCGGCTAGTTGGATAGTCTTCGATATTGAATAATCGCAGTTGTCATATTTTCGGGAAATTTCTACGCAGTCACATGCTTGAAATTTCTAAGTGTAGTTGCTCATTCTTCATTTAGTGCGCTTTCCACCGTGTCAATTCTTCAGACCGTCTGCATTCACGCCTGCTCTCTCCACAGTTGCTTCCACCACCTTACTCAAGTTCATAATAGCTTGCCTAATCGGGAGTATAGCATGGTGGTTGCGGGTCAGCCGAGGACCCAGCTGTTATGTTTGTGCGCCAGGAGACAGGAGGAGGTTTTGGCTCTGTGAGGTTTGGGTGGTTCCTCCACAAGTTATAGGTATTTATGTATGGGGTTGTGGTCGGTGCCTTGTATCAGCTCCACTCCGTGATTGGGCTTGTTCACCACAAGTCCCTTACCGGGCGAACACTCGCAATGCCTCCCTCGTGCCTCGTGACCAACAAATAAGCATGGCTGGTTAGGCACATGCCCCGCCCACGCTCGTACTTCGCGCTTCGATTCCTCATTTCAAGCTCTTCCAAACTCCTAGTCAAGGTGGATAGCTTTGCTTTCATCTCCATGTCCTCCGAGCAAGTATACGCCCCTTCGATTCAAGCAGGCCTCATCCCGTCTGTCTTCCCAGATTCGCTCATCCCAAGCTGGAGGTTTCAAATACATAGCTTCAGGAAGTCCATGGCTTCGCCTCGATTCTTGCTCACAGAAGTCCTCCACACATGGTCTCCAATAATTGCTTCATAAAGACAAAGACATTCCATCATAGAAGTGGTCGACCAACATCCGCGTATCAAAGCCATGGCGTGGCATGCAATCGATGGTTTCATATCTCCTAGATTGGTAGAACTTCTCATTATCACGGGCCGCAAATGTATAAATTTGCCCTTCAAATCAAGGTCCTTGCGGTGCAATCAAGAACTTTTCAAAACTCGCTCGCAGCTCGCCCCAATTCCAGATGGTTCTTGGCCTTAGAGAATTAAGCCAAATTTTGGCTTTGTCTTTAAGGGTTAAGGGAAAGGCCTTTAGCTTAAGCAAATCCATATTGATTGCACCTTCCTTGAAAGTTGTGCAAACTTCCTCAAACTCCCGGATGTGTGTGTAGGGATTCTCATTTTCCATACCATGGAAGGTCAGAACAGGGCACCAAATAAGGCCCGATTAACCACCTTCGCAGAGGTATAATGCATGAGGGTGTACCCACCCTTGTGGGTGTGATATGGTCCCTCGTTAACATGTAGGCATTAAGGTCTTTGTATCCCCGCGACTTTGTTGCTCCAGGAGGCTCCATCTGACATTATAACCGACTTCACACCCCGTTTCGTGGAGCACCGGTTCTCTCTAGCCCGCTCTCGCAAGAGTCTTATCCCAAGTGTTGCATAAAACTTAGAACACAACACAACAACAAGAAACCAAAACAAGGCTACCAAAAAGGGTTATAGCTGTTAAACTAAAACAAAGAAAAACCGGGGTTTCGCACAAAGATAAACATTCAATTTCTATGAATCAGAATGGGAATAATGGTAAATAAAAAAGGAATGAGAATTACCAATACTTCTGTGGATGTGGATCAAGTTCAAATAAATTTTCACTCACACTACTAAGACCATCCCCGACAACTACGCCATTTGATTCGTACACAAGAAAATTTTAATCAACAAAATTCGATCCTAAGATCTCCTACCATCGTGAGCAAAGTCGCTACAAGATAGGTGGTCTAGGTCGAACTCGTGGATGGGTTTTCTTCATGCGAAGTGAGTCACAGCTGACTAAAATGGTGTTTCCGCTGATTTGGGGTTTCTTGTAAAAATAGTGAGGTTGATGGCTCAAAACCGTAGCCGTAGGGAACAAAGGGTAAAAGAAATCCTCGTTTCGTGCCACCGGGCTTAGGTTCTAAGGCAACTATAATGTCCTGCCCTTTTCCTCACGCTGGGGAGGATGACCTAAGTGTCATTTCGAACTCTGATCTATGTTTAGCCATAAAAACCGAACTCCAAAAGTTTTTCTCCTCAAGATACGCGATTTATTAACCATTAATGTTTCAAGCAATTAAACCGACTCGATCTAACCTGTAGGAGCAAATAAATGGCAACTAAGCTAGCATCAGTAGATCTAGCAATAAGTATCCACTGAGCCTTTAAAGCTTTCCAAGTACTAGCCACTCAGGGTACATCACAAGGATTCAAACCTAACGTGAGAAACAGAAACATAAATGATAATAAATGCCTGCGTTGGCAATAGGAGGACAGTGCTTTACCTCAAAACTTCCACCCAGTGACCCTCCTCTTCAAGGATGAGAGGGGTTTGAATGAGCATCCCTTGAGTCACATCCTCAAGGGGTGTCTCCTGGCCGGGTGAGAAAATGCAAGAAAGGGAGAGAAAAATGAGAGAAAATCACACCCGCGGGAAAGCTAAAAGCTTTGGCGCCAATTTTATTGATTGATGAGGCTTATATACTGCTCAAAGTCAAGGAAATTACAAAAAGGTATGAAACAACAAAAATACATTGAGGGTAATTTCGTACAAACCATAAAAGCAACAAAAGTGGCCGACACTCAAGAAACAAGGCGTCGTGAAATTTCACAATCGAATTCGCAGCCGCGAAAATTCAACATTGCAAAAATATCCGAAATGCCTACTTCCTCCGTATTTAGCCTCCACCGCTTCGGCTTTTGTTCATGCAGCTTTTCTCGAAGTTCACTTCAGTGGTTCTTCGCATTTGAATCGGGCTTTTGAAGATACGGTATAATCGGGTTTGAAAAACTACAAAAATATCCACAAAATATGACAGAGTATAGCTCCAGACTCCAGCATCAATCAAGCTATTTGGGTTGATTAGTACACAAAAGTGCTCAAACTCCGCAATGAACATGGCTCAAAATGAAAGACTATTCGGGGCACTAATCACCCTTTAGTTCGACCAACCCTTACTACGACATAGCTGTTGGCCGCTTTCAATTTCAGGTCACTGACATATAAATGTTGTGTCACAACATAGACTCCATTGCTGGGCTCTTTTGCTTCTTTTTTCATTCGGGATTCTCTCTTTTTCAATAATTCGTCATGAAACACAAAGTTGATGAATATTCCACATTTTGGCATAAAATAGATCTTAAACCGGTTAAAAACATACTAGAAAATGGATTAAAATAGATTTGTTTACACTACCCTGCCACACTCCTGGGCTGCAGGACGATGCATGTTACATGGCATGGTCAGTGTCGAGACAGGCGAGGGTCACCGGCTCCCGTTCCATCTCGACATCCCCTCCACCCGTATACCTTTCAATTAGCTGACTACTTTATTAGAGGATCAAAGCATGCACCCCGCACAGGGGTTACTGATCATGCTTTAGAGACATGTAGCTTAATTCCCGAGCCCTACTTAATTCGAATGGCGAGTCCGACCGAAACCCCGTGGACGCCTGCTTAATTCTTTTCATTTACATTTTGTTAAGTTTTCTTTTTCCAAAGGGTCGTGGACTAATCCTCGGCCAATCTAATGATGATCCGAACCGGGTCTGCCATCTGACGCTTATTTATCTTATTAAAACGCTTAATTAAATTTTTTAGTTTATAAGCTTGCTTCAGTCTTGGGGCAATCCCACAATCATTTACAACCCAAAGCAACTCTAAGAGGGCTCCATAAACATTAACAAAATACATTTACAAAGAAAGACATTCTATGCCCTTTCTTCAAAATGATATACAAAAATCAAGGTTCGTGATTTAACTTTTGTTTACAAAATACCACTTGTTCAAAAGATGATACGCAAAATGACTTTAGTATATACTCTATACGCCGTACTCTCTTTATGACTCAAGGCGCACGATCTTGTCTCCTTCTCGTTTCACTAAACTCGCGCATAGATAAATCCATACGCTGCCATTTTCATGCTTAGTGGTTCTATACAATTCTATTCCAATATGCAATGTAACTTAGCATGCATTTAACATTAAACCATGCTTATTAATTCAATATATACTCATGCTATTTATTTTCGCATGAATTCTAAATCATTTACCAAATCACATCATACAATTTCAATGCAACACCATTTCACAATTCAATCTATGAGATTTAAGCATATACATAGAAATCCCATTTATACTGGGTCAATGTCAGTTATTTCACTCGACTATTTAATTGACGCTTTTCTCGACGGATTCCGTTTAATGAATCTCACTTATTATCATTCCTGCAATGTGCTTACACATTTAACAATTCGTCTCCCATCATGACGATGCCATGGTGCACTCTGATACGTGGTATCAATTAAATGCCATACGCCATCATGACGGATGCCGATTGGTGCATCCTGCCAAGTGGGACATTTCTTCAATGCCATACGCCATCATGACGGATGCCGATTAGTGCATCCCGCCAAGTGACATTGACAATTCTCGTGTTCTCTTGACTCGATGCCGATTAGTGCATCTGTCAGCTAAGCTCATTCTGTGATATCATTCACTTCATTCGGTTTTCAAATACCACATTTCAATTCCATATTCACTTTCGTATCATCTTTTCAAAGATATACTCAATCTATGTACTTATTTCATATACTCATTCACATACTCATTCATGTACTTATTTCATATTTACTTGGTAACTACCAAAGTACTTGAAATGAGAATAGAGTCAGAGAACAGACATGCAA
The DNA here is from genome assembly GCA_016808115.1 of Tetrastigma voinierianum. Classification (NCBI taxonomy): domain Eukaryota; kingdom Viridiplantae; phylum Streptophyta; class Magnoliopsida; order Vitales; family Vitaceae; genus Tetrastigma; species Tetrastigma voinierianum. Next base: position 232,265 of record JAEQBH010000206.1, on the reverse strand, counting down.
TAACATGAAACGAGGAATAGAAGTCGGTAGAACAAACATTTCAAACTTGAAATGAGAATAGGATTTAGAAGAACAAACCCAAAAATCTTTGCACTTTGATTCCAATCCTTGGAATCTCAATCACATTTTTGTTTTTCCTCCTCGTCAGTCCCTATTCCAAAACCATTAAAGAACAATATTATTCGTGTGTACTAGTAGTTTTGGTTAGGATGGATTTTTGGAACTTAATATGAGTTCCAATTTTAACAATATATACATATATTTTATCTTGACCTCAACGGGCTTCCATGTAGAGTCAAATAACACCCGAACCGGGAGTTCGGACGAAGAGTTATGACTCCAAGTCAGGAAGTCATACACAAGCCAAATCCCGACCGGACGAGCTGGACTCAACCTGGATGAGAGCTCGATCTATCACCTTGGTTAAACATCTTCTATCCTCCTCAGTTATATGAATGTATTCTTGACTCAATGGGCTCTCCATAGAGTCCAAGAACACCCAAATCGGAGTTCAAACGAAGGAGATATGACCTCCTCAAGTCGAGGTCATGCGTAAATAACTTCGACGAGCTGACCGGATCGACGAGCTGCACTGAAGTGACGAGCTCATTCAAACACCTCGGTCTGACATCTAACATCCTCCTCAGGTATATGAATGTATTCTTGACTCCATGGGATTTCCATAGAGTCAAAGAACACCCAAATCGGAGTTCAAACGAAGGAGATATGACCTTCCGGTCGAAGTCATGCGAGTCAACTTTGACGAGCTGACCTGACCGACGAGCTGCAATTGAAGTGACGAGCTCATTCAAACACTGCCTGGACATCTAACATCCTCCTGCGCATATCAATGCATTCTTGACTCATGGGCTTTCCATAGAGTCCAAGCACTCCAAATCGAGTTCAAACGGCGAGATATGACCTCGTTGGAGGTCATGCGTAGTCAACTTTGACGGCGAGTCGACCGAATCGGACGATCACCGTTGACGACCACCGCTTGACGAATTCACCGCTTGACAACCACTATTTGACGACCATTGCTTGATCTAATCACTGTTTCTGATCGACCCTGGGCTTGACAAACCACCGCTTGAAGACCACCGCTTGATCGAATTCTAGCTTGACGACCACTGTTTGACGACCACTGTTTGACGACTTCTCACCCATTTGACTGTTCAGAGTAAAAATACCATAACTTAGTCTACAGGAGTCCGAATTGAGAAATTCAAAAGCCTAACATCAAGTTCATTGATGTGGCTACAATTTTTCAGAAGGACTTACTTCCAAATTCTCTTTATTTCTGACTCAAAAACCCGTTCTAAGGTACGGCTAGTTGACCCGAATTGGCAGAACTGACCCGACCAGATTTAGTTGGGCTGACCTCATTAAAAGGACTATAACTTAGTCTACAGAGGTCCAAATCACTCAAAGCCTAACATCAAGCTAATTGATGTGGCTGGCTAAGTATCAGAAGGGCGTACCACTACCCTTCACTTCGTACCCAAAATCAGCTCTAAGGTTCGGGTTAGTCGCAAGACTACCACAATGTGCGCTTCCCATGGTTTAAAATGCAACCAAACATTCCCTAAGGCCAGATGACCACCCAACAATCCTGTAGAAAGACGACCAAGTAGGAGAAGACTCACTCATGGAGTTTGTCGAAAGTCCCCTTTCGGTTCCGGGCCCCTACTTGTAGCTCTTGTCACTAGGAAGGACTTCCTTCGTGCTTCACGGAGACCTTCCTGGTCCGATCGTTTGTAAAATCTGCAGTATATGCAGATTTCCCCTCTCTAATCCTCCCTTTCTCTTTCTCCTTTTCTTATGGTTCACACTTAATCGTATTTTTAAAAAGGAGGAAGCTCTCCTCTTCCTACATACCACATGTCCTTTCCTTCATTTTTTTTTTTTTTTGTATTTAGGTCCCTCTATTTCTCTATTATTCTTCATTTAAGTCTCCTATTATTTTCCCTTCCTTATTTATTTCTCCAAATTTACTTAGACATCTAAACTTATTTGCAAATAACCCTTAGGTCCCATTTTACAATTTCCACAAAAATACCCAAGTTGGCCCAATTATACCCGGAATACATAAAAATTTTATTTTAAAAATTTTAGGGTATTTTTGGGGTGTTACAAGACAAATGGGATCCAAGGCATCCAGCAGGCCTTGGGACAGATGTGTTTTAGTTCTGAGACTACTGAGGCACTTGTTGCCGTGATAGTTGCACCTCTATCATCGAGCCGAGTTCGTGTGTTCTCTATGTGTTTCCCCGAGGAGGTCCTTGACTATGGTCTATTTATGGATTTTGGGATAATGTGATAGAAAGACCCTTCCCGATTTCTACAAAGACGAGATGGACATGGATCGACGATAGTCGATCCTCATGCAACCCCCACATGTAGAGGTGGCAAATCGCCCGACCGGGCTAGCCCGCCTCCTGAATTAGGGCCTGGCCGGGCCATTAAATTGTCTAAAACCGGCCACCAGCCCGCCTGATCATGGCCCTACTACCCGACCCGGGCCTAATCTTTTGCCTTTAAAATATTCGCCCGACTCAGCCCCTGGCTTAGGCGGCCGGGTCATAAAATTTTGGGTTCGAAAAATCTAAGCACTCCCTTGCCCTACTCTATTGCTCAAATTTGATCGTCGGGTCTCACTAATTCAAAATCCTACCCTACTCTCCTCCCGATCACAAATTCCTACTCCACGAGCCCTATTCTACTTTGACATGTTTGGAGTTTCGCTTATCGATTTTGAGGATGTGATTAATTTTATGAGAGATGCTCGAGGCCGACGCGACGGACACGCATCGCACTAACCGCATTCCTGATGCACCCACCCCAGTCCCTCTCTGCTTTTTTTTTTATATGTTCGGGATTTCTATGCCGTAGATGATGATGACGATGGACTCAGTTAGTTATCATATTATTCATATCACTGTTGCTGAGGGAGCGTCCGACTCCTCGTTGACCCAATTCCTTCGACACTACGTCCGAGTTTGTCACTCGCTTTGATGATATTTGTGATGGTAATAATGATACGAAAGATTTTCGAGTATTTGCCCGTGTGTCACAAAGATTTTCCTTTGACATAATTCATCAGCACCCACAACACATACATATATGATACTGGTTAGATGTTGAAACACAGAGATCTAATTGTGGCCAATGTAGAGGTGATTCTGACACAGAGGATGTGAGCAAGCTACACCCATTACCAGTAGCACAAGGTTCATAGATTTTGGGACACCAGATCAGCCTAGGGAGATTAGGATTGGCTCTTCCATAACTCACGAGAGCATTTGACTAATCTTCAGTCACACTGGAACGTATTCATGGTCATGAGAGATATGCCCGGCCCTCGACTCTATACAGCGATCACCGCCCATTCCCACCACATGCCAGCCGCTGCTGTAATCGAGGAGACTACACCCTTTGATGAAGCCTGTGTTGCTGAAGAAATCTCAAGCAACTTAGTGTTGGCCACAATGGTCAGAGCATCCCGAGTGGTCACACGTCTTCCCCCGCTCCTAAATAAGGATGCAGTGCTGGTTTGTGTACTTTGTGATCCAATAAAGCTACTCTAAGGATGATTTTTCCTCCACACATTGATATGTTGGTTGACAAAGATTACAGACATTCGATGTCGCCTGGCGGATGGATTTTCTCGGTATAACTGGGATATGATGGTTCCAGGATATGGAAGACTCTTTCATTATTGAGTGGGGTACTTACTGCTACCAAGTTATGCCATTTAGGTTGAAGAATGCAAGAGCCACTTATCAGAGAGCTACTACTACTCTGTTCCATAAGATGATGCACAGAGATGTCGAGGTATATGTAGACGACATAATTGTGAAGTATCGAGACAGTAAGTGTTATCACTGAAGCAACCTTACAGGTTCTTCATATGTGACTGACAAGCTGCTGAGGTCAAACTCAAGAGTGCACCTTGCAGAATCTCAGGAAATTGCTGTGACACATTGAAACAAGGAGAGGGGCATGAGGTCGATCCCGAAAGATCAAAGCCAGTACTACATGCCCGCCCGAGGATCGAGAGAGAAATCAAAGGCTTTCTAAAGTGTGATTACACATATTAGCTGCTTCATTGCTAAACTCCACAGACATATGTGGAGCCTATCTTCCGTCTTCGAGGAAGAACCAAACTCTACAATTTGAATGATGATTGCCAACAAGGCTTTGAGAAGATTAAGAGTGTCTCCTCCTCCGGGCCAAGGCTCTCCTATACTAAGGCGCACTTTGCTTGTATTTGTCGGTTTAGACATGGCCTTAGGATGCATGCCTAAGCTTTCGACTCTATGATTGGGAAGGGCGAGCCATCTATTATCTAAGTAGAGGATGCTTTAGAATATGAGTGCGAGATCTACGGTATGATTGACGCCTACGTTTGGCATTAGTTTGGGCCACTAAGAAACGAGTCGTTATGTGATATTATTCCATACTTTTGGTCTCCTGATTCGATCAGTTAAAGGTATATGTTTGATAAGAGCTGTTTCACGGTATTTCGTGAGATGGTTAGTCTTGCTAACGAGTTTGATATTGATGTCACCACGGAATCAGTGAAACGGCGTTGTGCGAGATCATCTGCTTCTTTGCACATGTCAGATGACGAGCCAGATTAATGATGATTTCCACTAATGGCGAGTTTGTTTATGACCCATGCTCCTTGAAGATGGCGGTTGTACTTTGATGGTCTTCGCTATTGTGTCGGTCGGGGTTTAGCATTGGTATCTTATTGATATCACCTCAGGGTGATCATATTCCCAGATCATTTCAATTGACATTCTCTGATCATCATCGGTTGACGAATAATATAGTTGAGTATGAGGCTTGCATTGCAGGCCTAGAGATTGCACTTGATCTTGGAGTTAGACGGTTGGAGATCCACGAGGATTCCAACTTGGTTATTCAAGAGACTCAAGGTATTTGGAGGACTCAAGATGAGAAGCTGAAGCCCTACCATGCTTACTTGGATTTGTTAGTTGATAGGTTTGATGAGTTGAGATATACATATGCTGGCTGAGAAGATCGGTTCTTGTCGTTAGCCACCTTGGCTTAGTGAGATTCCTACGAGGAGTGGCCCGATAGACCATTGTTGATTAAGACTAGTGCGCACCGGCTTACTATTATTTTGATTGGAGATATTGGCAGTCAAGATGAGCTACCACTAGTCTGTGATATTTATCGGTTTCTATCATGAGCACGCCCAAGTCAGCCTCATTGGGATAAGAAAATGATAAGACAACATTTGGCCACCCGGGGTTTGTTGTTTATTGAGTGCATTATATGAAATCAAACCCGATGGCATGTTGTTATTATGTCTAGACCATGCCTGCTCTATGAATCGGTGATAAAAGGTTCATCTGCGAGTGCGTAAGCCCACGCGTAAGTCGTATGCTAACGATGTAAAATCATGAGGGCCCGAGTACTTTTGGTTGACCATGGAGCCCGGTGTTGCAGTTTAATACGAGATTCTGGAGTTCGGATGCATGGAGACTTGATACACGTGCCACCTTCTGAATTGCATGCACTCACATCCCCTTAGCCATTTTCAGTATGGGGTATTGATATTATTGGGAAGATCTCGCCCAAGTCTTTCAATGAGCAAGAGTACATTTTAGTTTCCATTGACTATTTCACCAAGTGGGTGGAAGCTGCTTCCTATGTTAGATTGACAGCGGCCAGGGTAGCTAAATTCATCAGATCGCACATTATCTACCGATATGGGGTCCCTCACGAGCTGATTTTTTATAGAGGGGTGCATTTCAAGGGCGAGATGGACACATTGATTCAAGAGTATTGCATTCAGCATCACAGATCGTTTGCATACAGGCCACAGACTAATGGGGCAGTTGAGATCGCAAATAAGAATATCAAGAGGATTTTGAGAAAGATGGTCGAGACTTCTCGGGATTGGTCAAAGAAGCTCCCTTTCGCATTGTGGGCTTATCGTACATCTTTTCGCACCTCTACTAGAGTTACCCTGTATTCTCTAGTGTATGGTATGGAGGCAATGCTACTAGTTGAGATTAAGATGGGATCTTTGGGAGTGGAACTAGAGCAGCAGATATCCAAGGCCGAGTGGACCCAATCTCGTTATGATCAGCTTAGCCTTTTGGATGAGAGGGGATTGAGGGCAGCAGATCATGTTTAAGCCTATAAGAGGAAGATGACCCGTGCATTCAAAAAAGGTCGAAGCCCTAGGTTCAAGCGAGCCTGATCTTGAAAGTCCTAAAGAGGATTGATTAGCGACCCCAGAGGCAAGTTAGGGCCGACAGAGTGGGTCGTGCTATGTTGTCGGGTGACCCGAGAGAGGCTTGACTGGCGAGATCTAGATGAATCGATTCACGGTCGATTAACGTGGATCGGCTAAAGAAGTTTTATGCGTGAGATCATGGTCAAGGATGGATGGCCATCGCCCGGTAGCCATATTCCTATTGCACCAGCCCCATTGATATATCCTATTGCTAGCCCTTTGAGCCTCACTCAGTTTATTATGACCTTTTTTTCATTCAACCTTGCATACCTTTCTTGACCTAGGTTGGGGGCCTTCTCCTGTGCGCTTTGTATTTATTAATTGGATCTGTGAGCATTGTGTCATTCTTCGTTTATTCTTTCTTGCATCATTACCTGTTTCTTTTCTTTTCCATTTTGCATCTTCACTTTGCTTGTCTTTGAGTTTTGTTTCTATCATCTTGTTTCTTTTCACTTTTATTTTCCCTTGTGTGATATTGAAGCTGCGCTCCATGTCCGAGGAGTTATAGGTTGGGTTGGTCACACCTTAGTTCCACCCTTAGGTTTGATCAGGAGTCTTAGTTTGAGGGGACCATTTGGGTTTAGGATTTGAGGTTCATTGGTTAGATTGTGCTAGTGTGGCATTCATCTTACTTTGTTGGTTGTTCAGCAAAAAAAAAAAAAAAGAGTTACGCTCATTCGATATTCACTTCATTGGTATTTAGGATTAGCATGGTTTGCCGACGGTATCATGGCTTGATCATTAGAGATCATTTTGGATTGAGGGACTTATTTTTCTTTTGAAAGGCGGTTGAGAGCATTGTATGATCCTTTTCTCCATGGATTCGAGAGACACATTGGGAGTGAGGTTTGGGTTTCCTTTGCACTAGGTCCCCTAAGTCATTATCCATATCACCATTCCCATCTTATGGTGACATGCCTTGATTTAGCATCCTTGGGATGAGTGGTTCGTCATCATCACACATTGCTACACTTGTATCCCACCTTGTTTCCCTACTTTCTTCTACATCCCTTTTCATTTTCTTCTATCCTCATCGATCGTCGTCTCGCTTCATGAATGACGTGTCTTTTGGTGTACATCACCTGTTACATGGCATTGTTCACTTATGTGTTGGTCGAGTCGCTTTACTCACATGATTCTTCGACATTTGGCATTGCGCACATAAGGGTTTGGCATTATCTATTGGGTATTTAGGCCTTTGTTTCCCATCATTTCATTCACCTTTCACCCTTGGCCTGTGCGGTCAGCTTTGTAAACCGCCCTAAGGCCATGAGATCTCGTGTTTGCTTCAATGCATTTTATATGGACGGAGTTCCATCTGCGATTGAAATGCGGGCATGTGGTCTCTATTCTTGGGGGCCTCGAGGGTCACATATTGCCTTTCCATTCGATTGCTTGCCTCGAGGTCATGATCAAATACGGATGTCACGGTTGGGACGTGATGGCGCCTTTGATGCTTTTGACACGTTCACCGCTGGGGCATACCCCATCCTTTCATGCCCCAGCTTTGTACAAATGTACGGGTGAGTGTTTTGCTAAAGATGTTTGGGCATCGAAGTTTGAGTAAGCCGTGACTTGGTTTCTTCATACAATAGAGCGCTTTTGAGAGCTGATCGGGGATCAGATTCACGGTATTCATTGACCCAGCAGGGATGTGCATATTGGGGCATTCCCCCATTCATTGTCTTGTTCACTCGCGTAGACGATTGGGTTTTCAGTGATGTATTTCAAGGTTGTAATCGAGATATTTGAGCTTCAGATGTACATACAGGGGCATACCCCTTATCAGTTGTTGGTGGATATTGGATGTTATGGATTAGTGAGGAGGGCTTTTCCTCAAGAATTAATGTTTGTAATATTTCAAGCTTTATGACTTTGACTTTATGTGCAGTGGTGGGTTTCTGACATGGTATTGATGCCTTAGACTGGAGCATAGCCCTTTCTTTGCACCTTTGGACACCTTCGATCCTTTTTTTGTCGGGTTCTAGCCGGCGTCGCGCGGTCGATCCGCTTCCTTTTGTTTCGGGTTCTCACGGCATTGCGCTTTCCGGGTGCAGTCCGCCTTTGCTTCGGGTTCTCCGGCATCGTGCCCGGATTCAATCCCATTGTTTTGATTCAGGTTCTCTAGCATTGCGCCCAAATTCGATCCCTTCGTTTTGTTTCAGGTTCTCTGGCATTGCGCCCAGATTCGATCCCTTCCTTTTGTTTTGGGTTCTCCGACATCGTGCCCGGATTTGATCCCTTCCTTTTGTTTCGGGTTTTCCGGAATTGTGCCTAGATTTGATCCTTTTTTATTTCTGGTTCTCGGGCATCATGCCCATATTTTATTATCTTTTTCGGCTTCGTGTTCGGATTTTCCTCATCTTCCTCTGCATCGTGTCCGAGAATCTCTTATCTTTTTCGGCATCGTGTTCGGCTTTCATTATCCTTTTCGGCATTGTGTCCGGATTTTCATAATCTTCCTCGGCATCGTGTCCGAGCATCGCATATCTTTTTCGGCTTCACGTCTAGCATTTTCCTCATCTTCCTCGACATCACGTCCGGCTTTCTCCTATCTTCACTAGCATTGTGTCCAGATCACTCATCTTCTCTGGCATCATGCTTGAGTTTCTCTTAGTCCTTCAGTCATGGCGACTCAGTTCCGTTAGCCTTTGGTACTAGGTAAGGGGACAAAATTGTTGGTCATATGGGTTCTTCACTAGAGTTCATTTCACTCTTGCATCGCTTGTACTTCGCACCCATGATTCACTCGTTCATTCGCTCTGCGAAGAGGGGCATATTTATAGAACCTCGATTTTGTTCCTCGACACTACATCCTATGGGTGTCACACTCACCGTATTCTCACTCTCTTTCATTAGGGCCCTTTTAGGCTTAGTCAGTCTCCGAGCCTCGGGTGGGCTTGTATGTAGTCCATTGAGTGTGTATGTAGTTCACTTCGGAGTGTCATTGTGGCTTCTTTTTTTAGTTATTGCCATCGTGCCATAGGAAGCAACTGGGGCCCCCAAGGTTTTAACTCAACCGGAGTTTATTGGAATATGTCGAATTCGAAGCACTTGGGCTTGTTTCAATCATATCTCCCTCATCCAAACTCAAAATCATGTACCGTTTCTTTTGTTGGATTCCCTACTCATTGAAGAATTTTCTGACAAAATTTGAGAATTTTTTATCAACCGGATCGACCGATTGGAAACCGGCTCATCGGTTCAGCAGTTTATTGAAGTACATTATTCGAGGCGGTTTAAGTCAGACGAGCTTGTTTTGGTCATATCTCCCTCATCCCGAACTGAAATCATGCCTGCTTGTTTCTTTTGGATTCCTCGCTCTTCAAGAACAGTCTGCCAAATTTCATATTTTTCTCAATCGGATCGGCCAGTTTGGGACGTACAACGATTCATCGGCGGCTGCGTGAACCTTGTTTTTATTGATTTTGGGGCCCAAATCCTAGTTGGTTCGGGCCCATAAGCCCCAGATCAGTCCTAGGCATGGGTTGGGTCTAGTTTTGGGCCATGTTATGGGTTTCTTGCAACCCACCTTGGGTCCACTTGGATACTTGGTGGTTAAGGAAAGAAGTAAATGTGGTCAGCTATGGACCTTGGAAATAGAGGAGTGTTTATGGAGCTAGGGAAGTCCGAGACTGATTAGGGGAGCTCCGGGGACTGAAGGTCCACAAAATGGAGTGAATTCAAAGAGAAAAGAAAGGAAAAAGAAGAATAAAAAACGTGAAGGAGAAGAAGAAGAAAAAAAGGAAAAGAAGAGAGGAGAAAGAGAGATTCTCTAGATCCAGGTGGGCATGGTCTCTCTCATTTTGAAAAGAGTTTCCTCTGATTTGAAGGTGGATACGGTTTGGAAGCGAAGAAAGAAGGAAAAAGGGCGGGGATAGTGATTCCTACAGGTACAAAAGTTGTATGCTTCTCCTGCTTTCTTTTGTGCTTGTCTTTGTCTTTGATGTTTGCAGCCTCGTTTTAGAGCACTAGGCATCGTTTGTGTCAATTCTCAGTCATTCAGAGTCAGAATTGTACTCCGTTTGTTTTGTTGGATCCCTGACTCTGTGAGGAAGATTCTGACAAATTTTGAGAACTTCTTTCAATCGGTTGGACCAGTTGGGAAACCGGATCATCTGGTTCATTAAGTTCTGTTTTCCGGAATAAAAGTTAGGGTACTAGGCATCGTTTGTGTTAATTCTCAGTCATTCAAAGTCAGAATTGTACTCCTTTTTTTTCTTTTTCTTTTTTTGGATTCCTGAATCTGTGAGGAAGATTCTGACAAATTTTGAGAACTGCTCTCAACCAGCTGTACCAGTTGGGAAACCGGATCAACCGGTTCATTAAGTTATGTTTTCCGGAACAACAGTTAGGGTACTAGGCATCGTTTGTGTCAGATTTCAATCATTCGGAGTCGGAATTATACTCTATTTATTTTTTTGGATTCCTGACTCTATGGGGAAGATTCTAAAAAATTTTGAGAACTTCTCTCAACCGGCTAAACCAGTTAGGAAACAGGATCAGCCGGTTCATTAAGTTCTATTTTCAGAAACAGCAGTTAGGGCACTCCGCATCGTTTGTGTCGATTCTCACTCGTTTGGTGTTAGAATTGTACACCCATTGTTTTTTAGGATTCCTTACTATGTGAGGAAAGTTATGCCAAATTTTGAGAACTTTTCTCAACCGGCTCAACCGGTTAGGAAACTGGATCAGCCGGTTCATTAGGTTTTGTTTTCCGGAACAGCGATTAGAGCACTTTGCCTTGTTTTGATCGGTTCTCACTCATATGGAGTCGGAATCATACCCCGTTGCTTTTTTTGGGTTCCTTACTCTATTAGGAATGTTTTGAATGTTCTGAAAAAATTGAGATTTGTTCTTAACCGACTCCATGGGCCGGAGCTTCAGTCGGCCAGTTCAAGTGGTTTTTTTCTAGGGGATATGATTAGGGCATCTTGGCTTGTTTCAGTCGGTTCTCACTTATCCGGGCTCAGAATCATGCATCATTTGTTTTTTTAAATTCCTTATTCATTAAAGAATATTCTAGTTAAATTTGAGAATTTGTCTCAACCGTTTGGGCCAGTTGAGAACCCGTTCAATTGGTTATGCAGGACAACTTATGGGCATTCCCCCTATTTTAGCACTTTTCAAGCCCGAATCCCTTGAGGCTCAAGCCCGTTTGCACTAATGTATTTGTGGGTCATATTTAGGGTCTAAAGCTGAGCCTAACTTGAATTAAAGAGGACCCGCTCTAGAGTTAGGACACTTGGGGTTAGGTGAGTTTTATTGTGAATTGGTGATTATGGTTAGTGAATTGTCATTTGGAGAGTGTGGAAAGAAACAAATATCTGAATCCCCTCATTTTCCATTCACTTCCATTTTGAACACGAATTTTGGTTACTTGATCATGGATGCATGTTGTGTGCTTGTGCTTATTATCTAACCATATCTACAGCGCATGGCTAAGGACCACAGGTACGTGCTTGGGCTTTGGTATTTGCATTTATATGCGTACATGGTGTTTGGACTTTGATGTTTGTGGTGCATTTGAGCTTGTTAACTGACCTCTTATGCAGTGCTTGGCTATGGACCACAGGTGCACACCCATCGTTTTGTTTGGTCGAGTGTTTATGCATGTTAGATACTGAGTAGGTTGTTGTGATTCGAGTCATTTGTTTAGCCTGAATGATCGATTGATCCTTGACCCATATGATCCCATGTACCCAATTCATTAGTAGAGACCGAGTTCCGGGCTTAGAGGGGTGCTACCTCGCATGAGGTACCTTCCCAATAGGTAACCTAATCCCCAAGGCCAAATCTAGTTTTAGGTGGACGGCTTTCCTTCTTAGAGTCAATGAGGGGTTTTTTTTTCTTACTTGATTTTCCCCATAATAAATAAAAATAAAAAGTAAGTGGAGACTCAAAAAAAAAAACCGTTCCTCACTAGGGACGGATTTTTCAAAGCTCGAAAATCAACTCACTTTTTTTTCTATTAATAGCGAGTCGCGCCGACCCGTGGATTGTGTAGGGTCCACAAGTATATTTCAATTCTCCACCAAGGCATTGCCCTCATAATTGTCTGGCTCCCACGTACCTTCCTCCCTACATTGGTGTTGCCATAGTACTTTCACTAACGGTACTTGCTTATTCCGCAACTGTTTCACTTCTTGAGCTAATATAGCTTTTGGCTCTTCATCATAGGAGAAATACTGTTGCACTTGCACCTCTTGCATAAGCAGGATATGTGATTCGTTTGATCTGTATTACAATTCTCCCCCCCACCCACTGTAACACCCCAAAATATACCCTAGCAGTTTCCGACATGTTTAGGGTGTTTTGTAAGTGTAATTTGAATGTTTCGTGAGTTAAATACGGCTGTATGGAAACGAGGAATGGAAATTTACAAGATTTAGAGATAAGTAATTTGTCCAAAGGGGCTTAAAAGTCATAATTTAAAAAGACTATGGGCCCAAGAAGAAATAAATATGGTGTTGTGTAATTCTAAAGTAGAGGCCAAAATGCAATAAGGAAATTGAAATACAAATGGCCAAGAGTTGGAGGACCAAAAAGCAAATAAAGAAAATTTACCCAAAAAAAAAAATGAGTTTTTGAGGGCCAAACATGGCCTTAACAAAACATGGATTTAAAGACCAAAATTGGTCTCATTTTGGAAAAGGAGGAGCAGCAGTAGAGGGAGAGAAAGAGAAGGGGAGAAGAAGAGGAGAAGAGGAAGAAGAGAGGAAGAGGGAGGAGCGAAGAAGGTATGGAACCTTGGGTATGAATTCTTTGTATGGAATTTCATACAATTGCATGGTTATTAGTTGTACCCTAACCTAGGGTTTGTTAAGTTTCATCTAACCAGATCATATTGAAATTAGGGTTAGTAAAACTCTAAGTAGCCTGAGAAAAAGTAGGGAATCCTTATTTGAGAATGGATTCATGGTTTAATTGTAAGTAAATGAGTTAGGGTTTAGAAGACAAACCTAATTAGCCCTATATGATTGGAGTTGTGTATGGGTCATAACCCATATTAGAGTGGGTTTGAGAGTAATTTATGATGGATTTTTGAAATAAGATAAGTATTGAAAGAGGATTTGAGTATAAAAGAGATTATAAGATGAATTTGAAATGGTTTTGAGGTGTATATGGAGTATAGGGTTGATTTGGGTATCAACATATGGAAAAAAAGGGAGAAAATACACATTCTGGGCATTTTCGGGGGACATGTACCGGTACACCTTAAACATGTGGGGTACACCCTTCCCGGGCGAACATGTCTTAGGTGCACATGTTAGACGCGTAATGCCGTACACCACTTTACCTATTTCAACCAGTTTTCATATTTTAGCCATAACTTACTCATTTATTATCCGATTTGAGTGATTTAAGTGTCTAATTAAACTAGACTTAAAGGAGAACCAAACATCCAGAAATAGACATCATCAAATTCTGACTCTAAGTGGTCTAAAAATTCACTCAAAGTAGGGCTATAATCCAGCCAAATTCTCTTGGTTTGCTCGAGTAGTTCGGATTGTTTTGGACGTAACAGGAGTTTCGATTGCTCCGATTTGGGTGATTCAGTTGAAATGAAACCTTAGCACCTTAGCTTCAAATGAATACGAGGGCGAGGGGTGGTGAAGTTAAGCCTCCTGAAAAAATAAGAAATTTATTGTTCCTAGTGTAATCCCGGCGTAAGCTAGAGCCTAGTTTGGCATGAAAATCTTGTAACTTTTCGTTTGAATGAACCGATTGAATGATTTAATTTCTAAGAAAGTAAACATATCGAAGAAGGACAAGAATACATGAACGATGTGTGAATACATCAGTATTCCTATATAAGTATCTGAAATGCCATATGGAATAGGCATGAAACTTGAATAGGATATGAAACATAACTGAAATATGAACTTGAACATGAATATGAAAGATAAATGTCATAGTCATAGAATGTGATTAAGAAAGGTTATAAGTTACGAGAAAGACATATGACAATCGACTACCTAGGGGCCAGAAGAATGAATTAGTGGACTCTGTTGGTGCTTTCGGCACTCTTCTTTGCGTGGTTAGTCACGTCTGATTGGTGCTCGGCACTCCTGGCGGTCTTCTGGCACTCTGATTACGTATTGTACCTTGAGATGCATTTATGCTAAGTCCTACTCATTTCTTATGATTGGTCACAGGTAGTCGAGACAAACATATGATAAAACACGAATAAAGAGCAAGAGTAAAGATCTGAATGAACCTCGTATACGTGTAGTACCTATGGGTTCCTCGTATACGATAAATCTACGTAGTACCCGCAGGGCACTTCCGTATCGATAAAATAGTATAAGTCCGATGGTACCCTCACGGGTACCTACGTATAATGAATACGTTACGTAGTACTGTGGGTACTTTTGTCACTAGAAAAATGTTACGTAATACTACTGGTGTTCCATATCAGAAATGCGGGAATAAGCTCGTATCAGATCAAAAATCCTAGAAATAGTTTACGTACCTCCTACGAGGAGTCTCGAATAAACATAAAATTAACATTATAGGTATAAGTTACGAATAAGGATAAATTTGCATTCAGCTCTACGGGAGTCTGGGAATAAACATAAACTGTTATAAGCATAAGAGTGTATAGGGTCTAAAGATGATTACGATATAAGCCTTGAGCAACTCGGTTTGTTTTGGGATAGGTTATGAATCTGTATAAACCTGGTACATGTATTTGATGTGATCTGTACCTACGAAGGACTAATGTCCATATCTGTATAAGTCTGATCTGACTTTGTATGTGATATGATTGATCTGTTCTGACTTATAGTACCTCACAGTGCAACCGTGCAAGAATAAGATACGAGAATTCAAGAATCGGTCACGTAGCAGTATAAGATGCGTAGAACCATTACCACTCCCTCTTGTAATACATGTATAAGATTTGAAATATGTATAAGTTAAATACACGTATAAGATCAGAAATACCGGTATGTGCTCTAACAAAAGATAAGTTCCAAGACCTGTAGATAAGTTCCGTAAAGACAAGTATAAGTTCTGTATTACATGTATAAGATCTGAAATATATGTATAAGTTCTGTAATATACGTGGAGTAAGATCCAAATACTAAAGATAAGTTCCGTAAGACCGCATAAGTTCACACAAGTATGCCTGTGAATACACGTATAAGATCCGAAAGACAAGAATAAGTTCCGTAATACCAGTATACGTTCCGTAATCTCTGTGATACCTACGGGTACCTCCGAACAAAGTAAACCTCGTAGGATAAGTATAAGTTCTCAGACACTCCTACGGAGATCCGAGATAGATATAAGTACCAATACGTGTTTAAGCACTCAGATAAGCATAAGTTCCTAGAATCCCACGAGATCGAAATAAGTGATGTTTCAGATAAGTATATACATGTATAGTTTGATAAAGATACGAGAAATCGAATAAGTATAAGACTAATAAGAATAAGTCTCGCTATAAGTATAGATCCCACTCAAAGTATATGAGTAATATTCCGATAAGAATTGTTTGTTATAGTGGCAAGATCCAAATAATATGGCCCACATAATGCACTCCCCATGAAAGAGCAAAGATCAAAGACAAGTATGCTCCCCAGACTGAACATAGATTCAAATGGGCTTTTAAGTTTATTATAAGAACACTATTGCAAATATGATATAGGCTCCCAAGACTGACACTGCATCGTTATCTGTTATTTGTGTTTCTGTATAAGATATGTTTCCCACTAAGCATAAAGCTTAGCATAGGTTTTTAATCCGTGTAGGTACAGGAGAAGACTCCTGAAAACATCCGCATACAGCTGGGCCAACACACTAGTAAGGGTTCATCACAGTAGGTTTTGCGCTCTAAATATGTAATTGAAAATGTAAAAGTACAGTTTTGTATATGTAAATGGGACTCAGTGTATGTGTATAGATACTGTAAACACCACTACGGTTTTATTTTGTACATGATATTTTGATTTAGTTATAAGATGTGGGCCATACCCACAGGTACAAGTTCGGCTTTTAAAAAAAAAATTCAGGCAAAGAGTCCCAATATATGGTCTCGCGTCCCGGAAACCGGTTATGATCCGCCAATCGGGTCGGACCGGGAATCGGGGTGTGACACCCACACCCCCCCTAAAAACTGTGCCCTCATAGTTGCTTCCTCGCCCCACGCACCTTCCCTCCTACATCGTGTCGCCATAGTACTTTCACTAATCCGCATTCTGGCTTATTCCAATAACCATTTCACTTCTTGAGCTAATATATCTTTTAGCTCTTCATCATAGGAAAAATCCTGTTGCACTTGCACCTCTTGCACAAGCAGAATATGTGATTCGTTTGATCTGTATTTCCTTAACATGAACACCTGAAAAACATGATGTAAGTTGGCCAACAGAGGGAGTGCCAACCGATAAGAAACAGGGCCAATTCTTTCTAGGATTTCATAAGGCCCAATGAATCTTGGACTCAGCTTTCCTTTCTTGCCAAATCGTAGAATCTTCCTCCATGATGATACTTTCAAAAATACTTTATCTTCGACTTCATGTTCAATATCTTTCCTCTTCAAATCAGCATATGATCTTTATCGATCACTAGCAGTCTTTAACCTTTGCTAAATAACCTGAACTTTCTCTTATGTTTCTTTCACTATATCAGGACCAATAACCTTATGCTAGTTCAATTATGTCCAACATATAGGAGTTCTACATCTCCTGCCATACAAAGCTTCATAGGGGGCCATACAAATACTGGACTGATAATTGTTGTTATAAGAAAATTTCATAAGAGGAATATACTTATCCCAACTTTCGGAAAAATCTAGTGCACAAACCCCGAAGCACCATCCCGCCCACATCAGATCCATCCTCCCATTGTCCATCTGTTTGTGGATGGAAAGTTGTACTAAAATTCAGCCTAGTACCCAAGGTTGACTGTAATTCCTTCCAAAACCTTGACGTAAACCGTGGATCACGGTCAGATACTATAGTTATCAAAATACCATGTAACCTGAAAATTTCATTCACATACAATTCCGCTAACCGATCCATAGAATAGTCAGGTCGGATTGGTAAGAAGTGAGCAGACTTTGTCAGTCTGTCCACAATTACCCAAACGATATCATGTTTCTTTTAGGTGAGGGGAAAACCAAATACAAAGTCCATAGTAATGTTGTCCCACTTCCATTGGGGAATTGCAAGAGGATTTAACAAACCGAACGGTACTTGATGTTTAGCTTTTACTTGTTGACAAGTCAGACACTT
The DNA here is from genome assembly GCA_016808115.1 of Tetrastigma voinierianum. Lineage (NCBI taxonomy): Eukaryota > Viridiplantae > Streptophyta > Magnoliopsida > Vitales > Vitaceae > Tetrastigma > Tetrastigma voinierianum. The sequence goes on along the minus strand of JAEQBH010000206.1, from coordinate 214,745 downwards.
AAACACATACTCTGTCACATCCTTTTTCATCCCTCTCCACCAATAAGATCGCTTTCAAATCTCGTACATCTTGCTACCTGTGATGCATGGTAAATACACGGTATTGTGGCTTTCTATACATCACCCTTTTTCAACTCCATGTCATTCTAAGACACATAATCTGCTCTTGTAAAGCAAACCTCCATTTTCATCTATAAAATAGTTAGTCTTGTCTCCATTTCTGACTAACTGTACTACTTCTTATAGCTTAACATCATTCTTCTGAGCATCTCTTATCATCATTTTCAAATCAAGAATAACTCTTAGTTGAGCCAACAAGGCTCCATTATATTCAAATCTCCAATCACAATGATTAAGGGCCAGAGCAGAAATCATTTTTCTACTCAAAGCATTAGCCACCGCATTAGCTTTTCCTGGGTGGTAATCAAATACTTAAGACTCTTATGATCTGTAAAGATTCTACATTTTTCACCATATAAATAGTGTCCCCATATTTTCAAAGCAAACACTACTACTTCCAACTCTAATCATGTGTGGGATAATTCTGCTCATGTGATTTCAATTGTCTTGAGGCATATGCCACCACTTTTCCATCTTGCATCAATACACATCCTAAACCAATTTTTGACGCATCACTATACATGGCATCTTCTCTACCCGAAGTAGGCTGAATCAACACCGGTGCTTCAACTGTTCAAAACTTGACTGACACTTGTCATCCCACTCCGAACTGACCGCTGAGTAATTTTGTGTTTAAGATGCTACGACTAAAGCCCTTTACAAACCGTCGATAGTATCCTCGCTTAAACCCAAGAAACTCACCCGCTTACATTTCGAGGCGGTTTCAACTCACAATCGGCTTCAATCTTTTGCGTGGTCAACTCTAATACTCCTCTCAAGATATACACAAGTGGCCTAGGAATGGCACTTCCTTAAGCCAAAAATCACATTTGCTCAACTTTGCAAACAACTGTTTCTCTCTCAAAATCTATAACACTATCCTCAAATGTTGTTCATGTTCTTGTGCATCTTTAGAATACACCAGGATGTCATCAATGAATACCACTACAAACTGGTCCAGATAAGGTTGGAATACCCTATTCATCAAATCCATGAATGCAGCCAGTGCATTAGTCAACCAAAATGGCATTACTAAAAACTCATAATGACCATATCAAGTTCTAAAGGCTGTTTTCGGAACATCAACATCTTTCACCCAAAGTTGATAATATCCCGATCGCAAGTCTATCTTTGAAAAGACGCTTGCTCTTTTCAACTAATCAAAAAGATCTTCTATTCTCGACAACGGATATTTATTCTTTACTATCACTTTATTTATTTACCAATAATCAATGCACATCCAGAGAGTGCCATCTTTCTTTTTGACAAATAAAATAAGCGCACCCCAAGGTGAAACACTAGATCAGATGAAACCCTTGTCCAATAACTCCTATAGTTAAGTCTTCAACTCTTTTAGTTCAATTGGAGCCATGCAGTAGGGTGCCCTAGAAATTGGAATCGTTCCATGTACAACTTCAATAGACAAATCTACTTCTCTTTCAGGTGGTATTCCCGGTAATTCCTAGGGAAACACATCAGGAAATTCCTTTACTACTGGAATCTTTTCCACATCTACTTTACCTCTTTTAGAGTCAAGCACCAAAGCCAAAAAGGCTTCACAACCTTTCTCAGCAATCATCGAGTCGCATAGCCGAAATTACATTCGACATGCCCGATTGGGTACCATGCAATGCTACTCTTACGTCAAAACATTTAAGACATCGTTTTATCACAATCAACTATAGCCCGTTGTTTGATAACCAATCCATTCCCAAAATTAAATCAGACTCATGAAATGGCAAAGCAAGTAGATCAACAGAAAACTCTCTATCATGAGTCATTAGTACAATTTATACACTCCTAAGGACTCACACTATGCCCCAGGACTAGTAACAAGCATAACAGTATGGTAATTGCTCACTGATGGTAATTATCAAAACACATGTTTACGTATATACGAATGAGTAGAGCAAGGGTCTATCAAAGCATGCATCTCAATATCATAAAGAGAGAAAATCTCAGCAATCACTTCAGGAGCATCTTGATCCTCACAAGCCTTCATAGCATAAGCTCATGCTGGGGCTATAAGTATAGGACGGTCCACTGTCTCTGACACTGCACCTTCGTGTCCCCTATGCTGAATCGGGCCACCTCGATCCCAAGTCGAAGGTGGTGCAACATATCTCCCTCTGCCACTATCTTGCAAACTCCTATTATCCCCTCGACCTCTGGGACACCCGCTAGCAAGTGTTCAAGCCCCACATATGAAACATCTTCACACAATCTACACACACCTAAATGTCGTCTAAGGCAATGAGGGCACTTTACTTCTCCTCATTCAAATACAGAATTCTACTGCATCCAGCATCACCGGTATCGTCTTCTACCTCAGGAACGAACACTATACGATCACCAGACTCTCTAGCTCTTTTACTCAAGGAAGAAGAAGCTTGTAAGATGCAAAATCTAATGTTTCCATGAATAGTACATTTCGTTTTCGATAAGTAGGTATTTGACTGGAAACGGTCAAATGAATAGCAATTTCAAAAAATAAGCCCTGAAGAATCAAAAATATTCAGAATAATGTATTGAGGCTAAAGGAACTGAAACATATTAAAACGAAATTATTTTAAGGGGTGAGAATGTAAAACCCTGGAAATATGTAATTTTTCTGGAAAATGGTAAAATGGTAATTTGCCATTGGCAAAAATATATAATTTTTCTAGATCTCGGATGATGAAACGGACTTCACCGTTGGATTCGTCTCGCGAAATCTAGTCACTCAAACGAATTTTGTTGAATTCCGAGACAATCGAATTTTCACGAAATTAGAGGCGATGAGCATCGAGTGGACCTCGAATTCCGAGACAATCGAATTTTCACGAAATTAGAGGCGGCGACACCCAGTGGACCCTCGAAACGAAGATTAGAAAAATCCCTGAAGTCGGTCAAGCCAAAACTCTGCTCGTGCAAACTGAAACTCCAGGCAAATGTGGATTAACATATTTTTTCTACGTATTTCACGGTCCACACCACAAACAGTCACTCAACGTATTGCACATCTCATTTTATATAAGACCAAACCATATATATATTATATATATATATGGTATAGTATATATATGTTGTTGTGCCTCTCTTCATTCTCACAGTTTTCGTTTCATTCATCTCTAGTTTGCAGAGCAGTAGTTTATGCATTTAGAGTTACATTGTAAATTGAATACAGATAATTTGTCTAAAGATGCAAACTGAAAGGCAAGTGTCCTGGGAAATCGCGCTATTTGAGGTAGGGTTTTTCTCCTACTTGAGTTAATTTCTGTCTAAGGGCATGTATGTGTCCAAGGGAGATACTGTCCAATTTTTTCCCTTTGACCCCATGACTATATTTTGGTCATAACTTGGCCATCACTCATCTAAATTGAGTTATTCAAGTTTATGGGTAAACTAAATTGATAGGAGAACATATCTCCTTGAAATATGTCTATCCAAATTCCGACCCCTTTGGACTCAGAAATGCATTCAAAGTGGAGCTATGTTCTCAGCCGTGCCTCCCTGCTCTATTTTGAGACTCATGATCAGAGCTTTGGCTTATAACTCGCCATCACTCATCCAAATTAAGTGATTTCAATCACTGGATGAACTAGACGGATAGGAGACCATATCTCCATCAAATAGGTATATCCAAATTCCAACACTTTGGTACTGTACTCATTCAAAGTGCAACAAAGACACCACTTGCGTGGGACACAATGGTCATGGCCTCCGATTTCAGAAAGCAATAACTTCTTCGTCCGAACTCCGTTTTGAGTGTTTTTGGACTCTATGGAAAGCCCATTGAGTCAAGATTCCATCCATGTTCCTGTAGAGGATAGTGGATGATCAAAACATGGCTGAAAATTTATGTATGGCACCAAGTATGCAGGTTGCTTGGTTATGTCGATGTGAGTAGCCAGGTTTTGACATGACCATTTCTTGGCATGTTGTGGGCTATTGTATGGGGTAGTAATTTCCATGAGTTAGCATACGAAAAGCATGAGAAACAAAAGAGGTTGTGTTCAATTGGTTTTAATCAATTGGAAGTGATTAAATGCTTAAGGGTTGCTGGAAAGTATATTATAGTTAATGGTTTAATTGAACATGATTAAGGTATGGATATTAATGGATTTTATGGATAATGTGACTTATAGGAGGAAAGTGATTAAGGACAAGGGTGGAGGTGGAAAGTTTTTAAAGGAGGAAAAAGGGCTTAAATAACTAAGGTGAGGGAAAATGTAAATGTTTATGAAAATATATATATATTAATGTTTATCAATGTATATGTTATAAATGTTCAAATGAAAAAAGGAAAATGTGGTTTTCTTGACTTTAAATTATGTTGAGAAAATATGAAATGAGTATGGTTTCCATAGTTTTATAAAGCATGTGTTGAGAAAATATGAAATGATTATGGTTTTCATAGTTTTATAAAGCATGATTTATGGTTTCCATATTAAATGAAATGTTTATGAACATATATTCGATATATATATGTTTATATGAAAATGTTTGAATCCATGGTTACCCTATGTTACAAAGATAAAGTTTAAAGGAAAGTCGACTAAAGTACTTTACATGTGCATGGTACATGGGAAAGGGATAGGATTTTTTTTATAGAGGGAAGGGAAGAGTGATGCATATTGCCATGAACGTGTAAAGTACGAAACGCACAATGTGATTTATTCCATAGTGCAATAGTATTCAAAAGAAAGGCACGATTTATCTGGAGTTCCTTTTTGGGGCTACTCCATGATCATAAGACTATTTCCTCGGGCTGGCTCTTTCTGGCCGACCAACAAAGTGGGTTAATCTGCAGCGGTTCCACTGGAGCATGCATTTAATTCAAAAAGTGAGCGAAAGAAGAACGTTTATTGAAATGATATGTTTATACAATGGTTTTACACATTGTATTTCCAACTATATGGAAAAGAAAGTAAAGTAAATGTTTATTAAATGATATGTATATACAATCGCTTTACACATCAGATTCGAACTATAATAAAAGAAAAGAAAGAACGTTTATTAAATGATATGTTTATACAATTGTTCTTTACACATTGTACAAACTATATCCGAAACATTATTTTCCTATGAACCTGTGACTCACCGAGATCCTTTAGCTCACCTTTTCAAATGTTTTATAAAATGTTTTCAATAGCGTAGACCGACTTACAACTCGAGCCAGAAGACCGGTAAATTCCAATTTTTGGAAAAGGGCAAAATCGTAATTTCATTACAAAACTGTTAATTTCGATTAAAAACCGTATCTATTCCCGACCGGATGACTTAAATCCGATTTCACCGCTGAATCGTCTTGCGAATCTAGTTAGCACGTAAAATTTCGTCAATTCGTGATGCTTCTGAGCTCAAGAAGTTTTTCGAGGCATCGCAGCCGTGCAGCCGTGAAATGATTTTAGTTGCGACGAAAGTCATATATGACACGATTAATGTACCATAAGCAGATGCAAAGAGAGAACTATGAATTCAATAAATAATAACGCCAAAATCAAGAGACAAATTCAGAGATACGGAAATTGCTTGGCGACTAAAAGACAAAATAGAGAACATGACCTTTCTTCTCCAATTTAAACAAAGCCAAAAAATGTGGGGAGCAGATTTTATTTCCAGTAGCCATTTTTGAGAGCTTTTTAGAGAGAGAGGTACTTCTCTCTAGAAATACGGGCGATCCAACCGTCATAAATGACAGCATCGAATCGCCACGCAGAGGGCTTCGTGGTAATGGATGAGTTTTTCAAACTCGAGAGGTGGTGTTTATCCTACTGTTTACAATTATTTAAGTGTTTTGTGATTTTGAGTTGGACAAGCGCGAAAATATTTGACGCCTCAAATCTTGGAACCGGCGTGAAATTGGGATATTTTTTGTCATCCATCGCTTTAGACCGATTTGGCTATTTGTATCATAAGTTATATAATAAATTATGCTGCATGAAGAGAGACCGAAATTTAGTAGGAATTCCATTCCACCAAGAGGAACCGATGTAGGAGGAGGTGGGTCGCTTCGTGGACAAAATTTCACTTGCTGCTTTCTGGGACCGTAAAACAAATTCCTTGGAGCAGTAAATTGACCAAAACGCCCATGTATTGTGTGCTTGAATTAAGAAATGAATGGCTTGGTATGTGGAAATACATAGGTTAAGACATGATATTAATGTGTTATCACAATGACAATTATAATGGAATTAAATTGTGTTTAGCCATTAGAGATGATAATGTGCACCGCTTCGCGAGCTAAATCAGCGATTTGGCTGACGCTAAATTACGCTACAGAATTGTAGCTGGATTGAAAATAATATGCATATTGACATTGTATAAACGGTTTCAAATGGCATAACGATTCATATGCACCGGGTAACCTGTGGTTAAAGGAGCGCACATATGGATTTTGTAAAACCCGCATGTTTGCGAAAGGAATTTACAGATGATATTCCTGAGAATCGGGTCAGAGATGGGCCAACTGGATCATTTCTGATGAGGACTATGACTGCTTTCGAAAGCCTTCACTTCAACCACTACTTCAGGGGTAGTCCCATATTTTTACCGAATATTCGTAGTATATTTTCAAGAACAAAAAGATTTGTTTTGAAAATTGATTATTTTCTCATACTACTTCGCTTGAAAGTAGTTGCTGGAGCGTAGTCGGGCAGACTCGTGACATAGGGGTGATCATGTAGACATTCAAGTAGGATCACGATTACTTGAGCTGCTATTTCGAGCATCGCATACTTACTCTCAGTCGCAGAAAGAACTCATTTAGTGGTGATTCCAATTATCGGGCGATAGGATCACCCCGGGCTGAGGGAATATTGGCTTCAGTACAGGAGCAGCTCCCTCAAGACAACTCGCTAGAGGTCGATTTTTGAAGAAAGCCTGGTCAGGCTTCAGATGGTTTTTTGAATATAACATGTATTAGAATGTAGATTTTAATATATGTTTGTATAAAAGTGTAATCAACTATTGGAATTACGGGAGATAATCGAATATAGTTGTGCTATTGTTTTTATGAGTATTGGGCTTCTTATGAGCCCAAGAGGCATTTTTACTCAGGTATGAGTCTCGCGATACGAGACATATAGATTTTCCGCGGGTTGACGGGTAGTCAACGGACACCCCGGGTTTGGGGCGTCACACGAGCGTCTTCCGGGCCAGTGACACTTCCGCCTCACGCGATGACCATTTTTTTGAAAATGTATATTTTTTGTTGTAAATAACTACTTGTGAACCTTTCTTTATGATATATATATATATATATATATATATATATATATATATATATATATATATATGTTTTAAAGAAATAAAACTACGAGTACTCTTATCCTCCTCGTTTAGTAGAGGCACGAGGCGGTTAGGTGTAATTCCTACCGAGCCCAAATGGTTATTAGAACACCCGAGAAATTCCAATTTCTGGAAAAATGGCAAAATCGTAATTTCGTTAATAAAATAGTAATTTCGGTTAAAAATCCAAAATTTATTCTCTAGATCTTGGATGACGAAACGAATTGCACCGTTGGAATCGTCTCGCGAAATCTAGCTAGCAAGTCACCCCGCCAAATTCGAGACAATAATTTACATCGCTTTTTGAGGCATCGCTTCGAGTGTCGTGAAAATCCATTTTCGATGCGACGAAAGTCACATATACATATACCATGGCCAAGAGTGGTATGAGTAGAACAATGAAAATGGACTACAAGATAAATAAGCCGAACGCCAAACCTAGAAAAGCAGACACAATTAATATTTAAAATTTGATTGAATGATGATAAGACAAAACACTCAATATTGTTTGTCTTCTCCAATTAGAAAAAGGAAGAAAAACGAAATCAAGGAGAGGACTTGTTGAGTTGCATCGGTTTTTAGAGGAGAAGGTTAGACTTCTCTGTAATATCGGCAATCCGACCGTCGGCGCCTCGACAAAAAGGCGAGCCCGCCCACGTGGAGAGGCCTACGCGTGGTTACCTGGATGCATGAGTTTAGACAAACTCCGTGAGGTAGGGGATTCTCCCTACTTGAGTTTTACACTTTGTTTAAGTGTATTTACGATGTTTGAGTTTATTGAGGTCGTGAGTGGCCGTTTGATCGATCCCAAAACTTGGAACCGACATGTGAGAATTTTTTTTTAGCCCTCTCAGGCAAACTGTAAGAAATGCTTTGGGCATCCTCGCGATGTTCTATGCTATAAATGATGCTTTGATGTGTATGAGGCCGGAAATGGCCGTGAAATTCAGGTTCACTAAGTGAACCAATGATTGGTGATTTGTCGGGAATAGTAACCGAGGGTTTCACTATTCCCGAGAATAGTGTTCACAAAATAAATTTTGTGAATTAATGTGTTTGGTCGAGTAATTCAAGTAGAATTACCGTTTGATCATTACCCACGCGAGCCTAATTGATGTGCGGTATGAAATGAGAAATTACATAACATGATTAAAAGTGGATTTAATTTTTATGTGAATATACATGTTTATATATTTGCATGTGTTATGCATCAGAATAGAATTTAAGAATATGTATTCCATATGCACTGACACCCTGTACCTGCAGATGGTACTGCATCTAGACAGCCAGAGAGAAAAATTATTTTATGGTTGTCTAAAACTAAAAATGATCGGAGGGTAGTCCATACTAAAAATATCAATCGTCGGAGACGGCCCAATTGATATATATATATATATATATATATATATATATATATATATATATATATATATATATATATAATAATTCTCATACGAGGCTTAGGCGAGTGAGGGAGTCTATAATTCCTAGTACGAGATGATAAGTTTGACATTCAAGTAGGATCATGCATTTGCTTGAATGTGTGTTTATTTTGGAACATTGCCTATGCACTTAAGTGGAGAGTAGCCCACTTAGGGTGATTCCACTACTGAGCATTAGCTCACCCTGTCAAGGGATATTATTTTACAGGTACAGAGAGCGTGCGAGGAGAAGGCTCATCCTAGAGACTGAGTTTTAGAAGAAAGCCGGATTGTGGCTTTGGGTTATGATATGACATGTATTAATTTCTAATTTTAATATACGCGTATATAAGAAAGAAAATTTCAACTCTTGAAACCATTAGATATAGTTGATATATATGTTTTATGAGTATTGTCTATGGGCCCAAGTGGTCGCTTTACTCATGTTATTGTTATATTGATGTTAAATGTGTTATACGCAGTTTTGTATTCGTGTAGCCCCCGCATAAAGGAGACTCTGCCCGATTTTCGTGAAAAATGTCGGGTCACCTGACATTCACGGGTATCTCCGAGGTTGACGGTAGTCAACCAGACCCTCGAAGTCAGGGGCGTCTCACTTTTGGTATCGAGCATAGGTATACGAATACCTGTGTGAGCTTCTGTCAGTATCCATCACCACTTGGGTGGTTTGATGTAGAGTATAGGTGTATGAAAACCTTGAGAATGAGGGCTTGGGCTTAGGCCGTAGTCGAGTAAGAACATCGCCACTAGGTGTGGTTCGATGTTGAGTTTAGGTATGAGATTACCTAGGAAAATCACGGGACAAAAACTAGGACATTGCATGCATGTGTTTGATGTGTTTTATGTGATTTGATTTTGTGAAGTGTGCTTGCATGCTTGGTTGTGCATAACATGAATTGTTAGGTGTTATGTGATTGAAATTATATGATTGGTATGCTTGGTGAATAGCATGTGGATGATGTTGAACACTAGGATTTAAAGGTGAGAACAAAGAGAAACTTTGAAAAAAGGGTCCAAATTCTGACAAGCTTGCCCAGTTTTGACAAGAACATAGTGGATTTTTATGGAAAATTTGAATATTATACCAAGCTGCATGAAAGAAAAGGATTAAAATCGAACCCTTTAAATGTTTCAAGTGTGAAAATTTGAGTTTACGTGTAAACCGGAACAAAGGAAATAAAAGAAACAAATTTTGCTGTAAAATCTATTTGGTTTGGTTGACAATGAAATAAAATTTTAAATGAATTTTAAAGTGAACTCATAAAAATTATTGAGTGTAGGAATTGCAGTGTTCAAGCCACTGCATGTATGGAGTAGCAAGGAGACTACTGAAAATGAAAAAAAAAAAAATGAGGTGAAAAAAAAATAATAATTTTCTAAGATTTTACAAGTAGTAAGATTGAAGAAAATGGGTAAAATAAATTTTTATAAAATTTATTTGAGTGTTCAAAAAAAAAAATTTATTAAATTAAATTAAAATCAAATCAAATCAAATCAAATTTGACAAAATTTTCTAAAAATAAAATTTTCGAAAAATGAAATTTTTGTTGATAAAAATGTTTTAAATGGGAGCACTGATTGTCTTGCATTACTTGTAAATGCAAAGACAATGTGTATACACTGATTTATGTGTATGAATAGTATCTCGGGGCTGTGTTATGCCTTGTAGATATCAGACAGAATTAACTTACCATTGAACCTACAGATGGCTAGTTTAGGTTTGCACGCAGGGCGCTCCAAGAGGTACCGGTCGACACCACCAAGAAGCTTAAATCCTCGTGGCTGTTGAGGCCAGAGAGACATATGGCGGTCGCGATCGTGATAGGCTAGCATAAAGGTAGCCGTGAAGATCCTAGTAATTAGGGCGCATCATCCTCCGACATTCACCGGGGGAGGAGGTCCGATGGTGGCAGACCATTGGTTCATACAGATCGAGAAGGTGTTAGAGGCTATGAAGATTACCACACTACTAGATTAGACTAGCCGTGTTCCGCCTAGAGTGAGGCCCAAGTTACGGTGGGAAATGGCAAAGGATTCCTGCAGACTTCTGAGAGCTAGATGCCAGTTCTCCTCAGGATTAAAGCAGAATGTGATGATATGTCGTGATGGCAGTTGGAGATCTCAAAATTCTACCACAAGGACTTGAGGATTATAGACATGTCGAGTTCGGCTGCCATCCTCGGGATGGATTGGCTGATCATTATGCGATGTTGTTATCAATTGCGAGCGTAGGGAGTGGTTACCGCCATACGCCGGACGGTACCCGCAGGGTATTTCCTCAGGGACAAGCATGACATTTCGCCCCGCATGCATACGAGTCCGTGTGTCAGACGCTAGCGTTGGCTAGCGAGTCACCAGAGGACGAGGAGAGACCCGACTCTAGATCTACCTGAGTAATATGCGAGCATGCGGATTTTTTTCCGTGATGAGCCACTGGACTACCTCCACAGAGGTAGACTTCGCATCGAAGCATTCCTGGTACTTCACCCATCTCTATGACTCAAGATAGGATGGCACCGTTGAGTCATAGAACTGAGTCCATGTGGAGCATCGGACAGTGGTTCATAAGACCGGTGCACCCACCATGGCGCCCGGCTCGCTTGCAAAGAAGAAGGACAAGACCTTCGGCCATGCATTGACTACAGATAATTGAACAGGTTACGATAAAATCGTACCATATCAGGATTGACGATTTATTTGATCACTGAGAGGAGCGCGTCTACTTCCAAGATAAACCTTTCAGATCAAGCTACCATCACCGAGGGTTGCTGGATACGATATCCCTAAGACAACAAGACACGTTATGCACTTTGAGTTCAGCGATGCCTCGGATTAATGACACAAGCAAAGATTCATGATCTCATGCATGTGGATATTCCAACCTTATCTAGACGTTGTCGTGAGTTCCTCGGATGACATTTTGATCTACCCCACAGAGCGGGTTACGAGTATCACCGGTGACTGCTTTCTTTACGCTGTCGAGAGACCACTACCGTGACGCTAAGTTCGCAAGTGCAGTTTGGCTTATCGAGGTGAGATTTTGGACACGCAGTCAAAGATCAGATGTTATAGACCTAGAGAAGGTTGGAGGCGTTGATGAGTTTGGGAGAGCACTGCACGTCAATCTTCTCTCGGTATATGTAGTTTCTCATCACCGGTATTACAGAGATTCGTGGAATGGGCCTAAGTTGTCCATTCTGGCAGGATCATAAGACTTCACCCACTGACATGGACTCCATGGTCGGGACGGCCCGACACCATACAGAGAGATATTAAGATGCCTGGAGCACTCGAGATGCGGGTGTTGATAGCAAGAGGGAGGATCAGCCTTCTAGTTCTGGGAAGAGTACAGAAGACACTTCCCCCGTTTTCACACGAGTTTCATAAACTGCATGATCGGGCATATGAGACGAGATTGCCCTAGAGACAGGATCCCGTGATTCGGGGACAACGCAGCCCCGCTAGGTCAGAACATGAGAGAGTATGGTTCATTCCTCCATCCAGGAGAGACCGGTTGATTTCGAGTGCTGTCTCTGGCCTCCCAGCCTGAATAGACGGAGGGACGGTGGAATTCAGAAGTCAGGGCGGATCTCGAGTTCGCAGCATATGTGGGCGTGTGGACCTGAATTGTGAAGAACATATTAGTTGTTGATGTCGAGCTTGACATGGATGAGGTTAAATAACCATCAGGTTGTCGATGGCCAGGATCTTGGCCAGGGTTGTCATGCAGAAGCGAGACAGCGGATTTGAAGGCAGGGTTAAGGCCTTTAGAGAAGCCGGGCCAGTCTTCCCCCAGGAGTAGGGTGAAGAGTTGACCTGATGAGTCGGGATTATGAGTGATAGTCTTTGAGGTCTGTCATGGTGGACCGGGATAGGGTGTCACAGTATGGCATTCCTTGGTCGTGTGCGATGACATCGCATCGGGGGTCAGGTGTGGGTGCACGATGTGGTCTCATTCACCACTCTTGGTGAGTGGGTTGGGTTGTCCTTTGGGACTCGTCAATGAAGACTCTGATTCGATTCGAAGCAGAAAATGTTAAATTCATGTTAAGTATGAGTGATTAATCCCTAGGTGAAATCTGATTAAGGTGTAAAGACCAGTATCTAAATTATGAATGTAGGCTCGAAGTGTAGAAAGAGTTATGTTAATCAAGATGTAAGCCTTTGATGAGTTATCACGTGAACAGAAGTTGGTGATAGAATGGGAGTGACTCAAATTGAATCCAAATGCATTCTGGGTGTCATTGAGCGACGAGGCTCGGTGGATGTCATTCGCATGGACTAGGTTGATTCCATTAGATTGTAAGTGATTGTGACCTTTGGAAGGTCAGCGTTTACACACCAAGTAAGGGTTGTGTGGATTGGTTGTGAATTATCACAGTGTTGAGACTATGCAGGCATATGTCACGGGTGGGAGTGAGAGGAACGAAGTAACTCTTAAGTGTGATCAGCTCTGACAATAGTTATCGAGGTATCGAATAGTGCCATATGAGGCATTGTATGGGAGCCATGTAGGTCTACAGTTATATTTGGACCAGAGTTGGAGAGAGCTCATCATGGGGTCTGATCAGTTCAAGATCACCTAAGAAGGTGAGCTTGATCTGCGGGCGTCTTCTGTGGCTCAGGAGGCCGCGAGAAGAGTTATCTTGAGATGTCAGAGCGTCTGGCCCATGGGTTCAGGGGTTGGGGATCTATGTCTTCTTGAAGGTGAGTCTGAGGGAGGTGATCGGGTTCGGCAGCGTGAAGCTATCGCCAGATTCTGCCAGGCACTGAGATGCTCAGAGGATGACGTTGTATCGTCTGGGTTGACTGCTTGACGTATTAAATTGTCACGAGGTGTTCACGTCTCAATGCTCGGAGTATACTCAGTCGACTCATGGTGGATTGGGACAAATAGAGGTTGACACGGATAGGACCTTCAGGAGGGACCGGTGTGCATTTACAGATAACCGGGATCGGGTTGCGATCTGGGCCGTGAAATTTAGTGTTGGTGCTATGGCGGCCCATGGGTGGAGGAGTCTCGTGGGGCGAGACCGCGATCTTGAGCCCGCGTATCACATACTGTTTAGGGATGAAGTCGTGGTTGTCGTTTAATAATTAAAGTAGCCAGGTTACATGCATGGTAGAATGCGTTGCTGTATGTTATTTATTAATTGTAGATTGTCTGAATTGGGACGAAATTCACTTTGGAGAGAATCTAAGACCAAGAAATTCAATTGGAAAAAGAACTTAAAATCATAATTTAGTTTACAAATTATAATTTGAGTTAAAATCCAAAAATTTATTCTCTAGATCTTGGATGACGAGAAATGGATTGTAGTTGAATCATCTCATGAAATCTACAGCTATGCGTCGATTTCATCGGTCAGAACTGATCGAATTCACTCGTTCGAGCATCGTTTCGAGTGTCGTAAAACAGTTTGATCACGACGAGAAGTCACATATAACCTGCGTGCTCATGTGTAATTGGCATGAGTAGAAATAATGAATGAATTCTTGAGATAATGCCGAATGTGGCCAGGAAAAGAAGGACCTGATGGTCATTTAAGAATTTGATTAAATGAGGATGAACAAAACCTCAATAGTGTTGTCTTCTCCAATTAGAAAAAGGAACAACGTGAAATCAAGGAGAGGACTTGCAATGGAGTTGCAGAATGGTTTTAGAGTGAAGGTTAGACTTCTCTCTAGAATGTCAGGGCGATCCGGTAGTGGGCGTGCCAGGACAAGGAAGGAAGGCCTTCTGGTGGAGGGCCTCGGCGTGGTGCAGTTTAAGGAGTTTAGACAAATCATTGAGATAGGATTCTCGTGCCCGAGTTTTACACTTTGTTTAAGTGTATTCTGATGTTCAGGTTGATTGAGGCCGTGGTGGCGGTTTGATCGATCTGAGAGCTTGGGGCCAGGCTGTGTGAGTACACTAGCCTCTCTCACATGCGAGTCATTGAGGTTAGGGGGCTGTTTGGGAATCCACTTGGTGATGTTCTATGCTATAAATGATGCTTTGATGTGTATGAGGTCGAATGTTAGTGAAATTAGTTCACCTAAGTGAACCCCGATGATTATTGATTTGCAGGGAATAGTAGCAGAAAGTTTATATTCCCAAGAATAGTATTCTAAAATAAATTTTAATGAATTAATGTTGGTAGGTAATTCAGTGAAATTGCTCGTGTTTGATCATTAGCCCACGTGTGTTTGCAGTGATGAAATAAATTACATAACATGATTGTGTGATTTAATTTTTATGTGAACCTTATGCATGTTTATATATTTGCATGTGTTATGGCTTGTAATGGAATTGGCATCATGCATTCGTATGCTAACATGGGACACCATACTGGACGGTAGGGTAAGGTCACATGAGGAATGATCCCCAGAAAATAGTTTCAGAGGGTTGTCTAAAACTAAAAATGATGAGAGGGTAGTCCATCTTAAAATATCAATTTAATCGAAATGACTATAATTGATATATATATATATATATATATATATATATATATATATATATATATATATATATATATATACTCTTTCTATATATATATATATATATATCACATCGGAGGGTTGTCCTGAGTAAAACATAATTAATTCTCATACGAAGCTTAGGCGTTGTGAGAATTCGGTGAGGACCGGGTGCGAGATGATTAGTTAGACGTTGAGTAGGATCATGCATTTAGCGGTGTTTATTTAGACATTGCCTACCGCCCAGGTGGAGAAGTAGCCCGCAGGGTGATTAATAAATCTGAGGCGTTAAACTCATTTTTGTCGAGAGATATTCTGAGTCTGAGCATGCGAGGAGACGGCTCATCCTGAAGCAGGCTTTAGAAAGTCGGATTGTGGCTTTGGGTTATGATGTATGACATGTATTAAATTCTCTAATTTTAATATATGTGTTGTATAAAAAGTAAATTTGAACTCTTGAAACTATTGAATATAGTTGGATATATATGTTTATGGTATTTTTCATGGGCCCCAGTGATACGTTTTACTCATGTTATTGTTATATTGATGTTGGAATGGGTTATATGCGGTTTGTATTTGGTGAAGCTCCCCCATACAAGGGGCTACGCCCGTTTTCGTGAAAAATGTCGAGATCACCCTACATTCTGGGTATTCATGAGTTGTGGTGAGTCAACGGACCCCGGAGTTTTAGGCGTCACAGTTATAGAAAAAAATATTATTTATATAATTATAGTGTTCGAGAAAATGATTTAAGTTTGATTTGAAATTGTTGTGGTGAGCTTGATGTCCCATTGTTGGATGTGGAGTAAATTAAATTGTTTATTCACAGTGTTGTAAATTGGGTATCTTAGAAAAAAGAAGGCTTATGCCGATTTTCTGTAAATGTTTAAAGCGTATAAAAAGGAGTTTGATGTTTAAAGGAAAAAAAAGTTTTTCCCTGTGTTTTCATAATATTATAATGGAAAACACAATTGTATAAATGGGTTCGCTCCACGGATTCACTTTTAAAAAGATTTAAAAGAAATGAAATGTTTTTTTCTATGTCCCTTAAGTCTTTGGGGTCCCAGTTGGAAAGGAAACGGGTTGGGTCCTTGACTCCTTTAAGAAAACTGTAACGAAACCTTTGTTACTACTTACTTGAGATCACTACTTTCTGCAACACCAGCAGATAGAAATTTGTTGCTGAAATATTATGTGATGCTGAATATCTTTTTATGGACTCATGTGATCCCATCTTCATTGTCTGCTTGAAATGCCTTGGTGATGACTGGGTGCACTTAGTGAGAATATTCTAAAATTCTTTCTCTATTCGAGGCAGATAAGTTTTCTTTGCTTCAAATTTAGGAGCCCCATTTCCACTTAGTTTTCTGGTGCATATCATAAACATATTTAGCCCTGAACTCTGAGCAAAGAATTCTCATGGCATAGGATTTGGAATCCTTGGACTCGATACTAGCTTCCACGATCATATGCCTCACTCTGTGATAGTGACTCTTTGTACATGATACTCTCTCGATCGGAGAGATCTAACCTCGATATTCTTTGTGGCTTTCTAACGAATTTGGCATCGGACTCTTCCATGTTTGTCCCAGCAGATTCCTCGACCCCATGTCTTCTTACCATGTCGTAGGGCTTTGGGCTATGTCAAATCTTTCAATCAGAACCGTCCTGAATGTCCTCGTGAGGCTTCATTTGGCTCGACGAGGGCATTACTTTTAAAGGGCTCAGAAGGCGTGCCCTTGATCTTGTGATGGCCGCCTGCCGTCTGCTTGACTTTGATCTGGGACACGGTCCTCTTTTGAATCAATTCCTTTTTTCTTTTGTCGGTGAAACATTTCCAATGTCATTTGTAAGAATGTTTATCTTTATGAAAAATATATTTGTATATCTGTTCTTTAAAGGCCGTCGTTTTGTTTTCAATACACATTTTCCATTAAATATGGCATTACATGCCCATTTAGTTCATTCTCTTATATATTATTCTGACAATTATAAGTAGTTTTCAATACAATATTTATTAAATCAGGTTTAGACAAAAGTGATATATTTCTTGAATGCATAGTCAGAGCCTTACTTCAACTCCATGAGGCCTTGACGTTGACTCTAAATAAACTCACAGTCTTTTCCTTACAGTTCCTTATTCCAACACGATCCTCTGTGAGTAGTCAAAACAGCCGCGTTAACATTTGAACTGAGTAGTTACATCTGCAGTTCTCTCTTCATTTGATTCTAGTAATTCATGCATTTTCTAAATCAATGCCTTTGTATAATTTTTTCAATGTACGATGCGGTACAATACATATATGCCGCATATTTTCATTTCGTATACATTCAAATGTTAAAATTAGTCATTCTTAATCATGCAGCCATGCAATAAATCATTCTAACACAAATCATGCATTTCATAATTTTCTTTCATTTCGCTCTATAGCGAATTTAACATATGCTTCTGCACGGATAACGAATCACCCAGACGGCCTCGCCTCGGGCCGCAGCCTAAGATAAAAAAAAAAATTATAACACAAGACGGCCATGGTCGACCGTTATTAAACATCACTCGTACACTACCGACATCATTCCGCCGGCTACCTGATCAAGTGACACATCATTACTGCTCGCTGAAAGATCGCTTCATTCGAATTCTTTATCAAGTATACCAATCTATCCTTAACTCGAATTTTACAGTTAACATTCTATTAAAGGCGATCAAATCATTCATAGCAATTTACAATAGTGTATATACATTTTTATCCAAATACTTGGTTTACAATACTCATGCAATTTTTCATGTACAATTCATTTCACAATTTATCAAATCAATTTAAAACAAATCAATACGCAATTTATCACAATTCATTTCAATAAATCCACTTATTTCATAATCCTTCCTAAACATTTTAGAAATAGAGAGAGAAGTGGAGAACAAACCACCATTTATGGCTCAAACAAAGCACACATGAATATTCATATAAAACCTTTTAGATTTAGTTTGTCAAACAAACACAAAACCCAAACAAGGGAAAGAAGTGTGAAGAACAACCCGCGTTGTCGCCGATTCCTATCCTCTGAATTTTGTTCTTGGTCAAGCTTCTCGCCACCAACCCCTAATCCATCAAAAAATATGTCACAATCAAATAACAACCCAAGAATAAAAAAACAATTTTTGTGCATTCTAGATTTTTGGTTAGGGTCAGGATGTCTACCCAATACACCTCACTTGCAAATTTTCTAGGATGCATGAACTATTTTTGCCTACAGACCTTCAAGAAAATTTTATCTCTATGAGCCCATTTTCAGTAGGAATTAGAATCATATCATTTGATCATCCAAACTCAAGTTACGTGATTTTAATGCCAACCGTCTGCATGCCCAAATTTCACTGTTGCTCATCAAGTATTCTCGATTTCAGGGGTCTTAAATCCATAAATTGGTAATGGTTCCTTCTACTCATTTTAATCTATGGTTCTAATTTTTCTTCTCCAATTGAAATCATCAAATTTGGATCTCCAAAACTCAAGTTATTGTATTTTACATCTATACTACTCTAATTTGCAAAATGTGAATCGTATTGTTTTGTAATATAGCTCCATTGATTCCGGGATTCGGGCCCTTTGAGTTTACAAATTGCCTACACTTCCTTCAAGTAAATTATTCTCCTAGAAGTATAGTTTACTCAGAATTTTGAATCACTCAATTTGGATGAGTGAAACTCAACTTATGGTCAAAACATCACGACTACACCCAAAACAGAGGATACTCGTCAGCTATCCGAAACTCACCTTTAACCCCATATTCAGGAGCCTTAGAGCTACAATTTGCTCTTAGTACCTCATATAAATTTGTAGCTCTAGATCTTATGGTTCTTTATTAACTATAATCACTCAATTTGGATAATTATAACTTAACTTATAACCAAAACAAAAACAGGGGTTTTGAAAAAAAATTTGACAGCAACTCCTTTGAAACTTCATCATTTCCTTTATACAAAAATTCCTCAAAACCAATCCAAACCAATCAAAACAATGCAAAACTATTTCAAACTGAACTAAAACCATCCAAGAACACTTTATACAAAGCTAGGGTTTTTCTCCAAACCCAAACACAAGAAAAGAAGGGTTTTAGTTAGGTTTCCATACCTTAATCTCTTACAAGCCTCTTCTTTCTTCTTCTTGAACCAAGCTTGATCTCTACAAGATTGAGAGAAAACACCAAGGAATTGCCTTTTCCTTCTCCTCTCTACCCATGTCTCTCTTTTTCCCTTGTGCAAATGAGAAACCTCCTCATTTACAAGACCACTTTTAGTCTTTTCTCTTTACAAGATTAAGGCTTTGTTTGGCCTTCTACTACAAGTTTTTCCCCATTTTGCTATTCGGGTCCTTCATTTCTCTTTCATTTATGCTTCAACTTAACCCATTATTCCACTTTGGCATATTGACTTCTTTATTTATGACCTTTGGGTCCTGAATTGGTAAATTTCTAATTTACCCTTATTTCTTGAATTAATTTTTTTTTTTATCAATTTAAAAGCCGGAAAAATTTAATTTAATTTATTTTATACCCTAAACATGTTATCAAACTGTTATGGTATTTTCAAGACGTTACAACTCTCCCCTTCTTAAAAGAATTTCGTCCTCGAAATTACCTTCATTGAACAGTTGAGGGTATTGTTGCCCCATAACTTCTTCGCTTTCCCACGTGGTTTCCTTGCCTTATGGTTTCCTCCACAAGATTAATTAAATGGATTCGCTTTTTCCGCAACTCTTTCACTTCCCAAGCCAAGATCTCCACTGGCTCTTCTTCATATGTTAAATCCAGTCTAAGCTCAATTGTCTCTCAAGAGACTACATGTGATGGGTCTGACCTGTACCTCCTTAGCATTGACACATGGAAAACAATATGGATCTTTTCCAACTCTTGAGGTAAAGCTAATCTGTATGCCACTAAACCCACTTTCTCTATCACCTGATATGGCCCAATGAGCCTAGGGCTCAACTTACCCTTTTCCCCAAATCTCATTACTTTCTTCTAAGGCGATACTTTCAAAAATACTTTCTCGTCGATCCTTACATCGACATCCTTCTTCTCATGTCTACAGAGGATTTTAGTTCATCCGTGGCCACTTTCAATCTTTCTCTAATCATTTTCACTTCTTTCCCGCCTGAATCAACCTGGGCCAATTATTTTCTTCCTCGCTTTAACTCGGTCCAACACAATGGTGTTCTCGTGATTCTTTCGTAGGAGAGCCCCATATGCGCCATTCCAATACCGACCGAAACTGTCAGACACAAATCCAACTAGAGGAATGTGTTTATCCCAACTACCCTAGTCGACTACACAACTTCTCAAAGATATCTTCCAACACTCGATCACTCTCTCCGATGTCCATCCGTCTCTGGGTGGAACACTGTGCAAAAATTCAGTCGAATGTCTAAAGCCCCTTGCAATTTTCCACAAAATCTCGAGGTAAACTCTGACTTATCCGAAATGATCGATATGGGAATTCCATAACCGAACTATTTCCTTATGTAAAGCTCACAAATTATCAAGGGCATAGCCGATTCTTACGTAGAAGTGAGCCGACTTTGTTGAATCTGGCTTCACCACAACCCAAACTGACCATAAGCCCTTCCGCCACCAGAACCCGACCACAAAATCCTATCAGGATTCTAGCCCCATTTCCATTCTGTAGTATTTTAATAGGCTGCAATAATCCTCGAAGGAATTTGATGTACGCCTTCCACTTTTCGACACACCATACACTCGGGTCACAAATTCGTATACATCTCTTTCATCTCTGCATCACCGCATAGAAGTCTTTAAATCCTGATACATTTTTATGCTAGCGGGATGCATAGCAAAAGATCCACTATGTGCCTTTTTACATATGAATTTCTTCAATTCATCATCATTGGGTACACAAACCCGATCTCTGTAGTACAAGAATCCATCCTCTTCGCTGTAAACTCGCTTTCTTTCCCCACTCTATTCTGATTTACAATTGCAACAATTTTCTCATCATTCTTTTGTGCCTCTAGCACTCAATTTAACAAATCCGATTTTGCTATCAATTCTACCACTATTACACCGTCATCTAATAATGACAAATGAGCATTCAACGTTCGAAGCGTTTGTACTGACATTCTACTCAGAGCGTCTGCCACTACATTAGCCTTCCCAGGATGATAATCGATCACACAATCATAATCCTTGATCAATTCCATCCATCTACGTTGTCTCAAGTTAAGTTCTCGTTGTGAGGGCAAATACTTAAGACTTTTGTGATCGGGAAATGCAGATGAAAACTTTCCATAAAGATAGTGTGTTCCATATTTCTTCAATGCGAACATAGCAAACACCTAAATCATGCGTAGGGTAGTTCTTTTCATGCAGCTTCAACTGCCTTGAAGCGTAAGCTACCACTCTACCCTCTTGCATAAAGACGTATCCAAGTCCATTTAATGAAGCATCACTAAAAATCACGTATTCTTTACCGTAGGCTCATACAAGAACCTAAGGTTTCTGCTAAGAAATGTTTCAATTTTTCAAAGCTAGCTTGACACTTTTCACTCCACTCAGATCTCACATTCTTTTGGAGAAATCTTGTCATCAGGGCCGCAGTCATCGAAAACCCCTTAACGAACCTTCTATAGTAACCTAGCAATCCTAGGAAACTACGCACTTCCGTGACATTTCTCGGTGGTTTCCATTCAATAATCACCTCTATCTTCTTTGGATCCACTCAAATTTATTCTTCTGATACAATGTGTCCAAGAATGACACTTCTTCAACCAAAAATTCGCATTTGCCCGCCTTTGCATATAACTGTTCATTTCTCAAGGTTTCTAGCACTACCCGAAGGTGTGTATCATGATCTTCCTGATCCTTTGAATACACAAGGATGTCATCTATAAACACCACGACAAACTGATCTACATACGGTCAGAAAACACGATTCATTAAGTCCATGAAAGCCGCCGGTGCATTTGTTAACCCAAACGGCATTACAAGGAACTCATAATGTCCACACCGCGTTCTAAACGTCGTCTTAAGCACATCCACATCCTTAATCCTTAATTGATGATACCCATATCGCAAGTCAATCTTCGAAAAGACACTCAGACTCTTTCAATCAATAACAAGTCATCAACTCGGGTAACGGATATTTGTTCTTCACTATCATTTTGTTCAGTTGCCTATAATCACATACAATAAATCGGGTTGCATTCATCTTTCTTTAACAAAGAGCACCAAGCTCTCATGGTGATACACAAGATTAAGGCTTTGTTTGGCCTTCACTTTTAATTAAGTTTTTTCCCATTTTTGCTATTTGGTCCTTCATTTACACTTCCACTTAACCCATTATTCCACTTTGGCATATTGACTTCTTTATTTATGACCTTTGGGTCCTAAATTGGTAAATTTCTAATTTACCCTTATTTCTTGAATTAAATTTTTTTTTATCAATATAAATGCTGGAAAAATACAATTTAATTTATTTTATACCCTAAACATGTTATCAAACTGTTATGGTATTTTCAGGGCATTATAGATCTCTAGGGTTAACACTCTCCGCTGCTTCTTCAACTGAATTTGAAGGATGATCCATCTATAGAAAACACAAGACACAAGGACATCCACATTAGGCCAACATATTACTAGACACATGCTTTTCAATCTCATACTCTATGCCAAAGCCTCCTAAACCTAGGCTTTGATACCACTTAAATGCAGCGCCCCTACCCCCGCCTAGGCGAAGAGTGGGGATGCGGCACGGGACTATGACTCTTTAACCTGTTTTTTTGTCATTGGTGGGCCCAATTTATATATATTTTCATAAAGAAATAAAAATTATAACATATACATATAAAACAACCACTGTAATAGTGTTCATAATATTCTATACATATATCCGAGTCTCATTTACTTGTTCTTATACAATTTCACTATTACAAAACTTTACATTTTCATATACAAAAACAATCCAAAACCTACTTAGGTGGTATTTCTACATCGTGGTCAGCTCCCTGGGCGGATGGTCGCCGTGAATGTCCTCTTTAGTACTTACACGGATGAAACACCCATGCTAAGCTTATAACTTAATGGGAAACATATAACATATATGACCACTTGCAGTGATCCTTAATAGCAATATACATATACAATAGCTTATAAACATCTATACATATCATTTGCATATTTCATGCCTTTTTCATGTGTCATGTTTCATATTATCTTATATCATCTTGTATCTTTTTTTTTTTATGCCTGTATATTCCAAAGACATGGATACGAGAGATAACTGTATATACCCGAAGGTATCATCACTGTACGAAACAATGACCTATGCCTATACTGTATGACCCAAACGGGGTCGTATATACCCAAAGGTATCATCACTGTACGAGACAGTGACCTATGCCTGTATTATGTGACCCAAATGGGGCCACTGTAATGACCCAAACAAAGCCGTTTTAATGACCCAAATGGGGCCAACTTATAACTTGCAATCCCTCATAGGCAAATTCTACTTGTCCATCCACTTTGGAATACATCCAAGAAATCAGGCTTATTAGGTTTTTATCTGAGTTAGAGATATCATACTAGTCATTTACATGTTTGTATTACTATTCATGTGTTCATATTTCATATATCAACCTCTCTTGGTCTTTATTTACTTCAAATACTTTATAATCGAAATATTTCCTACAAACAAAGACTTCACTTTAACGAATTTTCGGAGTTCAATGGGGTCCAAATTTGAATACACTTATTTCAAGGAGATTTGCTCTCCTGTGTTTTCACTACCCAAAATTTGAATAACTAAATTTGATGTTGAAAACTCAACTTGCTACTCTTAAATATCCAAAAACTATACCAAAACAAAGAAAACCATATCAAAACCCGCCTAAAACAGTGGTTTCACTTTGACTAATTTTCTAGGTCCAATGGGGTCCAAATTTGAACACTTATTTCAAGGAGATTTGTTCTCCTAGAAGTCTAGTTTGCCCAGAAATTTGAATCACTCAATTTTGATGAGTGAAACTCAACTTATACCAAAAATGTATCAGAAACTGCCTGAAAATAGGGTTTCACTTTGATGAATTTTCTAGGTCCAATGGGGTCCAAATTTGAATACACTTATTTCAAGGATACTTGTTCTCCTATAAGTATAGTTTATCCAGAAATTTTAATCACTCAATTTGGATGAGTGAAACTTAACTTATGGCCTAAATACCCAAAACTATACCAAAACACCAAAACTATATCAGAAATTGCCTGAAAACAGGGTTTCACTTTGACGAATTTTCTGGGTCCAATGAGGTCCAAATTTGAATACACTTATTTCAAGGATATTTGTTCTCCTAGAATTCTAGTTTACCCATTAATTTGAATCACTCAATTTGGATGAGTGAAGGCCAAGTTTTGGCCAAGAAAAAAATGTGGGTTTTGGAAAAAATTTGACAACATCTCCCCTAAAACCCCAACATTTCTTTTATACAAACATTCCTCAATTGAGGACCACAACCAACTCAAACAACTTCAAAACAACCACAAAATGAACTAAAACAATTAAATCACACTTATACAAGTTAAGGTTTGATGAAACCCAAACAAAATGCTCAATGAAGCTAGGATGAGTTCCTAACCTTAATCTTTTCTTCAAACTTACTTTTCCTCCTCTCCTTCCTTCCTTCTCTTTGCTTGAACAAATAAAACCCAAATATGGCTTCTCCCTTCAACAACCGTGTCTCTCTCTCACTCTCTCTTTTCTCTATATGAGCAAATGCTCATTCAATAGACCATTTTGGTCTTATCCCTAATTTTGGTCTAAGGCCTTGTTTGGCCTTGCACTTTTAGTTAGTTTTCCCATTTTTGCTCAAAAAAGCTCCTTCATCTCTCTCTTCATTCGTACTTCAAATTATCTCATTATTCTATTTCGCATATAAACTTCTTGCCTTATGCCATTTTGGTCCTTATTTTACAATTTACCTTTTTACCCTTGATTCTTGAATTTAATTTTTGAGTTGTTATCATTTTCACACTTAATAATATAAATTCCGAAAAATTTCAAATTTAACATATATTATACCCTAAACTTGTTATAAAACGATTAGGGCATATTTCAGGGTATTACACAAGGCACCTGGCTCGCCCACTAAGGCTGGAGCCCAAGAAAGGGACCTAGCCCGATATAACTTAACCTCGGTGTCTCTGAATCAATGCTCCTAACCGAGGGTCATTTGTTTAAAGAATACCAAAAGTTATATCTCATAAATACACTAATAGCGTCATTAGTTTCATGATGATATATGTCCAAGCGGGCGTATTAGGCCCATTACAAAAAGTTATATCTCATAAATACGCCAATGGCTTCATTAGTTGCATGATGGTATATGTCCAAACGGCCATATTGGGCCCATTACAAAAAGTTATATCTCATAAATATGCCAATGGCGTCATTAGTTACACGATGATATATGCCCAAGCGGCCATATTAGGGCCACTAGAGAAAAAGGAGGAAGAAGAAGAGCGACCATATTGGGGTCATTACGGAAAGAAGATAAAGAAGAAGAAAAAGTGGATGTTCCATTTAAATCCCTAAGAGGGGCACCTCTCCCAGGCTCTTCCGCCACCTCTCTACGATGCACCCCGACAGTTATGTCTTTAAAGGATGTTGAGACAGGGGGCACATAAGGCTCGCAAAGCACTCTGGAGAAAGAAAATTCAGAGAGTCGGGCATACAATCTAGAACCTCTAGTTGATCTCGACATATGTTGTGTTTGAACACACAGCACCCATAGCCATAGGTGAAAGACAACTACAGTGCCCTTTGGCGGTCTTCCTCCATGGCTCCCTTATCCTTGTCAGTTCACAAGAACAGAGAGGAAAAGAAATCGTAACAGGTGAAAGACTTTGTGAATAGGTAGCACTCGAAGTCATACCCTTATATATAAGGGTGAAACATCAACATATGCATTAAATACGCCATCATAAAATCATGCATCACAGACACGTTGGGACAAGTGCGCTACTCACGTGCTTTGTGACCAATCACCCTTCACTTTCCGGTGCACTTTATGTGCGCATTAATTTTTCACTCTTTCCATCTTTCCATACTCGAGGTTTAGGAGGCAGTACCATTGAGAATACCCTGGTTTTTAAACCCACTACTCCATAGGCCTAGGGCCCGTTTGGCCTAAGGCCTGCCTGATACGTAATGTGAAGCGGTCCAAGTCCACCTATCATACTAAAATCGGGGGGCACGGCTCTAAGCTTGCTAGCACCTCCCAAAAGATCAAACTGTGGCTCTAAGCCCGCCGCACCCAAAAAGAGAAAACCGCACAAGGCCTCACCGCTGGTGGCCGAACAAGCCCTATGATGGTCCTGGCTCGCCAAGCAACCAAAGCCCAAAGATGGTACAGCCTGTCGGTCGGGCACAATGGCGAACCCGCTAACTTCTAACTTAACGCTGCGTTCAAAGCGACCGGGCCCTAACTCTAGAATTAAGGAAAGGGGTTGCATAATGAAAGGACTAATAGCTTAAGTAAACTAGAAATTATAAGAGCGCCAATGGCGTCGAGGTGAGAAGTAAAAATAAGCAATAGTAGAAGTATACCAAAATGGTGTATTTCATTAAAGCACCAATGGTGTCTAGAGAGTACACACAAGTGATGGCGGCTGAACAAGGCCCCTTTACAAAAAAAAATTACAAAATGAGAACAAAAAATAGATACTAGAGTCTGCTATGGTCCTCAGTAGCAACAACCTTATTACCTCGGGTCAGCCTCGCTTCAAAAGGAACTTTGGCCGTCATGGGCCTTAAGAATGCCGGACATGGGGCACCTGTGGTTCACAAGAACTGAGAGCAACCGAGTCGAATGTCATCTGGGACCTCCTGATGGTCTCTCCACAAATGTTGTGTTTCAACACACAACACCCGTACTCCATATGCAAAGATCACTCCAAAGCCTTTCTCGATACCTTCCTCCAATGCCTCCTGTCTCTGCAGCTCGAGAACGGGAGGAGGACACCTCGTCAGTCGCCTCAAGCTCTAACAAAGAGATGTCCGCCAACCTCCAAGGTGCGCCTCGCCGCTCAGACCCGCCTCCTCCACAACCGCCGTGGCTGGACCGCCGTCTTCTCCGCCGCTCTAAGATCGCCAAAGACCGCCGCTGCGTGCCACTTAGCCTTCTCGTTGGCTTCGTCTCCTTTCCTTCCCTCATCCTCTGTCCCTTGACCGCCCAGTCCCGTCCCAAGGTCTTCACTGATCTCACCTGCCTGAAGGCCCAAAGCCTAAGCCAAGATAGACGCCGACGGTGACATAAAAGTCGCAACTTCTCAAAGATCGCCCGTACTGATCAGCTCCTATGTTGACAAGCCATGTTACAAATGGCCATCATAGCCCGGAAAAGAGAAGATGTCAGAAGAAATAAAAACACAAAATTAACAATCAAAAACTAAAAATCAAAACTTACCAACTCACCGGATCGGTGAAAGTCAGGATCGTGGACGAGCATCCCCACATTCGATCACTTAGCGAAAAGGTCTTCCTAGCAGTGCCGAAACGAGATGGAATACTACTCAACACGAGCCGCCGTCGACACCCAGAGAAGAGTGAGGTAAAGGTCACGCATGTGCGCAACCGAGGACTCCCTCTCGCCGGGGTGGCTCCAACGACGATGACGCGCCCTCTAGCAAGAGCCACCTGCGGTCCGTCGCGACTAATTCACTCTATGAGGGAACTGGTTATTGTTTAGCAATGGCCAAAGATCCCAAATTTACGAGGGCCGATGCTCGTGAGCCTGGTTAAAAACGACGGAGCAGCGTCTACCTCTAATGGAGCCTCAGCTACAACTCCTTCAACAATGGAAGATCCCCTAATTGGGATCCCATCCTCCGGTGGTGCACAAGCCTCTTTGTAGGTATCTTGGGGGCACCCTCCAAAGCCGACTGGGAGTCAAAGGCTCGGTCTTTAAAATCCACGCACTATCGCCAAACTCGCCCAGCCTCTTCATTCTCGACCGGCCACCGTGACGCTTCTCCCGCCTATATGTGGCACTGCACGCCGTGTAAATTCTCCTCCGGAAGGCTAGCCGCTTATCTTGCGCAGATCCGCAAGAAAGCTTTGCAAAATAAGGCCAGACATCTCAGCCTCTTCCTCCTCAATCGACTAGCTAATTCCTAGATTCATCTGCCCATGAATCCCTCTCCAAATCCCTGTCCATTTTCTTTCTTCTTTTTCTCTTCACATCGGGTATGCTTCGGGTCCGCACTACTAAAGGTAGATGATCCGCTGATTAAGGCCCAAACGACCTTCGCTTGGGAAAAGACTCCTGGAAACGACTTTAGAAGGTCCGCAAGAACAAAGTGTTCTCCCTTGACAACCCTACCAGTAAAAGACTTGAGGAAGAACAGCACTATGTGTGAAAGGGTCGGGCGCCCAACTCCCGGGCAGATTCTTACATGTATGCGAGTCACCCGTGGTGCTCCCCGTCCAGGATTTCGCAGCGCAGATGCACCAACCTCGCCCACCCACCGGATCACGTACCTCGCCCAGAATCGTTTATAAATCATGAAGAAGGTAGGTATGTCATCACACCCACAACCTGGTGTGGAAATACGAGACATACCAAACAAGAACTGAGATAACTGGAACGAAGGACCGGTTCTGCATTGAAACTAAGCCCCGGAGAGCCGTGATCTCATACCACGGCCCTGCAGGACGACCACCCCTTTCGCCTCTCGTCTCTGGAAGTCAAGGAGCCAGTTACAATTGCAATCAGGGACCACGGGTCGACACGACGCGCGAATTCCCTCAATCCCAAGCTTCAAAGTGTAAATTAAAGCACAGACTCACTCACAGCGAGATATCCAACTGTAGAGAGTCAAAGACAATCGCACCATCAAATCCCAGAAAACGCTCTGGATGTATGAGTGCAAGAGGTGCCCAAGAAAATGAAGGAACTACTTCACCAGCGATGGAATGGGAAGGCGAAGCCCAGCAGCAAACTGCTCCCGTGTAAAGTAGACGGCATTATCTGCCTCCCCAATAGTTTAGGTAGTTGTGTCGTTTGACGTCTCCAAACTTATTTCGACAGTAATTTGGTTATATAACTGCCTTCGACAACATGGCAAAGTGAACTAGACTGCTAAGTGAAGCTTCCTGTGAAAATTCCCTCCTATACCCAACTCCGAATTAGTCAAAACCTCTTCGTGACCTTTTTCCATTCTATAGCCAAATATCAAAAAATAAATAAATAAAGGAGAAGGGGTCAACTTGAGATTCATATAGTAAAAAAAAGGGAAAAGAAATCTCCCTGGAAATTTTATAACCCATTGGAGACAAAACCTAAAGAACGTAAACCAAAAAATCAAAAGCCTTCGCTTAAAACTAAGAGGACACCCAACAACAAAGACACTTTGCCAAACCACAGCGAAAAATGTTTCACCTTAAACACTCACCTAAAATCAAAATTCGTCGAAGCGCCAAGGGTCTCCGGCGGCCTTTGAAAGAGAGAATTTATAAGGGCATGGTGATAATGAAATACGTGAGAAAAAAATCTTTTGAGAAAACGAAAGAAACTACTCAAACCGCCATCCCGATGAGGTGGCGTTGTCATGGAGTATCAAATGCACCGGCCGTAACGAGAGATACGCTAGATGCATATCGGGGGAGGCGTGCCTCCCATGCGCCTTAAACACACGGAGCACGCTCCGAACGCATTAACGCGCGACCATTTCTCCTAAACCTTTCAACTCTCAACATCTAACATTTGAACAAAAAAATCTTTCCCGACCGAAATAAGCATAAAAATCTATCCAGAAAGAGCGGTATCAGGAGTACTATGATCTTTAAGACTGGCACTCATGGCACCCGGCCCGATTCCACTCACCTCACTAAGACCAGGCGGACACTTCCTAATCGGGAGAGTCTAAAGAGGCCGTCTGGGTAAGGAGGTTCATGTGGATTTCAAGTCTACCAGCTGGCCATTCTATCCCATATGGGAATTCTACCTCATACGTGGAAGCTTCATGATTAAGATTTAGAAGCGGAAAATCCAGAACGACTTTCCAAACTTCGAACCCTTACTCCTAAAAGGATAATCCCGATTAGTGAAGGATAATCCCTAATAAGGAATAATTAGTCATTGAAAAGGAAAAACATATTTATCCCTAAAAATAGGAGATTCCTTCTCGAGATAAGAGGGAGATTCAGTAAACCATCGCCTGGCAATCGCCAGCATTCTTACGCTGGTGTAACAATTCCAACTGCGCCTATTTTTTTCTCTCTCTCCATATTTTTGCTAACTTAACATCAAGCAGGCAACAACCCACCGCCACCGACCGTCTTTTCGTAGCTTACGCCGCTGACGGCACTCGTGATAATCGAGGTTCACATTGTGTCGCCGATGCCTAAAAATCACGATCGCGACTCTACAACTCGACGCCATGGGATCCGATGTTCAATGTCTCAACACTTAGTAATTAACACAATGAACAACAATTATCCTTTTAAAACCTGATAATACTGAGTATTAACTTAATTGGTCCAAGGTTTGCTCCTTAGTAATCACCACTTTAGTCCCTTTAAAACCAACCATTAGAGAGAGGATTTACCAATTTTAGGACATAGGAGTATTTAGGGGCTGAGATTAGTCTATGTGCATGTGATTTGGACACCCCCGTAAAACTCATCTTAAAACAAAATTCCTTTTTTTTTTTTTACTTCTTTTCTAAACAAACCAAATACTTGAAATTTAAAAATGTGTTGGCAGAATATAAAAAAAAAAGGAAAAAAAAAAGGGAATTACCAGTTTTGGGTTCCTCCTTCCTTGAACAACTTTATGGATTCCTTGTTTCCTCTGGTCTTGCTTGCTTCACGAGATGGTGTGCCTGAATTTTTGTACCCAGTACCTTTGAAGTGTACGTTCCGGTCCAATCATATTCATGTGAATGCATTTAAACAAACTCTTTGGGCTTGTAAAACTAAAAAACTTTCAGTCTCATGGATTTTTGGAGGAAATTTTTCGGAGTCCTTAATTTATACTTTAATCAAAATTATAAATTCCAACCATTTTCAGTTATTAAATGGATTTTTTCACTTTATTAAATAGAAAAATACCATGTTTTTTATTCCAAAAAAAAAACCATTTTTATTTGCTAAAACTATTTTCTTGATTTTTCTTTTTTCTTTTTTTTTTGTTTTATAGATAATTCTGATAAATAGGCTATCAAGTACAAGAGGAAAAATGCTAAATAGAAGCAAATATAAATTAAGTATATATGGACACTAGCAAATATGATTACGGAAGAAAAAAACACATTGAGATTTGAAAATATGAGTGAACGAACTAATAATAATTTTTCTTTTTTGATACATACCAAAAAAGCATAAATTGTGCCCAACGCAAAAATTGGGCAAATATGAAAATTCCAATCAAAATTTGAAAGGATTTTTAAGATTGGAGGACAAAATCCTTAGTTTAATCAAATTTTATGATTGCTAAAACTCATAAAATTGGATCAAAGATCCATTTGATTGGGTTATATCTTTTTATGATTTGTTCGATCGATTAATCAGTTTTAACTTGCATGCAGTTATATTATACTCATGACATTTTCATCTTCTATACTCCTGGTTCAAGACATGAAAACACTGTTACAAAGAAGGTTTCGAGGGGAAACACAATTTGCAACCCAACAGGCACCAGAGTGGGGTTTTTGACCATTCTTTTCACTGCAAGCACAATCACCCAATAATATATACATACATATAGTTTACATACGGTAGTTAACAGTATAGACACCAGAAAAGAAAAAGCAAAAACAAAATCCCACTTCGTAAACCCCTGAATTCTTGAGAATCATTTATAGCTCCAGATATCATCCATTGAGATTAATCATACTTCTCCCTCCAAGAATACACAAGAAAGAAGACCCAAGAAAGAGCCAAGGCCAAGTCCCCAGCCACCTGCCTGGGCCAATCCCAAGCCAAATCTTCAAGCCTCCTCTCAAACCCCACTCTCCAAACAGCCATTGAAACATGGAGAAGAACACAGCCTTTAGCAAAGAAGCTCTGAAACTCTTTGTCCTTCACAAATGCCACCATGAACAACAGGAACCCGATCACAAACAGAAGCAGACCGGCAAAAGAGTCCGATACTTGGATCAAAAGTTGGTCATGGGGCGTTGACCCCAATAGCTTTCTGGCTGTTTCACTCCCATGCCCAAGCACTGATATCTCATTCAGGTAGAACATTATTAAAGACCCACATGTTGTTGTGACCAATGAGTGGAGAATGCAGATTACAGAGAACAGAGATGGTGGACCCATTCATCAACATCAATTCAAAACCAACCCCTGAAAACAAACAATTTATTTACAATGGGAAGCCAGATGAAAACTTTGATCAAAACCCTATAAAATGAATAACCAACCTACAAGGAAGAAGAGTGGTACAACACAAGCAAAGAATGAACAATAATGGAGCAACCCACCAGCATTACAGAACAAACCCTAGAAATGGCAATTTGTGAAATCGAAGAAATTTTGAATCCCTAATTGAACCAACCCCCCTAAACCCCCATTCGTTACTCTGAGATTCTCCTCATCTCATCTCACCGTCGAACGTAAAATCCGACGAATTTATAGGTGTTGGGGAAACATGAGCTGATTGAAACCCTAATCGCGTTTGGAGTTTCGATGTGATCCGAAAAGGATAGGATAAACCAGATGAGAACTTTGTCAAAACCCTAGAGAATGAACAATCTACAATGAAGAAGAATGCTAGAAGCCTAGAACACAAGCAAAGAATGAACAACAATGGAGGAATCCAGTATTACAGAACAAACCCTAGAAATGGCGATTCAAGAAATCGAACAAATTTTGAAACCCTAACCGAACCCAAGTGAAAGCATGGATCAAGAACAAACCCTAACCCCATTAGTTACTCTGAGATTCTCCCCATCTCATCGTCGAACGTAGAAAATGACGAATTTATAGGTGGTGGGAAGACTAAAGTTGATTAGAACCCTAAATAGCCCATTTCGAGTTTCGATGTGATCTGAAGATGGGTCGGAGGTTGAAACCCCAAAACCTTAGGCGATGGTCGTGGATTTCATCGGGACGTGTGAAATGGTGGTTGAATGTGGCGGGAGTCCGTGGGAATTTCTGAGAAACGCTTACCGAGGTGATCTAGAATTTGGAGGCATTTGGGCGTATCGTTGTGTGATGGCCAGAGAGGGGGGTCATTGTGTTAGGCGCCCCGTGCAGGTCGGTAGAAAACTTCACCAGTGATCGTTTCTGGGGAAAAGATTTTCCGGGAAATTTTGCTTTGGTAAGCGTTCGTTTTTTCAGATTTTTAAAAAACGGCAGCAGAAACATCTTATTTCCTCAGTAGAAAAAGAAAATTAAAAAAATGCAAGTAGATCTCTTTGATAGTCGAACCTCGATTTATTAACAGAGTATATAATTTAGAAACTTGCCCCACCCCCACATGATCCAGTTTTCCCATGTGTCTCTCTGAAAATCCAGATGATCCGACAAGCATAATGCCAGGGCAGATGGACCATATTCATATGGTATTATTGCTATCTAATCTAAATATATTTCGGAAGAGAAAAAAATTATTTGATGAATTCATCACATGTATATTTGTGAATTGTGATCACCTTAGAGAGACATTATAAAAATACCCGTCTCTTATTGGTAAAAATCCAAAAAGTTATTTTTTAAAATTACCCTCTACAAAAAATAATCTTAAAATTGATAAAAAAAAATTTTATAAAAATATCATTGAAATTGTAAAAATAAATCTTAATATGATAACTAATCACTCATGGGTATTTTGTTCTATCCCCACCCTTATAACTATATTTTCAGGGTATTTTTGTCTTAAATGATGACTTTTTATACCATTTTTGAGGCCTTTCAACAACAATTAATTTTTTGTAAACATCTTTTTAATTTGTCCATTTTAAAGGTTTGTCCTGAAAGAAGATTGAAAACACAAACCATACAAAGATTTGTTGAATCGCAACAGTTTCCAAAGTCAACATTTTTTATGATGTTTATTACAAACATTAGATCTTTTAGTAAGGAATGCGTAATTGTATTTACTTCTTTATAAACATGTTAATAGTCATATTAATGGTTTGCTTGGTTTCAAGTTTTAAAACTATTTTATAACGCTTTAAAATTAAAAGTAGTAATTTTGCTACTTCTAAAAATTATTCTTCGTTATAAACGAAATACTAAACGAATTTAAGTTCAATTCGCGCCATCTAAAGATCACACAATGCAAAGTCGTTTCAATTACTGCCAGAACGAATCATCCATCCTTAATTTCGTATACATAAATCATCATTAATATCAGAATTAATAACCTCATTATTTCATACATTAATGAGGATATTGAAGGAAGGTAACATCCTAAACGTACCTGCAGCTGAACTTGCCAGTATATTATGTTTAAATCAATTTTTCTAAAATAAAAATAAAAGAGATCCAAATGAATGAGTTAGAGATAAAGTGAAAACGCCATTATATCACTGAGATACTAAAATTAAGATAAATCAATAAACATATAATTATATTTAGCATGGGACGCCAAAGATAAATAATGAGTGCCTTAGATTGAGATTAATAAAAAAGAGAAAGGGCTAAATAGAAAAATAAAAAATAAGCCAAAAAACGGTTTTATTTGTCTTAGCCAAACATGGCCTTAAGGAAAATCGAGAGCAGAACACTTCACTCGCTTTGGTGAGACCAAACCGTGGCAGGAGGCAAAGTGCCAAGAGTACAGGCAAGAAGCTTGGCATCAAAAAACAGAATTATCATGATTTTTGGTACAAGATACACAAAGTAAGGATCTGCCATTGTATGGAATTCTAGAAATTTTATGAGTTCTAAAACTTAGGTTGTTAGTTGGAGAAATCGATCCTAACTCTAGGTTTGAATGAAATTTGAGTCAAAAACCTAAATTTCTAAGTAATATAGTTATTAATCCTCCTCTGTCTATCGCTATTAAATCGAATAATTGAGTTAGGATTTAAAACAAACCCTAACTTAATTTTCATTAAGCTTGGACATGTTGAGTGGTTATGAACTATTATTGTAACTGGTTTCTATGAAATTCACTAAAGTCAAAGAGTATAATCGTGTTACTTAATCAGAAATCGGTATTTCCACAGATTTAACATGAATGGTTTGAGGCGATAATGAGTATCAGCCGATTTGAGAATATATGGAAAAAGGGAAAGAAAAACCCACATTCCGGGCAAGCTGAGAACCCAATTCAAAGAGCCAGTCGAGATGCAAATTTAGTATTGTGCAGGTTCCGTTTTTCTATTTCACCACTGTCAGGTCGCTACAACTTGCTCATTTCTCTGATCCTATTTGAGCGATCCAAGCTGCTACTTGTAAAATGTAATTCGCTATAACCAAACATCTCGGTATCAGATACTTCAAATTCGACTCTGCTGCCCCAAAATTCACTCAAAGGGGGCTGAGGAAACTGTCAAATTATGTTCAGCTTTACCATATGCTAGCCTGCTTGTTTCAACGTAACTCGAGTTCCTGCTCGATTTGGGTGACACTTTGGCTGGAGGAGAACCTAGCACCTTAGCTTTAAAGGAGTACAAAGAACCAGATATGGAGTCACACTGAAATGGGTATTTCTAAACCATCTGATATATCTGTGAATCAATTAGTTTCAATTAAACGCTGCAACTTGGGCTGATAATCCAATGGAATGCATTCCAATTTCTAAGAAGGTGCATCTGCGAGGCATAAGAATACATGAATGAAGCAGCGAATACAGGCAGCACCCATCGTACAAGTGTATGAAATGTCATATGTAATAGGTAATGAAACAAGTTAAAGAAAAGTTTCGGGAAATGCAATATGTAAGATGCGTTCATGAAACAATGCACATGATACGAAACACGAAAACAACCTAAACACGTAAATACGTAATACGAATACATGTCAGCGAACACGTAACGTGATTAAGATAGGTTACGGTTTAAGGATGATATGATCATATGACTACCAGACCAAAAAATGAACGAGCTGGATGAACCCGACAAGTGCTACTATGATTTTCGTTCAAGACTAAGGATTTATTAAGGTTACTCAAGACTCTTGTTCAAGATTTCTATTCTGATTAGTGTCCTAAGACTCGACAAGCACTTCTAAGACTATTACAGTGCCACAAAGACTCAAGATCGTATCGCTGCTACGCCCCACTCATTTCTAATAATTTACGTAGCTAAACAAAGATGCATCAATGTTAATAAGAGTAAAGAATGAATATGGTAAAGATCTTAATGTACCTACGTGCACCTCCGATCTGTCCCATGAGACTCACTTCGCATCTCTTGCACAAGTAAATCTCAGAAGACTCCACGGGTATCCACATATTGTTAAAATAAGAAGAAGTCCCCAGAATATAAGTATAAGTCCAAGACCCACTCGGCACTCCGTATAATGAATCCGTAGCACCTACTCAAAAATTTTTGTATAAGAATAAGCTCAAACTCCTACTTCGATCCAATAAGTGCTAAGCTTCTGTTATAAGCATAAGAAATCAGATAAGTCTAAAGATGATTCTGATATAAACCGACAACCTGCTGCTTGGGATGTTGTTCCTGGAATCTTGATAAACTAAGATATGTATTTGATGATCTCAGATCTACTACGACTAATTGCTCAAGATTCCGCATAAAGTCCATCCTTAACTCAGAGTGATACTACTTCCAAATGATCTGCTTTCTGTTTCATTCCACCACAAAATTCTTCACAAGAACATCCAACATAAGAAATAAGTTCTCAGAACACAAGTATAAGATCCGTAAGACAAGTATTTATATGTCTGGTGAAGACAAGTATAAGATCCGAAATACACATATATCAGAAGACAAGCATAAAACTAAAACATGTGCATAAGTTCTATAAGACAGTATAAGATCCGAACACATGTATAAAGCCTGTAATACAAGTATAAGTTCCTTGTAAGACCGTGATATACTTCGTAGTACAAATATGTAAGATACTACACTAAAGATGGGTTTCAGAGCACGCCAGAGTACTTCCGTATAAGAATAAGTTCCGTTAATACGTGATATCGCTACACGCCATATATCTCTCAGAGGGCCCACAGTACCTCCAATGGTAAACCGTAGTATGCGGTAGTTTCTGGTTGCACTTAAGGGTACCAGAGCAAGCATAAGTTTCGGTGGAACTCCTACCGAGGATTCGAGAGAGATATAAGACGAGTACGTGACACAAGTATCACCTGAAGTGTGTTCAAGTATATGTCCTTTCGGGAGATCCGAATAATTATGTCAAGACAAGTATCGCATAAGTCCGATATATATGTCCTTTCGAGAGCCCGAATAAGTATAATGCTCGATACAAGCATAAGTATGTGTCCTACTAGAGATTTTAATATTTGTTCATTAATGTTGTAAGATCCGAAAGGTATAAGTTTGTTATAAGTATGTTCGGGGTGATCGTGATACCAGATATCTCAAAAAAGCATAAGTTTGTTACAAGGATACTCATGTATGTAAATGTGTTATGAATTCCTAAGATTCGATATTCGGCTCATGCTTAAGTGCTTATTATGATTCAGTATAAGTGCATGTGTTTATGTATAAGTCATATGTTTCTCACTAAGCGTAAAACTTAGCACGGGTTTTTAATCCGTGTAGGTACAAGAGGAGACGTCTGATCTTCCGTGATACAAATAAGGCCAAGACACTAAGAAAAGTTCACTGGCCGCACGCCCGCGCTTTGATTTGTAAATGCATAAGTACGCTGTGGAGGTGTGAATGGACTCGCATATGTGCATGTATATCGAAGTGACACCACCGATGGTAGTTCTTTGTATATGCATCTGTTATTAAAAACAGGGGTGAGTCCGCATACTTTATATAGTTCGCGCTCGGTCCTCTGGCTCATCCACCTGACGATCGAATCTGTGTGACGAAGGTCACTGTGGAGCCTATAACAAAGCCTTCCCACCCCATGGCATCATCCCGAGCAAAACAAGGTTATCTTTCTCCCCATCTTGCTTCTTTGCTCTCTCATACTATTTTCATCTCTGAAATTCTCTTATTCTATTACAAGAGGGACTATCTCTCAAATCATCATTCAAATACATTTTCAAAACGTATCAACACGTAGTTTGCTCTAAAGAAAACTTTTTAACCCCAACTCAAGTTACTTCACTCTTACATATCTATAATTATTTGTCATGCTGAATCCAGCTTAACAGCAATAAATTGAAAAGAAGTCATAGATATATTATATACCATCCTATATAACCTATATAATGCACATGTGTTTAATCACTATAACGTGAAAGCATTCACTTATCATATATATTACTTGAGTTATAAATATTATGATACAATGGATGTTATCATGACATTTTATATTCATGATATTATATGTTATGGTATGGTATGATATATGTATATATATATATAACATTTAAATGTGATTTCTATATACAAAATATATGTCATAAGCATAGCTCGCCCTTGAATAGATGATAATGGATCAATTAATATATCATACCATCAACTTTATCACCTAATAGTAAATGTTAGAAGCCTTTAATAAAGACCAATGCATTTATAATGATAAGTATTATATATCATTTCTAGATTGTATGAATGAAGTTAATAATTTATATTATTTTTAATATTATTTTATTTTGTGTATATTAATATTAATTTCATTATATATTGTTACAAAGCTGAAGGAAGATATTTGAGATTTTGATTGTAAGTCAAAAAACTTATATTGATTATTATGTAAGAATGTTTTCAATTATTCTGGGCTTGACTCATGTGATACATGGGTATTTCAATATTATAAATCACTTAAATTTATCATTTTTCATGTGGTAATCATTGATAGTGCTTAGTGATTTTAAAATTTTTAATTTTAAATCAATCTGATCTCTCCCAAAAGGTCTCTCCCTTCATAAAAGTTCTCTCAATAGAAAATTTCAACACTGAATGCAGCCTGTATGGTATTAAAACAAAGGGTAAAGGGATAGAAATAGATAAGATTTCTCGCTTTGAAGACTGCTGTTATAAGATCCGTTAAGTTTCGTTGATAAACTCATTTCGAATATGCCAAACCACTTGTAAATGAAAATTTTCTAATCGTTTAATTTTTTTAAGAGGTTTGATAACAAAATTAGGAAGCTTTTAATCAAAATTTTAAAATTAAAACTGTCAAGAATATAAGAGGAAACACTATTTAATCGGTCAGAATACGGTCATCAAAAAAAATTTTAAATGAAAACAAATTTAAATCGTTCCTTATAAATAATATAATATTTCAGAAATATTCTCAAGAATGATGAAGGTTTTAAAAAAGTTTAGATTCAGATTTTGTTATTTTTAATATATTTATGTTCTGTTAGATAATATTATTAGAATAAATATTTTTTATATTATTTTTAAACATGTTATTTATAATAATTGAATAATTATGAAAACAAAAATATTATTAGAAACTGGTTTATTTTGGATAATATGTAATTTAATGAGGTTAATATATAAATATGTAAATTCATATAATTTTCAAAAGATTCAAGATTTATAAATATCAAAACAATATTTATCTTCAAAGATTCAATTATTAAGAATTCATCAAATAGTTTTTCATAAAGATAATTACTTATAAAACGTCTCACTTAAATTTTTCGACATTTATTTTTCAAAGACTTGATTCTTTCACTTAACAATAAAATTTTAGTAATTTACAAATTTTATTTTGCATAAATGTGGAACATCATGAAATTCAAGATTCTATATTGTACTCCTGGAATCTTATGATGTTAATCCATCGTGTTCTGTTAGCTTCAAAGATATACAAAACCCAGAACTTTTAGAATAATATATGTACTTTGTTAATGTGTTTTAGATTCACACTTTAGAATGAACTTGATTATTGGTGATTTACAATATTCTGTCTTATGTGTGTAAGACAATTTAAAATATATTGATTATGTACTACGTATTAAATATTCCCAATTATAGATTATTACGCCTGCATGTATTTTTTATTTTTTATTTTTTATTATTATTTCTTATTATTATTTCTGGATAAGGGGCAAAATGAATAAGCTCATAGTCTGCTTTCCACCTTTGAATTTTAGGATTCGCGAATGTTTCTTTCCATTGTCACTTATTAAGAAACCGATAAATTTTTATTTTGATACTTTATCTCTGTTTTATTTTCCGCCACAAAATGTTCCATGGTTCACATTCTCGCTTTTGATTTATAGTATATATATTTATCTGCAATTTTGAATTCATGTTGATCAGTGTTTAAATTATCCAAATATTCCTTTCGAATCACGGATCTGGGTGTTGC
Source organism: Tetrastigma voinierianum (assembly GCA_016808115.1). Taxonomy (NCBI): domain Eukaryota; kingdom Viridiplantae; phylum Streptophyta; class Magnoliopsida; order Vitales; family Vitaceae; genus Tetrastigma; species Tetrastigma voinierianum. Next base: position 174,050 of record JAEQBH010000206.1, on the reverse strand, counting down.
AATACTTCAAATTATAGCAATTGTTTCTTATTATTATAATTATCTTCGCTTTCATTTCTGAATCGCCATCCTAGAATTAATAATCATCCTTCCAAAGGGAAATGAAGCAAGAGATTTGAATTTGTTTTAATAAAAATAAAATAAAAATAAAAAACAAAATTTTTAACAAAAAGCGGGATTCAACCTGTATGACCAATGGTATTCTCCTTGATTATAAGTGGTTTTAAACCATCGTGCCAATACATGCCATATCATCATTTTATGCAATATTATGTATATAACCTTATGTGAAACATTTGAAGGAAAATTTTCTTGAATACATAGAAATAAACAAATTGAAAATTTAGACCGCCCAAGAGCTACCAAAGTGGCTTCTACCCATAAGTGCTATAATTTTCAATTTGAATGTTTGTTTATTTATTTATGATGTTTATTTATTTGCAAGAAATGACAATTGTTCTCATATATAATAGATGCTATAAATGATGTGATATGAATAATTTGTAAATAATTGTGATTCATTGTTATCGCTAAGGATCAATTTTAAAGTTGATTGCTTGTTTAATAACTTATGTATGAATATTGCATGTGAAATGCAATAGTAGTTGTGTTGTGTTTATATATCCAAAGATAAGTAGATACATCTAACTAATGTGATTTATCTTTATCAAATTAAGTTAATTTAGCATCATTATAAAATATGTAGTATATTTAATGGATCGCCTGTACAGAACATCAATATATGATTATTATATTTACGATATGTTTTCTTAGTTCTTAGTCTATTAAGCATGTTAATATCAAGATCCAAACATTATGTTATGATATTTTCATAGTTAACAATGCCTATGCACTCGCATTTCTCATCCGCTCCAGCTTAGAATGGTCTTGAATTTTTCCGGTCGAGTAACAACCTGGTTTTTACCTTAGGTAATGGATCTAGATTTGGCACTGAGCCGAAAAGCCGCTAGGATATTATCAAGCTGGTGCACCGATGAAAAGAACCCATTATAAAACTCGGGAAAAGGTCAAACAGATTGAGTTTGAGATACATGCGAATGAGCATAGCAAACAAATACTAAGTAGACAAATTCTCTCCCTAAATCGAGAATGTTAAAGAAATGTTAAAGTCAGGGAAGAGTTTATCCCAAACAAATTATGGTTCTCATTGATTTATACCAGAGTACTAAACCACCATGAAATTTGATGGTTCTCGTATTCATGCATGAACATATAATCAGACAGACTAATTTGTCAACAAGGCTTAAGTCATTAGGTTCGAGGTGGATGGAAAAGTTTCCTCGCATGCCTATTTGAACCTCTTATCAAGGAGTAAGGTCCCTTCCAAAGTTCGAACCATAACGCGAAGACAAGTGGAATGTGCATGAACCTGACAGAAAGGTTCAGAAGAGACCGTGACTTAGAAACTGGTGACACCCCAAACTAAAAACTGCTGACTACCCGTCAACCCGCTTAATTCTACATGTCTCACTACGAGGCACGACATGGGGTGTAAACCACTAACAAAATGCACATCCATACAAATCTCAAACATAAATTTTATACAAAGAGGATTTATTTGTTGCAATTGTCTTTTGATACACTTATACAAACTGGTCTCTTGCGTCTTAATTTTACAAATACAAAGAGAGGGCCATCATGGCCGTTCTTTCATTTCTAAACCCGGATGCGCCCCATCCCCACGCGTCAAGATTCGAAAAAGGTCCCACTGACTGGGAGGAGCAAAAAGCCCAAAGAGTGGAATTTCCCTACTGTCACCCCACCCAACAGAATGCAACGGCACACCAAATACATAACACATGCGACATATCACTCAGCCGTGATATATTAACAAATTTAAATCCCATATCATGCCGTTATTCATTTATAATACACATAAACTTAGCTCACATGGGCTAAGCAGTGACAACTGCCAGCTCTCTTCTCGAAATGCCCCCACAATTTCACAATCAACATGCTATTCACCCACAAGAACAAAGACACATCACACAAACACACAAATGGTACCAGGACCGCCCAAACTACACCAAGGATTTATTCACTGGCCCAAATCTTGAACCCAAGTCACGGCCATCCCGGCCCAACAAACCTCATCCATTACATAATCTTTAAGCAAAGTAAAACGAGTAGAGAAAACCCCTACCTTTTCAAGAGTTTGTCGAACCCCAAACTGCATCCACGCTGTACTCGCACTAGCAAATTAACTTCGCTGGCCGTCGAATCGACGGCCCGTGATCGTCGTAGAGATCTTGGGGAGAGTTTTACCTTTCTCTCTTAACCCCACTCCGACTTGACCCGCCGTCCAAAAACCAGTGCAAGCTCGCTCTCATTTCTTCGACTTCTCAACCTTAATTTTGCCACATGGCTCACAGCCATGTATCCTCATTTCTGCTTACGTGTCCTCACTTAACATGCACCTGCCGGGTATTTGTCCCCCGCCACATAGCCTCTGATCCCGCCGCCACTTCAAGATCCCTTGCTTCCAATGCACAAGGCCATCCGACACCTCACGCCTAAATGGAACTCCGACCACTCCCGAATCCAACGAAATTCGACGTGGTAGTTAGATTTCGCGAGACGATTCCAATCCGTGAAGTCCGTCACAACCAAGATCGCAAAAATTCCCGATTTTGACCGAAATTACCATTTTATCCTTCCTGGGCACTTCACTTTCCTGCCAAAACCACAATGCACCGTCTAATTATGTGACCAATCGTGGATCCAAGAAAAGGAACATGCAAATAGCAGGCGTCACCAAAGTTCGGGCATCTCGCTTAAGATTCAAGAAGTAGTTTGAAGTCGACAGACATGCCACTTTGTAAGAAGACTGGCATTTCCAAAAGGATCAGTTCCGACGTGGCGTCGTCTCTCAAAAGCAAAGGTAAACACAATTAGTTGCATGTTTCAATCATATTCGTCAAGTTCTAATAACACTTGCGGTTTCACTGGATGCATAAACTCATGTTTCTAATACTATAATGCAAGGATTCCTTTTTCAATCCAAGTCCATAAGACCAAATGAGAAACTGGTCTCTAATGGGCAATCGAATGAAAGCTCCGTTGAAGCCGCTGACTCATGCCTTATTCTTGACAAAGCTGACATTATTTGGACTTACTGAGACCTTTATGTGCCTATATATCTAGAAATTTAGTTTCACTTTCCAAACTTGATAAAGTCGATATGTATTTAATTGTAGTGGTTGTTTTTGTACAAAACACATGTATGATCGGGTGGTGTACATTATATGGATTATATAAAGTAACTCTGACACCCATGTTAAAATCCTTATGACTCCCCGTATCATAATGTTGGTACTAAAACGTGGTTTAGCCAATGGACAGTCAGCTATTTCAGGTATAAATGAACAATATATTTCCAAAGAAAGAATGGAAAGATTAGTAAAAAATGAAACCCTTTTAAACTTGGATTTTACTGATCTAAGTGTATGTGTGGATTGTATTAAAGGTAAACAAACATAACACACAAAGAGAGGAGCCACAAGAAACACATGCTTTCAAATAATACACAACGATATACGTGGACCTTGATGTCATATTTTAATAAAGAAAAATATTTTATAACTTTATCGATGATTTTTCACAAGCAGGCAGGTTCTGGCTCGCATGAATCGTTGTAAATGCCTAGAAATTCTTTCATTGTCGAAGTCAAAGTAATTGGATAAAAATGTGAAAAATTGTAAGATCCCATGAGGCTAGTCATTATGGAAGGCATGAAAAGCACAACACCCCTCGGTCCATTTGCCAGATTTAGAAAGTGGTATATGTGCATGATTAGTACCCAAAAGTGCGTTATTTCAGCCTATATCGTATAGGTTTGAGTGCTTTTGCACTAATCACACTATGCCAACTGAAGCGGTTCAAAGCCCTCTCAGTATCACTTATGTCATTTAGAGATTATTTTTGGTTGTTTTCATGTGTTCAAGGCATCTTTGAGAGTTCAATATCGACATATGCTAAACCATGAAGATCGAACCCATTCATCAACCATCAAACATACCGTAACCAAAAGCAAAGAATTAAAGGCAGCTGGAGCAAAACAAAAAGATAGATAAAGAGGGCTATGCTGAAGATCGAAGAATCTGAATTTCGCTAAGATTGCGAATTCGCCGGGATTATAAAATTTTTAATCATAGCGAAATTTTTGAACTTCAGCGAAATTGTGAAATTTCGCGACCTAAAAATTACAACCACCGCTCTCGCGAAATGCACTTCTCGGGGCTTTATCACCTAAAAATTTCGTTGAGTTATTAAATTCTCTCGCTTAGCTAGCTAAATTATCGCATTGTCATCCTTTCAGAATTAATGCAAACCGACTTCATTTTAGTATTACTTTGTCCCTTATTTTAGCCAAAATGTTAGTGCTTTATCGTAGCTCTACATAATGGTAGCTCCATATGAACCCCATAGTTTTTGCAACCCTGTTAGAAGAAATTGAAAGGGAAGCAATCTGGCACAATTTTTTCACTTATAAATATCTCCCGCACTCTCGCTTAGGGTTTTGTTTTCTCTTCTTCCTTTCTTCCTCATTTTCAGTTACTGAAACAACCTCTGAGGATGACAACTCAAGAGATGTTCACAAGCCTCTTTTCTTTAATAGATACAAAGTTATTGATTTACAAGTGCCATGTGTTGTCCCTGATGTCGAATGCCATGTGTACTGTATTTATGGTTCTCTCTAATCTTTCTCAAACTAGTATTAATATTTGCATTAATGTCATTAATTAATAATACTACTAAGTGTTAGAACATAAAATATCATCACTGGGAAAATTTGGTTTCTTTGATAATTTCACGAGCCACCTAAATGATGTTGAATGTTAGGTTTTAAACCGAAGGGGCTGTAGATGCATGTTACCTGTATTAATTCAAATATGAGTGATTCGCAGGTTAGGTTTGCTAGTTAAACAAAAGATCCCAAGTATAGCTCGACTATAGGTCATGGTCGGCAATGCGAGGATAAACCCAGGACATCACTCGCTTCTATGTTATCAGGTTAGTGACCTAAAATCTTCAAAGTTACCTTTCACACATCACTTCAGCCTTACGCTATTCGCTAAACTCACATCAAGCTAAACAAACGAAAATCAAATGGAAGCCTTACCTTTTCACACTTATGCAAATCTCATTCTCAGATGAAAACCCATCCCCGTGTTCAATTCTAGACTTCATACCGCAAAGAGCTTTGGTGACTACGCAGTAGAGGAACGAAGATAAATTACGATTCCGCTCAAACTCATCGCGGCAATGACCAAATGGAAGCCTTGGTTTGGGATGCAGCCAAACTACGCTGATGAGTCAAGTGTACTTCGATCAACATCAAGGGCTTTGCTGCAACCTTTTAACTTTTTGTAACTCCAAATAGTAAAGAATCGCAGTTTTCATCATACTTTAAAGAACTTCACCGTTGGCTTATCATACAGCTTAGTTTTATTTTGGTTAATTTAACTTTTCACGTAAAAAGCCTGTCGTGCCTTGCCGCCCTAAATCGTGTACTGTGTTTGAAGCCCAAGGATGAGACACATCGACTACGTGAGAATCAAGACACAAATCGACCAAAGCAAAGTGAAGTCGCGGTACACAATATATCATGATCACTAATCAAGAACAACAGAAATGCCATGGGCCCCAATGAATCCAAATCGTCTAGAGAACCATGAGGGGATCACATCCACCTCCTAGGCTATGCCTCTCCTCGCATCATACCTCCCGTCAAGACGTAGCGCTGAGGCCTTACTGTACCCCTACTCTCACATATCAAGGCAAAGTGAAATGAAAATCCAGTACACTCATATTAGGGATTTGAGGAAGTATGCACTACCTTTAAGGAATAGAATGATGGACATGGATTTGCTGAAGTTTAAAGAATTTCCACTCCAATTTCAAAGACAAGGCCAAAGATTCGCTAACTCACCGAGTTTAAAACTATTAGAAATGGGTCGAAGCCGCAGTGTAATTCTCAAGAAGTTCTTCTGCCACTATAAGATAACAATTTGAAAAGACAAATTTATACCTTTCTATACTTATGACGGTGAGAGGTCATCAATGTTTGAGTAGATTTATGGAGACCATCAAAGGCATGCCCACACCCACGGGTTTGATATGATGCCGGTAAACCATTTCTATGTAGGCGTCTCCCGCCATGAGGCTGAAACCATGTGAGAGACTTTCTAAGTGAACATCCCATCAGGCTCATGGATTTTAAATTATGTGGGCTTAAACTTCTATGGTCAGACGAGCCAAAACTTAGTGAAATGGAAACAATGAGGTTCTCAAACAACTCAGCAGGGAGGATTTATGTTAATAATGTAGGACATAGAAATTGAGTTTAATTTCAACCTACTAGGAAGTAGAGAGTCAAGGAAAGGCTCATGAAGTGCAAAAAGGATCAAAATCCCGCACAATAATCCCCGCATCTAATTTCCAACTTCAGACATCCAAAGAGTATCAGCGGTCCTATGGCCCCTTCAATGAAGGATTTGACGTCGAATGTGTGCAAACACCGAGACAATACAAGCCACCACAACCCAATGCTCCGATATGGAAATACCTACAATTCCAATCGAGGAATCACCCTAACCTTTCCCGCTTCCACTTCGCCTGATCTTTATTCTCCGTGTGCCAAACCATTAATTCAATATCAACCACAACCACCACTCATCCTTTAATCTTCCCCTGTGGAATGCCATTTAAAATTTGAGTAAGTGGTAGGCAACTTGTGGAAGAGCAAAAGGGAATTAATGTGCAATCACAAAGGATTAGACACTATGCTAATACACTCATCAAGAGAATAGGGAGGCTAGAGAGCAACGAACCAGAAAATTGATAACCTACTGTGATTCCACTCAAGATCAATGTTGTTGAGGTATAAGAAAGAGGAAGGTCCTTCCCAAATGTATGTTAACCCAAAGGAACTCACAGATAGGATCATCCAACAATTCAGAATGGACGAGGTGTGAAGCTTAGTTATAACTCTCCCCGGCATAAGAGGTTGATCGCCCCATGCCCAAACCTCGTCAAGAAACCAGAACTGAGAAGAATCGGAGCCAACATATTTTCCGAAGGAGGATTCAATGAAGCACTGCATGCCACCTCCATTTACAGCACTTAGAAGCAGTAGCATCCCAGCAGTGTATCTTAGAAGTCCTAAGACAGGAAGCGTCAACATACCTCTTTGACATAATCAAATTAAGTAAGTTCGCTTATGCAAAATTTTGAAAGATTCCTAGCAATTAAGGAAGGGATTAGGTACGAGAAAAGGCATTTCATCGCAATGTCGCTATATCCAAAGCAAGAACTCCTGTCAAATACAAGGATTCAAAGATCTCCCAACCAAACAATATCAGGAATCAGATGATGCTCATTGCTTCGATGAAGAGCTGGCAGAACCTACTCCGCCGTGATTCTCGCGGTACAAGCAGTTAGCCTCAGGAACTTATACCTACTAACACACACTATCATTGGCCGATAGACGTTGTAATCCCAAAGTGATAGTCGAGGATGACTTAGTGAAAATAGACAAATTCTACCACCGCTGAATTTTGTAGTGTGCTTAACGACTGAAAGCCAATCGCGAAATGAACCCAATCATGTGCCAATCATCTTAGGAAGACCATTGCCACAACAATGCAATCAATACCGCCTAATGGAGTCATGCAACTTTACCTGTAACACATCTGAGTTGAACATATTCCATCGAACAACAAACACAAAATCGCTAGCAAATGAAAATCACCTCTCGATGAAGTCGTTTAAATGGTCAGCATGCGCAGAAAGCTTAAGGTCCGTGAACTGCATGAATAGGTCAACTAAGGTGAAGAAGAGATTTTGGTCCCGCCATCAACAACCCACCCGCAAGGCAATCGACCAAGTCGTAATCCAATGCTGAGGACCAAGTCAACAATCAAGCACCCAACACCACGGAGTCCCTCTGTGCCATCGCAGGCCGAGAGATCATTCTCCTCACCCTCCTCGAGTAAATTTTTTGAAATTGAGCTGATTTGGTGTTCTCACAAACCAATTGGTAGTCTCAATAAATTTGGCTTTATTTTAATTTAGTCAATTTTTCAATAATTTTTAGTTATTTTTTAGAAAGTTTCCTAAATTAGTAGTTTCCCTTTTTAGTAACTGTCTATATATTATAGTACTTTGTATTAAATTTTTAATTATAGTATCATATAATAGGGTACATTATAATAATTTTTATTTAATATATTACTAATATTTAATCTAAATTTTTGAATTACGAGAAGGAGATGGAGGAACGACCCCAGGTCGTTATTATAGCGAAAATGGTGGAATTGGACTCTTCGACTGCCTCATTAGTCCTATAAAAAGATGGGAGGGGGTTAGTCATTTAGTCATTTCATATTCCCCCTCCCCTGCGAGCTTCTGACACCAGAGCCTCCATTTACCCACACGCTGGGTTAGTCCTGTGACCAGGCCATCTGTGCCCACAGGCCGTTGCGAGCCTAGCGCACCATAGCCACCTGGAGCCACATCGTAGCTCCGATGGCCGTCCACATCGTGCATTCCCACTTTGCCACCATAGCCAGCAGAGGCCCTCCGCTGTGCTCACACTGTCAGTTCAACTAGCTTTTGCCGCGAGTTTGCCGACCAGAGCCTTGTTTGGCTATTCTGAGCTGGTGTGAAATTTATAGCGAAGCGAATCTGAGTTGTCAGTGTTCTATTTTAGAGTGACTCAGTTGTCAGCAGTAAGCCTCAGATCAGTCATACAGTGCCTTAGTTACATTTTCATCAGCAGAGCCCTCTTCCAGTGTTTTATTAGGATTCCAGTTATGGTTCGTACTAGGGGTGGGTCCGCCTTGATGTGGTCGAAGTTAAAACACTGGCGAGAGGCTGACTCGGTCCGTCTCGGTACCATCACGGTCCCAGGCGATACACGAGGAGCCTCGAGGGGTTTTGACGTCATCAGGACCGCGGATGCTGGGACCCGGGCCCCGTCCACTGTCTCTGTTGTGAGCTAGGAGGGCCGACCCTCCAAGCGGGCCCTTTATACGGGCGGGTGGAGTCATCCTGACCCGGCCTCTGTCATCTCGGCCGCGTCATTGCAGGGGTAACATCATACGCCTCGATTGTCGCTGCTTCGGGATCGGGGCGGGTTGTTATTGGCACCCATTAGGGGAATCTTTGCACTACATTCGAGGGATTTTCATCAAGAGTCATTCTATGATGTCCCGTGAGTGATCGGGTTCATGGATTCCTATGGGGTTAGGACTATTCCCTGCGGCGCTGTGACCGAGCCAGTATTATTACCCAGGTGGTGCTGCGGTTTATCCTTTCGATGACATCTCGGGGCTTGGTGGTCGCGCGAGCTTGGTTCCTCTATAGATGGTCGCCCGGAGTCTCGGCGGGCGGCGGATATTTCGGCCCCAGGCTGCGTGATATACCGCCTCCGACGGTGGAAGAGGTTGCTCGAGCTTGGGCCGCCTCGGCGGGAGATGGTTCCGCTATGCGGCAGAGACATCCGCAGCGGGGCGATACTCTTCGGGAGGTAGCTCCGCCTCGAGATCTTCTTGATTGACCACCTATTGAGGACCGACGTTCCCTCTGCTGGCATTGTATGCGACGGGAGGAGCCATCTTGGAGGGTTCATTGCCCAGGATCTCGGGAGGATCTTGGATTCCGGTCCCCTCTGTTTGGTCGATGACCTCATGATGACCCGAGAGAAGGTCCATCGGAAGGGCTGGTTCGGCCAGAAGTCTTCGTACCTTTGATCTGGGACTACTACTGCCGGATTCTGAAACATTGGGATTCGGAGAGCCGGGATTGAGAGGAGGATCGATGCCCTCTGAGGTCACGTCAGCTGGGCTGATGATGACCATGCACCATATCTTTCCTCCTCCGTGGGGACGGAGAATCTGGATCGGGTGTGAGGACCTGGGGGCGATGTGCATGCCCTTTGAGGCAGAGATCACGGAGAATCGGCTCGCGTCTGTCCCTCCATCTCCTCGCCATTCTACATCGCGGCTGCGGTGTCACGCTGGCCCGTCTTACTGCGCACACCATTCCACTGAGTATGTTCACGCCCGGTACCGAGAGAGATCGGCGGAGTGATGGATGCTATTTGCTCATTAGCGGCTACTCGGGCGACCAGGTCCCGAGAGTTGACTGGTGTGTCACTCCGTGTCTTTGCAGCATATTATGACTCACAGGTCTTCCTCGTGTTCAGGATCGGAGGAGGAGCCTACGGCGACATCCGCATCATTGGATGTGTTGGGCGCAGCGGCTGGCGATCCACAGACCCACCACCACCACGGCGGTGCGAGGTGGTTAGGTTTCTTTATGATTTTGTATAGTTACCGGCTGTCATTGCACACTAATTTTGATTAGGATTCATGTAATATTAGCCATAGTAGCGAGTGATATTTTTGTATGTTTGCTTTATTTTTGTTCAGCAGCAACAAATGGTGAAAGAACGCATGCATGTACTAGCCATTTTGGCTATATCAAAATGTCGGTATATATATACACTTTTGTATATACTTTTTGTGCCTCCATCTTATGTAATCGTTTTGTCTTCAATTGGACAATTGAATTGCTTGATGAACAATTGAATTTATGATTAGACTGATTGAATTGCCTTTAAATGGAAAATTTGAAACCATTTTGTCACCTTTATGTTAGAAACGAATTCCATATTTGATATAATTTTTGGTCGATTAAATTCCGGCATGTAAGCAGACATTTCTCCTTAAGCTAATTCACACCTGCACGGATTGTTTCAATAGGCTGTGAATTGGTTTACTCCTTTCATTTTGCATGGCCAGGCTTTAGGCGTATTGGCACCCAGTGATAGGTTTGTATTACCCACATTTAGAAGACCAATGTAATGATCTTGCAAAAGGAAAAGAAAAGAAAAAGCAAAAGAAAAGAAAAGAAAAGAAAAAGAAAAAATAAAGTCGTGAAGCCTTGCCTTGAAACCCAAGCACGGTCTGTGGGGTGTATGGCGAAAGCCTTTGAAGCTTGATGCCCTAAGCCTTAATTGGTTGGGAGTCATCGATTTAGTGTTCGTTACATGGGTGGATAGGTAGAGTTTAACGATTTGTAGGTGCTTGATTTTCGAAGTCATTCAGAGTCCGGGGTGAAGCCTGTAGAGTTTGTGGTCATTGATCCTTTTGGCTTGATGCCCTAAACCTTAATTGGTTGGGAGTCATCGGTGGACCCTCGTTACACGGACTTTGGTGAAGTCGATTTTTAAGCATTGCACCCTATAATGTAGTTGAATAAAGAAAGAAAAGCGTAACTATCCTTATCTAGGTTGTTCAACAGCTTACGGCCATGTCAGTGCTAGGTTGGGGGGGAGGGGACAATTTTACAATTTATTGGCTCGATCTGGTTACATAAAGAACCATTAGACTTTGGTGGAAATTCCATTTGAGAATCATGGAACCAATATTGACCTGAAATTGTTCTTGTATGGTTTTGACTCTTTCATGGCTGTTTTCAAACTTGGTGTCAATTTTGATTTAAAGGTCACTTGTTTATATGCTAAACCTTTTGAATCATAAACTTTTTGAGAATCATTTGCATGCATCTCCTTTTGTTTTTGCATTGCTAAGGGACTAGCAGCGTTTAGGTTTGGGGGTGTGATTAGTACGAAAGTGCTATTTTGAGTCCTATATCGGATAGGTTTGAGTGCTTTTTGCACTAATCATGCCAATTATGCGATTGAAGTGTTCGAGTCTTCTTAGTATCACTTATGTCGTTTAGAGGTTATTTTTGGTTGTTTTGCGAGGTTTTGCGTACTTTGAGGATTCAATGCTCCGAGACATATGCTAAACCATGAAAATTGAACCCATTCATCCCGGCCATCAAACATGCAAAAAATCAAGAAGAATGAGGCAAGTATTAAAGTTGGTGCAGTATAGGAGCAGTAGGCCATGCAGTGAAGATCAGCAATTCCAGGGAATTTCGCTAAGATTGCGAAAATTTCGCTGGGATTGCGAAAATTTCACAATCATAGCGAAAATTTTGCAATCCTAGCGAAATTGTGCAATTTCGCTAGACCTAAAAATTTAAGCTAACCAACATTTCTAGAAAAAATGCGGTTTAAGCTATCACACAAAATTTCGCTAAATGGTGAAATTTAGCTAACTAAGCGAAATTGCAGTGCCTAAGGAATTTTCTGATTTCGCTATCTGTGCAGATTTAAGCTACTGTGAGAATTTTATTAACTAAGCGAGAATTTTCGTACTAGCGAAATTGGCCTGTCTAGCGAAATTATCTGCCTTGTCATCCTTTTGTAATTAATGCAAACCGACTTCATTTTGGTGTATTACTTCCTTGTCCCTTATTTTAGCCAAAATGTTAGGCTTTATTGTAGTTTCACATAATGGGTGGCCTATATAAACCCCCATAGTTTTATGCTTAGGAGACGATCTTGCAGCCTGATTTTTCATTTTATGTAAATATCTCGTATCTCAGTTAGGGTTTGCTTTTCTCTCTTCTCTCTCCTCTTTCTCTCATTTTCTAGGCTACCAAACAACCCTCTTGAGGATGACAACTCAAGAGATGCTTGGCTAAGCCTCTTTTCTTTGAAGAGGAAGGTAGCTAGCTTGGTTGTGGGGCAATTACAGGTTGTCCTCATGTGTTGAATGCTACAGGTACTGTATTTATGGCTCCCATCTTCTCAAACTAGGGTTGAATATCATTTAATGTCATTAATTTGGCCAATACTTACCATGCTTTAGGATGATGTATATATATTGCTAGATGCTGCTTGTGGTTTTAGATGGTCTTTCTGAGCCGAAATGATGTTGAATGTTAGGGTTTTAAAGGCAGAAAATTTGTAGATGCATGTTACGTGTTGACTCAAATATGAGTGATTCTAAGTTGGTTGCTAGTTAAACAAAAGATCCGGTTATGGCTTGGACTATAGGTTGCTTGTCATAATGCGGGGATAAAACCCGAGACTTGGCACTTTTATGTTATCAAGTTAGTGACCCTAAATCTTCAAAGTTACCTTTTCCACACATCACTGATCTTCTGATTATTAGTTTCAAACTACTCTACACACTTTATTTTTGAAACAAATCAAAATCGAATAGAAAGCCTTGCATTTTCACGCATACAAATCATTCCTAGGATGAAAAGCCCATCCAGAGTGTTCGACCTGAGGCCGTATGCTGCGGTAAGCTTGACTACGATAGGAGGAGAACTAGGATATAAATTTTGTTAGTTTCCGCTCAGCTCTACGTAGCCTGAATGGTTTTGTGCACAATGCAGTACACCACAACAAAATATGGTGTATCGAAAGTAATAGAACCTTGAGTATAGTTTAGGAGTATAGTAAGTAATGCATATTTGCCTATTTCATTGTGGACTTATGCTCTAAAGGCGCCATGTATTTGCAAATAGGGTTCCTAAGTAAAGGCAATTCAAAAACACCTTTTGAACTATAGGGACGGGAAGGAAACCTAAGTCTAAGAGGCACCTACATGTTTAGAGTTGCCGTGAAATTAGATATTATAATCCACGAAATGGATGCAAGAACAATCGATGGATTTATTTCATTGGTTATCGAGAAAAGTCGAAAGGGTTTTAGATTTTATTGCCAACCATATTACAAGGATTATAAAATCTAGGAATGCTAGGTTCATTGAGAATGATGAAGTGGGAGAGAAACACCTAGAAAGTGGATTATTAAAGAAATGAGGGTACATATTCTTCAGCACATATCCACTAATCAAACTATTCTTCCTCAAATTGTTCCTCAAGTTATTGAACCGTTAATATATACGATGAACAATATGAAGGACAAATTAATGATCCCATTACTCATAATGAAATTGTGATTAATGAACACAAATAGATGAATCACGACCAATAGCATTAAGGACTCGAGAGAAAAGAGATCGGCTATTCCTAATGATTACATAGTATACCTACACGGGTGAGTGACTTAGGAATTGAATGACCAGTGGCATTTCTAAGCCATAGATGATGTTAATTAATGATAAATGGTTAGAAGCCATGAAAGATGAGTTAAAGTCTATGGTATAGAATGAAGTGCAGGATCTTGTTGAATTGGTCATCAAAGGTTGGTTGCAAATGGGTCTTTAAGACCAAAAGCGTGACTCCGTGGTAATTTAGAGCGTTACAAGGCGGATTAGTTGCCAAGGGTTTACTCGAGAAAGATGGCGATTAACTATAAGGAGACCTTTTCACTGTCTCTAAAAAGATTCATTTAGAATTATCCCTTGGCTTTAGTAGCTCATTACGATTTAGAGTTACATCAAATGGATGTGAAAACTGCCTTTTTACATGGAAATCTAAATGAAGAAGTTTATATGGATCTTGATGGGTTTTATAGAAAAGGAAAGGAACATATGGTGTGTAAACTAGAAAAGATAATATATGGACTTAAAGCAAGCTTCCGACAATGGTATCTTAAGTTTCCAATGATACTATTGTTTCTTTAGAATTTAAAGAAAACAACGATCGATGTATATATCTAAAAATTCGGTGGAGTAAGTTTATATTTATGATTCTATATGTTGATGATATCTTACTAGCAACTAACGATCTTCATCTCTTATATATTAAACGAGAAAAGGTTTCTCTCCTTTGAAATGAAAGATATGGGTGAGGCGACGTATGTGATTGGGATAGAGATATTCCGGAATAGATCCTGAGGAATGTTAGGTTTGTCTCAAAATCTATATAAATAAAGTTTTAGAGAGATTCGGAATGCAAAGGGTGCTCTGCCTCTCGTTCCGATTCGAGAGAAAGGAGCCAAATTTAGTCTCGTACGATGTCATGAGAATGATTTGGGCAGAAACAAATGGAGACATTAAAGTATGCATCTATTGTTGAAGTCTAATGTATCTCAGTTTGTCTGGTCGGATATAAGCTTTGCGATTGGGAATGTTAGGAAGATACGGAGTAATCACAGGTTAGATCATTGGAAAGGCTGCGCAAAGAAGGTTCTAAGATATTTGCAAGGAGCAAAGAATACATGCTTACTTATAGGAGATCCCAGTCATCACCAAGTAAATTGGATATTCGGACGTTCGGATTATCTTGGTGTGTAGACTACGAAAGTCCACTTGTGGCTATACGTATCTTTTAATTTGGAGGGCCATCTCTTGGAAGAAATTAGTAAAGCGATGGGATTGCTACATCTACCATGGAAGTGAATTTGTGGCTTGCTTTGAGGCCATGGTTCAAAGCTAAATAGCGTGAACTTTATTCGGGAGCTTAGGATTGTTGACGGTATAGCGGGCCGTGAAAATTTATTGTGACAGTGCGTGATCTTCATGATAAGAATGATAAGTATTCAAAAGGTGCTAAGCAAATGGAATTAAAATACTTTGTTGTTAAAGAAGATGTTCGAAAAAAAAGAGTGTCAATAGAACATATTAGCACCAATCTTATGATTGTTGATCCTTTGACAAAGGTTACCGCCCAAAACATTTACTGGTCATGTTGAAAGAATGGGCCTCATATCCCTAATTATTTACATGATCAGCGATTAGTATTAATGTATATTGACACTTAGGCGTTAAAGTACAAGTTTATGAATTTTTCTGTTTTATACCTTATGTGTATACATAATTTTGATGATGATTGGTAAACGAGGACTTACTTTGAATGGAATAATAACATTTGGACCTCGAAATATATCTCACTTATGAATAATGGTTGCAGAAATAAGAGAATTAATATAGCGGTGCATGGAAGGAACTATGTCGTATAATGACGTACAACCGCCATGTTAGTTCTTATTCTTAATTATGATTTTATGATGATGCCAATGAATGAATGAAAGTAATGCGCATTATCACATGAGTCAAGTGGGAGAATGTAAGAATGTTTTCAATTATTCTTAGTTGACTCATGTGATAATATTAGATTTAATATTATAAATCACTTAATTCATTGGTTTAGGTGGCAGCGGTGGACGGTAAAGGATTTAAATTTTGAATTTTAAATCCAATCCATTCCAAAGTGTCTCACTCACCTTATAAAAGTCTCTCAATGAGAATTTCACCATGTCGGGTGAAAGCGGAGAAAGAAAATAAAGGGTAAAGGGATAGAAATAGATAAGATTTTGCTTGAAGACTCGTTGTTATTATGGATCCAGGGTAGTAACGACAAATTCTTATTTTGCATAAATGTGAATATCATGAAATCTTAAGATCCTGTAATATTCTGGGTTCCTATGATGTTAATCTGATTGTGTTCTTACAGTTCAAATATTACACAAACCTAGAAATCCTTAAAAATAAGTTTGCATATTATAGTTGATTTTAATTATTTTGTCCTATATCAAAAGTTTGTCAACAATGTCAAATCTCACAAAATTCAAGTTTATGACATTTGACATTTCCGAAAAGAATTATATATCTTGGATCCATATGCTAAATAAATTATTGACTTTTTGATGGAAAATCATCAATATAGTATAATTGAGCTTAACTCATCAAAAAATAGTATAATTGAGCTTAAAACCATTCCCTGAAGTGAATCAATATCATCCAAAATTCGTGGACATAGATAAGGATCGGTCATGGTTGCAATCATGAAATAAATTCGCAATATCATATTGATGATCCCTCAAATCCTTGAAAAAGGAAATTTTTACCACTAGAAGTGGATTGATATTGAGGTAAAATAGAAAGTGCATATAGGAAAAACCTTTCAAGAACCATGAGAATAATTGTTATAGATATGGTATGAAAGGGCAATGGTCGCATACCTGTCGTACACCCAAATATTTGGCCGACCTTTAGCAAATATAATGCTACCAAATGGAACTAGGTTCCATATCAATGATGCATTATATTCTAGCAAATCCACAAGGAATTTGCTTAGCTTTAAAGATATCCATAGAAATGCATATCATATTGAAACTATGAGTGAAGGTAATACACAATATCTTTACATTACCTCTATTGTTTCTAGCAAGAAAATTATAATGGAAAAACTCTCAGCATTCTCCTCTAGGTTATATCATACAAATATAAAGCCTATCAAGTCATATGTTGTCGTGAACTAGAAGTTCAACGACCCAAAGACTTTTGTTCTTTGGCATGACAGGCTAGGTCTCCCTGGGTCCTCAAATGATGTGGAGAATCATATAACACTCACATGGGCATCCACTAAAGAACCAAAAGATTCTTTTGCCCAATGAATGTCCATGTGCTGCTTGCTCAAAAGGTAAATTGATAGTCAGACCATCAATTAGCAAAGTCGCATTTGAGTCACCAATCTTCTTAGAAAGAATACATGATGACATATGTGGACCTATCCATCCACCATGTGGACCTTTCCGTTACTTTATGGTCTTAATAGATGCCTCTACTAGGTGGTCATATGTTTGTCTTATTTCGACAAGAAACGTTGCCTTTACTAGGCTCATTGCACAAATTATCAAATTACGAGCCTAGTTTTCAAATTATCCAATTAAGACTATTAAACTTGACAACGACGGGGAGTTTACCTCCCAAACATTCTTGATACTTTGCATGCTCCCGGTTGGAATAAATGTTGAGCATGGTGCTCATACTCATACCTAAATGGTTTAGCGAGTCTCAGTAGTGTCTTGATTAATAAGCTCGACCACTGGCCAATAAAAACCCAGTACCCTCTTTGCTTAGGGACATACTATTATGCATGCTACAAGCTTTGTTCGTATTCGACCAACAATTTACCATGAATACTCCCCTTCACAACTTGTACCAGGCAAACAACCAAATATTTATCACTTACAAATCTTTGGTTGTGCGATCTATGTTCCAATTGCACCAACACATCGCACTAAAATGGGTTCACAAAGAAGACTTAGGATTTATGTGGGATATGATTCCCCTTCCATCATAAGATACCTTGAGCCCTCAACAAGTGATGTTTTTACAACACGTTTTACTGACTGTCATTTTAATGAAAATTTATTCCCACCATTAAGGGGAAGAAAAGTCGGTTCCAAAAGAACAATGAGAAATCACTTGGAATGCATCCATAATATCTCATTTTGATCCACATACAAATCAAAGTGAACTAAAAGTTCAAAGGATCATTCATTTGCAAAATCTTGCAAATCAATTACTTGATGCATTCATTGATACAAAGAAAGTGACAAAGTCACATGTCACAAACTCACCAAATACTCAAGCAGTTGATGTCCACTGAAGGACAAGCCCGGAAAATGAATCTGGCAGCCTAAAGCGTGGGAGACCTTTTGGCTCAAAAGATACAACTCCTCGAAAGAGGAGAACACAAAGACACAATGATAATATAGAACATAATGCTTATGCAAAGGCATGTGTTGAATAAGGGGCCTAAAGAGGTCCACAACAAAGAAGTAGCCCTTGAATAGGCACCGATTACCTAAAAATAGTGAAATCGATAAGTAATGTGCCTGAAGGGGGTCGTGAGAGATCGAAACAATATTGTGATTAACAATATTTTTGCTTTCAAATGGCCTTAGATATCATAAAAAATGATAGAAGATCTAGAATCACAAAATGTGGAGGAAGAATGTGAAATATAAATGATTGGTGAAATGGAAAAAAGCTATGCGAGGCGAGAGAATTAAACGCGTTAATGAAAGCGATAAGTTTTGGACGTAGTCAACACCTAAGTATAAAAACATCTTAGAGTACAAATGAGTATTTGTACGAAAGCCTGATGAGAATAATGAGATCATGAGATATAAAGCGCGATTAGTAGCCTTGAGGGTTCTCACGGAGGCACAGTATTGACTACGAGGAAACATATTCTGTGATGGGCTGCAATCCACTTTCCTTTTTAATAAGCAAGAGTCTCTAAAAAATTTGGATATACATCTCATGGATGTCATCACAGCGTATCTATATGGATCCATCGATAATGAAATATATATAAAAATCCTTAAATGATTCACATTACCTGAAGTGGTAAATGCAAAACCTCGTAATAATAATCTTTCAATCAAATTAAAGATCTGTATGGATTAAAAAGCAATCCAGGACGCATGTGATCTGTCGCGCTTGGCAGTATTTATTAAAAGAATGGTATGCTAACAACTCTATATGCCTATGCATTTTTATTAAGAAATCAAAAACTAGATTTGCAATTATTGTCGTATATGTTGATGATCTAAACCTTATTGGAATTCAAAGAGCTCCGCAGAGCGACTTACTTAAAAATTAATAAAGACGAAAAAATTCCGATTTTGGAAAATGGCAAATATTAATTTGATGAAATCAAAAAATTTTTTTAGATCTCGGATGATGAAAGCGGACCGCCATTGGAATGATGCTTTGCGAATCTATTGCTGTGTCCGAATTTGTCGAATTAGAGACGGTCGGGATTTGTTTTGAACGCCGGATGTCGAGGTGTAAGCGACGTAAGGATGTGACGATTGTCACTCCCGATCCCGCCCGACCGGTTGGCAGATCCGAACGAGTAGGAATGGCAGAGACTATCTATATACTATACTATACTTTACTAGGACTCTCATTGACCTGTTCTTTCTAATTTGTACCGTACACAATGGGCGCACAAATAATTTACGTAAAAACAAAAATCATTTTTATACATACAAGAACTACCATCGAATTAGTGTCCATCACAATCTATACACATACACAGAGTCCACATTTGCTTGTACTGGCCACAATTTTATTATTACAAACTTCGGAGATTGCGGAGCCCGGCTTGGCGATGAGCACCTATCTACGAGTTAGCTGCTTTCTTTGATGTGGAATGTCTTTGTCCTCTATCCTTGTCTTACGCACGCCTGCGGATTGAACACCGTTGTGCTAAACTGCGCTTAGTGAGACATAAGCATGGACAACCACCAATGGCGTGTCTGAAGCTTATACATATGCATATCATTTATCTATATAGATTTCTATAACTTTAATTACTTATCTATCACATATATTTTGCCTATTGCATGTCAATCTCTTTCGGTACATATTCTATGTCTTTGACATATCTTTTATCTATACTTTTTCTGTATTCCTATTTCTATACTTTTTCTGTATTCCTATTTCTATACTTTACATATCCTATACTTATCATGTTCATTTCCTTTCATGTTCGTATACTGTGCATGTATCCTATACATTCTTATCTCGTATACTTTCATATAACCTATCTTATACTATCTTGTACTTTTATCTACATTCTTATACTTTTCATATACTGTTCTTTCATATGTCTTTTACCTATCTCTAGTCTTTTTCATGTTGTAAGTCATGTCTCTATTCTATGTCTTTGGCATATGTTATATCTATACTTTTCATACATACATATTCATACTTGTACTATCGCGTACATTCATATTCTATCTATCATCTACTTTATGCTTTCGTATACTTTCATTACTTTTCATGTGCTATATTTTCCTATGTTTTCCATGTATTATACCTTTCATATACATTTCTCTTTTATCTACTTTATGTACTTTACTTGTTCATATCCTTTTCGTGTTCTATACTTTGTACTTTCTATATACTATATTCATGTCTTTGTTTTCATATATACCTATATTCATATGCTTCATTCATTTCCTATCTTTGTTTTCTGTTATACTTTTCCTTATGGCTTTCTCTTTTATGTACTTGCATATGTTGTCATATATTTTCATATGATATTCATATACTATGCTTTTCATATACTATACTTTCATATGATTTTCATATCTTTGTGCTTTTCATATAGCTTTTCTCTTTTAACCATTGTCTTTGTTCATGCCTTTTCATGTCTTGTCATCTTGTACATTACCTCTTGTTCTTATCTTCAATACATACTTTCATCGCATAGCGTGCTATGCTTCACATATCATGTCATTTTCCTTTTAGGTTTCATGTAAAATACCTTTGGGCGGATCCCGAAACTATGTATGTGTACGAAGTACTATCCTTTGTATGGCGTGATCTCACATGCATTAATACCCAGAAGGTATATCGTCCTTTGTCTGAGGCGGTGACTATGCCACTGCTCTTCTCCGTTACCGAAGGTACTATCAACTATCTGGCGGTGATCATCTATTATGGTGACCCTTGGGGCCACTGATCCAAAACGGGATCTATATCATCGACAAGCGGGGCCTCGATATGCAATACATGAATATGTTGCGACAAGCGTATCTTCCCACATAGACATATATCTGTCGCACTCTTAGGTCCTAAGCGGAATGATCAACTTTATTACATTTTACGCGCATATCTCATAAGCATGAATAACTATTGTTATCATGTTGCTTATGCGTATATCACTATCGTTACTTTACTGCACATGTTGATTCTCCTCACTGTAGTTTCACGCCGGTTCTCATATATATATATATATATATATATATATATATATATATATATATATATATATATATCTTTATATATATATATATATATATATATAATACATATATTCATATCTTTTTCTATCATTTAGTTTTTGTCTATCATATTTCATGAATGCATCATGTACTCTTGTATTCATATATTCATATATAACTTTCTATATTCATATCTCTTTTATATCATTTATACATTTCTATCATGTTTAGCTCTTCTTGTGCTTTCCTATATTCCTTTCATGTGGCTTTTACTCATTCACATTTTCATATATGTACCTATCATTTATGCGAATATTCTCATTCCTATGCTTTGTCATCTTTTACTGATTTCTATCGTTCTCATCATTTATGCCTTCCTATCATGTGTTCCTATCACGTTCTATCTTATTCCTTTTGTTATGTCTATCATATACTCATATCAATTACGTATTCCTATCATTTGTTCTTAGCATGTTCTATCTATTCATTTAAGTATATCTATCCATATATTCCTTATCATTACTCTTATTCATATGTGCCTATCATTTGTGTACTTTAGACTATCATATCTTATGACATGTTCTATCATATCTCATCATATCTTATGACTTATACCTATCATATCTTATGACATATCTTATCATATAATCCTATATTCATATCATATTCATGTTTCATGGCTATTACATATAGCACTTCATATTTTTATATAGTATGATGTGTATGAAATCACACCTCATTCATATATTCTTATTCCTCTATGAATCTATTTACTCCGAATTGCGATCAATCCAATCGGATCATCCAAATTAAAGTTATGGCATTTTCATGCCAACTAGTCATTTTACCTATTTTTCTAGTGACAGTTTGTATTACTCATTTTTCCGAGGTCTTAACTTCATATTTTGACACTAAGTCCTTATAATCATTTAAATCTAAGGTGCTAAGGGTTCTATTCCAACTGGAATCACCCAATTCGGAGCACCGGAACTCAAGTTACGTCCGAAACAACCCGGACTTCTCTATGTTCAACACTGAAACCAGAATTTGGTTTACTTGCGCTAAGTCCTGCAGTGGATTGTTGGGCCATAGAGTCATAATTTGGCCGATGTCTATTTCTATATTGATGGTTCTCCTTGAAGTCTATTTTAATTGGCCACTTGAATCCTCCAATTCCGGATAGAAATGAAGCGATTATAGCGAGAAATCGGCGAGTGGCTGAAGCAGGAAGCAGGTTGTCAGAATGCGTGTGTGACTTATGCAGTACATGTTCAGTCTGGAAGAGATAATGCAGTACATGTTCAAGTTGTACCGGTACATGTGACTCGAAAATGCCCAGAATGTGTATTTTCTCTCCTTTTTCCATATTTTTGATCCCCAATTCAACTCTATACTTCTTATACACCTCAAAACCATTTCAAAGTCATCTTATAATCTCTTTTCTACTCAAATTGTCTTTCAATACACCTCTTATGAACTCTATTGAACTCAAACATGCTTTCTATTCATCTCTTATACAAGGCCTAGGGTTTTACTCAGCCTACATTCAAGAAACGTTGGTTAGGGGACATCTTAACAAACCACACAATTTGGGCGAAACTCACCCAATCATCTAATTGTATGGAAATTCATACCCCGAGGTTAGTTCCATACCTTAATTTGAAAGCTTCTCCATCTTCTTCCTCTTAACTTCTTCTTCCTCTTCCTCTTCTTCTTCTCTCTTCTCTTCTCCTTTTCTTCTCCACCCAGATTTTCTCTCTCTTTTAGGAGACGAAATATAAGATATTTTGATCCCCACCTTAAGGCCATGTTTGGCAGACAAAAAACCATTTTGGTTTTAAGTTTTCTTAATTGCATCTTGGTCCCCAAATTCTTCCACTTTTGAAAATCAACATGCCAATTTCTCATTTGACCCCAATCTTTCCTCTTTTATGACTTTCCTTATCCTTTTTAACAAATTACAAGATTGCCCTTGTATCTTGTAAACTTTCTGGGTCCCTCGTTTTATTTTCCGAAATTCATATTTAACTGCAATATACCTAAACAAGTCAGAAAGCGCTAGGGTATATTTAGAATTACAACAAAAGTCCTTTATAATATGTCTTCGTATGACACATGTTGCATGAGTAGAGATGAAATGGATGGCGAGATAGTGAGTGTCGAAAAACCTTGAAGTGGAATTAATGGAATTGTTAATGAATAAGACAAAATAATGAACAGTGTTGTCTTCTCCATTAAACACCAAAACTTGGGCAATAGGCTGAATGGGAGAATCTCGTTCATTTGGGTTCTTGTTTTTTAGAGATAGAGCACCTTCTCTTTTAGGATTCTGATGATCGGATGAAGTCGGTTTCCCAGTGAGCAAGAAGGAAAGTTGCTCTACCTGCTGAAAGATATTTCTGCGTGGACACCAATTTGGTGGAGTTGGGCTCAAGAGGTAGGATCTTTTCCTACTTGTGTTAATCCTTGTTTAGAACCATGTAAATGGATTAGGAGCGTTCGATGCTTGTTTTAGCGTGGCTCGGTCTCGAAAGCTTTGAGTAAGTGGAGGGAAAATTCCTATTTTTGTGTGGTGGGTGAGCAGCCCAGCCCGGGGTTTCTTTATTCCACGTGAATAATGACGTGGAATATTTTTGCGTGAATTTTTAAGATGTTAAGCGATTCAAAATGAATTGCTTGTGTTTGTTGAGTGGTAAAAGCTATGAGAAATTTAATTTTGGTGTAGTGGTTGAATTTACATAACATGCTTTATGTGATTTAATTATGTTAATATATATGCATGTGAATATATTAGCATGAATGTGTTGGAATTGGCATCATGCGATTCGTATACCTTTAGGGCTACACAGAATATTAAGTGAGTGCGTGACATGATTGAAAGTTAAATGAAAATGTTTGTGAAAGGAATTTCGACGGAAGATTTTCCGGAGAATTGTGTTGGGAGACGATCCAACAGATCACTTCGGATGAGGACCATAACTGTTTCGGGAAGCTCTCCAACCAATTCGACTCGGAGGGTAGTCCAATATTTTTACCGAAATTCGGTTGTGAGTTTTCAAGAACAAAAAGCTTTTGTTTTGAAAACTGGATATTTTAGTCGCATTCGGCTTAGGCATATGTGAGGGAGTCGGTGAGTTTCGAGACATGGGATTGAACATCTGGAACATTCGGTAGGTTCATGTAATTGCTTGAATGAAGAAGTTTGTTTGCCATCGTGTGCGCTTAGGTGGGAGTAGCGTAGCAGGAAATTATCTCTCTTTGGGCTTTGCTCACCACTGTCGGGGATCACCATTTGGTGCGGAGGCGGCCAGGAGGCGGCACTCATTAGGGTCTTTTGAGGAAAGGTTGTGGAGCAGTAGTTATTTTTGTATAACATGTATTAAAATGTTGTAATTTTAATATATGTTGAATTAAGAGTAATTTATTTAACTCTTGAACCATGTGAGATATATTGGTTGGGATATTTATTTTGTGAGTATTGATGCAGGGGCCCAAGTGGCCATTATTTTACTCGCATTTGGACCCTGTGTGGTCGTTGTATATGGTTGGGACAGGTTATGTACCTTGGGTAGAGCTCCCCGTACAAAGGAGACTCTGCCCCGATTTTGCATCTATTTGAGTGGTGTCGAGTGGCGGCATCATTTCTTGTCCAAATATGTTGCGGGTTGTGGCCAGGACCCCGAAGATAGGCGTCACAAAAAGGGAATTCGAGATGAAATATCTCAAAAAAACAAAATTTTGTCTTGGGTTACAGATAGAGCACTTCCCTACTGGCATTTTGGTTTACCAATCAGTCTATACTAAGAAAATTTTAAAACGCTTTTTATATTAATGAAGCTCACCCTTGGACTTCTCCAATGGTTGTTCGTTCACTTGATGTGAAAAATGACCCATTTCGTCCTTGTGAAAATAGTGGATAACTACTTGGTCTGAAATCTGCAGTATCTTAGTCTTATTAGTCTTGCTTATGTATGCTTCTTTACTTATGCGTACCGAGATATTGCTTTTCTAGTTAACCTATTAGCCATATATAGTTCTACTCCGACCTGAAGGCATTAGAATGGTTATCAAGCACATATTGCGATATCTTAAAGGAACATCTGATATGGGGCTCTTCTATTCAAAATAATCAAAGCAACAACTGCTTGGATATGCAGATGCAGGGTATCTTTCAGACCCACACAAAGCTCGCTCCTAAACCGGGTATGTATTAAGTTGTAATGGTGTTGCTATTTCATGGAAATCTGTCAAGCAAACAATGGTAGCCATGTCATCAAATCATTCAGAGATCTTAGCCTTGCATAAAGCCAACCGTGAATGTATATGGTTAAGATCGATGATCAAACATATTCAGGAATCATGTGGCCTCCTTTTGAAAGACGATCCGTGGCGTTGTTGAGACAGCGGCGCATGCATTGCCTGAATAAAGGGTGAATACATAAAGGAGACATAATAGCATATCTCTCCAAAGTTCTTTTACACTCATGAGTTCAAAGAATGGTGAGATTAGCGTTAATGAATATCTTTCAGTGATGTCTAGCGAACTATTCGCGGCGTTACCAACTTCAATGTTCAAAAAACTCATATATAAGATTATATGATCAAGGATGTTGACATAAGAGGAAATTATAGCTTTATGGCCCACAATGTTAGTGTATTATACTCTTTCCATTCGTCAGTTTTATCAGGTTTTTCTCGGCAAGAGTTTTAATGAGTAGTCTTAACATCTGAATGTTGTACTTTTTCATCATTTAGGTTTTTTAAAACATGTTTTACTAACAAGGTTTTAATGAGCGCGTTCGTAAGAATTGGTAATTGAAGTGTTATAAGCGAAGGTTTTGAAATGAATGAAGTCATACGGATTGACATCACCTGATAAAGCGGATTCCATATTCGATGTTTCTGATGAATGGATTCATCTAAATTCTATATACGTAAATGCGTCGTGTCTTATAATTAATATACCGTTAATTAAATACGTTAATGAGGATATTGGAAAAGGTCGCTTTGGGAGCTATAAATAGGTCTTACTTATGTATGATTTATCTGAAAGCAAAAGTTATCTTCTACTGCACGTCTTGTATTCTTTGCTTTCTATACGATCTTATTTCCGATATATAGATAGATTCTTCTTTATTCTCTCGTATATTAGAGGAAACTATCTCGTTTGAATCGTCATTATTGGCGTTTTCAAATTTCTTTATTATTTGAATTTAATATTTTTTGTGTTTTTTATATTTTTCAGAATTAAAAAAAAAAAAAAAAGAACCAAAAAGATACTACGAGACAACTTCCAAATATCCTTTCATTGATAACATAGTCTTTTGTCTTTGTGTTTCTTTTTCTTTTTGCCATACCCAATTATCATTGCTTGGATGAAAATTGGGCCGTGGGCCTAAGATGGAGCTATCACATGAAAATATCCATGCAATTGCTATTTCATATACAAATTCTAATCTTCTTCTCCCTCCCTCAACTCCGAGGCATTGGCCTTTTTTTTTCTTCTTTTTTTTTAATAATTATTTTAGTTTTAGCTACCAAACAAATCATAAATCTAGAAATTCAAAAAAGAATTAAATAAAATACAAATTATTAGTATAGGGATATATTGGAAATATAATGATTATTTTGACAAAAATATGTACAAACAAAATAATGAATAAAGAAGAAGAAACATGTTAAAGTTATTTTGATAAGTACAGAGAATGATAATATTTATTTTTTAAAAGTATTTGAGATTTTTTTATTTTATTTATATATTTTTTTATTGATAAATACTTTAGTTAAAATGTAATAAATTTTTTTTTATTAGGACTTGAATCCTAACCTTTTTGCACATGAGCTAGACATGTGCTAAAATTATTAAAAAAATTAATTATTTTTTATTAATACATATTTATCATGTTCTAAACATTTTTTTAATCCTAATTATGCCTTGATCCTAGATGTGTCTTAACCGTGTCTTTTAAAATCATAAGAATTCCTTTTCATTTTGAAGGTTTAACAACAATAAATAATTATTTTTTATTAAATCATCAGGTGTTTTGGACTTCATATGAATCAAAAGGGATCATCAAAATGGTAAAATTTTACACATAATACATTTGCATTTCAGCGATTGAACTTAAGACCACTAGTTAAACTAAAAAAGACTCCAATCAGACGACTATCACACCTTCATGTTTAATGGTTATAATAAACAATTATTAAAGTTTCTTTAAGTCATGTGAAATAAACATGATTCCTTTCTAACAAAAAATCATGATTTTTACATAGTAAACTAGGAATTTGAACAATATGATTTGCACAATTATATTAGTTTAACATAATAAAACACATACCTTTAATATGGTATCATAGAAATATCATAAACGAGTAAAAATCATATCTTATTTTCGAGGGAATTCGTGAAGAATTGTAGAAATTGTGTCTCTTAATACTTCACCTTTTCGCTTTATTTTATGCAATATTTATAGGGTGAAGAGATGACAAATTTCCTTAAGGATAAAGTTTTATTAGTTTAGGAAACTAATTTTCTTAAGATTGACAAATAGTATTAAGTCTTAATTTTGGTATTAAGATAAATATCACATAATAAAAATACACCATAAATATAAATACACGCATATAGAAACTCTAACATTGTACACATGTTTTTTTTACTCTATAAATAATAATTGAGGGTGCATTCGATATATGTAACATGTATGAAGATAAGAATGATGGTGGATTCCAATATCATATTAAACTCTTAAGAAAAATATGATTTTAATTTATAGTCTTAATTTTTTGAAATTTCCCTTTTAACTTTTAAAAATCGTCAAAATATGTTAATAAAAAAAATGAAATTGATTTTTTTTTTTTTTTATTCTCATTCCCATTCTCAATTCCAATTTTTGATAAGTAGATGATGAGTGGGAGGTGCTCAAATTTTAGCAGTCATATTCATTTAATCCAAGCAAGAAGTGATTGAATGAAGTTGTCTTACCAAAAATATAATCATATCATTTATATTAAGTTAAAAAATCGGATCAAGATATATATTCCCAAATATGATCAAGTAGCTTAAGTGCCATGACCACATTACCTCTAAAGTCACCACATTAGTTATTAATTATTACTCGTATATTATAGGAGTGTTATCGACAAAATTTATTATTATTTTTATATAACTTTTTTATTTTTGTCCATGATATCCTACTCAAGCGATAAAAAAATGAAATAGTGAAACAGTCTGTGATAGGTAAATAGAGATTAAACTAGGAAGGCGTTAAGTTCGCAAGTAAGAGGCGGGCACTTGTGAGTCTGTGAGCTTTTTAGGTTCGGGCCGCATTTCTTCCTGATAAGTACAGCGCTGGGCCCAGATTGTCGACTAAATGCCATGTAGACGGCTCAGGCGGTCGAATTTATATTAAAGCGAATACAGTAGGAAGGTGTAGTGCAGAAACCGTCACCGGGATCACCGATCACACAGTAGGCAAATAACTTCATACGTATGGAAATTTTTATGAGAAAATACGCAAAATAAATATTTATTCCCGAATTTCTTGATTTCTAAGTCCTTTGGAAGAATAATCCTTGATAAGAAAAAAACATATTTTATTCCTTATTTCTCAAAAAGATAATATTTGATAAGGGAAAAACAGATTGTATCCCTTATTTCTTAAAAGAATAATCCTTAATAAGAAAAAAAAAAATTATCCATTATTTCTTAAAAGGAAAATCTTTAATAAAGAAAAACATATCTTATTCCTAAAATAAGAAATTGGAATGATCCCACGAATTAAAAATTATCTGATCCATTATCTTATCTCAGCCTTCTTCTTTCAGTCACTTTGACTTAATGCGCGGAGCTTGGCCAGACACATTATCGCCGAATCATTACTTTGAGGTTAGCATTCTGCAGATACTTGAAAAATCAGGACAAACAGGTGGTTCTTTACAGGCCTTAGTAAATGTGATGAAGTAATGTAGTGGTATAGGATCCTACAATTTTGTAAGTGTTGTAACCTAGGTTTTGGGTTCGGCTCCACTTGTCTACAAATGTATGTCTTGCCACTTGGCGTGAGGCGCTCTATTGGTCTAGGCTCGAATCAGCGTAAAACGTAATCATTCTGATATTGTAATTTAGAGTGAAATAGATATAATAAAAAACATGTTTTTTTTTTCTAAAATCTATTACATTTTTGAATAATATTTCCTAAACAACTCATTAGCGTGTATGATTTTAAATAAGTTACTGTATGATAATTATTAGTTGACCGTAAATAAATAATGACGAATCATAGCATCTACGTTTATAAAAAGATGGTTCATTGATTAAGAAGCTATAATGAAAAGGACCCTCAAATCTGTCTCATAAGTCATACCACATGCCCATTTTTTCCACCCCGTCTCTACTTCTTTCATGTTGAATTAAGTCAATTTGAATTATTTCATTTCGGGGATTTAAGGAATTTTGAAATTGAAAAAGCTAGTGTGTTATTGACGATTGAGGAAAGATATAACCTATTAAAAAAAATTTGTTTTATGTTTTGAAAAATAATGAAAATTTGTTTGATTCTCATTTTTTATGTTTTGAAAATCACCGAAGAACATAACGATCGTCAAATTAACATGAATAACACAAAATTAATAAAACACTATTTTAGTGTTCTATGTGTTTTTAAAAACTATTATTTAAAACAAATTTCAAAAATTGAAACTAAACATGTCTTTACTCCCCAATTTCCTTTCCTTTTTCTTGGGGAATCTCATCTCCTTTCCCCTGGTCATAATTCCTACTTGTATTTTATGTTAAAATTTCCTTTCTAGGAAAACCATCAATTTAAAGCATTTCCCTTTCATACCATAATGTCAATACCAAATTTCTTAGACTTCGTGCCTTTGTTTTTTTTACTCTATGTTGATTGAATACTAAATATAGAATTAAATTCAAAGTTGTTTGTTTTTTTTAATATTATATTTTTATAAGTTGTTTGTTTTTTACATGTTTAAAATCAATAACTTAAATATATTAAGAAAAATAAGTTAAATAAATATTTGTTTGTTAATGATGATATAACTTTATTATCATGATAAAATGAAATTTTTTTTGTAAAATATATGTATAACATATTAACATATTTATAAAAATTAAAATTATTATAATAAATAATTTATTTGAAGGGAAAAATAATTTTATTGATTCAAACTAAAAGAAATATAATCAAATTCATTAAAAATCATAGAGGATGAAACAACATCAAAGTTAATAACATAATGAATTGGTTTGCTCTGATTTGATATTCTCTTATTTATGATATAATATCATGGCTGAGTTACGGTATATTGATGGAATTTATTGATTTGATTTATTTATCTCTGTCCGGATATGTTTTGCCATCTAATCGACCATGCGTAAATAAACTAAAGTCGCTGAAGCGATAAGCAGCGCGCGACAACAAGGCGACCGCGATACGTATATTTACTTGAGACGATGATTAAATCGTAGAAAAAAGCACGCATGAAACAGATATGTAGATCCATATGGAATAATCACTATATTGAAAAAAGAAATGATAAAAATATGTGTAGAGATATGATTTTAATCCAAGAATGACAAAAAAAATCACAATTCCTCAATTAAGGAAAAAATGTTAGAAGATAAAAAATTGAGAGATAATGAGGCTAGAGTTTTTTTAATAAGAAATAATTTATTGGTATCATTCTTACAAACAAATAATTATTATATTTATTTTATATAACTAAATATAATATATAAAATTAGTAATTTAAAAAATAATAGATAGATGAAACCAAAAATTAAATATTTATGTTTTAAAATATTTTATATGAATTTTAAAATATTTTGAGTAGATTCTAAAATATGAATTTTGTTTGACTTTTTCTACTGAGATGAAAGTTTACAAAATTAAAAAATAAATTATAAAAAAATAGAAAAACAAACAATCTAAAGTCTAAAAACAAATTGTTTAAAAAAAACCAAAAAATCAAACCCCTCCTTCGCTCATACGGGAATGGCAATGGGGCGACTTCCAAACAGGTCATTTCAATCTCAATTCCATCCCATGTATTCAAAATAATTCTAGGATATCTCAAAGGCTGTTTTATTTTTTATTTTTAAAGCTAAACACTTTAGTTATAAGACTTGAACCTTAGGATCCCTTTTTTATGTGCTTATATTTTTTAAATATTGAATGTTTTATTATCTGAGTTAGACATGATTAACTATTTAATTTGTATTTAATTACCTCAAAATAAATATATATTTAAGTAATTAAAATATTCTATTTTTATAATTTATTTATTCCAAAGTAATTATAATTATATTAAAAATAAAAAACTATAAATAAAATTAATTTTATATATAATTTGGATGGGAAGAAGTATAAGTCAATACCAAACTTATACCAAACCCATTTTAGGTTTTTGAAAAGATCTTAAACTTTTCACTAATCCATTTGTCTAAATTTTAAATCCTTCCCCGTTAGAAATAGGGTAAGATAGGCATCTAAAAAAACGGGTCCCATTGTCATTCTTACCGTATGTTCAAATAGAGTGATTTGATTAAAAACAAGATTTTTGGAAATCTAACCCTCCTTTCATTTTTTTTTGACCAACAAAAAAATCATCATTATTTTTCGGTCAAAATAACACTTTCTTTTATAAGACACGGGTAAATTTTTAAAAGAACAAATGATACTTTTATTTATAATAAGTTATTTTTCAAAAAAAAATACGAAAAGTATTAAATTTGTAAATTTTGGATATTTGATGTATTTTAATCATATATTTTCTTTTAAATAATTGATCAACTCATTGTCAAAAAAATCGGATCAATGATTGAATAAAAAAAGGTATCGATTCATAGGTCAAATCAATGATTGAACCACGATCAACCAAAAAAGTTACCGATTGACCGTTGAACCGACATGATCGTTCAATCCGTTTATAAAACACTGAATCCAATTACGTGAGACAAGCATAATGCTGGTGTCAAAATATCATAAAATAGTGAAATTTCGCTGAAAACAACATATACATATAATATCTTAGAGTTGCTTGGAGAATCCGAAGCATATATAGAGACAGAAGAAGGTTCAGTAAATTCCAAAGTATGAAGTGGAGAACTGAGAGACCCATATAAAATTGTAGTCGTGTTTAGGGTGTGTAGTCGCCAGCACATATACCCAGCACATATTGAAACCATCTACAAAGATTGATAAGAGAGTGAGTGGGGTGGGTCCCAAGATTTAATATTTGGTGTTGAATCTTTCAAAAATAAAAAATAAAAAAACAAAATTTGGTGTTGAAATTTGGGGAGTATTGACCGGATCCATATCTTTTATATTTTGGACTTTGGAGGGCGGTGACTGGGCCACACCCCCATCTAATCCATTGTCCTTAATGATTTCGGGCTTGACTTATTCACTAATACCTATTCCAATATCCGTAGTCCCACCCAATCTTTATCTTCTCTCAAGTCGGACTTCTAACTTCTCTCAACCTCCCAAGTCCCAACCACCTTCCAAACCCTGGTTCTAGAGAGAGAGAGATAGAGAGAGAACGCCGGTGTAGACATTTCCCTTGTTTCCAGGGATCGCGACGGCCCACGGCCCGGGTTTGGGCCGAGGTTGGCCCCCCTTAATTTAAATCATTTCCTAAAATCTATTCCATCGTAGTATTTAAATATTACATTTTAATAAATTATAGTTCCTATGTGATATTTTGTTCATTATGATAATATTTATGACTATTATCATAATATTTGCGATCTATTAAGATAGAATTTAGATATTATCATATCTGAAACATAATTATTTTTCTTGAAATCGTGTTGAACCATGTATTCTATATCATTTATGTTATCTTTACAATTATTTCTAAATTAAGGTGTGAAAACACAAGTTTCCTTAATTATTTATAAATTAGTGTGTGAAAACACACACAAGTTTCCTAGTTATGAGACGGGGCATTGAAATGGAAAATTTTGATATTCACCTATTTAGCTTTTATGTTTTATTGTTATTATTTTGTTATATTAAAATTAATATATATTATTAATAAATAAGATATTATATTTCTTATAATTTTATTTTATTAAACAATATTATTATTATATAAAAATAAATAAAATAATTATAAAATCATTTTTTATCTTATCAATTCGGAGCTAGAAATGAGTCATGACTAAACAACGCTCAAAAACCCAATTCTATTGATCTAAAACATGTAAAAACTGCGATTACAATTAAATATCGTAGAGGGCGATTAAAAACATGTCCAACGTATATCTTTACTTATTTTATGATATTTAATTTGATGTCAAGTTGATTTTGTGAAGAATTAAGGACCGACATTGTTTCTTGTAACAATATTTTTAACCAAAAAGTTTTCTTTAGTAGCTCTTCTATCAAAAAAGTTTTTATAAGAATCTGAAAAAGTAATATTACAAAAGTTTTTTTGTAACATATCACATACTTATAAAAACGCTTTTATATCATTAAATCACCAAAAAATACATTTAATATTTAATTATAAAAATATGATATCATAATAAATAAATTTTTATTATAAAAAGTATATAAATATAAATTTCATATTAATAAAACCTAAATCAACTATTTTTATGATTGCAAAAATTTTAGAATATTTACATAAATAAGTGAATTAATGAATAAACATATATATAAATATTTGTATTAATTGAAGCCTAAAATAATTATTTTACAATTATAAAAATATTTAGCTAGTGAATAGCATCATAAATATTTGTATTAATAAAAAACTAAAATAATTATTCATATGATTATAAAAAATATTTACAACAATTGATTAATTAATACACATATACAAAACTTTGTATTAATAAAAACTTAAAATAATTATTTTTATGATTATACATATTTTTTTTTAAATATTTGCAAAAAGATTTGAATTATTTGAATTTTTGAAAGAATATCATATCATCTGGATTTTTTAAATAAAATATATAGATGTTTTGAGGAAAAATAGGTAGATATTTAAGGATAAACAATTATGTATTTTAGGAAAATCTAAAAACTTTTAAGTGTTTCTTTTTAAAAAAAAACACATGTCAAGTGCTTCTCAAAAAAACACTAAAAGTTTTTTTAACTTTCAAAAGCGTTTTTGAAAATGTTACAAAATGCCTTTTTTTTTTATCTTAAAAAATATTTTAAAATGTTTATAGGTCTATGAACATTTTTAAGAAGCACTGGCCCCTAAACACACGTACAAAAAAAATTTCTTACCCAAAAAAATGATCACAAACATGTTTTTTATTTTTTTATATGATCGATTCTAACTGATCATTAGGTCAAAAGAAGTCTTACACAGAATTAGAAACTTTCTCCTTTTTCTAAGTGGGATTTAACCATTCAACTATTACCTTTGGCCATCTTAATTATTATATTGGATCGGACTAAAA
Organism: Tetrastigma voinierianum; assembly: GCA_016808115.1. Taxonomy (NCBI): domain Eukaryota; kingdom Viridiplantae; phylum Streptophyta; class Magnoliopsida; order Vitales; family Vitaceae; genus Tetrastigma; species Tetrastigma voinierianum. Next base: position 139,269 of record JAEQBH010000206.1, on the reverse strand, counting down.
TTAATTTAAGAAGATTCCTATCTTATAATTATTTTTACAATATAGTATTAACCATGCAATTTTTTCTATGTTTTTTTTTAATTATTATTTATTATGTAGTCATCACTCCTCTGTTTACATTATGACCAAAGTTGAATTATTTTTACAATATAGTATTAACAATGCAATTTTTTCTATGTTTTTTTTAATTATTATTTATTATGTATTTTTATCCAACCCCAGTCATCACTCCTCTGTTTACATTATGACCAAAGTTGATTATTCCTTTTTTCATGGTAAAATATTTTATATTTTCAAAAACAGATTTAAGAAATATTATCATTTATGGTAGAATATCTTAAATTATCTAATTCAAGTATTACTAGAAACATTATCATACCTATATTAGTTGATAAAGCATTTAATTTTTAAAAAATCATGACATCCAGGGTAGGGGTTTGGGTCATAATAATGACAATTTATTACATTATAACAAAATGTTTAATTATTAACAAAAATACCATTATAAACTATTTAAAAATGAATATATTTTGTCTTATGAGCTTAGCAGCGGTTGGTAAGAACGTCGTCTTAAAATGTTGTACATGAGAAATAGTGCCAGATTTACTATTTGCATTAAAAGTTATTAGCTTTAAAAAATAAAATAAAACAACATCTTATCCAATAAAAAACAGAATATAGATAAGAATAACATTCTATTTAAAAATGTTTCTAATTAAAGTGCTACAATAAATTATTTTTTTTATCTATAATAAAAGCATTTTTAAAAGACAAATATTTTTATGATGAAAATAGAAAACATGAAAGCATTCAAACAACAATTTCTTAAAAAATGGGTTTAATTAACATGCTAATAGAAAATATTTTAGATAAAAAAGCATTTGATCTAAAATAAAAATATTTTAAGAAAAACATTTTGTATTTTGTGTAATAAAATGGAAAACAGTAAATATATTTCAACAACTATTCTCTTTAATGGAATGTTTTAAATTAAAGTGTCGGTAAAAAATATTTTGGATAGAAAACATTTTATGTAAAATAGAAACACTTAAAAAAATTATTATTTTTATAATAAAAATAGATATCGAGCAACAATTATCTTAAAAGATGTTTTCTAATTAAAGTGCTAATAACAAATATTCATATAGAAAAACATTTTATCTATAATAGAAACTTTATGTATTTTATATTATAGAAATAGAAATATTAAATGTTTTTTAATATAGATTTTTTTTAAAATTATTCCTAATGAAAGTATTATTATCAAATATTTTAGTTAAAAATAACTATAAATTCTATTGATTTTTCTCTATTTTTTATAAATATTTTTCCAAACAATATCACAAGTGACTTTTAAGATATTATTATTTTTTATTTTTATGAGATATTTATATACATTTTTAAAATAAGTTGTCCCGCCATAGGTTTGCTTTCCAATTATTATCTATTCGAATTTTCTTACCACCATAGAAGTTAGTGAAGGAAACTAGGATTCAATTTTAGTCGAGGTGAGATTACTTAGATGTTTGTTTTTTATTTTTTATTTCTTTTACTTTACACAGTTTATTTTTTCATTTTTTAAAATAATTTATTATAAATTTTTTAAAATTTTCTTATGAATAAAAAATGCATATTTTAAGATTTGCATAAAATATTTTAATTTTTTTTTCAAATCTACACAAAAATATTTCAAAATATTTTAAAAATATTTAATTTTGGTTTCTTTGATATATTGTTTTTTAAAATTAGTATTATATATATATATATATATATATATATATATATATATATATATATATATATATATATATATATATATATATATCAATTTAGTTATATAAAATAAATAAATATAATAATTATTTTTAACAAAATTGTAATAATAAATTATTATTATAATATTTTTATCATTTATTTATTTTTATAAATATGTTGTGTGGAACAACTAAGTACTTTATTGAAATGAAGTAAATAAAATAATTTTCTTAATATATTTAAAATAAAGAAGAAAAACACAAACAAACTTTGATTTCAATTTAATAATTTAATTGGGTAGAGACTATCACTTCAGTTTGATTCTCCTTGAATACAATAGATAAATTTTTTACAAAGAGGAGGTTTAACTTTAGAGGCCATGGTATTAGTGAAGATGCACTAAGAGATAAAAAGCGTTTTGTAGAATATAATCGGGATAAATCAATAAATGAATCTCCTTTCCTCCCCTTAGGGTAAATAATTTAATTGTCTATAGATTTTTAATAGCAGTAGAGTAAAAGCAAAAAATGGAGGGAAGTGGAGGATAGGAACCAGAGGGGATCCATGAATGATGACAGGTGGTTAAACCAGTAAAAACGCGTTGAATGCACCGATTTAAATCTCCAAACAGGTCTCAACGACCTTCTTCAATCTGAATAACTGGTACTGCTCAGTTTTGGAGAGAAAGAAAAATAGGACACTGTTTGTGGATTCTTTTGACTCATCCTTTGCCGGCACCGCCGTCTTTTTACTATATAATACGCGTTTTTGGAGTGTCATGCCAAACAACCTCTTTTTTCTTCACTAACAAGCCACCCGATTGGTAGGGTTTCAAGGTATTACTGTGCCATTTCCTCTGAAATATCTTCAACCTTTTTCTTTTTTCTCTTTGACATTTTCAACGGCGGACCCGCATGAAGTACGGAAGAACTTTCTATTTCCGCGTGTTTTAGATTCGACTTCAAGGAATTGTGTTTGAATTTGATGCGCAGAAGAATTTGATTTGATTCTCTGAGTATTAGATTGACGTGGGGAAGAATTTTTGGATGCGAATTCAAAATAAGGGGGTTGTGGGTTGGGGTTTGTGATTGGGTTTTGACAGGTTTTAGATCGATTTTGGGGATTTTGTTTTTATGGGTATTGAAGATAAGCGGTTTTTTGGATAGGGTTGTGGATTGGGGTTTTCAGGTGGCTGTTGTTGGATTTTGAAAAATTAGACATGGGCTGCATAATTGGGAAACCTTCGGCAATTGAAGATAGCCGGGAGAGTCCGAGGGAGAGACTTCCGAATAAAGAATTAGCAGAAGCGAGGGGGCGAAGGTTGCATTCGCTGAGGCGGGAGGAGAGGGGTGATGTGAAAGTTGTGTTGATTGATAAGAAGGCGAACAGCTCGGTTCGGGTGTATGATGAGGATTACAAGATCGAAAAGGAGAAGAGGGAAAGAAGTGAAGTTCTTGGAGTTAATCATCCAGGCATGGGTATTGTTCCGAAGGCAAGCGAGGGAGAACAGGTGGCGGCCGGCTGGCCGTCGTGGCTTGCCGCGGTGGCGGGAGAAGCTATTAAAGGTTGGATACCTCGGCGTGCAGATACCTTTGAGAAGTTGGATAAAGTATGTTCTTTTTCTCAGAAGTAATCGTCATTTTGCAGTTTTTTTTATACTATCTATGACACCATTGTTTACTCTCATAATTTGACTAGATTCATTATGTTAATTGAGACTCTCAATCCAGAATGTTTTCCGTTAGTCCTAGGCTATGTTTGGCTCTGGAAAATAATAGGGAAAGGGAAAAAATATTTAATTTTCTAAGGATTACTAAATAAGGGATAGAAAGAACCAAACATAGACTATGTGAAACTAGAATGAATATTGTAGCATAAATAAAAATACTCTTATCTATGAACTACTATAGTTCAATTGTTAAATGACCAGATGTTAACATGCCTCCTAAAAAGATTATCATGATAGTTTATGTCTCATATACTTTAAAATGACTAAATGTTAACATACGTGTGTGCATGTTTAGATGAATGAATGACGAGGCAAAATAAGATTAGACATCGAGTGCTGTAAAAAGCTAGTGCTAGTTAGGGGTACTATGAGAAAATATCGGGTAATGCGTTTTGTTCATGTGACACTAAAACTGATAACTGCCTGTGTGAGAGCAAACATGATACCTCTAAATAAATTGTATTAGCGGGCAAAGATTATTGATAGCTAATGAAGAATATTGTAAAATTCCCTAATTAGTGGAAATTAAATTTTAAAAAGTAATGAAAATGAAGTCAAATTTATGATTGCAGTAAACTAGTATTATATGAGAAGAAAGATGAAAAAAAAATCATTAGAAAAGAAATATTGGTGGAAATTCTATCATCAATTCTGGGTTTGTAGTTGCTTTCCCTACCTGTCACCCCTTTGCCACCCTGCCACTATATCCATAATTACTGGGGATCCAGTCATCGTAGGAATCTGACTATGTGGAGCCCAGACCTGCCTATCAAAGAAAGAGATCACTGAGCCTATTTTATGATTTGGGACCCTATTTTTTTTAAAGTTTTTGATAGTTTTTTTACTGGGAATAATATAACAAACTAAGGAATCTGGGAATCAGAATTTTTGTTTTTGTTTAGGTAAATATATATATATATATATATATATATATTTTCATTTTTGTCCCCATTAAGATTCAAACCTGGGAATCACAAGAATTGAGAAGTCCTCTATTAAATTAATGCGCTGGGAAAGAGATTGGTTGTAGATCAACTGCAGTCTGATCATAGATCAGTTCAGTCATAGATAAAAGAAAGGGAGTATTTGGGAAAGAAATATAGATTTGGTGGTAGTTAGGTTAGATGATTGTCAAGTGATTACTGATTATGAGGCAAATGCTGTTCAATGACATTTAATTTTCATGCGTTGTGGAAGAATATGAATTCCAAGCAAAATTCTGGAAAGGACTAGCAACAGGGTTTAAGATCATCTCAACAAAAGATTTAAGCTTCACCTGCTTGGGTGTCCCATTCAAAATTTTCTTCTGACATCTGGTCTTTCTGTTGTTCTTAGTGTTGTTTTTCCCTCCTTGTCCTCCTGGGTGCCTTTTTTTTTTGTACACAATGTTCCTATCAGTTATTACTATTATAACTAGTATTATTGAATTGGTGTGGGGGCTGCTTGTTTTGCTTAATGCTTTCCTTGTTTATTTTTTTTTCTAATGGTTTTTTTTGGCCTAATAATATCTCTTGCTTACAGATTGGCCAAGGAACTTATAGTAATGTCTACAAGGGTCGTGACTTCACTCATGGAAAGCTTGTTGCTTTGAAGAAAGTAAGGTTTGATTATCTAGATCCTGAGAGTGTTAAATTTATGGCAAGGGAAATCCTAGTTCTGCGTCGGCTTGATCATCCAAATATAATAAAATTGGAAGGCCTGGTCACATCAAGGAAGTCTTTCAGCCTGTACCTTGTTTTTGAGTACATGGAACATGATCTTACGGGACTTGGAGCGCTTCCAGGCTGCAAGTTCACGGAACCACAGGTATTTATATGATATTTATTGTATGCTTTTCTATAGACTTAATGTTCAAAGTAGTACTTATAAATTTGATTTCTTTTACATATTAATCACAACTGGAAGCGACAAGGGTACAATTTTTTGTTCTTTTTAGAAACTGATTGATCGTTACTCAGTGCTTTTAAACACTGATGTGCCAATTCTTATGTATATTGGTTTTTTCTATTTCAGATCAAATGCTACATGAAGCAACTACTCAGTGGTCTTGATCATTGCCATAGTCATGGTGTTCTGCATCGCGACATAAAGGGTTCAAATCTTCTAATCGACAATAATGGCATCTTGAAGATTGCAGATTTTGGCTTAGCTAGTTTTTTTGATCCTCATCGTAGTTTGTCAATGACAAGCCGTGTTGTGACTCTTTGGTATCGTCCTCCGGAACTTTTACTTGGAGCCACCCACTATGGAGTTTCTGTGGATTTATGGAGCACAGGCTGCATACTTGGAGAATTATATGCTGGCAAGCCTATTATGCCTGGAAGGACAGAGGTAACATCATGCTAGTGTCTATTTCCATGGAAATTCTGTTTACAACATATTTCTAACCTGGCATAAAAAGTAAAACAAAAGAGAGCAAATGTGATTGAATTCGTTTGAAATCCCCTTTCCGATTTGTTGTGTGTGGATAATTCATTACTAGGACAAGGATAAGTTTTGTTTCATATTCAGACTGTTTTACCTGGGTGTAGCATCATGCTATGGCACAGGGCACTTGCTTGGGATCTTCAGCATCACATATGGTAGCTCACCATGCCACCTGCTTCATTCTAAAATGAAGATTCTGGATACCTTATTTTTGGTCACTAGGTGATAATAAAAATAATGGGGGCAAATAATACCAAGTGCAGGAGTGTGCTTTTTTAGGTGCTATTTGATCTATGAATCTGTCAATATATGACAAACGTAGTGGTGTACTTGAATCAATGTAGTGCATCAGGGATCATTAAGACATATATTGCGTACAGGTTGCAAGTTTGTAGTACTCTGCTATCCTGCTTATGGATTAAGTAAACCTATTTGTTTTCATTCTTAATATGTGGATTGCATTTCACAACTGTGCTTGGATGTTTGTGTCTATATCCTCTGGAAAGTTTGCTATTTTTTACTTTTATTGTTTAAATGTATTGATAGAGGATTTTGATAAAGTTTGTATGCTTCTACCTTGTAGGTTGAGCAATTGCACAAGATTTTTAAGCTTTGTGGGTCACCATCTGAGGATTTTTGGAGAAAATCAAAACTACCTCATTCAACAGTGTTCAAACCTCAACAACCTTACAGACGTTGTGTTGCAGAAACATTTAAAGATTTTCCTCCTGCTGCTGTAGGGCTTATGGAGACCTTACTTTCCATAGATCCTGCACATCGAGGAACTGCAGCTGCTGCTCTCAAGAGTGAGGTATGTTTGAATCCTGTATAATCTAAAAACTTGCTTTGGACTTTCCTTTTTGCATTGACATTGTAAAGGATGGAACAGAAAAACAATGAGTTGAACTCATTTGTGTTTATGTTTTTAATACTTGATATTCTTTTGTGGTTGAATGTGTACTCTTTTTATTGTTATTAATAAAGAATGCTACTATAAAGAAGGAGAATGCATTTAGGGAGAAAGGGGACCAACTGAAGAATTTATTTGGGCAAACAAAAGAAAATCACATTGCATGACAGTCCTTCAGTATCTTATATTTAAGCGAAAAGTGATTCTTTTTTCCATTTTCATGGTAGTGTAATGTAATTCTTTAGTGCAATGTAATTCTTCCAATTATTGCTGAGCCATCAGTTCCTTCCATTCCCTTGAGTGACATTTTCCATTTTTGTTTCTTCAGATCTATGATCTTTGTTAGCTTTTTTAATATATATCTCTTTAACAGTTCTTCACAACAAAACCACTCGCTTGTGATCCTTCAAGTTTGCCTGTGTATCCTCCTAGCAAAGAGATTGATGCGAAATTGCGGGAAGAAGAAGCTAGAAGGTGCGCTATATTGGTTGATTATCATTCATGTTATGAATAATAAACTTCTAACTTTCATTGGAAAATTGTAGCTTGCTTTGTAATATCTTACTGTTCAGAATAACCTGTTTTTATACACTTTGTGGCATAGTAGGAATCAGTTCTGAATTTATTAATTACCCAGTTTTGCATCTTATTGTACTTGTCAGCTAAAAGTATTCTGGTAAGTTGTGTCATGAATGATGAAACAGTTACTTCTTCGTATAGACAATTTGGATGTATACACACATTTATGTGTGCATTTTAGAAGGGAAATTTGGATTTATACACAAAATGAGCTATATTTGAACTTCATTTAAATATTATGTTCATTAACGAGGTAGCATTTTGTAATTTGGGTTCTGAATTAATTTTTCCTCGGTTCTAGGAACTTGGTATGGAAGATGTTAGAGGCTTACTTTCTATTTTAGATTGGTCTTCATAATGTTTACCTTGTTTTTTTCTTAATCCTCACAGGCAAGGAGCAGGAGGTGACAGGTGCCAGAGGGTTGATCAAGAGAGGAGAGGACACAAAGAATCTCGGGCAGTTGCAGCACCAAATGCTAATGCTGAGTTAGTCATGTCAATGCTGGTAATTCTAAATGGGGTTTTGTTTTAATCCAGCATATTCCACTCCTGGTGAAAATTTAAAATTGGAATTGTTCTTTGGAATTAAACTGAAATAATTATTGATGTATTCTCACTTACAAAAGTTTGGAATTGGTCTAAAATTTGAAAACGAAAGTTCAAAATTTTGTTGGAAGTCAAATCGCTGCCTACCATTTGAGACGAAAGTTATCTGTTCTGAGTTCCTTGTCAAAGGACTCCTGTTGTCCAACTCACTAAGAAGAGATATGTTTCCTGCTAACACATCCATGACATTGCATGTCTGTGTAAACAAATGTTTTTGAATAAGGCTAAAAACACAAATATAATGATTAATCATTGTAGTTATCTACTCCTATGTGACTAAAGATGATGAAGTATACACATGCAAGTGTCCAAAGGTCATGCTTATTTTCATTTTCTGTGTATGTGACTGATGTTTACGTAGAGAAAAGAAAAGAAAAGAATAATCTGACTGTAGCTAATGTTACCTGGCTGAAAGAGCAAACAATGCTTATTTTTATTTCGCTGCTTATGTGAGGGATGTTTATGTAGAAAAGGAAAAAAAAACAAATTCTTACTATAGCTAATGTTATGTAGACTAAGGAGCAAACAATGCCATCTTTTTCGCCAAATCATCTTGGATATAAATTTATTTGTTATTCCTATCAATTATTTTATTCCAAGTCATATTATTCATATCATCACATCCACGACAGCAAACTCAGATATTCAATTGCCTAGTATTTATCTTTCTGAGTTAATTCTAATCTTACATATTTTGATCTTTGATTTGCTTGAAATATCACTGGTAGAAGGCAAAGTTTAATACAATTTTCTGAACTTCAAGCTGGATATAAAAGATGATAGCAAGAAATGCAAACAGGGAACCTTGGAAAATATCATTTCATATCTAATATTGAAGGGTTGCCTAAATATTGATTTAGGTTCTCATTTTGTTATTTAATTTTCTTAGATTGCACACTTTATGCTGTGCTTGGTTTCTAGGAATACCAATAAAGAAAAAAACAATGCTAAGGACAATAATTTTCACTTGTTTGGTTCTACTATTGAACATATGAAAGAAAATTAACTATAACTAAAATTAGTTAGAAACTTGTACATTTTCAAGTTATTTAATCTATATGTAGAGGAGTTAAAATAAGTGAAATCTTTTGAAGTAACAAATAAAATTATTTATTGAATCTCGATTTTAAATCTATAAAAAATTTAAATAAGTTTGAAGTAGCTTATAGAAATGATTTATTTGACTTCAAATATATTCTTTAATTTCCTTCATTTTGTCCTTCCTACTTTTCCTCTTTATTTTCTTTTTCTTGCATTTTTCTTAAAATTTCTGGGAACTTAAACATGGCCTTGAGGAGAATCTCCTACTATTGTCACTTTTCTGATTCATTTATGGTTATTTTATTGATGCATACAAGTGGGTTAGTTCTTTAATATTCTGTTACCTAATAGATAATATCATCTTTATCTATGCTTCTTCACTGTGTAACGATGTTTCTCATTCTAATTACAGAAAAGACAAGGCCATTCTAATTCAAATAGCCGAAGTGAGACGTTCTACCGTCATCAAGAGGAAGCTGCTTCTGGCTTTCCAATTGGTCCACCTAGACAATCACAGGGTGCAAAAGAAGTGAGCAAAAATCTCTTTGAGCGCCATTCTGGGAGAGTTGTATATTCAGGGCCATTGGTTCATGGTGCGGGATGGTCAAAGGCTGGAAAGAAACACGATGATCTTCCCATGGCCCCAACCCGAGCTGACTTAGCGACATTATCTGGTCTAGTAGCAGCTAGGACTTTATCGTCTGAAGATCGCCAGGAAAAACCTGGTCCTTCAAAGCTAGAACCAAGAAACCAAATAAGCAGGTTTCCAGGATCAGTGAATGAATTGGGAAAGCAAGAATGGAAGTATCATAATCAATTGAACGAAGACTCTCATCGGATGGAAGATGTGAGAGGGAGTACCAAAGAACCAATTCTGGTACGTTCTTTGACAAATTGCTATGATAATCTCCTTTTTTTTTCTTTAAATATGATTGGTTCTATGATTCATGAACTAAACTGGGAATAATTGTTAACTTGGTAAGAAGGATCTTGAGATGTTGCCTTGTGTTGAATACCCAATGCAATGCTTCTTATAATTTGTTGAATTTCCAACACCATTGCCTTCCCAATTTCTTAGTGCCCTTTCCCCCTGATTAATTTCTGGGGATTATCACATGTTGCCTTTTGTCAAACTCGATTGTTTTCTCTTTGAATCAAATTAATTCTCGAAGTTTGGCTTCCTGCCTTTCCAGTAATATTTCCCTATTAACATCTAGATTTCAAATTAAGGGTAAGTTCGAGTTTCAATAATTACTGCTGCCCAAAAGAATTTGATTCTGCGGATTGGCAATCTGCTCTCCCTTTCCATGTCATTCATTTATGATTTCTGTTTTTCCCAGTCAGCATCCATGAACTGATGAACTGAACAACATTATGAAGTCTTACCAAATACTGAATCATTTTATTTCACCAATCTAACATAGAGAGTGCTATTTTCATGTTGTTGTTCCTCAGCAAAGCAACCTATCCGACGCAAGCAAGATGTACTTCTCTGGTCCATTACTTGTTACATCAAATAATGTGGATCAGATGCTGAAAGATCGTGATCGTAAGGTCCAAGAACGTGATCGACGAGCACGCTTTGAGAAGATGAAAGTAGGGAAATATAAGTCTCAAGGGAAGCAACAAGCAAGAGGCAACCCCCCAAAATGTGCCCCCAGCAATGGTGTCCGATAAATGGAGGGGTATATGGTATGAACACACGCCCTTAACCCGCCAACAAATACAAATACAGAGAGACAGAGATAGGTGAATTATGGTCTCCTTATGTAGTATTAGTGTGGGCATGTATAGTATAGTAAGTGCTTTTGTGAGAGAGTTGATTCTTTTGATAGAGATGACAATAGCAGAATCAAAACATGGCAATTTTTGAAGCTGTTACTCTTTGAATTCTATAACATGTGGGGAGAGGAGAGGAGAGGAGAGAAGAGGAGCTGTTGAGAACACATAATGTAAATATATATTTATATAGTTCTGCAATTTGCTTCTCCTGTTGTACTTTAGTAGGGGGATATTATTTGTCAAGATAAGGTCGATTCACAAAATGAAATGGAATAATTTCATTTCCACTGCTTTGTATTTATAGGAACAAATGTTATCATATCATACATACTCTCTACCTGAGTTGTGTTCTGTTGTGCTGTGTTGTGTGTGAGAATTGAAACGTTACCCCCTAAACACAATCCTCCAATTTTGATTTTCTATTTAAAAAAATAATATCATCAATCAGTCCTTATCTCTTTTTAGTAATTGTTTTCCACAAAACATGTCAATATTTCAGCTCGTCCATCTAAATTATAAGCATTAAGAGTGTGGGCCATTCACGATCTGGGATCTTTCGTTTTATTTTACGAAGCAAATCTGATCCCTATCTGAATTCGGTAACCGCCATTATTATATTTAAGAATGTGGTCTTCTCTTCCCCGGCAGCTGTAGTAAAAATACTTAATTTTAAAATTAAATTTTGTTTACTTAAAAAGCAAATGAGTTACTAAAATGGGGTTTGAGAAAACTATTTCTGTTGAAAAAAGTTATTAAATAGGTCATTGGATTCCTACATATAACAGGTAACTAAAAAGATGGTGTTAATTTTTATTGTTTAAACTCTTATCTATATATAAGTTTTATCTAGTATGATAAATTTAATCTTTTTTTGAGTTATTTGTTTTAATTCGTTGTTTACCCTTTATTGAGATTATAGAGCCCTACAATTGATGATATTAGAGCCCTAGTTTCAAATAATATAAAATAAGTAATCATATAATGATATGATAATAATGATGAAATTTCTCTTATTTAGAGAAATAGGAATAACAAAATTCAAATAAATTAAAAAGATAATATTATTTTATTTTAAAGATAATATAAAAATAAACTATCCTAGAATCTTAGATGATAATATCAAAGTTTATGATTTGGAACAGTTTGATACATAATTTTGGTTTAATGATGAATAACAGAAATTATATATAAAAAGTTTGTTATAATATAAATATGATAGATTTAACTGAAAAATAAAAGATAGAAGAATTTAAAATAACAAAAATAATAATAAATTTAACAAATAATTATAATCAATATTATATAGAAGAATTTTGTAATTGTGAAGAAATTTATCTAACAATAAGACTATTAGAAAATATACGAATATTTTTTGAATTGTTATAGGAACCCATGTTGATAAAGAAAGGAAGTAATATAAGTAAAAAAAAAGCATGAGAAGTAGGGTGGTAAAACCCTTGTGCAAATCTCTAACAAAAGATAAAAGAAGATGACAAAAGTTGATAACAAAACGTGTTTTGTCTAAGAAAAGTTATGGGAAAGAATGGAATTTATAATGGTAATAAATGCAAGTCGTTGAAATAGTAAATTTGTACAAATATTAAAGAAATCCAATTTGAAGTCAATAGTTGTAATAGTAAAGTTACCCAAGAATAAATTCTAAGTCAAATAAGTCTAAAATATAACAAAAATCCTAAAACTAGATATAATATAATTATAAGAATTAATAGAATCCTTAACTTATTATAAATTAGAATTTTTAACAAATAATTAGATATTAAAAACATTATATATAGCTAAGTCTTAGATATCTTTATAAGAATTAACGATAATTATACAATTAAATCTCCATTAAATATTAGAAAAAGCTAAGATATAAAATTTAACGACTATGATATATATGATCATAATAACTTTGGAATTAAATATAATAAATAATAATATTGAAGAAAATTATAATCAAGAAGAAGAAAATTATAATCAAGAAGAAAGATTTCGATAAAATATTTTATAAGCTAATTTAAATAAAATAGAAAATGTCTGACATCTGAAAGATTTTTGAAAATCTAAATAATGAATAGAATCACAATAAAAATATTTGTGCAAAATAATGACAAATATCTAGAAAAAAAGACAGCATTTATGTATAAAGATTTTATGTGGAAATGCAAAATAAAAAACCACAATATATAAGATGGTAATGAAATGTTTAGAAATTTGTTCTGCCTTTGCTCCTTAATGTGAGGAAAATATATAGAACTTATAAATATAATTCTCTACGATATAATGAAAATTACAATGAATATTTTACCTTTTAAGGTTTCGATGGATTCAAAAACAATAATAAAAATAATAGAAAAAATAAAAAACGAGAATGAAGGACAAACATCCAGAAATAATTAAAAACCTCAAAGAGAAATATGAAATTTATATCCAAAAGATAAAAGAATTTGAACTCTATAAAGATGGGAGAAAATTTGTGAAATAAAGAGTTAAACCACTAAAGAAGTCATAAGTTGAAACCCCTTAGAAAAGTTCAAGAGTCATAAAAACCAAATAACATGAAATCTAGAAAAATATAAATATTAATAGAAGAAATATTAAAGGCCGTAAAAAGAACCAATAATAAATTAGAAAAAATCGAAGAAAAAATAACAAATTAGAAAATAGATGGTAAATGTAGAAATGCAACAAATACTTCTTATTAGTATAGGAAAGAGACTACAAAGCTCATGTTAGAGAACAACGGAAAATAGTAGAGCAAATAATATTTATAAAATATCTGAAGAACAATAAAAGAAAGGCATGAAAAGGAAGTGCAGATGAAAGTTATTAGAATAATACTTAGAGCTAAAAAGAAAAAGAAAAATAAAAGAAGGAAAACAAAGAAGAAGAGACTGTAAAAGAATGAACCAAATAAGTGATAGTGAAATAGAAGATATAATAATAGAAATACAGAGAATGAATTTAAATAAAACAAAAGATGTGAATCCTATAGGACATGTAAGAGGACATAGTGAAATAAAATAAGAATACCCAAATACATTTGAAAAACAATACAAAATACCTAAATATGAACCAAAATAGACAAAAATTGAACAATTAGGAAATCGGTAGTATCACGCAGATATAGGTGTCAGATATTAAAACAATGTTAAATAAATGGTCCTGGCAATGACATTATACTTCGCTGACCGCAAGGAACAGTGGGATAATAATATCAAGACCCAAATAATGATAGGAACATTAACAAGATGTGTTAGAAAATTGTGAGAAAGATTATCAGCCCTTAGTTTTAATGTAATTACAAATAACACTATTGTAGCCTTTGAAAGTAGCATATTTAAAAGAGTAAATAATTTTATTAGACACATAGTTAATGAATTCCTAGGAGAATTATGGATGATAGATAGTATAGAGCAAAGAAGAAAAAATATAAGATAAGCTAGAAATAAGTTATCACAGTTACAAATTTGTAAGATGAAGGATATATATGAATATATATGTGAATTTATAAAATGGTATTATAATGCATTTGATAGTAATATGAATATGACAATCTTAGCAAATACATATTATTTGAAGTTACCAGGAAAATGGAATAATTATTTCCAAGAAGAATATGAAAAAATAAGAACAGATAATGTTGATGCTCTAAGAGCCATAATATAATTTTTAAAGAAAATATTAGTAGAATTATGCACCCAAGGATATATTATAAAAGGTGGAAGAAATTGAGAAAATATATTTTGTGATAAAATAGATAATATCCCAGGAAAATGGGGATGTAGCAGTATAAAGAAGGAAAATTTGCAGGTCTGAGCCAGATATCCAAAGAAGAAGATTTTAAAATGTAAGGGTCCAAAATTGAAAACCATTTAAAAAATATTAGAAGAAAATATTTAATTATAAAATGAAGAATATTATACAAAATACATCAAAGGACAAAAGCAAATGCAAATGTTGGACATGTAGAGAATTAAGACATTATAGTAATGAAAATCAAAAAGAGAAAAAGACATTTATCATATAGGGAGAAAATAGGGAAGATGATTTAGAAAGTATATTAAGTTTTGATAGTGAAATGAGTAGTGTTTATAGTGAAAATGACAATAGTTCCTCAACAAGTGAAACAAAATGAGTAAAGAGATAATTGAGAAAGATGATATTTCTGAATTTGAAGTTATTAGTGCCAAAGAAGATCAAGAATGATATAGATTGAAGAGCACTTTTGATAATAACAAATTACAGAAAATCCAGAGTTTAAATTTTGATCTGAAAGCCCCAGGAGAAGGATTACTAAGATATCTAAATAAATGATACTTAAAAAATATACAATCCATGAATACCAAAAGATAGAAAGAAGTGTAACAATTAACAAAGGTAAAGGAGATATAAAGCTCAATTTATTAACAAAAAAGACTATAAATGAAACATTAAGTAAAATAAAAAATGAAAAAGTAAGAGAAAAATAAAGTATGTATATTTAGCAGGAGTGTAGGTAATAATAAAATCATTATTCCCTGAAAATCTAAATACACCAATAGTTCTAAGTTTACATGATAAAAAACTGATACAAACACATGAAAGCCACCTAGGAAGTATCCAAGGAAATTTAGCATATACAAAAATAATGTTTACATGTTATCCAAAATATAATATTAATCTAGGAGATAAAGATTTTGATAATAGTCTAAGTGTATACACTATCAAATTCAAACTATGGAAAGATCTACTGAGATAAGCCATTTATAAAAATTAGTGATAAATGTAGAGGAATTGCTGAAATAATAGAATCTCAAAAGTTGGATAGAATATGTGAGACCCCCACCCTTCGTGACCACAAATGGGTACCGCGGTGGAAGGCTGGCTGCTCATAGGATATCCTCATTCCCGAGTTCCTTTCGCCTCCCCGAGGAGATTCGAACCCGGGACCTAGGGTCTTTGGTCAATGGGAAGCATCTACGGTACCGAAGCTAGTAGCTCGGTTGTGGTGCAGTCTTTCCCGGTGAGCGCAAAATGCAGGTCACACAGGTTGATCTGGAAAGAAGCAGGCTCGTGGAGATGAGGCTATCTGTGGAGTCTTCCCGCTGAAAATGTCCCCTTGAGTCTCCCACAATAAAGCAGCCTTTGCACATTGTGGGGTCCACACCCACATGCGTGACCCCTCCCGGGGGTACCCGCTTCGGGTGGGAGCCCACTCATAGAATCTTTGTTACGCCAGATTGGCTGGCCTTTTAACTGCTCAGTGGTACCGAGCCGTCTGTAAGGTAGCTCGGTTGGTACGGAGGATGCTTCCCATTGGACTAAAGACCACCAGGTCTACGGGTTCGAATCTACGGGGAGGCGAAAAGGCTGATGGGAATGAGGATATCACATGGTGAGCTTCACGCGCTGAAGGTACCCATGGTGATCACGAAGGGTGAGAGATCTGCAAAGCGCCTTTGCTGTGAGACCCCACCCTTCGTGACCACCTCATGGGTACCCTTCGGTGGAAATGCTCTGCCAGAACATCTCGTTTGGGTTCTTCCGGCGATTCCGGCAGGGGCGCAGAATTAACACAGTCGATGGGAAGCATCTCGGTACCAGTGAGCTAGTAGCTCGGTTGGTGCGAATGCTTCCACGATAAGGCTTCTGGAATCTGAGTTAATCTGAGGAAAACGGCGGCTTTCGATGAGTGGGGCTGTCTACTAGTGAAACTTTCCACTGAAAAGTTACATGAATCACGAATGAAGTCTCACAGAATAGAAATACCAACTAATTACATTTTAAGTCTTGAAGATGATATTCCCGAAAAAGATTATATACAAAGGATTAATTTGCCCATATTAGAGGAAATTCCTTAAAAGGAAATAGTAGCCAAAATAATATAAGGAGAAGAAGTTTCCAAAAAGTAAGAGAAGAAGTATATTCACATTTCCTAATAATAGGAAATTATTACAATTCAGGAAGGGAAGTTGAAGAAACAAAAATTTTAATAGATACCGGTGCTAGTTGCAATCATATTCAGGTTGATAAATGTGAAATGATAAGAAGTATAACAAGCCCATATGTTTTTAAAAATTATGATGATCAAACATTATAAGGTAATTTAAAGTTAGAAACACCCATAAGATTACAATAAATAACCTTTCTGATAGATTGCTACAAAGATAATAAAATGCAAGGAAATAGATATTATGATATTCTCTTAGGAAATAATTTCCTAGATGAATTAGATAACTATAAGATTACAAAAGAAGGAATATAAATATATAGTGAAAACATATGTATTTTCCTAGAAATACAAAAATAAAAGAAATTACATTCCCTACTATGGTATTTATAATGGTAAATATTCCAGAAACTAAGTTATATATATGTGGATTAATAGATACAATATCAGAAATAACAATATTTAAAAGCTTTTTATTAAAAGAATGGAAAGATGCTAAAATCTTTATAAAAGGTGTGACTGGAAATAAAGAAAATATTACAAAGCAGAAAGAAAGTGTGAAATAATGATTCACAATAAGATAGTAAAAATAGGAAAAAATTATCAATATGACGATATAAAATGTGATATTATATTAGGAAATGCCTTTTTACAACAATTCTCAATATATCAACAAACAATTTATACTATAATATTTAAAACACCTTTGTAACGCGGATAAGAGTCATAGAATATTAAAACCTTTTAGATGATTATGATCAAAGTAAAATGGAGGACATAGAAAATAAATACATCTTATTCTTATAAAATAACGATTATGAAACATGTGAAAAATTGAAAGAAAAATTTGAGTAATAACCCATTAAAATGTTGGGAAAAGAAGATATAAAAATATCTTGTAAATTAGAAATGATAGATCCTGATAAAATTATTAGAGTAAGACCAATGATATATTCATAAGAAGATATAGAAGATTTTAAAATACAAATTAATGAATTAATGCAAATGAATCTAATAAGAGAAAGTAAAAGCCCGCATAGTAGCCCTGCTTTTATGGTAAAAAAACATAGTGTGATAAAAAGAGGAAACACAAGTGTAAAACCCAAGAAAATTCTAATTTTCTGAAAAATGGTAAAATTGTAATTTCGATCAAAATCCTGAATTTTTAGATGCCGGATGTGAAACGAGCTTGTAGTTGGAATCGTCTCGCGAAATCTAGCCTAACGTCGGGTGCAAATAGTCAAGGAATAAAGACGGTCGAAATTCGCGTCTGTCGAGACCAGGGTGTCGGGTCTTAGTATGATAAGTTGTGAGAGGCGTGTGATGTGGCAATTCGCTCTTACATGCTATCATGTGACACATGTCACATGAATAGTAAAAGGATAAAGATAAATGACTTATATTAAGCCACATGTTAAAGAGCTCTTAAAAGTCAAACTAAGGGGCAAAAAGGGAATTAATTGAAAAGAAAAAAAAAGACATCTTCTCCATTTTGGCCTGGTTTCCGGTAGTGAGGGGGAGAAAACAGTTTTAGAGAGTGAGTCCAACTTATATCTAGATTTCCTAGCATTTGAATGGTCGGTTCTCATCCGAGCAAGAGAAGAAGTTGGTCTACGCTGCAAGGGCTACGCGTGGAACCGGTTTTGTGGAGTTTCGACAACTCCGGGAGGTAGAGTCTTCTTCTACTTGATTTATTATTTGGCTAAGAGCCATTTTAATGGATGAGGATTTGTTAAGGCCTGGATGACCGTGTTTTCAGTTCCATCAAATTTGGACCGAGTGAAGAAATCCCTAGTGTGGTCGTGAACAGTGTTGGGACCTAGGGTTGTACTGTTCACGTGATCTTGTGTGTGGTTTGTGTTGCTTGGGCGGATCAAAATGAATTGCTTAAATTGTTTATTAAGCACATTTGGTATTTTTGGTGTTATTTCATGAAATAACATATTTGTGTGTTAATTTTTGTTAATATATGCATGCTTGATATATTAACATGTATAATGATTGTGGATAAATTCGGTTAGTATATGCATGATTAATATATTAACATGAATTGTTGTGAAATGACATAATGCATTTCATATGCACTAGGGCAACCTAGAACAATAGGTGTGAGTGCATAACATGAAAGAAAATAAAAAGGAAAATGGTTGTGAAAGGAATTTCAAAGGAAGATTTTCCGAAGAATTGCCTTGGAGAGTTGTCCAACAGTTCATCTCGGAGGTAGACCCATGATTGTTTCGGAGAATTACCCAACAATTCACCTCGGAGGTTGTCTAATGGAATTTTTGCAAAAGCTGCCGGTATTATGTTTGAAGCAAAACGCTTGTTTGAAAAGCGATATTTTCTACGCTCTTGGTTTAGGCATGTGTGAGAGGGAGTGGAGTGAGGCTTAAAGACATTGGAGTGGGTGGGTCAGTATTATATTAATATCATGTAGACACATTTGAGTAGGACTTGTATGTTTTAAGCAGATGTTTGGTGTCTTAAATGCGTGAGCACTTAGGTGGGGAGTAACCCGTGTAGGATAATTCATTTGCCGAGCATTCTTCGCGCATCGAGAAGATATTTTAGGTATTGAAGGTTCACACCGGGGATGGGGCATCAGGGCACTTAGAGAGCAGAAGAAATGGCCATATATGGCTTGTTATGTACTTTTGTAAAAGTTGGGTAAAGACCTTGTTTTTGGATGATAATTTGTAATCAAATAATTATAAAGTGGCATTTTTGTATAAAATATATATTTTGGTAGTGTGATGTGTAGGCGATAGAGGCGGTTTTTACTCAGTGTATGAGTCGTGATATGAGGCCTTAGGTTTTCCTTGGGTTATTGGTGGTCATTTGGACACCGAGGATCGAGGTGTCACAACAAGAATGGTGATAAATTATAAGGAAGCGAATAAGAATACTAAATTTGATGGATATTATATCCTAAATAAGGAAATATTAATAAATTTGGCAAGAGGAAAAAACTATTGCAGTAAATTCGATCATAAGTCAAGATTTTGGCAAATAAAAAGGGATAATGAAAGTATACCTATTACATCTTTTTGTACATCTAGAGGCCATTATGAATGGTTAATAATGCCTTTTGGATTAAAAAATGCTCCTCAAATTTTCCAAAGCAAAATTGATAAGATATTATCTAATTATTCAGATTTTATAATAGTATACATTAATGATATGCTAATCTGCTCTGATAATAAGAAAGATCATGAAAATCATTTAAATATTTTCATAACATTCTGTAAAGAGCATGATATAGTTCTCTTAGAAAAAAAAGTTGATATCAAGAAAAAAGAAATATAATTTCTAGGAATGATAATAGATTCTAAAGATATAAAACTACAATCACACATAACCGAAAAAATAAAGATTTCCCTGATGAATTGAAAACTAAAGAAATGATATAGAAATTTCTAGGATGTTTAAATTACTCCTTTGATTTTATAAAAGACTTGACAAAAGAAAGACATGAGTTACAAAAGATGTTAACAAAAAAAAACCAAATAGAATGAAGTGAAAAGCATACCATAATAGTTAAGAGATTAAAAAATATATGTTCAGATTTACCGAAATTAAGATTGCCAAATGAAAATGACAATTTGTCAACGAGATGCTTGAGATAAGTATTGAAGCGATTTATTTTAAAAAGCAGATTTAGGAGCGGTAATAATACGTTACACAAGTGGAACTTTTAATGAAAATTAGGTTAATTATGATATTAATGAAAAAGAGTTACTTGCAATAATAAAATGAATTAATAAATTTAAGGTATTCTTATTACTGAATCCATTTATAATAGAAACTGATAATACTCAAGTTGTAGGATTTATAAGAAATAACATAGGAAAAAGAGTACAGACTAAAATATTGTTTAGATGACAAACTCTTCTTAGTTATTACAATTTCAAGACTGTTCATATAAAAGGTACTGACAATTTTTTTGCAGACTTTTTGAGCATGAATGTCTAATAACATCTAGGAACTGCGAGAAATCGCCATCGATATGGCTGAAGGAATGAATATAATTGCAGAAAATTATAATTCTCTTATATCAATTAAAGAAAAAGTAATAACCTTACAAAAGGATATTAATGATATAAGGTCTAAGTCATATATGTCACAAAATTTCCTTGAAAAATGTTTTGAAAGATTAGGAGAAATGACAATGAGGACAGAAGATGTTTCCTTAGTCTCCCTCGAGAATAAAAACATCAATAAAGTAGGTTTGGATATGCCGTTCCATTCGGGAAAAAACAAGCAACAACAACTGCTGATAATATTAGAACATGAGATATATCCTTATCAAAAGACAAAAATATCTTAAAAGGAATTCAGGAAATGCCTATAATTCAAAAGGATAAAAGCCTGAAAGATTTCAAAAGACAAACACCTCCCAAGTGGAGATGACAGTCCCTCAAAGGACAGACTCCTCCCAAAAGGAGAAAACTCAGATGACATTATCTTTTTTCTAGAGAAAGAAACAGAAAAAATGCTCATAAATCCCACAGTCATTTTATCTGATATGGAGAAAAGGGATTTGGCATTTTCAGATTTTATTTATAACAATCCCAATGGAAAAGGTTATTACCAAACTTCAATTGAATCTATTTACCCCATAATAATGATAACATACCAAGCAGATCCTATTCTCATCCAAAATGCAATAGATTATGGTTTTGTTGACCGAATCTACTTGAGTAAAGACTGTAATGAAATCCCATATGACAGTTTAAAGTCTGGTGTGTAACCTAACACAAAATCATTTGTTATGCTAAGTTTTTAGTATCGATCCCTAAATATAATGAAGATAATGGAATAGTCATTAGGCTTTCCATGCAATAACATATCTAGTGAAAGCCCAGGGTTAAGATAAATTACAACAAACCAAAGAAAATTGGCTTACTAAATAGACAATAGATAAAGACAAAAAGAGCACTGAGAGTAAAAGCGGTGCTTGAAAGAATGACAAACTTAAGAAAAAATAACTATTTAGTTCACTGTGCCACCAGGATGATACTTATTGGAGATAGGAAAGCAAGAGACTATCAGATTCTAAATAAAAAGATAACAGAGTTAAATCAGTTGATATTCCCAGCTAGCCAAGCTATGAGAATTGAACGTGCACGGTCACGGAGAACCAGGCGAGGCAAGAAAAACCGAGCAGAAGTATCGAGCGAATATATGTTGGCTAGTTTGACTTTATCAGAGCCCCAGGCGAGTCAGAAAATTTACCCAATGGAGCGGGTATGGAGAAACGAGTTCTCGAAGCTAGAAGGCAGCAAGCTATCACAGTGCATTGAGCAGAAACGAAACGAAATTGATAATTTACTAAAATTTTATATATATATATATATATATATATATATATATATAATAATAATAATAATATGTAAAGTTTAAATTATTTGTTTATAATGAAATTTAATATTATTTTGATAATTAATTATATAGGCAATTGAACAATTACTAATTGATCACTTAATGTATATATATATATATATATATATCATATTTGTGTCATTATTATATAAATGTCTAATAATATAATAATTTAATATTATAAATATAACTTTATAGTAAAATTGCCTAGTTATGTTGATTTATTTTAATATGAATATTGAAATAAAACTTAAAAGTGTAATTTAATTAAAAATTTTAATATTATTATAGCTAATATTTTAACTATAAATTAAGTTACGAAATACTAAATATCAAGGTTACTTAATTATTAAATTAAGTAAATACTTACTCTAAATAATTATAATCATATAATACTAATTTAGTGTTAAATAGATATAATTTAGATTATTAAATATGGTGAAAAACTACGTAGTTTTAACAAAACGACGTGGCACGATGCGCTACAAAACTACATCGTTTTATATTAAACAGTAGTTTTAATATCAAAAACTAAAGAACCTTAACCATTTAAGTCTAAAATTAAAAAACCTAATACACTTTCTTATTTATCAACCCTAAAGGCTAAAACAATTCATTCCTCCCCAAAACCCACGGCCTTTCCTGCGCCCTTGACTCACTTTGCCTCCCCATTGATTTCTTCTCATTTGCCATTTGATCCACTCCTCGCGCATAATTTGCATCACGGTGAAGCTTGCATCACCAGTTAATGCATGCGGTGAAGCAGCTAAATGATTTGTTAAAAGCGGTTTTCTAATTATCTTGGGCCATTTTGCTTTATTTTTATTGAGCTTATGAGGGTGTGTATTGGATTTGTTGGACTTTGTTTTTCTTTCCTTTTCTTTATGCGCTACGTGACAATGACTTCATTAGTGAAGATTTTCTTTTCTAGCATAAAATTGAATATTAAATTTAAGTAATAGTTAGGAATAAGCATCAATGCAGTAAAAATATTGAATGTTTTATCCCATATTTTTAGACCTTGTTCTTAAAGAACAAGTAGTGTAATTTCCTTCAGTTTATTGAATGTTTGTTCAAAAAAAAAATGCAGTAAAAATATCAAATTAATTAATAGTAAAAAAATAAATCAATTTTTTAATATTATTTAAGTTTGAATATGTTAATTTGGTTTCATTTTAATTGATAATTTTAAAAATTATTTTTAAAGAAAAAAAGCAATCTATTACTCAGAAAGAAGGATATAAATCATCCATTCTGAGAGGATAGTACACTTAAAATTATTTTGTTTTGGTTTACATGTTCTATTTTTTATTTCCTAATGATTTTCTAATTTTCTCTATTCTGGACAGCACCTGCAAATATTTGAGTTAAAAATATTGGTGAACTCGATGGCGCGGTGCATTGTAAAAGCAATAAGAATTACAGTAAATTTTATTGTTTGAGGTTATTTTCAGTCATACCAATTGTTTGTTGATTAATTAACTAATTGATCTTATTTTGAGGGTATGAATGTCGATAAAAAGAAAGTAACTATTAATTAGATGGTGTTGTTAGACTCTATGCCATTACCTTCAAAAGGACATGGCTACAACAAAGAAGTGGTGGATCCTCGGGCAAGTCAATTAGAAGGTAAGTAAGAATCTACGATAATTCTGTGGATAAAGAGAGGTCTGGGGTTGGGTCCATTATAAAAGCAGAAGAATTCGGGTAAATTGAATGGGAAAGCTATATGTGTATGGTGTGGAAAAGTTATCAAGCTTTAAGTTCTCCAAGGCACTTCAACATTATGGAAACATTTAAGGATAATAATTTTAAAGTTTCCTTATAAAGATTTAGTTGATGCTTTAACAAATCAAACAAATCCCGAAATTTACATGAATTTTCAAAATGCGAGTAGATGCGAAAGTTCTAAATTAACATGTTGGAATTTTCATCAGAAGCTACTAGGAATGCTTTGGTTAGGATGATTATAAAGGATGAACTACCTTTTAGGTTTGTTGAAGGAGATGGGTTTAAGGAACATTTGTCAAGTAGGCGTTCCCCAATTTAAGTATCTAGGTACATGATTGCAAGGATTATTTTTCTTTATATGTTGAAGAAAAAAGTGCGTGCTTTGCTCACATCTCAATGTCAAAGGGTTTAACAGTCAAGCGAACCCAACTAGACCAGTATTCGGAATATGTCTTATTTATGCTTGGCCTCCTTTATTGGTCCACGATGGAATATGCATAGAATTCTGAATTTTTGTGTCATTAAAAGTCATAAGAGTTAATATTGGGAATGTTATTGACACTTGCATGGATTAGTGGGGATTGACTAGGGTCATGTTCATCACGGTGATGTCATCATCAAATGATACTGCAATCCAACAATTGAAAAAAAGATTGTTAAAGAAAAATGATTTTGTAATGGGTGGGGAAGCTTTTCATATAAGATGTTTTGCTCATGTCCTACAATTAATTGTCAAGGATGAATGGTAAATTTTATCGCGATTCTATTGAAAAAGTTAGAGCAATTGTCAAGTATGTTAAGGGCAGCCCACAAAGATTAGATTTGTTCAAAAAATGTTGTGAGCTAACAAATGTTAACTATAAATCTTCCTTGCAATTAGATTGTCTGACTAGATGGAAATTCTACTTATTTGATGTTGGAAGTTGCTATAAATTATCAAAAGGCTTTTGAAGATTGGAGGATATTGATAGTAAATTCTTGATTGAGTTGGGGATGAATTGCCTAATGAACACGATTGGAATATGCAAGGAACCTTACTAGATTTCTTAAACGGTTTTATGATGTAACTGGCAAAGTATCCGGTTCTTTGTATTGTGTACATCGAATGTATTTTCCTGAGATAATTAAAATTTTGAAAGATTTTAAACTTTGAAGTAATGATAGTTCTTTGGTGGAAATGGGAAAGAAAATGAGGGAAAAATTTGATAAATATTAGGGTGCACTTAGCAAGTTGAATGTGATGCTTTTCATAGTAGTAGTGTTAGACCCTAGATATAAAATGAACTATTTGAGGGTTAAGTACACTACTTATTATGGTGAGAATGAATCACAAGAATTGGTGGATAGAATCACAAAAGCCTTGAAAATTATGATGGATGAGTCTGACTCGAATGAAGAGAGAGTAGAGACGGTGATGAATCATTGTCCTCTACATAATGAGATTGATGAAGCGATGGAAGAGGAGATTGATGATTATTTTATAGAGTTAGAGAAAGAGAAACAATTGGCTGCCAAAGGGGAGTTGGAAAGGTATTTGGATGAATTTTCTGAAAAATTTACTCTTGAATTTGACATATTGGCGGTGGAAAGTTAATTCGGTTAGATTTCCAACATTATCAAAAGTGCGAAGGATGTTTTGGCCATTCAATCTTATTTGTAGCTTAGAATAAGC
This sequence comes from Tetrastigma voinierianum, assembly GCA_016808115.1. Lineage (NCBI taxonomy): Eukaryota > Viridiplantae > Streptophyta > Magnoliopsida > Vitales > Vitaceae > Tetrastigma > Tetrastigma voinierianum. Next base: position 113,720 of record JAEQBH010000206.1, on the reverse strand, counting down.
ATTGCTTAGGAGAAGGACTTTGGACCGATTAAGAGTTCTTTAACTCCTATTATAGCCTGGATTTCTTATATGTTGTCAAGATTGGTTGCGAAATTCCAACAAACCCTATTCAAATTGAAGAGAAATATTGGAAGAACTTGAAAGCTTCGAGATCGATTATGATATTCTTTATTGATGTGTAAATTTTATCTTTTTATTTGCATTAAAATGAATCTGAATTAAATCTAATATATATATTTTTTGTTCTATTAGAAATTCTTCAAGACTTCGGAGATGTTAGAATGTTGTATAAGGCGTCTTTAAATTTTGAAGCTAAAATTCTACATGTGAGTATTAAATATTGATTGAAAATTACGCACATTATGGTTATTCAAAATTCTACATATATTATGGTATGAAATCTTTTGCTGAAAATTGATATATTGAGTATTAAATCTTTGATTTCATTGGTTATTCATGGAATTTAATTTAACACCAGTTGTTATGGATTGTTTGGACTGATTTAAATTGGTTATTTTGTGGAGGCGATTTGAACTGATTTCGGTTGGTTATTCGTGGGTGATTTGGACTGATTCTTTGGTTATTTATGGATGATTTGGACTGATTTCATTGTGGTTATTTATGGAATGATTTTATTGGTTATTAATGGATTGATTTCATTGGTTATTCATGGCCATTGAATTTGTATATTGTGTATTAAATACTAGTTGGGCTTTTGATTCCCGGACGATGTTAAAAATTGCGCGGTGCGGAGACATTTTGGCAATTCTGCGGTTGAAAATCCACCGATTGAGTGATAGAAGAGTCTTAGATTATACTAAATTGTGTTTGAGACATCATTATCTTGTTGTTCACGTTATTACAATATTTAAATTTAGTTATTGTGTGCAATTTTGATTTATATTATATTTTTGGTAGGAATATTGGTGTTTTTATATTACTAAGCAGGTTTGAATATTCAAAATTAATTTTAAATAAAGAGAGAAGGTGTAGTAAATTAATTTGAGTTTTAATTTAATTCATATAAATTCTTAAAGTCTCCATTCTCAGGTCGAATTGATCAGAATTGATTTCTCCATTGCTCAGTTTCTCGCTCCGAATTGCTCAGATTGAACATTCAGACGGAGAATTAGTGTCGGTTCGAGTTCGGGAGGAATTAGTTTGAAGTCTCAGAGTTTGGTTCGGTCAGGAGATACTCATTCTCCGACTTGCTCCGAACCGTGCACAACCCTAATGAGAATAGAAGCAGTCGGAATAATGAAAAAGATAAAAGTCAATAATGAAGGCTGAAGAATTATTGGGAAAAAGATGTAATGTCTATCCTAAAAGTGGTATGACATGGCATGTACCCAAGCCTCTGAGTATGAAATGACAATTTAAGTGGTCCGATATGATAGTGTAATGAAAGCTATAATTTGTAATATCTTTAAGACCCATATTTCTTAAGGACAATTGGAGGATAACAATAAAAAAAGATTGATAAGAGAAAGATAAGATCAATAGAAGAAATAAGACAAATGGAAGAAGGTAAAAGAAGACAACTGTATGAACAAAAAAGAAGAAGAACAAGTTTCTCATGAAGATAAGAATGACAAATAGCCAGAGTACTATAAAAGGAGAAGAGGACTCTCCTTTGAGGAGGCAAAGGAAAAAATATCAGAAAAATCAAATATTTCTTTGTATCTAGTTTTTGTAATGGAGTTCTAAGCTTTTCTTAGATAAGCTTGTATGTAAGATAAGAGAGAGTTTTATGAAATAAAAGTTTAAAGTTTTCCCAGATACCTTTTTTGTGTTTTCGATCGAAAAGTATAGTGAGTCTTTTGTAATCTTGAAACATCAAGTCTTGTAAAATTTAGAGGCGTTAGGGAAAAATGATGTGTTGTGGAGTGAGATGAAGGTCGTTAGTTCTTTATATAACAGTAATTGGAAGAAGCTATGTTGACACTCGCATTTAGCCTGCCTCTGTAGAAGTCTTCTCCAATTTGATAGATTTCATATCTTTTTGAGTTATTTGTTTTAATCCGTTGTTTACCCGTTATTGAAATTATAGAGCCCTACAACTAATGGTATCATTAATATCTTTGTATAGTTGCCCTATAAGTTTTATCATTAATGTTAAAAATTTGTATAGTTGCCTTTTTTTTTTTTTATATTCTAAAAACACGAAAATCATTAATATCTTTTATGTTTAGAATTTTATATGTTTTCAAAATTTGCTTTAAGGACGGTTTAAAAAAAAAAAAAAAAAAAAAAAAAGGGGACGTAGCTGTTTTCAAGTCTAAAAGCAGTTTTGCTTTTTAAAAACATTTTAATATTTTTTTTAATTTTTATAAACTGTGGACAAGTATTGAATGAGGAAGAGGTGGTTTTGACACCGAGAGCCGGTCAAAGCAGCATCAAAAGTAAAATTCTGACTTTCAACCATGGATGTTCAATGTAATTACTAATTATGATATGCCAGTTGCCACCTCCAATTATGACCAAACCCTTCCTTGTTCTATTTGAATTCTTAATTCAATCTTCAATATTCTCTCTGTTTCTTCGTTCTCCTTTCCCTCCCACCCCCATGTTTTCTCAGTTCCTCTCTCTTCTTCTCTCCTCTTTTTTCTTCCTCAATTCAGTATCATCTACTGAGTTCATCTTCAACAGCTTCAACTCCACCAGCCTCCTTCTCTACGGCAACGCCACCGTCCAAAACTCCCTTCTCTCCCTCACAAACGAAGCCACCTTTTCCATCGGTCGTGCTCTCTACCCTTCTAAAGTCCCCACAAGGTCACCCAACTCGACCCACCTCCTCCCCTTCTCTTCCTCCTTCATTTTCTCCATCCCTCCTTACAAAAACCGCCTCCCCGGCCATGGGTTTTCGTTCTTGTTCGCACCCGCTGCCGGCATCGACGGAGTAAGTTCGGCTCAGCATTTGGGGTTGTTCAATTTCACCAATGACGGAAATTCGACCAATCATGTTTTCGCTATCGAGTTTGATGTGTTTGAAAATCAAGAATTCAATGATATCGATGACAACCATGTCGGCGTGGATGTGAATTCTTTGACTTCTGTTACTTCTCATGGAGCAGGGTATTGGACTGAGGATGATGATGAGGATTTCAAAGAATTGAAGCTCAATAATGGCGAGAATTATCAGGTATGGATCGAGTATATGGATTCGCGAATCAATGTTACCATGGAGTGGGCAGGCAGGAAGAGGCCAGATCGGCCATTGATCAGCGCATCTGTTAATCTTTCCGATGTTCTTCTGGATGAAATGTATGTGGGTTTCGGCGGAGCCACCGGACAGTTGGTTGAAGGTCATGTCATTTTGTCATGGAGCTTCAGTCATTCCAATTTTTCGATCGGAGATGCTCTGGAAACGACGAATTTGCCTTCTTTTGTTCTCCCAAATGGCTCTGTTCTTAAAACCAAAGGGTTTGCCCTAGGGATTGCCCTCGGTTCTATTTTTCTTCTCGTGGGATTGGGGGTATTTCTGTTTGTAGCTTTAGCCAGAAGGAGGAAGAAAACGGCGCTGGAGGACTGGGAAATGGAATACTGGCCTCACAGGATTCCTTACAAGGAGATTTACAAGGCAACAGACGGTTTCTCCGAAAAAAACCTAATTGGGTCAGGCGCAAACGGCAAGGTCTATAAAGGGCTTATGGCGGACGGATCAGAAATTGCAGTCAAGTCCATTCCCCATGAAAACGAGCACGGAATGAAGACATTCTTGGCAGAGATTTCCACCCTAGGCAGGCTAAAGCATAGGAATTTAGTGGGTTTAAGAGGATGGAGCAAGAAGGAGAAAGGAATCTTGACCTTGATATATGAATACATGGAAAACGGCAGCCTTGACAAGAGAGTCTTCCAACAGTATCCAGAAAGAATGATGCTAAATTGGGAAGAAAGGGTTCGAGTTCTAAAAGAAGTTAGTCAGGGAATCTTGTACTTGCACGAGGGATGGGAAGCTAAAGTTGTCCACAGAGACATAAAGGCAAGCAATGTGCTACTGGACAAGAACATGAAGGCCAGAGTAGGCGATTTCGGGCTAGCCCGGATGATGCTGAACCATAACGATACCCATACCGGGGGACCGGACTCGTCTAAGTCTAACACAACCAGGGTGGTTGGGACAATCGGGTACATGGCTCCAGAATTGATGCGAACAGGCCGAGCCACGGTCCAGACCGATGTGTACGGATTTGGGGTTCTGGTTCTTGAGGTGGTGTGTGGGAGGGAGCCTATAATGGCTGAGAACCAGCCGGGTTTGGTTGATTGGGTGTGGAGGTTGATGCAGAGAGGGGAGTTGGTTTCGGCGCTGGATGAGAGGATTAAAGGAAGGGGAGGTTACAGGGAGGAGGAGGTGGAGAGGGTGCTGCAGATTGGGTTGTTGTGTGCTCATCCGGATGCTCGCCGGAGACTGGTCATGAGGCAGGTGGTGAAGGCGTTTGAGGGAAGAGAGGGGGTGACCGTGAAGAGGGAATGGAGGTGAGTTTGTTTCCTTCTGCTGTTTTGTCTGACCGTTATAGTCACCCTCCTCACCCTACCTTTGATGATATTCAAATGGGGCTTCTTTCTTTCACTTCTCTACCAGCAGCCCCAGAGTCTGATATCATACATACTGGAAGGTAGATGATGATGATTTTTATTTGTTAATTTTTCATATGAAGATCTTTTCATGGTCAATATGACCATCCTTCCAAGAATTTCTAATCTACTCTGTTTACCTTAAAATATTAACTAACTATCAATAAGCACCAGTGGTCTAGTGGTAGAATAGTACCCTGCCACGGTACAGACCCGGGTTCGATTCCCGGCTGGTGCATTAATTTTTTTCCTTTGGAATTGGGAAATCTCTTGTTAGGGCTTAGGGCTTAAGCTAGTCTAATGGATCCTATGTGTCTTGGCCTATTATGCTTTTTTTTTTGTGGGCTTTTGAAACGTGGTTTAAGAGCTACATATATTCTCAGCAGTGCTGTATATGAATGACTTTCCTTTAGAGAAACCCTTCTACTAGGTGTGGATGATATATATATATATATATATATATAATCCTTTTGGATTAGCTCTAATGTGTTCACTTGTTTTTGGATTAGAAATATTTGAGTTGGTATGACCATGGTTGCTCTCGAAGGGTTATCACTTCGAGTCTCTTTAAGGTCACTTGAAGATTTATTCGGTCGTTAACTTCAGAGTTTTATATAATTAGTCGTGATAAATGGCAGTCCAGAACTGGCTGGATTATTAAATAATAATAATATAAAGTGAATGCATGAAGTTAATAACTCTTCAAGTGGTTAAGGCTCGAAATGGACGTAGGGAGAAGAGATATCCCAGGGTTAGTCTGTAGAGACGAATTGTAAAAGAGCGTTTTTATTATGATGTATCGACAAAGTGAATAGATGTCAAAAAATAATTTTTTTTTTTTTAAAATATGAACAAAGATTTCCTAGGATAAACTTATTTATATTATAAAATAATTATTAAGTTATTTTATTAAACAATTTTAATCCATATAAAGTTTAAATTATCTCTTTAAGTGATTAAGTTGATTCATCAAATATTCTCTTATCCTAACATTTTAATTTATTTATCTTTTTTTGTTAGAATATGAGTGTCTGATCATACACAAAAAAAATATGTTTTTCATTAGCCTGTAGCTGTAATCTACATCAGGTCGGATGGATTCTGAGGGGTAAAGTCTCTTCTTAGCATCTTAAGCTATATTCATAAGATTGGCTTAAAAGTAATTAGTTAAGTTTGGAGAGATAAATAATCGTTTATATCTTTCGATGATTTATTTTATAGTAAGTTTGACACATCGTATTATATGACTTTTAAAATCACTTTCCATATTTGATGCTAGATTGTAGAAAATTACATAGCTTTTATTTTCATTTATAACACTATCATTTGCGTGATGAAAAGAAAACAAAAATCAATTTCTTTAGACTAAACAGTAAAACTATATGTCAATAAGACCTGGTTTAAGTGGTTAAGAGTTTAGACGGACATAAAGAGGATATCATTCTAAGATTCGAGTCCTAGTAACAAAGAATTTATAAAAAACAAAATACTATGATGTAATACAAAGTGAATAAATGTAAAATAAAAAAGTAACAAAAAATAAAACCTATGAAGAAAGGGTAAAAATTCTCTCATTAATATGTGTAGGAGATCATAGTTACATCCTATAATGTTAGCAAAATCATAATATTCTCGTTGTCTTTTGTGAGATAACCTAGCAAGATAAATAGAAACCTTTGAAGGGTTAGGAAATATATTACATTAGGGTGGGGGTTTAGGCTTAAAACCATTTGAATTAACTCATTCTCTCTCTCTCTCTTGTGTAAATGTTATTCATTTTGATTGAAAGTCTTCGCAAATTTAAAAGCCATTTGCACAAGCAAAAGAAATCTTAACACATGTAAAATGTCATTTACTTTTCCACCTAACCTAATCAATGTAAGATAGCAATATGTGGACATGACATCCTTTTAGTATTCTATGGGATTTTATGGTGGGTATGAATAATTAAACTCTATATGCCATGGTTGATGATTGACTTTAATTCCATTTGAAATGACTCATTCTTTCTCCTACGTGGATATTATTTACTTTAGATTAATGAGCTCTTAACAACTTTAAAACACTTCTACTTAATATGATCCTAATACATATAGTGTCAAAAACTAATCTCCTTGATCAATGAGGGATATATATCATATTTATTTTTTATATAAATAATTTTTTGGTTGTCCCATGAGATTAAGAGACTAAAAGAGGAGAAATATAAAAATGCATAACTTATCTTGCGTGTTTAGTTTGACTTGTTCTTGTTGGGAATTAAATGAATGAAAAGATATGTCGCCGTGACAGACCAGCTTTCTTGGTTCATCGTTTTAGAGCCAGTCTAGCCGTGGAGACGCCCATAGGCTATTCTTTCTCCGGTTTCCCATTTTAAAATAACAAAATTCTCCTCTGCTGCATTATCATTTTCATTTTGTGCGATTGTTCTGAGTTGAGTTCGATTTGAAGTCTTCAGTCCAGTACCACTTAGGAAGGCAGGACCAGTTATCGCAGGAGACGATTGTCCATTATCTCGGTACAAATTGAGAAGTACGAGTCGTCTTAGGGCACTTAGCGTTATCGTTGGGCTTGGATATGCTTTTTAATCACCGTTTGTACTACAGGTTTGCTTCCTTTATGTTTTTGTTTCTGTTCTTTGAACGAACTGGGAACTACAATCTTAAGACGAATTTGTCTGTGTCGTCTCTGTTCGTATTCAAAAAATTACAGTTTTGTTCGTATTAGAATTTTGAATGAACGCCTCTGCTTATCAATTTTGTTATAGCTTTTCGTATCTGCTTTCGTATTAAATTTTTTTAACGACGCTACTTCTTTGTTTCGTTATGTTCATAAATTTTCTTTGTAGCGTTTTTAATTCGTATCTGAATTTTGAGATGAACTGACGATTACGAATTTTCTTTGTGGCGTTTACATTAGTATCGAATTTTGGAGCGAACTTGAGCGATTATGAATTTGTTGTGTCGTTTTACGTTACGTTTTTGTACAATACAATTTGCCGTGTTTACTTTCTGCGGTTTTTCTGTTCGTTTCATATTATTTTGCAGTTTCTTTAAATGCTGGGTTTTGTTTCTATAGCTTTTCGTTTACATTAGTTTTGATTTAGTTCTATTCGTTTACGGTTGTTCTGAATTTTTGTGCATTCGTTTCTCGGTCTCGTATTATGTCTGACTTGAGAAACGGAACAAATTTGACTCAAACAATTTTTGTTTTATCTTGCAGTGTTAGTCATTTCTTTCTCTGCAGAAATAATTTCTTTTGACGATTTGTACTCTGATAAGTCTAATTTATTTACCGATAAAATTTGATAAAACATTTTACGTACTTTAGATTTACATTAAAATATTTGTTTACGTATTCAAATATTTTCATTTTATCTGGTGCACATTCAAACTATTTGTTGCATATTTATATTCGATATTTATTCACAATGTTTGCCTTGACTCAGTTAACTCTATTCGAATCACGGAGAAAAGCCGAAATGTTCAATGGTGCAGATTTTCCAGTAAGCGACAAAGATGTTGTTATCTCACAACCTTGGACTTGGCAAGATTCTAAATGAGGATGGTCCTGGTGGGCGTTGGAGAGCGAGAGATAAAGAAAGAGTTGGGCTGCGTGGATGTGGAATCAACATGACTTCATGTGTAGCTTCATGTCCTCAGCGATCTGGAAAATGTTTATACATAACGATCTATGAGTCGCGTACGAACGGCTGGGTTATGGGATGATGCAGACCGAAGTACAAAGCAGAAGATCTGAGGATTTGAAGAAATTCATTGTCGGTAAAATTAGACTTGAGATGGTCGACTGAAGACCGTCTTAGTCGGGTTCGAGCCAGTGGTTGTGCATGATATTCATCTTTGGAAGGAATGACTAAGTGAGACATTTCAAGTGGAAACTATATTCATTGAAAAGCGCCACCATCCTGGAGGATTTCAAAATTATCTCAAACCTGAGAGAAAGGAGAACGTCAGCAGAAGGCGATTGTTCGGTTGAGGATTGAGGAAGACAATAGGATGTCTGAGAAGAAAGTTGGGAAGAATCTAGAACTTTCAAATGCCAACGTTGTTGAAGGATCTAAACCAAACAAGAAGAGGAAAATGTCTGAAGTCTCGGAGGAGTTCACTTGAGGGCTGAAGAGTTCATTGGCAGAGTGCTGACTATGGCAGAGTCGGACATCGGGCCAAAGGCGCAAGGAATGAAAGGCGAGCATGAGCGATATGGTGGAAAGAATCTCGATGAATTGTTGATGATATCAATATAGAATTTGCTATGATATCCAGGAGTGTAATATGGCGGGAAACCACTAAAGTGGTGGATTGATACGGAGCAGCTCGTCACATCGTACCAAATGGTCGATGTTTTCATCCTACACAGCAGAGTGGGGGTGATGAAAAACTTTATATGGGTAATTCATCAACCTCTAAGGTTGAAGGTGTCGAAAAGATTGCTCTAAAGATGACATCTGGAAAGATTGTGACACTACTCAATGTTCTGCATGTGTCAGATGTTCGTAAGAATTTAGTGTCAAGATCTCTCCTTAGCAAGAATGGCTTCAAGTTGGTTTTGTATCTGACAAGTTTGTACTCTCAAAAAATGAGATGTATGTAGGAAAGGGTTATCTGAGTGATGGTTTGTTCAAGCTCAAGTATAATGACTAACTGTAACGAGGATGATTTGAATAAAGTTGCTTCTTCTTATGTGCTTGAATCTTCTAACATTTTGGCATGCTAGACTAGGACACGTTAACTATAAAGTCAAATCAAGAAATTAATGAATATGAGATTGTTGCCAAAGTTTGGTCGAGTGAGAAATGCCAAGTGTGTGTTGAATCTAAATTTTCTAAGCCCCCCTTCCACTCTGTAGATAATAGACTTTCAGAACCTTTAGATTTAATACACACAGATATATGTGATATGAAATCAATACCGTCAAGAGGTGGTAATAAGTATTTTATTACTTTTATAGATGATTGCTCGCGGTATTGTTATGTTTACTTGCTTAGTAGCAAAGATGAGGTTGTGAATGCTTTTAAAACTTATAAAGTAGAAGTTGAAACTCGGTTGAACAAAAAATTAAAATCATAAGAATTGTGAGGAGGAGGTGAATATGAATTTCCATTTGAGGAAATTTGACCGAGTTTGGTATCGTCCATCAAATGACTGCTCCTTATACACCATAATCCAATGGAGTGGCGGAAAGGAAAAACCGGTCTTTAAAGGAAACAATGAATGCATTGAATAGTTACGGTTTCTCCTGAATTTGTGGGGAAGAATTTGTTTTGGCGAATTTTATTTTGCAAATAGAGTACCTGAAAGACACAACAAACTCCACTGAGAAATGGAAAGCGAGAATGCCTAACTTGAATTATCTCAAGAGTGTGGGGTGTTGGCTAAGATTCTTGGTTCCTAAGCCTAAAAAGGTTAAGGTAGGACCAAAGACTATTGACTATGTTTTCATCGGATATGCTCAGAATAGCAATGCATATCGTTTTCTTGTTCAAAAGTCAGGTCAGGATATACATGTCAATACGATCATTGAATCAAGGGACGCTTTATTCTTTGAAAATATATTTCCATATAACATAGTATATGAGTCTATTGATAATAATAAGAGGTCTCGGGATACTATATCTAGAAGTGATCCAATGGAGGATGAACCTAGACGTAGTAAAAGACAAAGGACTTCCACGTCTTTTGGACCCGATTTCTTAACGTATCTGTTGGAGAATGAACCTCGGACATTCAAGGAAGGCTGTGACCCTTGAAGCCGGATTACAGGAAAGAAGCTATCAATAGTGAAGTTGAATCCATCTTGTCAAACCATACATGGAAATTGGTTGACCTTCCTCCTGGTAATAAACCACTACAATGTAAGTGGATTTTCAAAGAGGAAAATGAAAGTGGATGGTGCTATTGATAAATACAAGGCTAGGCTTGTAGTAAAAGGATACAAGCAACGAGAAGGTCTTGATTATTTTGATACTTATTCACCTGTTACTAAAATTACATCTATAAGGATGCTAATTGCTATATGACAGTGTATAAGCAGAAATGCATCAAATGGTTGTGAAAACGGCCTTTGCCAGCGGAGATTTGAAGAAGAAATATATTGGAACAACAGAAGGTTCATTTGTTAAAGGACAAAACTGAAAAGTATCGGCTTATCAAGTCACTCTATGGATTGAAACAAGCACCAAAACAATGGCATGCTAAATTCGACAAAGTCATGTTGTCGAATGGTTTAAGATGCTGAGTACGATAAATGTGTATATGTTAAGCAAACTGAGTGCTTTGCCATTTTATGTCTATATGTAGGCGATATGCTTATAACGGGCGATGATGGTGAGACTATTAAGAAAATCGAATGCAACTGCGAAGTAAATTTGAAATGAAAGATACTAAATTCGATGTTATTTTAGGAGTTCAAAATCCATAAGACATCTGGAGGATTAAGCTCACAATCCCATTATATTGAAACGATTCTTGGAAAGTGCAAGAATCTAGATATTGTACCAGTAAAGACTCCGATAGATGTTAATTTACATCTTTCTAAGAATACTGGTGAAAACAAAGCTCAAAATGAGTATGCTAGTATACTAGGCAATTTAATGTATGTCATGAATTGTACTAGGCCGGACATAGCTTGTGCGGTTAGCAAGCTAGAAGTCGATTCTGAGTTAGTCAATGAAAATCATTGGAAGCTATAAGAAAACGTTTATTGGGCTACTTAAAGCATACTTTCGAGATTACTTTTCTTTGCATTACGAGAATATCAGAGCCGGTACTTGAAGGATCATGATGGGATGGATAACTGGTGCTGGAGCACAGAAGAAAATGACAAGTGGATATGTATTCACACTTGGTGGGCGCGATGTCTTGGAAATGTCAAAACAAACTTGTATTGCTAGATCCTTATAGACCAGAATTTATTGCTTTGGATAAAAGCCCAGGGTGAAGAAAGCTAGAAGTGACTTGAAATTTCTTGGAAGATATTCCTAGTGGCACAAACCAGTGCCCGCTGTATGTATACATTGCCTTGTGATAGTCAAGATGGAAGGGCAAGGAATGTCATGTATAATGGTAAGTCTCGACACATCGTCGAAGACATAGCTTGTAAGACAACTTCTTTCTAGTGGAATTATCACCATTGACTATGTGAAGTCAAAAGATAATATTACTTAGTCCATTGACAAAAGGCTAACTAGAGATGGTGCAAAAACATCAAGGGGAATGGGTTTTAAGGCCTGCAAACAAGTCATCATAAGCGGACACCCTACCTAGTGAATTTGGAATCCCGGGATCTAGGTTCAAAGGGACAACTAAGTTACAGAGACGGTGCTGAAATCTTGTCTAATTTGTTTTACGATTGGGATAAGCGATATTAATATGTGAAGGTTAAGCAAAGCTTGTAATTTATGAAACTATATACTGCAAATCACCTATGTGAGTGTGAAGTGAGGCGGCTTACGCGAGCTGCAGTAGAATTCTCTAAAACACTCATGAGACCAGGAAGTGTTCATGGCCAAAAAGAACACAACAGTGAGAACCAATTTGTTCGAGAAATAGTTGTGTGATTTCTATTGTCTAGGCTTACACAAAAGATCGACAGTTCAAAGACATCAAGTCTCTTGATTGATGAGTAAGTCAGATGGGTTTATTAGGAAAGTTGAAATGCCGATTACTTATCCTGATGCAACGTTTTCTCATGGAATAATCGCACTTGCATCTCATGCATACACTAGAGTATTGATATCGAACTTCATTCATGTGGGGGTTATTTGGGAGATTAAATGAATGAAAAGATGTGTCGCCGTGAGACAGGCAACTTGGCGGGTTCAAGTACGCTTTGAGGCAGGCATGTGCGTTCGTGGAGCGCTTTCACAGGCTATTTATACTCCCGGTTTTTGTATTTTGATAACAAAAGTCTCCTGCATATCATTTCATTTTGTGTGATTGTTACGCCAAGTTGAGTTCGTCGAGTCTTAGATCCGTCTGAGAAACCCCCGGAGGAGCGAGATCCGTTCTATCTGGGAGACGATTGTCCATTATCCTCGAATTTACACAAATTGAGGGCGAGTCGCGTTATCGTTGAGCTTGGTACTTTTAATCGCGTTTATGCTACCAGGTTTCTTCGGCTATGTTTTTGTTTTTACGTGCTGAAAGTGGCTAGAACACAGTTCTACCCATAATAAGCCTTAAATTGTTCTATTTGATTAGTTTCCATAATTTTTAAGGTACACCAATGAGTTTTATGTGATGTGTTTTAAGAAAGTGGGATGAAAATTAAGTGGAAGGGATGAATGATTGAGCGCTAGCTTCCATTCATGGAGAGGTAATTCTACCAGTCTCCATTTGAATTGGAAAACAAAGGGAAAGAGTAAGGTCCCTAAAACCTTCTATTTAACATGGAGCTTTTAGAAGAAATAAACTATTAATTGCTATACATAATTAACAAAAAAGGACCTTCTAGAAGACCTTTAGATTAGGAGTATGGATGGTATGCACTTGATACTTATTAAATAGTTAACTTGAAATAAAATAAGGAGATTATACTAGGCAACTATACTTGAAAGTACTTGCATATCAAATTCCACTATATATATTTTAACATTATTTATTTATTTAGACTAATGGTTAGAAAGGAGACAATTGTACTTCTTGGTTACTAACTACCTCTGCTTTATTTATAAAAATGTTTAGAAAACAGACATTTGCACCTCTTTGGCACTTACCTACCTCTGCATGCATGATGCACCTCATTAATCTAAGACTTGAAATGAAGTTTTCAGATATTCTAAGAGTTTTTATTTCTTTTTTATTTTTTATGAGAAACTTTTAATCCTTAAACATAAGGAAGACACGACTGAGAGAAAAAAAAAAAAAGCATCCTACATTTGGAATTCCTTAGTGGATGCCACGCAGGACTCTCAATCTTTAGACATGAGGATAAGGAAGACATAATCATGAAAAAAGTGATAAGGAAGACACAACCAACCCATGGAAAAAACCAAGTGAAAAAAAACTTAGAAAGTGTTGCTTTTTTGGTTTTTTCTAAAAGCAGTTTGCTTTCAGATTTTAGACCTTTTTTTTTTTCATAACTTATTTATGATTTTTTAAAATTTTTTCTTGATATTTGATATATTTTTATTTAGAAAAATCTATATTTTACAATCACCACAAAATATTATGATTTTTAAAAAAATTTTCTTGATATTTGATATTTTTTTATTTAGAAAAATCTATATTTTACAATCACCACAAAATATTTTAAAATTCACGAATATTTCAAAATACACTAAATATTTAATTTTGGGTTATCAATCTATTATTTTTTAAATCATTAATTTTATATATTCTATTTCAGTTATATAAAATAAATAAATAAAATAATAATTTTTTAAGAATGATAATAATAAATTATTTATCATAATATTTTTATCATTTTATTTCTTGTAAATATGTGAGTTTATTATACATATATGATATAAATATTTTTCATTTTATCATAATAAAAAAGTTATATCATCGCTACACAAATAAGTATCAACTTAAATTATTTTTTAATAGGTTTAAGATGTTGATTTTAAGCATATAAAAAAAAAACAACTTAATACTTTATAGAAATATAATATTAAAAAAATAAACAATTTAACATTATTAAGCCTTATTTAACATTAAGTTAAATAAAAGTTCTATTGTAAAAACAAAAAAAACAAAAAATGCCCCCTTTAATGGACAAAATCAAGAAAGGAAAAGTAAAGAAGAATGAAGATACCTAGTTGCAGTGTAAACAAAAACTATCGAAGTAGAATAACGATAAACTTTGTTGAGAAGGAAAATGATATAATTATGTAACTAGTAACTAAGCAACCTCCCAAATTAAGAGAAATTTTTAGAGGCATTCAAATGGACTAATAAAACCATTCATCCTGTGTTTCACAATCTTTGGTGCCAACCATTGACTACTACCAAATGAAATGCATTTAGTATCTATGAAATTATGATCACTTTACCTTATATAAGAAGATTAATGACATACATCATTAATCATGCAACCTTTTAAATTAAGAGACATTTTTATAGAGGACTCCAACCAAATGCATTAATTAAAATATCCATCATATTTTCCTAATCTTTTACTAATCTCTTTTACATTCAAGAAAAACGAGGGAAATTATAATTTATATGGTCCTAACTCGTACGTTCTAGTTCATATAATGTGGAGCTTTTAGAAAAGATAAATCATTACCATATATTAATATTATTATCATAAGGAGACTTCTACCAAACCCTTTACTGTTTTCCTATTATCAACGCCATAAAACAAACGAATATTCCATTCAAAATATAAGAGATTCCATTTACCTCCAATAGATAAGTGGGGATCTCCAATTGGCATAACTAACAACCCCTTCTTTTCCTGCTTTCACATTGATTCAAAAGAAGATGAGTACTTTGGGTTAAAGAAAAAACATAAACGGAAGATATGGAAACTTGTTCCCTCAATCCATATGTCTCACTCACCCACTCAACTTTTATACCCATGGTGTCATACAGCTTACCACTGGATTCTTTTTTTTTTTTTTTTAAAAAAAAACCTATATATAATGGGATATGAGACATTAGTGTAGGCCTACTCCAAGATAAGTGGGAATGCATTCATAAACAAAAGGATCATTTGTCCATCCCATTATGGTACAAATTATATCATATGCATTTTAAGCTTGATAGTGATACATTATGGTGGTTAGATTATACTGTCAAAGTGTTATTTCATGAACGGGACTTAGTATAATTAACACGATTCCATAATGTATCATTATCAAGATTAAATACTTTAGTTATATTGTAGTAAAATGTTTTGATAAGCTTTTGACCTTTTTCCATTTCTCTCGTCTTTTTGAAACATAGGGTGTGCTTTACAACATGAGTTGAGTATATTTTAATTTCAAAGTAGTAAATTGTTCTCATTGATACTCGAATCTAGGATCCATTTTCTATGCCGTTTTGTCTATTTCAATAATGAACACTACACCGTTTGAGCTAGCCAACAAAAAAAAAAAAAAATTGTTTTTTTCAAACTAAATATTTTATTTTGTTAAAAACATAAAAGCATAAAATAGTTTTTGATTGTCAAATTATATTTACCTTATTTTATATTGGACCACTCCTTTTGGGCCGCCGGTCTGGGCCCAATTAACGAAGCAGCCGCCGGCTTCAAGGTTCGGAGCGTTCGGTCACCGAACCAGGTTGCCGCGTCAAACATCCTTGCCATGTGTCACTCTCCTTCCACGTGGCGCTCCTATATCTTACTCTTGTCTCTTATTCTGCAAAATCAATCCACCGCATTCACATTTTTAACGCCTGATCCTTTCCCACTCCACGTTTGGTTCTCGAGAAAAGCAGAAAAGAAAAAAAAAAAAGAAGAAGAAAATGTCATTCTTCGCCTTGCTTTCCCCTCGAAGTTCTTAATTCCTAGTTTGGCAAGTAGACAACGTATTCAACCGTTCTCTGGTGCTTTGATTTACCGGAGAGACAGGAAGCATTTCGCTATTCCCGAGGTTCATTTTGGTATGCGTTCTACCTTTTTTTTTATATTCTTGTCTTTCTAATTGAAAGGTTCTGTTTATTAAATTGCGACAATCCAATGGTAAATCGAATTAACTTAATTAATTATTGTTTATTCAACAATTATTGCGATTCTTTTTGGGATTTGCCGAACTGATTATGGCCGATTTGCGATGTTGGACGAGGTGTTCGACTTTACATTTTTGCCCTTCCTCCTCTGAGGACTGCATGGAGATGGTTAAGCCACGTACACTGCTTTGAAGATAGCCCTAAGATAACTTCAGACAATGGCTCTGGACTTGATAAGTAAAAATAAAGTAATGTCTTTGAATTGCATGGCAGCCAATAGAATTCAAAAGGTTCACATTGTTGGTATAAAAAAGTATTTTATGGTATCAACGGTCCGCATTCTTTCCTTTTTTTTTTTCTTTCCTGTTTGTGTTTGTCCTTTTTTGATTTTTTTTTAAAAAATTCTTATTCAAAATTCGGGTGTTTAAGGACTTTAGTTTTTGAGGCTGTGGTTCTCCATGGAAAAGAACAAAAACCAAATGGAACTGGAAGAGTGAATGTGTGGTTGTCAATCACCGGTTAAGAGGTATTGATGCCTCTGCGTGTGTTTGTGGAAAAGGTTCTCTTTTATTTCATCTTGAAATGTTTGATTTCTATGAATTGGAATGAATGCTCCCCTTGGATATCTTGATTTTTGTATTTTTTTGCTGGATTTGGTTGGCTTTGGGATTTTGTGGTTCATGTTAAATGGGGTTTCGTGTATGGAGGTGTTAATGCTGTTCATGATCAGAATTGCATGCTTTATGGTGTTAAGTTCTCTGTCTACCAAGGGAAGTGGATTGGATACTGGTTGTGTTATTTAATGAAGGGGTCATCTTGATTCATTATGGTGGTTGTGGTAGTGATTATGGTCTTGACGTGGCTACATATTGATTGCAATGGCAAATTTATCTGAGTCAGTTCAGGATAAGTCTAATAGTTCCAGGGGATTAAATACTGCTGTGATTTCAAGTCAGAGTTCAAGGTTGCTAACTGGTAATAGGACCGTTTTCTCAGGAGACACATCGGATAACTGGAGGTGTTTATTCAGGAAAAGTGACCCCCAACAAGTTAGACCCAGTTGGGGAGATCTTAATGATAACCCTTTGCGTTTTTCTGGAGCCTGTGAGGATGAGATGGAAGAGGGCCGCGCAGTTTGTGGAGTTGAGCAGGGTGATGTTAGCTTAAGGCGGTGGTTGGATGAGCCGAGTCGCTCAGTGGACCTATTGGAGTGCCTCCATATTTTCAAGCAGATTGTGGAGATTGTGAACTTAGCACATTCCCAAGGGGTTGTTTTTCTCAATGTACGGCCATCGTGTTTTGTCTTGTCTCCTTCCAACCATGTCTCCTTCATTGAGTCTGCGTCATGTTCAAGTTCAGGGTCTGATTCATATGACAATGATTTCAATCAGCGCCGGTCACCATCTCATCTGGATTTGCATCAGCAGCAAAGTAGGTTGGTAACTGAAGATTACCCAGCAGAGATATCTGGATCAGGTACTTCTCGGGTGGCATCAGTTACTGGTAGCTTGCAGTTGAGTTCATCCTTCGCATCGCGGCAATTAATAGTGGAAGAAAACAAATTAACAAACAGAAGGAAGATTGAAGCCAAAGAAAGGAAAAAGACTTTCCCATTGAAGCAGATATTGCTCATGGAGATCAATTGGTACTGTAGTCCCGAAGAAGATGAAGGTGCCCCGAGTTCCTTTTGTTCAGATGTATATAGATCGGGGGTACTTCTTTTTGAGGTTTGTAGTTATAATGTACCTTTCTTTCAGAGATAGGGTGGATTATAATTTGTTTTTTCTTTTTCTTTTTGTTTTTCGTGGGTGTGTTTCTAAACTAATGCAGCTTTCTTTTACTTGTGAGCAGTTGTTTTGCACATTCAGCTCAATAGAAGAAAAGTTCAGCACTATGTCCAATTTGAAACACCGAGTTTTGCCCCCTCACTTGTTGTTGAAATGGCCAAAGGAAGCTTCATTTTGTCTGTGGTTGTTACATCCTCAGCCAAACACTCGACCAAAATTGAGGTAAGTTAATATTTATTCAATCTTCATCCATTCTGGCTTTCTATATGAGCATTGTGATGGGTCCTCAAGGTCTCTCATAGCAAATAAGCAATTCTCAATTCTTTGTTATTCCAAATGAAAGAAGGAATTACATAAGATCCCTCCCCCTAAAGACACAAGCAGCAGGGACTGAGTTGACACACCAGCCCACCACCCCGCGCACACCACTCACTAACAAACTAACAAACTCCTTCTAGAAGGATAAAAGAAAAGATCACAATATCCCTCAAAAGGACCACGAGACCCACACGGATAAAGCATTCACAAATGCTTCCAACACTCCCAAACAATAACTCAATTAACGAATAATATTGCTTGGCTGCAGGCAATTAATTGTCAGTTGGGCTACTCTTCCCTTTCTTCCTCCTCACATAGGTTCTTTGGATTTGGGCCTAACTTTACTTGCTGCCCAAGCATTAACCTTGTCCTCAAGGTTGAAATGAGGAAACTAAGTTCGAATCACTGCAAATGACTCCTAAGAATCTTCATAAGCTGGCAAGTTGTGCCAGTGAATGAAGACTTCTGGATCAGCTGTACATTGAGATGGGGAGGGGCGAATAGCAAGGATAGCCGTTGGTTGCACTAGCTGCTCCATATTAGCGGATAAGGAGGATGGAATGCTTGGAGACACGGGATGAGACCCCAGTACTCTCTTAAGATGAGATATGTGGAAAACTGGATGAATGCGAGCTATGTCAGGTAAGTCCAACTTGTAGACAACTGGCCCAATTTTTTCAAGAACTTTGAAAGGGCCATAGAAATGAGGGGCAAGTTTCTCATTTGCTTTGCGTGCCAAGGATGATTGACGGTAAGGGCGTAGTTTAACATACAATAAATCTCCCACAACCCACCGAATGTCTCGATGCTTGAAGTTAGCTTGTGCTTTCATTTTCTGTTGGGCCCGATGCAAATGATGCTTGAGCTCATCTAGGATAGCATCGCTTTGTAATAAGAGAGACTCAACCTCCTTATTAGCTGTAGAACCCCTTCAAAACGGATGATAGGGGGTGGATCTCGGCCATAGACCACCTTAAATGGAGTTACCCCTGCTGTTGTATGGAAGGGGGTGTTGTTATTATATTCCGCCCAAGCTAACCAATCTAACTAGCGAAATGGCTTGTCTGCTGAAAACACCGGAGATCTCAACACAACGGTTAACCATTTATATTTGACCATCTGTCGGCGGATGATAAGCGGCTGGCATATGGTCGATCTGACAACAAAACTTCCAACCAAAGCCACTTTCGAGAATACATTACCGATCACGAAACAATATTGCGGAACTACGCCATTTTTAAGTAGGTATGATGCGTGAAGAATAATTGAGCCACTTGAGGAGTTGAGAATGGGTGTGATAAGGGTAAGAAATGAGCTTATTTGGACAATCCATCCACCACAACCAAGATAGTGTCTCGCCCCTTTGATTTTGGTAAGCCTTCAATAAAATCCATGGAAACATCCTCCCAAATCTGCTGGGGAATCGGTAGTGGCTGCAGCAGTCCCGCAGGGGTAGTGGAATCATATTTGTGACGTTGGCAGATTTCACAGTTGGAGACAAAATTTTGTATATCCCTCTTGATGCCCCTCCAATAAAACTTTGAAGATAATCGTTGATAAGTACACCCGAATCCTCCATGTCCTCCTGTTGGGCTACAATGGAATCACCGGAGTAATTAAGGAACGAGAGAGGAGGCTGCTGGTAGAACCAGGCGGCCGGTGGTGCCAACTTTAGCAAAATGAGGATAAGCAACCGGGTCAATAGAGATCACTGCTAGGATGTTAGCTAAGTATGGGTTGGTTGCTACTTGCTCCTCCAGCTCCTTGAAGTCTAGAGCAAAAGGAATTGAGAGAGTGGCTAGAGTAATTTCTGCTGGCAGCCTAAATAGGGCATCGACTGTTGTATTGTATTTTCTGGGCTTGTACTGAATGTCAAAGTCGTAGCCAAGGAGTTTGAGTAGCCACTTATGGTGTTCCCCTTATACTACCCGTTGTTCCAAGAGATACTTAAGGCTCCTTTAATTAGGTCACGGATGATAAACTGTGCCTAGAGTAAGTAGCCTTACGAATGGCGACACCATTGCCATCAACTCCCTTTCATAAACTGATTTTGATTGAGCTTGTGGACTAAGTTTGTGGTTTAAATAAGCAAGTGGTTTCTCTTCTTGCATTAGTACTGCTCCCAAACCCACTTTGAAGCATCGGTTTCTAGCATAAAAGGCTTGGAAAAATCGGTGGGAGCAGTCACGGGTAGGAAATCATGGCATTTTTCAATTCTTTGGAAGGCCTGGTTAGCCTCTTCCGTCCATAGAAATGCATCTTTCTTTAGCTGTTGGGTCAGTGGTCCATCAATATGACCGTAATTGGCCACAAAGCGACGATAATATCTGGTAAGGTCGAGGAAACCACGTAGGGCCTTGAGGGATTTTAGTAGGGGCCGAGGGATGGCTTGCACCTTGCTAGGATCAATCGAAATTCCTTCATCAATAATGTGACCTAAATATTCAATGCTGGGCTGGGCAAAGACACATTTCTTGGCATTGGCAAATAATTGCTGCTTCCTAAGAATCTGGAATATTGTTTGCAGATGGGAGAGGTGATCCATTACTGAAGTACTGTAGACTAGTATATCGTCAAAGAAGGCTAAGACAAATTGGTGAAGATGAGCCTAAAAAGTGTCGTCCATGAGGGATTGAAAAGTTGCAGGGGTGTTGGTGAGGTCGAACCACATTACCAAGAACTCATAGTGGTCGTCATGGGTTCGGAAGGCCGTCTTAGGGATGTCCGCCGCTGCTACTCGAATCTGGTGGTACCTTGACTTCAAATCGATTTTGCTAAAAATTTTTGCTCCATATAATTCATCCAAGAGTTCTTCAATAACGGGAATTGGAAATTTATCGGCCATTGTGCCTTTGTTGAGAGAACCTTTAGCTTCCATCTTTCTTTCTGATCAACAGCACCGAGCTGGAGTAAGACTCATGCTCGGTTGAATAATCCCTACCTGTAGCATTCTGATCACCAGATACTCAATTTCAGGCTTCTGGATTTAGGGATATCGGTTGGGCCGTAATGAAATGGGTGAGGTCCTCGGGTGTAGAGTGATGGAGTGCTCCTTGGTGCGAGGAGGGGGAAGACTTGTAGGTGTAGCGAATATGTCGTGAACTCTTTTAGCAGTTGGATGACCGAAGGGGGAAAAGGGTGTGTTGAGACTGAATCTTCCTTGTTCTTGCCCTCGGCCACATCAGGTTGTAATTCTAGCAGTATACCAGTATACCCTGTCGTTCACGTTTCAAGGTATGGATCAAGCTATGCAAAGAAACTTGTGACTTCTACAAAGTTGGATCCCCTTGAATCTTGACCAGAACTTCGTCCACAGTAACCTGCAGGCAAAGATTTCCCCAATTCGTTAGTGAATCTCCCAGGGTTCCTAGCTATTGAAATCCCAAAACAATATCTAATGGCCCTAGTTTCAAAGGGAAAAAATCGGCAATGACGTTCATCTCTGCCAGTTGTAAGCGGAGTCCATGACATACCCCCGAAGCCCTTATTTCGTCTCTATTGCCCATCTGAACTTCGAACTCTTAGGTAGGGGTTCGACTGATACTAAGCTCCAAAACAAAATCATCTGAGATGAAGTTATGGGAGGCGCCTGAATCAATGAGGACGACCACCTCTTGAGGCATAACCGTGCTGCGGACCTTCATAGAGTGCGGGAAACAGAACTTGACCAAGGAGGACACACATAAAGCCGCAACGGTAGGTCCGTTGGTGAGTTGCTCCTTCCTCGGCAATTGGTTCATAGTTGGTGGAGTCTCGTCGCCCTCTTCTTCATCCATAACCCACAATACCTATAGCGCCTTTTGCTTACAACGGTGACCTAGTGCGAAGCGTTCATCGCACCGAAAACACAAGCCTCTCTCCCTTTTTGCCTGCATCTCACGTTCTATGAGTATTCTGAGGGGGTGGAGTCAAAAGGGAGTGGTGATATGACGCTTGAAGAGGCAAATGGCAGTGGGTGCGTTGCTCGAGGTGCAGTGGTCATGTGCGTCACACGTTCGCCTGTAAGTGGTCCCATTGCAATGGGCTTGGGCCACCGATGTGAGAGCCCTGCTTGATACGCTCTCACCGCAATATGCTTATCCTTCATCTCTTGCGTCGCCCTTATCTTCCTCGACAAACCCACTGGTTCAAGCTGATGGAGTTCTGCACAGATACTCCCGGGCCTCAAACCTGACAGCGACCTCGAGGGCCGTGATGGTAATCATGGAAATTCGATAACATATCAGTACGCCATTAGTCTTGCACCGTAGATGTCTGAAAGAGCGACATCAACTGCTCTTGGAGAGTGCCTTCTTGGCTTGACCTGAATCGAAGTAGCAATAGTTCTTTAAATTCTTCCCAACCTTGAAAAGGGTGTTCTTTTCCTCCCGAATGTACCATTCAGGGCTTCCTTCATGCGAACCATCCCCCCTTAGCCTTTCATACCCTTGCTTGAAACCGTTAATGTAGTGCGTTTGGCAGAAAAATCCATCCATTGGGGTCGATTCCTTTGAAAAGGGGAAGTTCCAGTCTTCTCGATGGATATTCTACCCCCATGTCCGTGGGTTGCGGCACAGCGTAGGGGTTTATTTCCTATTCTTCTGCCAACCGCTGAGATCTTACTTCGTGAGTACTTGAGTCAATCTCGGGTGTTGAAGAAGATGTAATGTTCTTACCGCATGTGAGTAGCATTTTCTTGATCTTCTATATTCCTTCCTCGAGCACGCTAATTGAGTGTTCGAGGTGATTTATTTTCGTAATTCCTGCCATTATCTCCTCCGGTTTCAATTGTTGGATTGTGGAGTGCAGCCGCTAGTTCTGCTTGAATTCGGTGCCAATTATCCCCATGCGAGCCTCCATCCCTCAGCAGGGGCCATCCTTCATCGTCACCATTGCCTGAAAGGATGGGCTCTGATGCCACTGATGGGTCCTCAAGGCCCCTCATAACAAGTAAGCAATTCTCAATTCTTTGTTATTCCAAATGAAAGAAGGAATTAACTATTTGTAAGATCCCTCCCCCCAAAGACACATGCAACAGGGACTGAGTTGACACACCAGACCACCACCCCGCGCACACCACTTACTAACAAACTAACAAACTCCTAGAAGAATAAAAGAAAAGAACACAATATCCATCAAAAGGACCACGAGACCCACACGGATAAAGCATTCACAAATGCTACCAACACTCCCAAACAATAACTCAATTAACGAATAATATCGCCTGGCTACAGTCAATTAATTGTCAGTTGGGCTGCTCTTCTCCTTCTTCCTCCAAACACAGGTTCTTTGGATTTGGGGCCTAACACATGGCTAATTTGTTCCTTAGACATAATGTAGCACCTTTTTGTGTTTTCACAACTGCATATCAGTTTCAACTGTATAATGGAGCAGATTTGAGTAGTGAATGTTGGTAATTTTATTGACTTTCTGTTAATTGTTTTTGAAATATGGTGCTGGTAAACATCTCCTATATCTGATTTGACTTTCAACTTAATTGAAGTAGCCTGGTATCCTGTGATTTGAGTAGGTCTAGGCAATAAAACCTTTTGAATTCAGAAAATTCAAGGAATTTCTGAAGTAGTAGATTTTATGTTAATAATATATTTTAACACCTTTCTGAAATTGCTGGTTTTGTTGGAATTATGTATTTATCACAAGATGTGAAACTTTTTGCTGCATAGTACTGGTGCTATCATTCAGATGTAGAATATTTCAGTTTTCATCTTCATTTTCTGCAGCTACAAAGTATACAAGAATCCTCCGTAGAACACTGGTATAAATTGAACCACAATAACATCGCAACTGTGTGTTATAATGTTTATAATATTGCTTTACAGAGAAGAAAATTTCTGGGAATATTGTGAGCGCATTAGTGTGGATCCTATCATGCGCTTGAATGGAAGTTTAATCAAGTCTCCTCAGTCTAGGTGGTGCTTCTAAGGGTAAATGAGGTATATTTGACAGCAAAGAATGGGGAAGAATGAATGAAATGGAATAGAGCTGTGGGTTTTCTTTTTTACTTTATTATACCTATATTATAGAATGAGATTAAGAAAATCAGAAAATATTCCTGCTAAAAAAAAATAAATTATACTATATCCAACACTCCGATCAAGATGATGTTAGGATATCAATTATGCTTGGGTTGCACTGTACAGTATGGAGTTGTCCTTCATTGCTTTATGAAGTTGTTATTCCCACCACTGAGCACTTTGGAATTGGTTTGAAGTTTTTTGATTTGCTGGTTAGACCTGAGGTTCGCTAGGGTAGGTTTGATTTGCATAGACCCTGTTTTATCAGGAATTGGAGGGGTTAATGTGGAATTTATTATTTTAGAGTATTACAAAAAAGCTTTGCTCTCCCTAAAATGAAAAGAAAAAAAAATTCTAGCTCCTTTAAGTTTCTCTCTTGATTTCTACCATGGGTAAAATTAAACCCTTAACAGCATTTGACATTTGACCTATTAATCAAACTTCACAAGTTTGTTCTAAGAGTTACCATTTGAGTGACCCCATCCTTGGGATTAAGGGCAAAATTATTGCACCTTCATAATACCTATTCAAATATGATGTTCCTATGACTTGAATCTATAAACTTTGGCTCTAATACCAATTCTTGGTTTTGGCTTTTGAGCATTTCATTTGAAAATCAGTTGATGTCTAGTAAGGGTAGGCCAAACCGTTTATAATATTTGAAAATTACACTCACAGATTTGTTATAAGAGCTATCAAAAGGTATTGTTACACTCCAATACCGTTCTCCCCTCGATTCATTGACAACTTACTGTCCCATGTGAACATTATGATAATATGGCCTTGAATAAACATTATGATAATATGGCCTTGAATGGTTTATTTGAATAAAGTTGTCACCTTTATCATGATTTTAACTAAAGTTGTTCTCATCTTGCAAATGATTGTTATCCAATTCTTTGCTTTGGCTTTTGACCATTTTCATGAAAATCAGTTGATGTGGTAATGGTAAGTCAAACTGTTTAGAGTATTTGAAAATTACACTTACAAATTTTTTATAAGAGCTATCATTTTAGCGACCTATCATCACTCATCAGGCTTAAGAGTGGCATTGTCACACTCCAATACCATTCTCCCCGATTTATTGACGACTTACTATCCCATGTGGCTGACTTCCCACAGTTCAGAATCTTGCATAAACATTATGATAATATGGCCTTGAATGGTTTTTTGGATAAAGTTGTTATCCTTATCATGATCTTTAACTAAAGTAGTTCATGTCTTGCAAATGGCTTTATTTTGAATATAGCTTTTGTATTGGCTTGACCACTTTCATCAACTCTTTGTCACTTCAGCATGTTACTGGATACGATCTTTGAAGGTATGGTAAGCCTCTTTTTGGCATTGGATCAACATATGAAGCCATCATTATGAGTGAACGGCTCTATTCTGAGGTGGAAATTCTTAGTATGCACAGGGTCCACCTTATAGGTTTCCAGTTTTGTAGAATCCTGAATGCCACTGCAATATGAGATGTTCAGGGAGTTTGCAATTGCTTGCTGTAGGTTTCAAGTAAGTTGAAAACAAGAATGATCAAATTCCTCAAACCAAAATCTTAGGAGATTGCTTTTAGCCTTTATAAAGCTTGCTTCAACATTCATGTTTGCCTTTCATATAGGGACGTATGAGGCGAGGGGGTAATATCCATGCAAACTAGTCATCCAAGTTCTCATGAGTGGAAGTTATTCCTATATCATATTTTTGACATGGGCATCCCAAATATGCTGGCAAGGGCAAAGGTTTCTGGGTAGATTGTTGAAGCCTCTAATAAGCTTCCTCTTACACTAATATGGTTTTAGGGTGCAGGCACATATGGAATTCAGCAGATGTTGTTGGACTGAACATCTATGACTAATTGTAAGGGGTTTTAAATAATTTGGAGGATTAGAAAACTTCTTTCCAACTTTTAAAGCATAACTCGTCATTTTGATGAAAAATGAGCATCGGCCCCTTTGTGGAAATGAACTTTTAATCAGGATCAAAGTCTCAGTTGCATTGAAGTAGAAGGAAGGGTAAAAGCAATTGATTGAGTTACTAGACTTTGTGAAAGGTAAAAATTATTTAATTCTCTTGGATATGGACATAACACTATAGAGGTATGCATATGATTTTCTTCCCCCCCTTACATTTCCCAGTAAGAATGAGGAATTATTGTATGTAAGGATGTGAATTGGAAGGGGAATGGAAACAGGATATTGTGGACATTTTTCAGGAAAATATGAGAGAGAACTATCTTTATATTTTAAATGCAATAGTTGCCCATTTGGTGAGTAGGGAGGGAAAATGGAGAGCATGGATATACAGCGGGTGATATTCCAGAAATAAAACTTTTTAAATACAGTAATATTTGATGAAAGTATTCTGAGTTATGCTTGATTTAAATCAGATTTGGTGACTCAAGACAATATAAAAGCATCTTCCGTGCGCCATCATTCGATATGCTTGACCTTTTACTCTATTTATTCATATGGTAATCATATGTACTAAAATTTATCAATAGAATGCTAAATTGACGAATTTTTATGGAGTGCTGCTTTTATCATTTAAACTTTGGCTTCAATATTAAGAAATGTTTAACTTTACCCATTTTCTAATTTGATAGTGAGGTGTTACATAGTGAGTTCCTTAATGAACCAAGGGATCATTTGGAAGAACATGAAGCAGTAATAAAGCTTACAGAGGGTATAGAAGAGCAGGAAGTGCTGTTAGAATTCCTTTTGCAGGTCCAACAAAGAAAACGGGTAGCTGCTGATAAATTGCAAGAAGCCCTAAGCTGCCTCTCTTCTGATATTGGAGAAGTTATGGAACAACAAATGATATTCAACAAAAAGGGTGGCTCATTCCTGGAACTGAAGAGGGATGAACTGTCTGTTTTTGATAAAATTGATTCTCCTTCCAAATTTCTTGCCAGAAAGGGCTCTGCTAGCTTGGGACTTGGAAAACGCATTAGACAGGGACATGACCCTCATCCCGTGGAGGATTGGAGTGAGCATCTAGATGAGTCTCAAAAGTCAGAAACACGAAGTGGGAATCAGGTATTCTCTAAAGGTTCTCGATTGATGAAGAACTTTAAAAAATTGGAGTCAGCTTACTTTTCAATGAGATGCAATCCTAGCAAGCCAACTGAGAAAAGGTTGACTGGGAGTTCTCCCATTAATAGTACTGGTTGGGGTTCCCTTGTCATAAATGAAGGGAGTTCAGTTGATAACCTGGTCTCTAAAGCTGGGTATAACGAAGGTAAGGGAAGTAGATGGATAAATCCCTTCCTTGAGGGTTTGTGCAAGTATTTATCTTTCAGCAACTTAAAAGTTAGAGCAGACCTGAAGCAAGGTGACTTGTTAAATTCTCCAAGCTTAGTATGTTCCCTGAATTTTGATCGTGACAGAGAATTATTTGCTACAGCTGGAGTGAGCAAGAAGATTAAAATTTTTGAATGTGACATGATACTAAATGAAAATCGTGATATTCACTATCCTGTGGCTGAGTTGTCAAGTCGATCAAAATTAAGCTGTATATGTTGGAATGGTTATATTAAAAATCAGATTGTTTCTAGTGATTTTGATGGAGTTGTACAGGTAGGATACTTCTTTCTGCTAGTTTTCGATTTGAATGCCCTAAACTTATTAGGTAACCCCATAGCTGGTTTAAAAATTTTCAGGTATGGGATGTTTCAAGAAGTCAAGTATTTATGGAAATGAAGGAGCACGAAAAGCGTGTATGGTCTGTTGACTATTCATTAGCTGATCCAACAAAATTGGCAAGTGGGAGTGATGATGGTGCAGTTAAATTGTGGAATATCAATCAGGCAATTCTATTTTTGCACTTGGTGGATGTCAGCTTTGAAACTAAACGTACTGCTGTCATCTAGTTACAGTTACCATGTTGATTCCCATTATGTTTGCATGATAACTTGCTTCTCTTACATGGGTTACTACCGCAGGTTGGAAGCATAGGTACCATTAAGACAAAAGCCAATGTTTGCTGTGTTCAATTTTCTCCAGATTCTGCTCGTTCTCTTGCAATTGGTTCTGCAGATCATAAGGTCTATTGCTATGATCTCCGTAACACCAGAATACCTTTGGTCACATTAAATGGTCACAGCAAGACTGTGAGCTACGTTAAATTCATCGATTCAAAAACTCTTGTTTCAGCATCCACGGATAGCTCTTTGAAGCTATGGGATTTGTCAACATGCATGTCTCGGGTTCTTGACAGTCCTCTCCAAACATACACAGGGCATGCGAATGTGAAGGTACATTCTCTTAGTATATTAAATTGAGCTTCTTCTGATCTATACAACTAAAAAAGCATTGTTCCAAATGAATGGGTCAGATGCAGAAATTATATTTTTCCATCTGGATCCATGATCCATCTGGGCATTTGCTGCACTGAACTGTGGATGGTCATGAATATTATGATATACATATCAATATATATTTTTGGGTGCATTGTTGTTGTTAACTGGGCCTTGAAGCGGAGAAGGGAAGCACTTGTTGTGAAGCTTTGAGGGACCAGTTTTACTATCCCTTGGAGCAGGTCTGGGGTTGAATTTTTTGGGTTTATCTTTTGTATAATCTTTGTGCATGGCTTCCTTCTGCTTGAACTTCATTAGCTTATTCTAGGAACAAGGTTTTCAATTTTGTTTAAAAGAAAAGATAATGTTAATAGTCTGATAGTCATCCATAAGTGCTAATGCACTAATTCATGCCTACTAATTCTGGATATATGAGGACTATATGTTGATAATTGCAGACTACTATCATTTTGAACATGAGCAGGGAGATTATTGACAAAGAGTGTTCATCCTATTCCGAAGGTCATGGAGAATTGGCGAAGGGGATTCTTTATATTTCTTCTCCACTTTGTTCTTTAATGTACTAATCTCGGTGATTGTAATCTGAGAATGATATTTTAGAAAAATGAAACCCAAATGGGAAGAAGTGATGAGCCTTGATAAATATCTTTTGCAATTGTGACAGTTGTTTTCATCTTGTTGGTGATAGTTGTTGTTTAGTAATATTTATCTGTATCAATTGCTCATAAAAGTTATGCTTTGTTTGTTTGTTCCTCAATAATATGTTTTCCTTGGTTTCAGAATTTTGTGGGTCTATCTATATCGGATGGATATATTGCTACGGGCTCAGAAACAAATGAGGTACTTTATTAATTTTTCAAGTTGTAAGTTGCATAATTTTTGGTTGCTTTTGACATGCACTTCATGTGTAATATAATGTTGATGCCAATTAAATCAACTTAGTGTTCCTTTTTTTCCTCAGTAGAAATGGTGGCCCAATCCATATTGACATGGATTAATCACTGTCGTTTTTGATCCTCAGATAAGGTTCTTCCTCAGTTGGGATTGTTTTGATCTGTTGGTATTAAGAAAGTCAAGTTATTTCTTTTCGTTTTCCCTGTCACAAATTACTGTCAGAGAAAATTTCAATGCTAAGTCAATCAAATGCTGTCATGTCTAGGCAATAACATTTGGCATCAACCACATGAGCTGTTCTCTACAAATTTGCTCTAAGGCCATATTTACCATAAATCATAGGAATCCTGTCTTTTAAACCTCAACCCACATTCTGTTTGGTAGATTTATGAAAGATCAAGTTCTTGCTTCTGTTTGTTAGATCCTAGCAAACAAGGACCCATATCTAACGTTTTATGATCCTTTTTGTTAAAGGTATGATATTCATATTAAACCCAAATCCTAAAAGCTTGGAGCTTTAGAAGAGCTATCGCTTAACACAGACGTAGCTTTGATGCCAGTTATATTCTTTATTCAAATCAATCTTTGCAATTTATTCCCCCATTTGTCGATTTGAAAGTTCACAGACTATCGTATTTGTTCACTCACGTGCAGGCAATGCATTACACGTGATAAGAAATGATAATATTTATATGAACAAACCAAAAGCTCGGTTTTTGGTGAGAAATCTGGTCGTTCAATGCTAATGGAATGAGAAAAGAAAAGAATGCTTTTCTTTACTGAATGAGTGAGTGAGTATTACATAGTATAGAGACACCTATATATATACAAAGAATGGAACAAAAAAGAAGGAAAGTAATGTACAAGGAAGGAGATAAATCAGACAATATCCTCATAATATCCTATGATTCTCAACACTCCCCCTCAAGCTGGAGCATATAGGTCATATGCACCAAACTTGTTACATATGTACTTAACTGGAGAAGGTCTGCTGGAGTGGGTCCACCGAAGAGGGTTCGCCGAAGAGGGTCCGTTGGAGAGGGTCCGTCGGAGAGGGTCCATTGGAGAGGGTTCCAATGGAGAAGGTCCAACGGAGAAGATCCGACAGAGAAGGTCCGATGGAGAAGATCCGACAGAGAAGGCCCGCCTAAAAAGATTGCTGTCGGAAAAGACGGCTCACTCCAGAACCAATCATGACTCTGATACCATATGAAATGAGAGAAGAAAATACATAGTATAGAGACACTTACTATGTATTACATAGTATAGAGACACTTATATATACACAAAAGAATGAAACAAAAAGGAAACAAAATAAAATACAAAAGGAAGGAAAATAATGTACAAGGAAGGAAGGAGATAAACCAGACAATACCCTAAGAATATCCTATGATTCTCAACACTTTTCATGAATTGGTAGATTTAGAACTTCAGTATAGTGCGAAGGCTTAATGTTGGTCTGAAGTGAACTGGTGATTCAGGTTAATGGCTCGAGCAGTTTACTATGCTTGTATCTTGTAACTCTGCAGTGTGACTGACTCTAAATGATTAGTGCTGGGAAAATGTATTGATTAGTTAAAACAGTCAGAACAGAGGAAGTATTTTGACAAGAGTCAAATGATCAAATAGGTATGAGATGTTGAGAATAATCATCTTCAAGGAGCTAACAATTTGCTTGATGGAAATGGTTACTTTGCATGATAGAATGTGGCTTAGCTCCAAGATTTCATATTTATTTCTACAAATTCTAGGTTGTATTTCCATAAAACTAAAGTTCCCCTTTGATTTATCCTTCAACCCCTCTCACACCAAAAAAAGCAAAGAGAACCCTACTAGAAATAGTAATGGCTCTGACTCATAGTGCAAGCACTAACGAAGAAGAAACGCTTAGAAACCACAAATCTTTGATCTCACTTGTAAAGAGCAATGTCACTAACTCATAAATCAAGCATTACTATCTTATGTTGATTATGTCATGGTCAATTTATGATCTGCTTGGGACAAGATTGAGTACAAAGGTTTCTAAATCGTGGGGATCTTTTCCTTGAAATTAGGTTATCAATTTGGAAAACATTTTCAAGCATACACTTTAGCAACAAAAACTCCCAAATTAGTACAATTTGGCAAATAGGCTAAAATTTTCTGTCTGACAATTGCCACTTGTTTAAGAAGCTTCTAAGACTAACCTAGCCTTATGCTGCTTGTTAAAAAATCCATCTGCCTCATGTTTCACATTATGTGGAGTTTTCATTGCTATGGCTGTGAAAAGAACTCTCAAATCAGTGTTTGATGACTTCGGTTGTCTTCATTTTTTGAGTTGGATGCTGCACTTTTCGTTTTTCTTTTTTTAATTGGCACTGAATGATGGGAAGACTTCATTGATAGAAAGAAGAAAAATTTATCCTACTGTGTATAACAGGATAACTTTAGATTGCATGAGTAGCCGAATGGTTAAAAGTAATATCATCATTGGTATTTGTAATTAGAGATGAATGGAGGAAAAAATAGTATATTTCATTGATCACAGACAACATATTTATATAAAAGAGAATCCTAAATCTAATAGGAAAGAATATGAAGTTTCCTAATTGGTTTCTAACTCTACCTATCTTCATATTTCATTTTCCTAACTAGTTTCTAACTTTACATATTTACATTACTATAATACTCCCCTCAAGTTAGAGCATAGATATTGATTATGCTTAACTTGTTACAAAAATAACTAACTCGATTCCCACTCAGCTTTTGTGAAAGTATCTTCTAACTGTTCTCTGGTCCTCACATATTTTGTAGAAATCAACTCCAATTGGATTTTCTCATGGGCAAAATAAAAATTTATCTCAATATGCTTAGTCCACTCATGAAATACAGGGTGAGATGCTTTGTTCCGATCTTTCCCTTGTAACTTAAGGCTCATGTAGTCTGGTTTTGGTGACCCCGGTCGAAGGGTTTCAAATCCCAGGGGTATAGTTTGCTGTTCTTTGCTGCCCTGTCAAGTACCAGAGGGTGGGCTTCATAGAGTGTACACGTCTTCTGCTGACGGGGTGCTAGACTGATAGAAGATGCCCAAGGGAATGATTTCTGGATAAGAACACAACCAAAAAAAAATGGAACATTTTCTTAGATAGAAAATTTTCCATGTCTAATCTGTATCTGTTCATAATACAAATTCATTCTATTTCATTGGCTTTCATGAGGTGGACTGACCCTGTGAACATGTGGCTCTCCTTTACTTGTTAAGAGGGAACATCTATCTAGTAAATATGGTTATCATTATATCTAGAAAGAATTAAGATTTTGAGAGCCTACTTTGGAAATTTTCCTGACATTTTCTTCTTTCTCAATCAATGACATTAGTATATTCATGTCTCTTTATCTGCAGGTCTTCATCTACCATAAAGCGTTCTCTATGCCAGTTCTGTCATTCAAATTCAGCACTACAGATCCACTTTCTGGGCAAAATGTTGATGATGCCCCACAGTTTGTCTCATCTGTTTGCTGGCGTGGTCAATCAACCACCTTGCTCGCTGCTAATTCTGCTGGACACGTCAAACTCCTTGAAATGGTATGAAATTCTCAAACATTCACCCCCCAATGCAAAAAATTTTGGATTTGATTTGTTGTAAGTTAAACTTATGGCCTCAATACAGAAACATGAGTTGCAACACACTTTCTCGGAAAAAGGGCAAAGGGGAAAGGGAAAAGGGAAAGGAAATGGGAGATGAAAAAGTGAAAAGGGGGAGTGTTTCTGGAGTGGTGAACCATCAAGTGGGGATTGAATGAAAAAGTATAAATAGACGAATACTATAATATTAGGTATTTTTAATTAAATCTATAATGCTTTTCCTTGACATGGGATTCTGTGTGTCTTGAGACAAATCCCATTCCATGTTTGTGATGTGTTTGGGTGTTGGGATATAGTATTTTAACATCCAAGTCATGATATCATTTTTGAATTCCAGAAACAGGTGAACCACATAGTTTGAGTGCAAGGCCCCACCCCACCATTAACCCTGGGTTGTCTCCATCGTGGAGATAATTTTTTTAAGTTCCAATCTTATCTTTGGTTTCGTTAAGATCCCCATCAAGCAAGTTGTTCTTTCTCCTAGAACACGTGTTTTTTGTTCATGAGCACTGATAGCTTTTCCAGAAATTTTCTCCCCCATTTAAACTCTGGCCTCAAGTTTGGGTGCTTTTGTCTCATGAATTCTTGATTGATTCCACGTATTTTTGTATGTATAAGTTATGTTTTTCGGATTTTTATTATCCAAAAATAGAATAACTGAACTTTCCAAATTCAGATTCAGGTAGATCATAAGTTCCATATGTTACACAAATGCAAACCTAGTGCACTCCTTAGCCTTACCTTACCTGGACAAACGAAGGGGGAAGTGACGTCTTTCATGGACTTCTAAATGTGTAAATGGGAATAAACATGCAAATTATGTAGGGGTGATTCATATCTATCCAATATCCCTTTCTGGGTTTACAAGCATGCAAAATATGGAGAGGTGGTTTAGATCCATGATTTTAACTAAAACCAAGGTTCGGTAAAATTTTGAACTACTAATTTTTCTAAGAAAAATTTAAGTTTGTAGGATTTTGATTCAATAGTTTAATTTGGTTTGTATATCATGTAGTCAATCTCATATGTCTATTACTTTGTCATCGTTTAAGAGGTCATTTTGGCTCTCGTATAAGATCATATTATGAAGGAAATTAGTTTAGGTTCTTATATCGGTTTATTATTAACTTCTGTGCAAATATTGCTTATTTTGGATTTATGAGGCTTGGGTCAAGTGGTAAAGAAATAGGATGGACATATCAGAAGAACCAAGATCGAATTCAAGCTAAGCTATTATAATGTAGTATACTAATATGCAAAGTGAATATACGTTTAAAAAAAAAAAAAAAAAAAAATCTTCTACAATATTTACATAGTATTCATTTCATTTCAAAGTAGTATTGCTTAGGTTGAATCTAGCGATTTTTTTCTTTTTTAGGAAAAAAATATATCTTAAAATGCATTTATATGAGTAAGAGAATAACAACATATGTAAAAAAGTACATTAAAAGTTCCATGTTTTTTAAGAGTGTTGGTAAAAAAACACGACAAAGGGTTGGAGTTTAAAAATACTCAAATTCAAAATAATTCATATCCAACCCGAGACCATAGAAGGGAATCTCATCAAAGTTCAAACCGATGTTTGGATCGATGAAAGTGAGCACATCCGGGAATGACGTATAATGCCTTTGAATGCGCAATAATTTGCCAAGTATGCTTGGCACATCCTATAACTACAATACGGCTGAAATACGAAGCAACTGCATTTTAACCCATTCTTAAGGTCAGACCTAAAATTTAAGCGCCATTGTACCCACCAACAACAATCGGCCTTGATCCGCATTATGTATTAGTTCATACTGACACCAATCTCTTTATATAATTTTTTTAAGTCACTAAAATAAGAATCGGCATTTTCAACCATTTATCTATAAAATTGGATATTTTTATTATCTTTTGTAGCATAGGGTTTTCAAAAATAATTATTATAATATATGATTAATATATTAAATTTTGTTATTTTCTACTTTCTAAATATATATTTTTAATATAATTTATATGATAATTTAATATTTAAAATCGTAGATGAAAATTCACGGTTTTAATAAAACCGTTTTAATATTGAATAAAATAAATATTGAATATATTTTTATATCGAATACATTTGAATAAAATAAATTACAGTTTTAATATTGAATATATTTTTATTTATCTCATTAATTCTATTTTAAATATTTGTAATTTCATTTTTTTATTTATCCTTTAAATTTAATTCAATCATATATGTTTTTTTTTTATAAAAATGAAATTGTTCTAGTTTATAAATTAAATTAAATTAAATTAAATAACTAAATTATGAGTATATTTTAAATAATTTTATTACTTAAACTAGTGTTAATAACAAAATAATGTTATTTTTAAAATAATTAACAAATATACTAATTTATTTTAAATATGATTATATCTTTTAGCAATATGGATTTGTAAACAAATATGATATTTCATTATTATACGGTATTATTAGACAATAGCTTAAAAAATATTTTTATTCTAAAACATAAACGAAATTTATGTTATAATATTCTAAATTAAATTATCAGACATTTATTAACTCAACCATCATCGAAGATCTGTAAATCATTTTTATTACTGAATCACGTTATTATTTAATATAAATGGCGGGGATGTAAGCACAGAAGATTAAGTTACATACGAATTGATTCTGATACTTCTGAAATTAAGTTTCTTTTACTTTATTGGTTCTAGATATTTAATTTGTTAGTTTGGTACTTTGGTTATAACATTATTTATTTATTTAAATTTGTTTATTATTATTATATTTTTTAGACTCAATCATTTTATATATTACTAATTATTATTATATACTTCAGATATTTTTTTTTTTTTCAAGAATTACGACTCAGAAATTAATTTTTTAAAAGATTTTTAAAGTTTTCACAATTTTAAATTTATTTCACCCTAAACTCAGACGGCTTTGAGCTGACTGACAAAACTATCCGAATATAAACGAAATAAATTACCTTAATCTCTTTTAACCCGTAACCTAAAATGGGTTATAGGCTACCCCGCTTAGCCGCTCTATGACATTCCCTTTAAATTAGCAGAGATTCCGATGGCATTTTGGTCCCAAAATGTAAATACGAAAAGTCCAACTATGGCTCCGCCTCCGCCGTTGGTTTTACTTATCTCACATATGGGATGGTGAAAGGAAAGTGGCTAAAATTTGGGCCAAGAATGGGCCCCACGAAAATTGGATAAGCCCATTTATCAGACGCATAATTTGCTAATTACTTAATACATCCACGTGGTTTTTGCCTCACAACATGCCAGCGATGCAATCAGACACAGATGACGTCATCACATGGTACCCACCATCTCCCAAGATTAGAATAACCATCGTTGCCTTTTTTTTTTTTTTTTTTTAAATTAGTTTTATACATTTTATAATCCAACATGTAATAAAGAAACATTAAATTTAATTGCAACGTTTAAAATATAAAATATGAGCAGATTCGAGTATATCCGGAACCCTTCTATGTCAAAACCATTGGTCGATCTGACGTGGATAAACTCCTGTCTCACCCAAAGCATGCATGTCCTACTCTGTCACGGACCAATATTTCATTGCCACGTGGGCCCAGCAACGAGACTTATAACGTTCGCGGCGGCCAGGGCTCCTCCACCTGTTCCAGGTGGGCCCCACATTTCTTGTAGTATAAAATGGCTTTCTTCATTCGATCGACCCAAAACACGTGTTTGGGAAATTCTAAAGGCCGGCGGGAAGAAGAAATCATGGCCGGAGCAACAGCATGGATTCCGGTGACTTCATGGAGCTCCGACGACACTCTCAAATTCTCCGGCGACTCGGAGAGTTTGGGAGACATGGTTTTCGGATTTTTGGAGGAAGAGTCGTCGCAGAGTTCCGGCGACGGGTTCGATTGCGAAGATTCCGGTACCGACGGGGAGGAGGGGCTTGACAATGTTGAGGGGAGGAAGGAATTTTGGGAGGAACAAGACGAACTTCTTCAGGTGATTAGATTTTTGTACAATTTCGGTACTATGAAGAAAATCCATGATCTGAAATTAATATAGTTAACAATATATTAATTTTGGGAAATTTTCAGGCAATTTTGTGTAGAACGAGTTCAATTGAGTCGAAAATTAGGCGGGTGACGAAAGACGCTCTTCGGGAATTAAAATCGAATGATAAATACTGTGCATGCCGGAGACCGGACGCCGGAGTTTGCCATAATTGTGTGGAGAAAGAAATTTGGAGTCAGCTCCAAACCGCCGGTTACAATAGTGCCATCTGCAAATCCA
Organism: Tetrastigma voinierianum; assembly: GCA_016808115.1. Classification (NCBI taxonomy): domain Eukaryota; kingdom Viridiplantae; phylum Streptophyta; class Magnoliopsida; order Vitales; family Vitaceae; genus Tetrastigma; species Tetrastigma voinierianum. The sequence goes on along the minus strand of JAEQBH010000206.1, from coordinate 76,272 downwards.
AGTGGAGATCGTCTCCGGATATTCCAGCAGGTATACTCACAAAATTAACTTAAGGGAAACTTGTGTTTCGGAGCATTTCTGAAAAATTGCAAGAAGACATTAAAAAAAGAAGAAGCAAAATACATGCTTCCGTACAGTTTCATAAAAATAAGTCTCTTTCACAAAATCAACAGAATTATTTTCTGTATTGAATTATATATTTTACATTATTCTCAAAATAATGGTTTGAAATACAAGTTTCTCTATATTAAAAAAAGACATCTTCATTCATGAAAGGGGATTTTTTTTTTATTTTTTAAATCTAAACAATTTGGTTGGGCCCCATTTGTTAGGGGTTTAAGGTAGGAATGTAATCTATTTTGTATATTAGCTGTCACGTATTCATACGAATGAATCTCCTACCTAGATGGGGGTATGAATGAATATTTAGAAATAATATACAGAACAGATAACATTCCAATAAATGGGGTTTCTGTATTGGCCAAAAATTAGCTAGTAGCCTGAAACTGTTTGTTGTCCATTAATTTTCAGGCGAACACTCGTATGTGGAGGCGGTGGACAGTTCAAGTGGTAAGAAAGGAGAGGTGAGAGTGGTGATTGAGTTGAATTTCCGGGCGGAGTTCGAGATGGCGAGGGCCAACGCCGAATACAACCGGTTAGTCAGCCGGCTGCCGGAGGTGTTCGTCGGAAAATCTGAGAGGCTAAAGGCCTTGATCAAGATACTTTGCCATGCAGCCAAAAAATGCATGAAGGAGAAGAAAATGCATATGGGTCCATGGAGAAAGCACAAATATGTGCAAGCTAAGTGGTTTGGCACGTGCGAGAGGGTGGCGCCGCCACCCGTGTCGGCCATTGATTTTTCCGGCCCTCTGAGGAAGCAGCAGAGATCCTCTTTCCTCACCTTCGACTCGCCCGAGAATTTCCCGGCGGCCGGTTTAAAGTTTAGGGTTGTGGAGGTTGTGTGATGGGTGATGAGAATTAAACAAAGTTTTGTTGTTGGATAGTGAGGTATTAAATTAGAGAATAAATTAATATTCCAAGAAATGAGCCAAATCTTTATTGGCGTGTGACAAACATAGAAATTAGAATACGTTATATTAGTAACATTATTGATTATACCAACCAAGAATGATTGATTCAAGGATAAGATTGGCATACAACAAAATATAATCTAATAAAAAAAACACATAACCATTTTTATATAGTTTTTTTTTTTCTGAATATATATATTATTTGATGATAATTAGGTCATAAAGGCAAACTAATATGGTGTGTTTTGGGTGTATTTTTGTTTTTTATTTCAATTTTTGTCTCTAAAATAAAGCATTGAAAAATATTTTAAGCATATCATTTTAAGGGGGTGTTTGGTTGAGCTCATTGAGAGAGGCCGATAGTTGATTTACCTCTAATCACACTTATAGGTTGCTTGATAAAAACTACTAATCAACTAGTGATAGTTTATTAGTGCTAAACAACTTATGATGGAAAAAAAAACTATAGATGATAGTTTATTTTGATTCCGTTCTTATTAAAATATCTAAATTACACGTTTTACCATTTTCTCTTTATTTACGTAAAAGACCATTGATATGTATCATGTCTATATGGTTAAATTAACCTTCAATCAACTTTAGCTACTTTACCAAGTAGTAATTTATAATTACATATAAGTTGAAGCAAACATGCACTAAGAATTTGATTGTAGAAGTGATCTATTCCAAGTATTCTCATTTTTTTTTTCTTAAAAAGTAAAAGTTAAGGTTGTAAAACTTGGAAAAAATTAAATTTTTCTCGAAAGATAAACGATAATTTCATTAAAACTCGGAATTTTTAGATTTTGGATGCATTTAAACTGACTTCATCATTAATTCGCTCTCGAATTTGGTGACTCATCGACTTCGGGCTTCGATTCCAGATACTGAATTTAAGTTTTTCGATGACGAGCGACACATGACATGACATATGGTGCACTTTATGAATTCGCCTACACAGCCCCGTTGTCGGGCTAAGGAAATAATTTAAAGATAAACAAGAAAAAAAATAATAATAAGGAAAAAATAGTAAAAAATAAAATAAAAGAAAGTTAAATAAAAATAAAATAAAAAGAAGGAAAGTCAAAAGAAAAGAAAAGAAGATCCACAGGGAGAGCAAGAAGAGAGATAATTTTTTTTTTTCGCTTCTCTTTAAGATCTACGAAAATCAAATTATATGTTTTCAACGGAAAAAAGGTAAAATCGGTCCATGCATTGATAATTATGCGTGAATACCAAAATCTTGGAGTTTTGTCAAACTCTACGAGATAGAAAATTTTACTACTTGGAATATTTTTAGCCTAAAGGCCATGTAATGGTTTGGGGTTTTCTTTGAGGTCGTGAGAGACCGTAAATTTCAGTTTCAAAATTTTGGGACTGAGTGTAGGAATTTTTAAGAATTCGGGGATGGCTGACAATCCGGCCAATTTTCGGGATTGTTTTCAATAGTCCGACAGATTTTCGGAATTGTTTTCGCATTCTAGACTGTGTGGGATAGCTTGGCTTTGATTCGACTGATGTCTTCGGCTTGTATTGCTTTTGAGACACAAGAATGTAAGTTTTTCATTATGTGGGCTTTATTAATTGAACTTAATTGATTAATTTGGTCTAATTAAGTGAGATTATAAGGATTCTTAATAAATCATACTTATCAGTAAAAGGTGAAGCCGAGTAATGGGCCCGCCCGTAATGAGGCCCGTGGTCGAACTCAATAAATACGCCAAGCCCTCCCAAACCCTAAGCGTGATACGTATAATTCATTCTCACATACGTATCTCGTAATTATTTTGTCTAACCAAAGGAGAGGCATCTCATTAAGCCGTTGGTCACCGCTTTCTACCATTCGAGTAAGACCTCGGTGATCATCGATCGCTTCTTCGTAGGTTTTGTTGATTCCGCATCAAAGCCACTCATTGATTCCAAATCGCAGATGCATTTCGCTTTTCTCCATTATTATTATGCCTTGTGTTCTAACATGGTAATTTGTGTCGATTTAAACGTATCCTACAACTGCATCGTGAGCCAACCATGGATTAGAATTCAAAACATAAGGAATTGGAGAATTTTTTTTTTTGGGTTTTATTCAAATCGGGCATTCTGTCCAGTTTCGGAGATTTTCTACAAATCCAAAAATGAATATTTTTACATATTTGGAATCTACTCGACGAGACGATCAGATCGGTGGGTGGCACGTCGCCGGAGGTGGCCGGACGCCGTCATCGCCACATCCACGCCACCACGCCAAGATTGAGGATCTAATTTCGCCGCCGCGGAAGGCTGACACGCCGCCGCATCCGATCCCAACTGGGCTTGATGGACGCCAAGATGACGCCATCATGACTCCGCCACGACCACCCACAACCTGGCTCGCCGATCAGCTTTTTTTTGACCCGCTCACGCATCGGATGTCGACGTGATGATGACGCTCATTCTAACCCGCCAGCCTCGACTCCAGACGCCGACCCGACTTGTTAACGCATCCGACCGGAGGATTGACCCGACCATTAACGTTCAATGTTTGACCCGATCCGGCCAACGTCTGGTCGTTCGACCAATTCGACCAAATACCAGGACCGGATAGCCACCCGATCCGGCCAACGACCCGACCGATGTTCGACTGATCCCAGGCCACCGACCGATCAACAAATTTCAAATAGAATGTGCCACGCGCTTCCATCGGCCGCCACACGCGCCGAGCCTTCGTGGCGTGCGAGGGCCGTGAGGTCCTTTGGGCACCTTTGATATCTCGCAACTCGCACGAAATTCTACAACGCAGATATTTATTTTACACTGCTTCGTCATATGTGATTCGAAAATTGCAGTTAGAACCTCAATATACGATTTTCGGGTATTTTCATGTTTTCTTGTATTTCATATTTTTGGAAATACATACGGTAGCTAACATGTATATCACGCCTGGCTAATTATGTAGATGTGACTATCGACTATTAATGAATTAAACAATATATTTGGCATTACATATATATATCAATGTGATACATAAAGTCAATATCCCCCGCGAGAGATTTTCGCGATTCACCTATTATGACCGCCTAAAGTGGCACACTTGATTTGGTTTGAGAAATATCACCATATCATGGACAAGCCTCTGCTTTATTACGTGATCATACCCCAAAGGAGGCGATCCTTGTTGGGCTTCACTGGAGGATACAATGATGACAAGGCTGGTAAATGACTGATCTTATGGTTCATACACCCAAAGGTGGGGCGATTTCAAGAAAGATTAGAATATGTTCATGGTCACATTACTGAGAGTGTACAACCCGCATGTCATATTTTCTACCAGCGTGATTATGTGATGATGTATGTAATTCTCTGTATGAGTATTCACATGATGCCGACATTGTTTTGTTTTGTTTTTTCGGGCCAATTTTTCAGGAACGCAATTCCATTTCACCGAGGTCCTTATCGATTGAATTTAAGAAATGGAAAGAGATTCTATTTGAATGGAGTCGGGCAGATGTTCACATCAGCGCTTACAAAGGATAAGCCACAGATATCACAACCACTAGTAATCGAAGTCGAAAACGGACTATGCTACCTCGAGAGGAGCACAGGATTTGCTTATTGACAATGAAGAAATCCATATAAGAACACTTGAAAAGTGAGTACCAGCTGACTAATGCAAGGAAATGATGGCACTGATGCAGGTTAGAACAATTTCATCTAATGTCGAGGTTGGAACATCTTCTTCAAAAGCTCTTCAACACGGCATGACAGATCAATGCAAGGTAGACATAGTCTCAGTGATTATAGACTCCAAAGACGAAGCTTTCAAGCTCTTAATGTTACCATTCCCGATGCTTGCATTGTGCATCAGTTTTAAACACCCTTTACACTCCGATTGGGATTATAAAGACACTACAATTCCCAAGACGAGACTCGTCGGCAAATGACTCTGATACATGCCAAGCAGCAGGTTAAGAGAAACTTAAGGAGAAAGAGCATATGGCCTTATATGTCGCTTAGTTCCTATAAGAGGAAAATAAGAAGCTCAAAAGTCGCACTCATAGCGTGCTCAAGAACTACCACACCGACAATATGGGTCCAAAGAAGACATTCTTGAAAAGGATGGCGACACGCTTCTTTCAGAAGAAAGAAGGTCACATGAAGAAGGAGTGTGCAAAATTTAAAGTTTCGATGTCCAAACGGCTTACAAGTATTGAGTCTTTAACACTTGTTTGTGAATCCAACCTATCCGAAGCACCATCCGCCTCGTGGCTCGATAGTGGAGCAACTAATCATGTCAGATTTACCATACAGGATTCATAAACAGATGAAGCCAAACAAGGATGAATCAAAGCTCACCGTGGGAAACAATCGAGAAGGCCAGGTCATGTTCTCGGGAGATGTAATCTGGGGCTTCTGCATTCCTGCTTAAATTGATGTTGGAAAGACACATTTATACCTTCCTTAGACTCCGAATTTAGTTTCCATATCGTGTTCGATTCATATGATTACTCTTTGAAATTAAAAGTAATGTTATTTCAATATTTCTTAATTCAAATAAGGTCAGGTTATTACATATGTACAAATCGGATTATACGTATTAAGTTTATCTCCAATGACATATACGTCGCTTATAATGGGCCGAAGTGTTGTTTCTAAGAGACCACTACCTAAGGAAGAGTCTTGGCGATTATGGCATAACTACTGCCATATCTCTAAGGATAGAAAGAGAAAAGACCGAGCAAAGACCAATATCCTCCCCGCCTAAAAATGACTGTAGATATGTGAGACTGTTGTAGAGGTAGAATGACCAAGATAAGAAAGAAAAAAAACCGCAGTCCGTAGTTCCGACTTGTCGAAGTCATCTACACCATGGTTATGGACCTTATACTGCAACCTGTGTAGAAATCTTTATTTCATCACATTTATCGATGACTATTCTCGATATGGTTATTTGTACTTAATAAAGAAAAGTCCGAGTCTCTTGACAAGTTCAAGATTTTTTCGGACTGGGTGTCGAGAAACACCGGGAAAAGTCATAAAGGCGTTAGATCCGACCGAGGTGGAGAGTATTATGCAAGCATGGCGACGATGCCTTAAGGCCATTCAAATACTTAGAGGATTCTCGATAGTGGTACGCTTACTATGCTCCTGAGTCCTCGAAAGGCAAATGGTATAGCCGAAAAGGCGCAATCACACTCTTATGGAAATGGTAAGGAGTATGATTAGTAGGACAAATTTACCCGGTTTTCTATGGGGTGAAGCTTTGAAAACAGCTTGTACATTTTGAATCGCGGTACCTACAAAGTCAGTTCCATCAATTCAGTTACGGATCTACAAGCTCACTTTAAAACCATCTTGGGCGTTTGGGGATGTCCCGCGTGGCGGTCGATAATCCAACACAAGTAAGTCGACCTGCAACCACCGATGTTACTTTGTATCTTACCCGAACATTCAAGGGATAACGTTCTATAACCCACTGGCGCACGCACTGGTAACTGGCCGCATGCCTGCTGAGTTTGATGTGGTCAAGAAAGTAGCCGCTTCGCTGCACTATCGAGGATGATAAGACGCAAGCTGCACGCGCAGATTCATCTCTCCCATACGAGCATCAGTGGAAAACTCCCACACACCATATCGAACCCCGTCAGACTCCGGATCCCGTTGTCGTGGATGCCCCCGGGATGAAATTCATCAAGGCTCTCAGTACGTAATGACCATTGATACTCCGGGCAAGGAGATCCACTGTGAGAGAGACGATCAAACAATACCACCGGACTATTTAGTCTATATAGAGAGCAAGACTACGATATCGGTTCGTGGACTGATCCAATAACTTATGAGGAAGTCGCTTTCTCGCCCGCCGTGAATCGTGGTCGATGCAATGAGAGATGAAATTCAACTACGGCGCATACCCAGCTTTGTAACTTATTGAATTACCCGAAGGTCATAGACCCATTGGTCGCATGGCAGATAAGACTAAAAGGACTCTTCTAGCCGAAAGATTGGTAAGTTTAAAGTTCTCAGATCGCAGCCAAAGGTTTCACTCGTGAGAGAAGGAGGTACTATGAAGCAACCTTTCTCCATCTCTTCTAAAGATTTTCAGAAAGGATTACGGCATTACTATTTCATTTTCGATACTGGTTGCCACCCGCATGGATGTTAAACTGGCTTCTACTTGAGACCTTTACCGAAGAAGTCTATATGATGCAACTCAAGGTTTTCAGGGCAAATGATTCGTGTAACTCAGAGATCTGAAAGTCTATTTATGGTCTCAAGCAAGCTTCTGGGACAATGGTACTTAAAGTTTCATGTTGTTTGCTGCTTCATGGTTTTGCTGGAGAACAAAGTAGATCAATGTATATACCGAAGGTCGGGAGGAATTATTTTCCTAATACTTCTATGTGGACGAGTATCCTCGCTCGTGCGCTGACCTCGGGTTTCATCGCATGAGACAAAGCTTATGTCGCCAAAGAACTGATATGAAGGGACCTCGTGTGAGGCGTCAGGCTTCGGGTATCGAGATTCACAGAATCGTTTCGCAGACTATCGGGTTTATCTCGTGAGGGTGGCATATGTTGATCGATTTTAGAAAGATTCAACATGCACAATGTGCCGTGAATTGCTCCTCGTCCTGTAGTTGGGTGATAAGTCGGTCGTCACAATGTCCTCATCTCGTATATCGGTAGTGCCTCAAACGGGGAACGCACCTTTATGCTAGCGTGCACTGAGTATTATGTGGCGCTCAAGTACGACTAGGCCGAGATCGCCAGAACAGACTTCAGCAGATATCACCAAACTGCACATCACTGGGTTGTCGCACGCATGGCGTGACTTAAAGCATGACAAAAGACTATACGTCGATTTACAAACACGCTCGACCTATGTTTAGTCGGGTATTCGTGATTCGCACTACTGGGCCGTCAGATGAAAGAAGTCAACAATGTGTCACATCTTGCCAGCGTGAGCGCAGTGATCGCCGGAAAAGTGAGAAACAAGAATCAATCGCATACTCTACCATGCAATAGCTCAGAGATGCGCCAGCAACCACTGCATAATTCGCTCCAAACCTCATTAAGGAGTTAACCGTGCTTGATTGCGGGATGTGCTCCATACAAGCCAGGCTGCACATTAACTCACAGTCATTGCGTATTAACAAATAACAGGTCTTGGCGGGTCTAAGCACATGGAGGCCGCGACTGACTATAAGCCGAAAAAGCTCAAATCGGCGACGCTTGGTAGCGGCAATACATCGTACGATACATCGCAGACATCCATAACTAAAGGCCTCGCCCTTGTGTATTCGACGACATGTCATTAATACGGGCTTGTGAATATCACGGATACCGAAATTGGGGGCGGGGAGCTATTAAGTTTTATGTTGTTCTTACGGTCAATCTAATTTTATTACATTTTTGTAATAATTGAATTTGTATCAACTTCCTTGCATTCAATAAGGCATTGTAGAACGTGAAGTCGGTCGTAGTCGTAGCATACATAAATCGGGCTGAAAAACTCGAGGTATCAGGTAAACCCTGAAAAATGTGCTATGGGTACTGTACTTAGCCTTAACAAAGATGTTTTGCTATTAATATAAAGTAAAGTTACCTATCAAGGTAACACATATACAAAGTCTGCTGGAACCATGATGGATATTCTCCGTGACATTAGGTTTCAGGACACTTAAGGAGAGAGAATTTGGACTAACAAATGGATACCACACGGGGTGATCACCATTATGAGGTATTGTCCATTTAAACACACTACCACATTGAATCCATATCGTTAGTCGAAGCACTTGTGACCAAGGGCTTATGGAGTGCCATGCAATTACCGCCATTTATCTAAATGCTCAGACTTTACGATCGGATTTAATTATTAAGAATAATTCTGGGGATCAATATAAGAAGATTAGCGAGCCAATTAATATCGCCCAAGTGGGAGAATGTAAGTTTTCATTATACTTTATTAATTGAACTAATCGACACTTGGTCTAATTAAGTGGAGATTATATGGATTTTAATAAACTTGCATACCGGCAAGTGTGTACGAGTACCCGCCTACTCGTAATGAGAGGGCCCGTATTCGAACTCAATAAATGAAGGCCAAGTCCCTCCTAAACTCCCAGCGATATCGATAATTCATTCACATACGTATCTGCACTATTTCATTCTAACCAGAAAGATTCTCATTAAAGTTCAAAGGTTTCATCGCGGCCATTCGGGGAGAAGATCTCGAAGATCATCGATCAAGCTTGTGCTTTATTGATTCCGCATCAAAGCCGACCATGGATTCCAAATCAGGTATGCAATTTCAGTTTTTCTCCATTATTATTATGCTTTGTGTTCTAACATGGTAATCTAGGTTGATTTAAACGTATCCTACAAGTAATTCGGTGACGAACCGTTAAGGGACCAAGAGGTGCCTTGTTTTATATGAGTCTGAGATTTAGGTCATTTGCGGTGGTCGCATATCGCTTAAAAAAATAAATAATATGTCATTGCAAAGAAAATCACGTTAATACGCGCTAGTTGAAGTATTAACATGAAAATTGTGGATAAATCGAAATTATATGTAAAATATAATTATCCCGAAATTTATAACATTGCAATGTAGCTCTTTATTATGTAATGTAGAAGATTTATTACGCATTTAAATGACATATCCGGGATTTCATATGCATGAGACATCATCGAGAGTTTCGGTGTGAGTGCAATGGCCTGGGGTCGACATCATGGTTCGCGTCGACTATGGCATATCGACACTATGTTCGTGTCCGGCTAACCGTCGGGCATAGGCAGATCAACACCTTGCTCGTGTCGATGGTGGGCTTCCTAACATGGATTCACGCCCAAAATGAGTCGCATACAGGTTATCGAAGACTATCCAGTGCTTTTGAAATAAAGCTAAGTATCAGAGACTATCCATAGCTTGTGAATAAATCTGTTATCGAAGACTGTCCATAGCTTTAAAATAAAGTCAGGACGGAGACTGCCCAAGGTCAAGATTGTTCAGGATCTGAGATTGTCCAGATTCTGAGATTGTCCGGTGGCCTGAGACTATCCATCGTTTGAGATCATTCAAGAGTTTTGAATGAAGCTACATTTTGAGGTTGTCCAAATGATTTGATTTATAAAACAAAAGCCTGTTGGGATGTATGGTCATTGCGGAATAATAATGACTACTTTTCACATTCGCATACGTGACGCTATGAAATTCACACACGGAATACGGAGAAAGGAAATACATTCTCATCCAACATATATGACATTTGAGTAGGAATGTATGTTTTTATTTGACTCACAGCGCGTATCAGACAAGCAGACTTAGCCGTGAGAAATTCAGAATATCGCTAGACATTGCTTACCCTGGTCGCGAGACCCCTTTCGTGCATGTGGAGTTTATGTGAGACGACGCTTCAATGGCGCCGACAAGGGTTAGCGTCGATGATGCGACTACTACTTTTGTAAAAATATTTTATGTAAAAAGAATTTAGGGGTGAACTTTATTTAATGAATATAAATAATCGAAAGTATGTAATTGGTGGTAACATGGTCGTGGATCGGATTTCATGAACTGTCATTAACTATTTCATTTTTATATTTTTGATTTAAATATGAATGAATGGGTCCCAGTAAAGGGACGTATTGAGGTGGTGCCGGGTAAACTATATTATAACAAGGCTTTTTAATATATTAAGCTAGAGCAAGAGCCGTTATACTAAACTCTATGACACAAGGGATATTGCGTTAGATTGGCTGGGTGAGGCTCCCGAACAAAGGAGATCATCAGATTTTTATGAATATGGACTGAGCAACAGATACAACAAATAAGAGATTCCACACCAAACTACGTAATTTCGCAAATGACGGTCATTAAATGTGACCTGATTAGGCATCACAAAGGTAAAATCAATCCAGCATTAAAAATGTCAAATATTGCTAATTATAATGGGAAATAGAAAAAAAATTCCGAACTTTTGCAAAATTTGCATTTATATATTGTACTAAAATTTTTGGTATTTAAATACACGACGTTTACGATCAGACTTTATACTTCTATATGCCAAATCCGCATCTTCAGGAGAAAATTATTCAAACAAAGGAAGCAAAAGGTTGGTGTAGGTTTGATGTTCTTTGGAGAAAATATTCACATATTAGTGCATTGGAATAGTAAAACCACCTATAAATTAAAAAAAAAAATCATTTAAAAATATTTTCAATCTCCTATTTTCTATTTTAAAACCTACAAAATTTAAAATAAAAAATTTATTTTTTAATTACAAATCCATTATTCATTATCTCTAATTTTGTATTAAAATTATTTAATGGTGTGTAGTTAAATCACTGAAATAAATTAGGTTTTAATATAAAAATAATTTTTACAAAATATATTAAGATTGAATAATTAAAATTTAACAAATTAAACTATAAACTATACTCTTATTAAATAATTACTATATAGGAAATATATATTATATTTATATTTTAATTTTTAAAAAATATATAAATAAAAATTTTATTTATTTCTATATATTTTAAATACTTATATTATTAAAATACTATACAACCTTGAGCCGGACCGGGAGCCTGATCGGAACCCAACCCCTTTTTTGAATGACATAACTCTTACAAAACCCAAATTACGAAACTACGATTCAAGAAATGCAATGCGACAATGTTGATTCAGGTGGAGAAAATCGAGACTTTTTGATGGATTTTGCGATTTTAAAATGGGTTTAATTCAAAATTTGTTAGGTCTTTGTTTCAGTGATTTGATTTGATTTTAGTTTGATTTCTGTACTATTTTATTTCATACCTCTTTTGATATGATTTTTTGTATTGATTGCATGCTTTATGGATCTCGGTTTGAAATCATGGTTGTTGGGTTATGTTTTTTTAATCGATTTCATTATGCTTTCTTGATTTGGGTTTCTGATTTTGGCATATGTAGTATTTTAATAATATAAGTATTTAATATATATAAATAAATAATTTTTATTTTTATACATTCTATAAAAATTAAAATATATAAATACAATATTTATTTGTTATACTATTAATTATTTGATAAGAATATATTTTATAGTTTACTTATTTTATTAGAATTTTAATTATCAAATGTTAATATAGTTCTTATCAAAAAATATTTTTCGATTAAAATCTAATTTATTTTAATGATTTACCTATAATAAAATTTTAATAAAAAATTAGGCATAATGAATAATTGATTTGTATTTAAAAGTAAATTTTGTAGGTTTTTAAATAGGAAATAGGAGGTGAAAAGTATTTAAAAAGGAAATTGTTTTATACTTTATAGGTGATTGTAGTATTCCAATCCACCAGTAGAATATTTTTCTAAAAGCATCAAACCCACATGAACCAGATGCTGATATGGCAAATTCAAGGCTACAAATCTATACCAAATGAAACTTGTGTATTAAATACCAACATTTTAGTACAAAATATAAATGCTAAATTGGCTAAAGTTTAGATTTCTTTTGCTTTTTTCCCAATTATAATTTATTACAACTCTATTTTATTGTTATTGCATTAAAAAAGCTTTTAACCTTTAAGTTATAATTTTATAATTATAAATCCTAAGGGAACGTGATCAAGTATGAACAATAATTTTTACTAAATTAACATTTTATTAGGTTATTTGGTTAAAGGGATTGAAATGTCAAAGCCCCTGCCGGATTGAAAATATTCCTCTACATTCTATAACATATTGTATACATTTACTATACATTTAAAAAATCATACTATTCATCTCTTTAGAAAGTATGAATTCATTTTTCATATTAATTATTTGTATTCTAAATAAAGAAAGTGAATTAAAGTGAACAGTGATTTCAATGGTTTGGTCGCTAGTGTAGAATGCACGTCATCCCCAAACTACAAATAGCGAAACTGCATTGAATTATGTATTTAATGTCCAACATCACATACCCAAACCTCCGCGATGGGAGGCAAAGAAAACTTGATTGACTCTTTGACTCTCTCTAAAATATCTCTATGATTTCTTCGAACTATCCACTCAAATCGTTCTTGTTTGAGACTATCAAAAGGATGTTTACCTCATATAATCTAAACACTCTTTGCTGAGATTTTCCAAGCAACCTCATTAAAAATAAAACAACCATATCATGACTGAAAGTGAATTTTGAGGTTGTTTGTTCGCATTTTAAGCATTGCTTTTATTTAGTTTTGAAAAGCAAAAAAAAAAATATTGTTGCAGTGTTATTTGAAAGAAAACATTCATTATTACGTGAATTTAATATTTTTTTTTGTGTTTTTTGTATTTAAAACAAAAAGAAATCAAATGGTTTTTTTTACGTATTTTAACATTTGTGGGTTTAGAATGCAACGATTTTAAGCAATATGGCTTGATAGCTTTGTTTTTTAATGAGTATGATAGTTTAATGGTAAAATAACTTGCTTATAATCATGAGGTTTAATATTCGAGTTCTTGCTATTATTGTTTTAAGGCTCAGGGGCGTATGCATCTAACTTCCCATGTGGGAAACTACCGCCTATTCAGAGTTTTCTTTTTATTTTCTTGAAATAAAGTTAAGTAGCTGATCATGAAAGACTCATATAAATAAATATCATGCATATATTACCTTATTTGAAATTATGGAGAATATTAGCTTGATTTCATTGATAACACCCATTGTTTTAAACTAAGTAGACTCTTTTACATATTTTGTAACAGTTTTTGATTTATTTGTATAATTGAATTCATAATTAAGTTTATTTATTAGAAAAGCTAGATTGCTTCTGAATATGATAACTGAAGAGGCCCATGTTAAACTTTTCTTCATTAAAACTCTTATCTGCATTATAGTATTATAGTGATAAAATCCGTAATTTTAACTTGTTATAATCCGTTGTTTATATTGATGATATGAAACCATACAACTAATGGTATCATGTAGTTTAGAATAAATAAAAGAAATAATCTCATAATAATATAATAATAATGATGAAATTTCTTTTTGTTTAAAGAAATAGGCATAACAAAATTCAAAGAAATTCAAGAAAAAATATTAATTTTATTTTGAGACTAATATAAAAATAAATTATTCAAGAATCTTAGATGATAATATTGAAGTTTATGATTTTTGAACAATTTGATCTGAGAATATTAGTTTAGCCAATATTTGATCAATTGCTCTCAATGGGATCAATCAGGATTGGCTTAGGATAAGCAGGAACAGGCAGATCAGTATTTTTCAGGAAGCAACAATTAGGAGCACTTTGCACTTGTTTGGATAGATTCCATCATGAATTGGAGATAGTACAACGATCTTTTGGGTTCCTTACTTTGTGAGGAATGTTTGCGAAAAATTTAAGATTTGTTCTCAGTGTCTCGTTTGGTTGGGGAGCCGTCGGTAGGTCGTGGAGTTTTTCTGAAGGATGGCGATTGGGGGCATCTTGGCTTGTTTAAGTCGATTCTCACTCATCCGAGCTCAGAATCATGCATCGTTTGTTTTGTTAGATTCGCCATTCATAAAGTCTTTGGTGAAAGGTGAGAATTTTCTCAGCAGTTGGACCGGTTTGAGAACTAGATTCAGCGGTTGTCTTGCCGGAGATGACTTGTGGGGCATTCCCTATTTTAGCACTTTTCAGAAGCCCGAATCGCGGGGCTCAAGCCCCGTTTGCACTTGCTAATGCATTTATGGGCCATGTTGGGGTCTAAAGCTGAGCCTAACTTGAATTATAGGGGGACAAGCTCTAGAGTCGAGGATACTTGGGGGTTAGGTGAGTTTGATTATAGAATTGGTGATTGTGGTGGTTAGTGGTGTCATTTGGAGAGTGTGGAAAGAAACAAACATCTTAATCCCTCATTTTCCATTCACTTCCATTTTGAACACGAACTTTGGTTACTTGATCATGGATGCATGCTGTGTGCTTGTGCTTATTAACTAACCATATCTGCAGCACATGGCTAGGGACCATAGGTACGTGTTTGGGCTTTGGTATTTTCATTTATATGTGTACATGGTGTTTGGACTTTGATGTTTGTGGTGCATTTGAGCTTGTTGACTGACCTCTTATGCAGCGCTTGACTAAGAACCCGCAGTGCGCACCATTGTTTTGTTTGGTCGAGTGTTTATGCTTGTTAGATGCGAGTAGGTTGGTGTGATTCGGGTCGTCCAGTTTGCTTTGAGTGATCGATTGATCTTTTGACCCGTATGATCCCATGTACCCAATTAGGTAGTAGAGACCCGGGTTCCGGGTTTAGAGGGTGCTACCGCATGGGAGTACCTTCCCAATAAGTAACGATTCAGGAAGCTCCCGAGTCTAGTTTTCTTAGACTACTTTTTCTGATTAAGAGTCGATAGAGGGGGTTTTTGTTCTTACTTGATTTTCCCGTAATAAATAAAAATAAAAGAAAGTGGCGAGCTCCAAACAAAACTAGTTCCTCACTTGGGTCAGTTTTCAAATCTCGAGAAAATCAACTCACTTTTTCTATTAATAGCGAGGGGCGTGCGGCTTGTGGATCGGGTAGAGTCCACAAATTGGCGACTCTATTTGAGGAACGAACCGAGTCTGCGGTTTCAATAAGATGGTCAAGCTTGAACTTGAGTTGGGTATATTGGAGCACATGGTTCATTGACCAGTAGACTTGTGGTTTGTTTGTGCTTATGTGTTCACACGTTGGATTACAACATGCTTGCTCGTGGTTGATTTGGTCTACCTAGCTATATATTTACGATTGGCACCAGATGGATTGGTTTACATTGTATATTATGTGGTAGGTTGCTCTTTGCGCATGATTTTTTCTTTGCGTAACTATCCTCTCTTGCATGACTGCTTGATTTGTTTGTGTTTGTGGGGCGCACTTGTATCCCCTTGTTTCCGAATCACTAGTCTTGGTCGATTATTCCTCATTGATTGCTTGAGTTGTTTGAGAGTCATTTCTAATTGTTTTCCTTCGACTAAGCTAGGGTTTGGAGTAGGGTCTAGCGTAAGGAGACATCGATGTTTGGGAGCACTATGGAATGCGGATATCAGAGCAATGAAGACACAATATAGCCACGGCTGGATTTAATGGATATCGTGACCGGTGTGTCATTTGATTGTTGGTTAGGATCTTGGAGTTACGTATCTGTCACGGAATCTGATCCATCTAGCTTTTAGGACTTGCCTTTTCCCGTTGTCAGCTTTTGAGTCACATTACCCTTGAGGTATCACCATGTCAGAATCTCGTTCTTGCTTGTGAAGCCATATATCAGTTTAGCCGTTGACATCGATCACATGTCAGTTCATTCTCTTGGAGGATTTTTGTCATACATTACTGGTTTGATTTTAGGATTGATAGTCACGGGGACTAACATACCCTTTTCCTTTTGAAGTATTGTTGATTGAGACCAACCCGGGTTCCCTAGCTTGGACCGGATCGGAGGTAGACTTGTTAGAGGATCAAATTCACACAGTCGGTTAGAGTAGATATCAGATCATAGAGATATGAACCCTTAGTACGTCACTGTTGACTAGTTGGCTGAGATTACCGATACCTCTTTGATATGATTTCTGTACCGTTTTATTTCATACCTCTTTGATATGATTTTTTGTATTGATTGCATGCTTTATGGATCTCGGTTTGAAGTCATGGTTGTTGGGTTGTGTTTTTTTAATTAATTTCGTGATGCTTACTTGATTTGGGTTTCTGATTTTGGCATATGTAGTATTTTAATAATATAAGTATTTAATATATATAAATAAATAATTTTTATTTTTATACATTCTATAAAAATTAAAATATAAATACAATATTTATTTGTTATACTAATTATTGGATAAGAATATATTTTATAGTTTACTTATTTTATTAGAATTTTAATTATCAAATGTTAATATAGTTCTTATAAAAAAATATTTTTATATTAAAATCTAATTTATTTTAATGATTTACCTATAATAAAATTTTAATAAAAAATTAGGGATAATGAATAATTGATTTGTATTTAAAAGTAAAATTTGTAGGTTTTTAAATAGGAAATAGGAGATGAAAAGTAAAAGGAAATTATTTTTTACTTTATAGGTGATTGTACTATTCCAATGCACTAATTTAGGAAATTTTTTTCTAAAAAGCATCAAACCCGTACACCAACCACATGCTGATATGGCAAATTCGAGGCTACAATCAAAATGAAACTTTGTGTATTTAAATACCAAATTTTTTAGTACAAAATATAAATGCCAA
Source organism: Tetrastigma voinierianum (assembly GCA_016808115.1). Lineage (NCBI taxonomy): Eukaryota > Viridiplantae > Streptophyta > Magnoliopsida > Vitales > Vitaceae > Tetrastigma > Tetrastigma voinierianum. Next base: position 59,056 of record JAEQBH010000206.1, on the reverse strand, counting down.
ATTGGCTAAGGTTTAGGATTTCTCTTTGCTCTTTTCCCAATTATAATTTATTAAAACCTTCATTTTATTGTTATTGCATTAAAAAAAGCTTTTAATCTTTAAGTTATAATTTTATAATTATAAATACTAAGACAACGTGATCTAGTATGAACTATAATTTTTACTAAAATAACATTTTATTAGGTTATTTGGTTAAAGGGATTGAAATGCCAAACCCCTGCCGGATTGAAAATATTCCTCTACATTCTATATCATATTGTATGCATTTAAAAAAAAATCTAAAATTAATATTCATCTTAGAAAAAGTATGTATTCATTTTTAATATTAATTATTTGATATTCGTAAAGTAGTGATTAAAAAGTGAGCAGGGATTTCAATGGTTTTGATCGCTAGTGTAGAATGCACGTCATCCCCAAACTACAAATAGCGAACACGTGAATTATGTATTTAATGTCAGCATCACACCACACCCTAAACAGAGTAATGGGAGGCAAGCGGTCTGACCAAATGAACTCAAAGCACGTCAACATCACACCACACCTAAACCTATTAATGGGAGGCAAAGAAAACTTGATTGACTCTTTGACTCTCTCTAAAACACCTCTATGATTTCCTCGAACTATCCTCAAACCAACACGTTCTTATTTAAGACTATCAAGGATGCTTACCTCACCATAATCACAAACACTCTCTGCTGAGATTTTCCAAGCAACCTCGTTAAAAATAAAACAACCATATCATGACTGAAAGTGAATTTTGGGTTGTTTGTTTCATGTTTTTAAAAATTGTTCTTAAAATTAATTTTTAAAAATAGAGAAAATATCATTTTGATGTTATCCGAAAACTGTTATTATTATGTAAATTTAATGTTTTTTTTGTGTTTAGTATTTAAAAAAAAAAAGAATCAAACGGTTTTTTATGTGTTTTCTTAGTTTCTTTGGTTTTCAGAATACAAAACAATTTTTAAAAACACTAAACAAACAGGCCCTTGTTTTTAGTGGAGGTATGATAGTTTAATGGTAAGATAACTTGTTTGTAATCATGAGGTCTAATGTTGGATTCTTACTATTCATTTGTTTTTTTCCAAAATTTCAGGGGGCATGCCCTCCTAAGCCTTATGTGGCTATTGTGGGCCAGACTTCGGTTCCTAGCCGGTCGGCCCGGCCAAGCTTGATGGGACTAAGCCAACCCGGTAGGCTCGAGGCGCCCCGTCGATCCTCCGCTGGGTACTGAGGGTTAAGCCTAAAAGCTGGCCAGGCCCGAGGCATGGTCAATCCTCGCCGGTGCCGGGTGCCTCTTACGGGATGCCTTTTTTACCCAGTGCTTCCTTCTAGATCGGCAACTCAGAAGCAGAAAGCTGCTTGGTATTTGTTAGTGACTCTCCCAGTATGAGTTCTCGCATGAACCGACCACTATCGCGCCCGTAGAATAGGAAGCGGCTCACTGTGAGTAGCCATATCGAGAGGCAAATACGTCAAAGGAAAGGCTATAAGGAGTCCATCTTCAGAAATAAAAGCCAGATTCTGTCTTTTTATGGGAAGAAATCGTCCATTGATAGAAGGGATGGGATCTTTCTTTCTCCCTCACATACAAAGGAAACTGATCCACCAGGCAAATGAAGTGCGAGATTAGCAATCGAGATAATTCTTTCTCTAAGCTCTAAAGTCTTCTAGATAAAAGTAGCTTTCTTGTCGGAGGGCGAAACGAGAAACACCACCGTTGTCTTCTTATTTGTTTTACGGGTTCTGGAAGCCATCTGATGAATGCTTGAGCGATCCTTGACTCGGGTGGGAGACTACAGGTTCTGGCGCCGTCACGTGGAAAGCGCCAAGCAGAAATCGGGGAGGCGATCACGCGAGTGGCAGATTTTACCGACTCCCGGGTGTCTCGATCTCGAGCCTTGCCCATTCCTGCCAGTTATCCAGCGGATAGTCGGAACTTGCAGCCATGTCCGACCAGGAGTAAACCCACCCATTGAGGACCCGGGTTCTCCGTGGTGCGGGAGATGGAGGCAAAGCAGAGGAATGGGGCCCAGACGGATGCGGCCGGGTACGAGACGGGCGGGCTGGATTTAACGGGAGGCAGATTGCTACGGGCAGCTTAGAATCAACGGGCGGGAACCCCGAGGGATCGCGGAGAATGAGCCTCTAGCCGGAGGCGAATAAAGGGAAGAGCCCGTCCTACCCAGGAGCCATAGTGATCATCGGGCGACAAAACGAGCTCTTTTCGGACCATTTGTCCCACTTCCTCGTCGCTCACCACCCCCAGGCAATACGGAGCGAGTCCGAAGAGACCTCCTCTCGATCCAGCCCAGAGGCCATGAGCGGAATACGGCCGCGGGTCTGAAGAGATGAAGTAGGAAAGGCCTCGTTCACGGTGGCCCCCGAACATATTGCCGCGGTTCGGGAGAACTGCCTCAGGCTCTACATGCACGGTATCCGCGGGGTGCCCCACATCCGCGTCACGACCCTTTATCCCTGATAGAGGACCTCACGACATCTTTGTCATCCTTTGGGCAAGCATATTTTGAACTATGAACCTCCTGTGATTCTTTATTGTGCATTCGCTATATGCGGCCGGCTCCCTCCCGTCCAGATGCAGTCACATCTTTAACCAAGCGATGATCCTCAACGCCGGGGATGATAGACTTCTGTGTAAAGTGTTCCCGGCCAGCCTCAAAGGCCCGGCTTTGGCCTGGTTCCACAAGCTTCCTAGAGGGTCGATAAACTCGTTCGGCGAGTTGTGGGCCGTGTTTGTATCCGATATGCGGTGCTCAGGTGGGCGAAGGGAATGTGACTCCCTCCCGAGGCTATGCCAAACGAGAGAAGACGAATCCATTTGGGATTTTCACACACGAGGTTGAGACGGTGTCGGCCCAGTTGATATATACGGTATGGATGGTCCTGCAAAACTTTCGGGCTTTGGACCCGACCACCTGTTCTTCCCGGTCTTTTATCCACGAATCCGCTGCGACATGGAAGAATTATATCGTGGGTGAGTGGAGTTCTCCACCTTTGGAGAAGACAACATTCGGGCCGCCTACCATAGTAATGATAACCACCCGAGTGGCCAAGCCGGTACGAGCTGTCCGACGAAGCGACGAGAACAAGGGTCGAAGCGCCACCTGCTTGGGCGGTCCCGAAGCGCAAAGGCCCCTCAGTTCACTCATCTCAACATCGCCTATGACCGGCTCCTCCCCCTCATTCGGGACCTCCCCGCTTTTAAGTGGCCCCCATCTATGAGGGCAGACCCGGACCAGCGCAACAGATCCTTAAGGTGCGACTATCATAGAGACCATGGCCACGAAACCAACCATTGCCAAAGCTTGAAGTTCCTAGTGGAAAAAGCGGTCGGGCACGGCACCTCGGAAGAGTATTCTGAGAGCCGATCCAGCAGGGTGTGGGCGCCCCACATTGACCACGGTCATTCTTACGTCGCGAGCATGCCTCGAGAATTCCCAGTTAAGCCATCAACTTTATACTAGGGGACGTGGGTGCGATGTCGGTCAAAGCGAGAGGAAAAGGTAACCCCCGTCTGACCTCAGGTTAGAACGGTGAACTTGCCGTCGAGCCAATCATCACGAAGTTCGGTAGGGCCCTCGTCGATCCGGGCAGTGCAGCCGATTTACTACACCTCCCGACCATAGCGAATGAGAGTCCTTCCGATCGTCTAAGTGCATTGCGGGGTTTTGTCGGGCTAACGGGGCTACCACATTGGCTTGATTGGGGACATTGCCACCGCCGGGTGGATCAGGGTAATTCAATGAAATCTCTTGTTCTTGGTGGTAGAAAGATTTGGGGGAGCCGTACAGCGCCCGTCACGGGGCGGGGCACGGCTGCACCATGAAGCCCGGTACCATCCACATACCACCAAACAATCGGCTACGTGTCGGCAAGTCGACCTTCGAAGGGTCGATTAAGCGCGACAATATATCGGCTGTTTAAATGCAAGGATGCGAAACGGGAGGAGTGCTACAGTGAACCACCGCTTTGAGGGCCCGACCTCAGCAATGGCAATCCACCGGTCATGCGCCGATCGCCTTGGGGACCGAGAGCCGGCGCGATTGATCCCTTGGAAGTTTGCGCACCTTGACGGACCGGGGCGGATGCATCTATGTTAGTACCCTCTGTCGGGGAGGAGAGACGTTATGCCGGTGATGCGAGTTAAATCTTGATGTATTCGCGGACTCATGCCAGATTTGGCCGGAATCGATACGCATGCCTCACACAGACTAAACGTCGCCCCATCCGCCAAGCCGGTCAGACAAAAAGTGAGACTCTTTCACCCCGAATGGCCGCCACGATTCATCCAGTTCCGAGAGGCAGATCGTCCGCTGCGCATAGTGATTTGTGACGATTCATACCGAATGGTATTGTATGGTGGTTGTTCCAAAAGAAGGGGAACAAATGGAAGTATGTGTGGATTACCGCTGGACCTCATGGCCGCACCGCCAAAGGCGACTTCCTGCCGCCTGCCATAGGTCGATTATGGAGCGGCAGGCGGGCCGAATCATGCTGTCTGGGCCTTCTTGGGATACCACGGATCGCTGGATCACGGAAAAAGCATCTTTCCATCACTCCCCATGGACTCTCTTGTTTATAATCGTGGGTGCCTTTGGAATTCCCCAAGAATGCGAGGGGGCCACCTATTGGGAATTGGTGACAAAGATGTTTCGGCCGGATTTTCGATAACACGATTGAAGTTTATATTGACGATATGCTAGTAAAATCCAAGCAGCGCCCGGATCACGCGTCACATCTCCAACAGACATTTGACCTCCTCGAAATATGGTATGGCCAGACCTTAAAATGTGCGGCAGGTCGGTGTCGTGGAATTCCTTGGCTTTATGGTAACTGAAAGGGGATAGAGGTATCCTAGCGCAACAAGGCCGTCTTACCGTCGTCGGCCCCGACTCGAAGGATCCGGCCAGCGACCGACGGTTCGTTTGCTTTCTAGGAAGCGTTTGTTTCGCGGTTTCGGATCGTTGAAACCCGCTTAACCACTACCTTGAGAACCAAGGCGGGCGAATGGGCGAATCGCGGCCGGGCGATCGTAGCAATCGAGCAATACGTGAGCCCCGATTGTGCTGGCGGAAGTGGCGACACCCTACATCTCTACCCCCTAGCGACCTCCCGATATAAGGTAAAGTCTTTGCCTTGTTGAATCAGAGATGCGAAGTTGGTAGGAGTGTTTTTGTCGACAAATCCTTGACCGGCGAGGCGGATATACCCACCTGGCATTTTGCCTTGGCCTCCGGACGGCCTTGAGACCATCACCTATACTTCGATCTCATCTGGGTTGTGTGGTGCTAGCCGATCTTACTCAGGGGGCCGCGATTCCTTAAACGATATGTCGAGAAAGGATGGCCCATTTTAGTGTGGAGTTACTTGAGTATGGCGTCAGTGCAGGCCCGGACACCAAAGAAGGAATGAGTCTTAGCTAACCCCTCGCACCTCGTCACGGCGATACTTGCAGGATAAAGGGTTGGTGGACCCTAGTGGATGGGGCTTCGAGGAAAATTAGGAGCCGGCATCGTGCGCAAATTAACCTCCTGGCCCAGGGAAAGGATTGAACAAGCGATAAGGTTGAGCACGATTGCCTGTCTTTCTAAATTAGAATACGAGGCCGCGATAGCGGACTCGAGCTCACACTACGCTGCCGGTGGTGGCCGGTCTTCGATCTACAGAGCGATTCACAGCTAGTTGTCGGACCGGGTTAATACGAGTCGAGTCCGGGGACCCTGAATGGCAGAAGTAATCTGCTTCGTAGTCAAACGAAATTAAAGCGCCCTCTTGGCACAGGCTGGAACATGTCCCCGGGTATAATGAGAGGTGTGCGCGGCTTGGCCAGAAGTAGGCCTTCGTGCGATGCGAAGGCAGTGTTTCTGCCATCACCACTATCGGACCGGACTCCTCCGCCACTGCACGTTTCCAGTAAACCCGGGTGAGGAAGTCCCCCATCTTAATTGACCATGTTTACCATAGCCACAGGGGAACTACCTAATGATAGAGACAAGGCTCACAAAGTTCTAGTTCAGTCGGCTAGATTCTCCATGATAGACGGGCAGCTGTACAAACGATCCCTAGGTGGGCCGTACCTGATGTGTCTAACCCCCGAACAAGGCCAATATGTATTAGTTGAATTGCATGAAGGCATATCTTGAGAATCGCAGGGGCGAGAACTCTAGCCATAGGGCCCAGCCTTTCGAGGGTATTATTGGCCAACTATGAAGTCGGATGCTGGAGTGCGTGAAGATGTGACCCTTGCCGACCAAAATGTCCCTATCTTAAATCACGCACGATTTTAGGCAATTATATCTTTATTGTATTATTCCGTTCTAATGGGGATTGATGCAATTGGTCCTTCCCACTCTGGCCAAAAGCGTATTGGTAAGCCGCGATTATTTCGGTAAATGGATAGAAGTTGACCGGCTTTCGTCGATCAAAGATAAGAGATGTCACTTGGTTTTATACGGAAAAACATTGTCGCCAACCAGGGTTCGGCATCCAGATCAGTAAGTAATCGATGCGAGGCGAGTAGTTTGGCTGACGAAGTCTTGGGACTTTTATAGTGAAGATTAAAATTTTATATTATACCCCTCGGTATTCTCAAAGTAATGGCCAAGCAGAAGCCTCCAACAAAACCTTGTTGGCGCCTTGCCGGTTAGACTCGCTAAGGGAAATGGGTAGAAGACTCCCAGGGTTGCTCACGGGCTTTCTGAGAACTCTTGCCGAGCCAATTGGCATCTCCCGGATTCCCCGCTCACCTACGAGAGATGAGCCGAGTCATCCCCACCCAGGTGGATTGCCCACCATCCGAGAATGGATACCCGATCGGGAAATGCGAGAATCAATAATCAAGGATTAGACATGAGTGGCGACGGGGAAGCGTGCAATCCACATAACTTCCTACCAGCTGGCTTGGCGAACTCTATATGAGGACGGGTTAAGCCTCGAGTGTTCAATAGGGCGTCACGGTCTTGAGGAAGTTTTGAAAATAATCACACGGACCCTCTGGGAGAGATTCAGGCTGGCCCAGGGAAGGTTCTTATGTCGTGATGCGAGCCGGTGAAACCGGGTCCTACGCTATAGATAAAATGGATGGAACCCCTGTACCTAGAATGTGGAACGCCATGCATTTGAGAAGGTATTATCAATAAAAGCATATCATTATCTTTGACTCCTATGGCTTCGCATATTTTTCTCTATACAGGGTCAAATTCAAAAGTGGGATGACACGATGGCCCGCTATCAGGCGGTGTGGAGTAACCTCTAGCTAGTCCAAATTCAAAAGTGCGGATGGTGCGATGGCCGACCTATCTAGCCCGGCGTGATAACCTCTGTTTGGTCAAATTCAAAGTCCGAATGGCGCGATGGCGGTATATCCGGCCCGGGCGTAGATAACCTCCCAGCTAGTGAGGTGAGAATGCGGATGGCGCGATAAAAGCCCACGACCTATTCGATGGGTAAAACTAAGATAACACCTCTAAGTGGTCAAATTCAAAAGAATCCAGTTAGTGCGATAAGCCGACTTATACGGCCTTTGCAGACACAGATAACCTCCTAGTTGGTCAAATTCAAAGTAGGACGGCGCGGTAAAATGACCTCTCTAGCCCGGCGCATAGATCACTTAGGCGGTCGAATTCAAGAATGGGATGGTAGTGAGGCCCGACCTGTCAGGCCCGTGGAGTAACCTCCTAGCTAGTCAAATTCAAAAGTCCAGGATGGCGTGGCCAAATGACTGTCCGGCCCGACGCCGTCCGCTATAAGGCGTCGAAAATCTAATCGGATGGAGCAGTCAAATGACCTATCGGCTGACATAAATCACTTCCGGTGATCGATGCCGAGAAGCCCGGATGACCTAGAGAACGACCTATCCGGGCAACACAACAAGCGGCCCATCCGGCTCAATACCTATGATTTCTAACAGACGCGCTCGAATGGTGCAAAAATCGATGCAAACCCGGATGGCGCAATATCAAACATTGATGAAATATTGAGAAGAAAAATTAATGAAGAAGAAGGAAATAGAATTGATGATCTGACCAGCAGTGAGTATAAGTCTTGTCTCATAAAAGCATTAAAACCCTAGTTGACTATGGCATCCTCAACCCCGCCGTCCGACGAGGCCGGGGGACCCATCGGGAGAATCGCTTCCTCTCCTGGGCACAGCTATTCTCCGTACACTTCTCTCTTGCTAATCATAGCTTGATCCAGGATCGGAGCGGCCGACGAAATGGGGGCAAAGAAGGGTTAGCAAAGAACTCGAGTTAACGGACTAAAGGATCTCGCATTCCATCCAGATCTCGAGGCTCAAGCCCCGCATACCAGCGCGTGAAAAGCAACAACCATAGCCATAACAGCGCGTCGCCACAGATCAACTCGGCCTCCGGGCTGCCTCTATCACCGACGACCTTCTCCCTAAGGCGCGGCTATCCTTATAGTCCCGAGCTCCATGACCAAGGCAAGTCTCTCGTCCGCTAAACGATGGTTTTTCTTCTTCTGCCTTCCTACAAGCTTCCCCCGCTACGGCCAACGCCTCCTGAGCAACTCCACGCCTACCTCGCCTTCAAAGAGCATTTTCGCAACCGCTAAGGCACGCTTGAACTCCGCAAGCTTAAACTCCACCCGTGCTCGCACGGCCCTTCGACGGTACCCCGCCATCGCCACCCCATGACGCGCCGGCATCTTCCAAGCCCCGCCCAGCGCCTTTCAACTCGATTCCTTAGCCTGCCCGTGCGAGCATTAACTTGGCCTCTTTAATGATGCGCCCGCTCCTGCTTGGCCATCCTCGACCGACATATAATCGCAGCCCATTCACGCCCCTAGCCGTAGCTCGAACTGCGGATGCTGAAGCGCCATGTTCGACAATAAATACTACCAAGAAGAAACTCCAGGGCATAAAATCGGGCAGGGCGCGACATCATAACGAAACTCGCGATCTTACCAGCCTGGGCCGATCGAACATAGTACATTAAGGCGGACTTCAGATCCCGTCATCAATGATCCGCTCAATGTCTTCCTTCCGGGTCCCTGTTGGAACGCTCATTGAGTAGTCCTCGCCAAGACCCATACCGCAGCCACCGCATCCGGCTTAAGGCGGATACAAACTGCCTAACATCCGGCCAGCCGCAGCCTCCGCGGTGAAAGGCTCCCAGCGACGCATAATGAACTTTACCCCGTCTCCGCCCCGCTGCCGATACCTCCACTCTCTGAGGCTCTGGCCCGCGCAATGGAGCATAAGAGTTGGTTATGATTCGCCTCCAAGAATGGGGGCCCAGGTGGTCTGGACCGCATGAACTCGACCGCCAGTCGACCATCGAAAAGGGTGAATTAATCAAAGCACTCTGAATCATCAACCTCCGACTGCTCGGGCCACCCCGCCGCTCCATTCGACCGCTGGCTCGTGCTCTGGAGAACCAGAATGACAATGGCTTGCACCGATCCCCTCGCCGGCAGTCGACTAGATCCCGAGGCTGCAGGATCGTACCACCGGGCCAAGCCTCAAGGGGCGCGGCAATCTGGCCCAAAGAACCCCGTCATCCTTTCCTCCCGCCTCCTCCTAAATCTCAAATCCTCGGTTCGCAACCTAGGAATGAAATCCTCCTTGAACCCGCGCTGCTCCGCCGCCCGGCCGCCTTCTTTAATCGTAATCACTGGGGGCGATCCGTTACTTGTTAAAGTAAAGGCGTACCGCCGACGCTTACTTTGGCTCCGACCGGGAACGGGTCGAAGCGTAACCAGAATCCTCACCGGGGAGGCTGACGAACCCGATGCGCCCAGCACTCCCGCACCAGCTCACCTCAACTACCGTGCCACCGGAGGGATCGCGCCGCCAAACCGCACGCCGTGAGGCTAGCAACACGGCGCCCTTCCACAACGCCCTAAGGCAACGGCCGGGGAACGACCGAGAGTGTAAGGAGTCGGTCAGGCCACGGCGATATATTGTCCGGAGTCGAGAACCTTTATAATTCCGCTCCTCGCCGATATCCGACACCGCGATTTAAACTCGACTTCTCCACCCAGCTTCACTAGCCCGCCGCCAAAGTTCTTTACCCACACGAGCAACCCAAGGTTAGTCCATCATCACATACTAATATCCCGAAAGCCTATCAAAGCCAGTCTAACCCGACCACACACTTGAAAAAGATTGAGATCGACAATATCGGGAGTGAGCACTCTGGGAGCCCGGGGACTGGGCCCCATGGTCCCTTACTAGCAACACTTCTTTCGCCCCGCCTGTGTGAGCCTGGGAGCCCAACAACCCGAAGCTCAGATCCAAATCGACATGGACATCCTGGAATACTCCAGCTCGACTCTTAGAAAAATAATTATACACACCGACTCAATGAGAGGTCGAGGTTGATACAGGGCTCCAAGACTCCGATCAAAATACGAATGACGCTGGTGGATAAGAGTCGGGGTGCCCGTGAATACAAAACTGCCGACTAGTGGTCAACACCGGACGCTGCAAATGGATCGCAGCAAAGCCTGCAAAAACATGTCATTTATGCTCTCCACCTGTACGGACTCCTCCATCTTCCATCAACCGGCGGTCGATGTTATCGGGCACCCCGCACAAGCCACACCTTCTCCATCGTCAGGACGATGATGTCGTCATGTAAGGCGTCGCCTCGAAGGCTGCCCTCTGCATGCACCACTCGTGTTTCTTCCCGACCCCTCGCCATTCTACAAGCAAATCAAAAGGAGAGGAGAAAATGAATATTAGACTCTAGCCATATACCCAATTGGTACGAAGGCATACCTCGAGCCCGGGCAAGAACCGCTCAAGCAGAATAAGTGTTAAACCACGTCCCCTCCCTTCCAAACCTGCGTTTAAACCAAATACTCACCACGCCAACATTACTAAGGAGCGATGATGGTTACCTGTGGAATGAAGTGCGTGAGTGCCTGCAACAATGGCTCACGAACGAACGCAAGGTTAGACTAGCATATTCGCAGCAGTTGGTCGCCAAGAGGAAAGCAGATAAACCAAAATAACACGGAAAGGAAAAAGTACGACTTAATGATGCTTTTATCTATATCGCTACCTAGTACCGCATCATTTAATGCAACGATGATCGATCGTATGCCCGGATCTCAACCATCACGACTACCACACTCTAGTACAAGACTAAAGTGGGCCAAGCCCAAGGGCCTTTCTCTCGAACGAATAAACCGGCTCGTTAACAAGTTTTATAATATCCAAACAGCCTCAATTAGACAGAATGTACACATAGAACTGCAATAAGGCACTGTTAAAAAACTACAATTTTATTAAATGCACCAAAAAGGTGTTCGACATTACATAGCGATGCTTGTTACCAAGCAATCATAATACAACACGACAAACTAACATTCATAACACCCGAAATACAAAAGAAAAACAGGCAAGGCACCCGTCTTCGGAACTAAGAAAGAAGCCACTGCAAAGAAGAAGGGAAAGACTGAGATGAGGCTGAAAGAAGAAGCCAAGAAGAAGGGAAAGACAGAGATGGGGCTGAAAGAGGCGGCTGCGGAAGCCAAGAAGAAGGGCAAGATGGAGATGGGGCTGCCGCAGAGGCTAAGAAAGAGAAAAATGGGAGGACGAGGTCAGCGGAGGTCAGAGCGATCTCTCGTTGCATTCAAACAGAGGCCCTGACTCCATTCAAGTTCTAGAACCACCCAAAACCCCCCGGGACAATTCCGACTCCGCTAAAACCATACAATCTCTAGTCCAACCCATGATTAGAAGGCGTGCTCAAATGACCGAACACGACCATCCTTCATCTCGCAATCTCGGGGCCTTAGAAGTCCACTATCCTTCTCTCGACGGCGAACGTGGGATAACCAAAGAAGACAACCAATCTACTCAACCACTAGCCTTTTATAGCTGCCTCTAAATCTCAGGATCAACTCAAACGGCACAGCATCTAATGCGTCGAAAAGTTATAAAATTTACGTTGAAAATTACAAGATCGTTCTCTATAATATGACGACAAACTGTTCCTTTTTTTCTACCAGGATGATCTTCCTCCCCAGAAAGGGGGTACGTACCATGGGCCTAGGCTCTGGGCTCTAGCCAAAATGCAAATTGCTCTTCAAGAGCCCAATGGGACTAGGCTCAAAAGCCGCTGTCCAGAACGCCCACACCCTCCGCCAGGCCGGACGCCTTATCCCGAATGCCTGTTTACCTAGGTGCTTCCTTTCCCGATCGACAACTCCACTAAACGAAACTGCCAACCGACTCTTCATGATATAAGTGTAAGTTCTCCCATGAACCGACCCCCTCGCCTCCAATAGAATAGGAAAGCACTCCTAGCAATGCACGACGCAAGCGCAAGATAAGAAAGGAAGAACGAGTCATCCTTCCCGAAATAAAAGTCACCTTCCCTATCTTACGGAAGAAATCGCCCCACATCCAGAAAGACGGATCCTCTTTCTCCCTCCATAAAAGAGTATTAAATCACAACAAATGGGGTACGGATTCTAATCGAGATAATCGTCGGCTCTAAGCTCTAAGTCTTCCGTAAAAGACTAACTTTGCCATCTGAGGGGCGACTTAAATACCTAATCACGTCTTCTTATTTGCTCTCAGGTTGCAAACTATCCGTGAATGCTCCAACGATCCACTGACTCTGAGAATTCAGGAGACTACAACTATGCTATTAGAGTTTTACTTTTTATTTTTTTTGTAAATAAAGGTCGGACATGATGTAGAATATATGAAAAATGAGATCATGCCTTTATTACCTTATTTTAATTTATAGAATAATTAAACTTGTAGTTTATTAGTCAACACCAATTCATTTTTAATGAAAAGTGAACTCATTTCTTACATATTTGTACGCTTTTTTATTATGTATAATTTAATTATAATTAAGTTTTATTTATAAAATGAGAGATATGAGTGTGGAGTCCAGGCCACAATCACTGATGTTTGGATTGTGACTTCATTAGGAATATGGTCCAGTACATTCGAACTCTCCCTATGGGACTGTGTAAAGTAGATATGATATATTTTATAGTAAAGAAAAGACACACACAATTTTTACGTGGTTAGGCAATTAGCCTACGTTCATGGGGTTGTGCCTTGTTTCAAGGATTTTCACTTATCTGATTCAAAGTTTACAATTAGTTTTATGTGGTACGAGACTCCCTTTCTATCCACAACCCTTCTTAAAACCTAATAACTCATAAATAAATCTCAACGAACTCCTTCCATTCCCCTATTTACAACATCACACACCCATAACCCATAATACATCAAAATAAAATGAAGAATATTAGAACCATCATGGTGAAAGACTTTTAATGTGTAATACCTAAACCGAGTATCCGCACTTCGCACTCCTTCAGCATGTCCAGACTTCGCTTGTTCTTACTTAAGCTCCACTCCTGAAATCCATGTTGAGCATTTTCATAGTCTCAAATATAGCCTTGTATATTTGGTTATGGAAGATTAGATAAGGTTGGATCTTTATCCTAATATGACTCCAAACCTGCCTTGAATTATTCGTACTTTCCTTTAAGCTATCCTAGCAGAATAAGGAAACTTGCAGCCTAAGTATCCTATTTTGAATAGAAATCTAATTTGTTTCTAATTCTAGATTGATAGATTAGAAGTCCGGATGTTCTAAGATTTGATCATTATCCTCTTGTCAAATAGATCCCAAGCATGTTGGTACCTTGCTCCCCAAGTAATAATTTATAATTACATATCAATTGAAGCAAACATGCACTAAGAATTTGATTGTAGAAGTGATATATTCCAAATATTCTCATTTTTTTTCTTCCCAAACTTTTGCAAAATTTGCATTTATATATTGTATTAAAATTTTTGGTATTTAAATACAGACGTTTCATTTTAATTATACTTCGACATGCTATATCCGCATTCGAGAGAAAATTATTCAAACAAAGAAGCAAAAGGTTGTGGGTATTGATGTTCTTGGAGAAAATATTCACATATTAGTGCATTGAATAGTAAAACCAATTTTATAAATTAAAAAAATCAATATTTTTAATCTCCTATTTTCTATTTTAAATCTACAAAATTAAAATCAAAATTTATTTTTTAATAAAATCCATTATTCATTATCTCTAATTTTGTATTAAAATTTTATTTTAATTTCATGTGTAGTTAAATCATTAAAATAAATTAGGTTTTAATATAAAAATCATTTTTTTACAAAAAAATATATTAAGATTGGATAATTAAAATTCTAATAAATTAAACTATAAACTATATTCTTATCAAATAATTAATAGATAGGAAATAAATATTATATTTATATATTTCAATTTTTTAAAAATATATAAATAAAATTTTTATTTATTTCTATATATTTTAAATACTTATATTATTAAAATACTAAACAACCTTGAGCCGGACTGAATCCTTGAATCGGAACCCAACCCCTTTTTGAAAGACATAACCTACAAACCCAAATGACGAAACTACGATTCAAGAAATGCAAATGCGACAACGTTGATTCAGTGGAGAAAATCGAGACCCTTTTGATCGATTTCGTGATTTTAAAAATAGGTTTAATCTCAAAATTCTTGTTAGGTCCTATTTCATGATTTGATTTGACTTTTCAGCTCTGGATTTCTGTACCTTTGACTTTTCATACCTTGATGCGATTTTTGTATTGGATTGCATGCTTTATGGATCTCGGCTCTGAAGTCATGAATGTTGGGGCTGTGTTTTAACACCCTTGGATGCTTTCTGACGGTTTGATTTTGGTATATAGTATTTTAATAATATAAAATATTTAATATATATAAATAAATAATTATTTTTATTATCTCTATAAAAATTGAAAATATATAAATACAATATTTATTTGTTATACTATTACCATTATAGATATATATTTTATAGTTAACTTCATTCATTAGAATCTTAATTATTTAAATGTTAATATATTTTTAATGTGTGTGTTGTTTCTTTATATTAAATGTTAATTATTTTAATTATTTAATATGAATAAAATTCATTAAAAAATAGGGATAATGAATAATTGATTCTCGAATGCTATATTGAGTAAATAAAAAGATCCAAATCTTTTTGTAGAAGCCTTTAGATATTTTAATTTGAATTGAAGTCTCAGCTTGAGTACAAATTTAAGACTTTCTATTTTTTACTTTAGCTAACAAATTTCCATAAGAAAGATGCATTATGTGAAGTGAATGCTCATTATATCTTTCTTGTGCATTTTGAATTTTTTGCTGCATGCTGTTAGTCCAAAGAGAAATTCTTTCTTTCCCAATAAGAAGCCCTAGCATCATTCCTCCTAGCTAATACTTCTAGCTAAGAATATACTTCATGATACCATTTGAAATCACTGGTATTCTACATTTTAAATTTTGAAGGAGTTCGAATTCTTTCAAATAAAAAGATCTGATTTATAAAATGTTTGTTATTTGTATGAACTGTGAGTAATGATTGCATCTTGTTCTCTATTAATGACTGTTATTAAATTTTTCTTTTCAAAGAGAAAATTTTCCCACCAATATCTTAATGTGCCGCAAACCCTATGCGAAGTAACTGACAAAGATTATGATCTTCACCGCTTCCAATAAATATGCAGCCCTTCATATTTGCATTTGCAGAGAATAACTGGTGAGCTCTATGTTTTGAGGCCATCTATATTCCAAGAACATATTTCACGTTTATTATAACTGCTTTGTTTTGAAATGGCTTTCGAACTCCAACTCGGAGGTAGGTCTTGAGATGTAAATTTTTGATCTTATACCATGTTTTTAATCTATTTATTGATCTTCTTTCTTTATATTTATAATGCTCATGATCGTACTTAATTTGCTCCAATTAGAAATTTATTTGATCTTTAGAAGAGGAAGGGTCTTTAATCCCTATTGTAATAATTTTTTGAGTCAAAATTTTTTTATTAAATTCTGGCTATTATTATGTCTTCCTAACTTCAAAGGTTTTATTGGTTTGATCATAGATTATTAAAATCTTTTCTTTCCTGTGCTCAGTTGTTCTCGAATATAATTTTTCAAATATTTTCCCTTCAATTTAATAGTTATGGAAATTGTTCTCAAAATTTGGTTTGAAAATTATTTTGTTGTTGAAGACCTTTATGTCTTTGAATTTTGTATTCTTCATCATCATTTGAACTTATTTGTTTGAAAGTAGGCTATACTGCACACTGAGTTTAATTTTTATTCTTTCCGTAGGAGGGGTGAGTTGATACTAATCTTCTTTCTGTATAGTACTCTTATTCTTCAATTCCTTTGGAACATACTTTATTTGTGAAAAAGTGGTATTTCTCATTTGATTATTTAGCATAAATATCAAAATATGTGAACATTAAATATCTTATTTCATCAGTTTCATAGTTTGATACTACATTGTTCTCTAAATTTTTTCTTTATTTTTTATAATTCTTAGAAAAACCATTCTTCTCTTCTTAAGCTGTCTTCGATTTAGCTTCTCTTCTGGGGATATTCTTGTTTATTTCAAATATATCTCAAAATGCCAACACTAAGGAGTTTCAAGAGCTCATCATTTGGGGCACATCATTCAAAAACACTGAGACTCATCCAAACTGGAGACTTTGAAATGCTTTGTTCACTCGTATATTTTAAAACTGGAATAGTATAATAAATACTCCTTCTGGGGACGAATTTGATCGAATATCGACCTTCCTCGAAAAGGTCTAATTTCAACAAGTAATTTTTGTAAATGACCATGCAAGAGTATGATCTTGTTAGAAGTTTTCTTTTCTTGGTTCAAAATTACCTTGAACATTTCAAGCTCCACTTATTACGGGATGTGCAGTTCATTGCCTAAATTGGTTTCCTGGCCAGAGCTGTTTTCTTCTGAAATTCCATTCTCGAGACCGTGTTAAACATTCCTATGAAATTGGCTTTGGAATTTTATGACTTTGGAGTTTTTTCCATTTGTTTGCCAATTAAAGCTCTGATCTCGCGAAGACAAAAGTGCAATTGATTGATCATCGGTCATCACTTTATAGTATACTCTGTATACTATAGTGGCCCCGGATCTAGATCCATGCCATAATTTTGAGTTTGAATGTTTAGAGTCGTGGCTTCTATGAATGCCTTTAGCCATTCATATGTACAACTTTAATGGAGGTCACGTAAAATAAGTGGCTGTGTCCAAAGGGATGTATTTGCTCGCTAACTTCTGTGAAGGAGTCATGCGTTTTAACACGGTATTATGCATATAGGTTTCGCCCTGTCTCCTAACTCAAAGTTAAGGGTTTGGTCGCTACCGGATAGCTTTATAAGGCGAAGAATTTTGAATTTTCTTTGAATTTGGGTTCCTAATCCTTGCATCGGGTCCGCATCCGCCCATCCAGCCAACGTGCTCGTGATTCTGATCCCACCATAAACTTCAAACTCAAAGTCCATGGTCTCAGCGTGTCCCTCGGATATCTTAAAGCTCGTAATACCCCCCATTCTACGTACCGCCCAATCTATTATAACAGAGTTCCTTGCTTCAAACCGCTGAGTATTTTCTCAGATATGCCTAAGTTGTTCATCAATCCCTGGATGAACTAAAGATTCGAACTGGGCATCTACAAATTCGACGTAACCCGGCATTCATCCTTTCTATAATTTGATTCTATAATTTAGTGGACCACCACTGACCACCACCGACCATCGGGATTTATATCGATCAACTGATATAACTGGGTCACCAACGCCAACTAGAATCATACCATTTAAAGATATAAACGCAAATTTAATCGTACTTGCAAAGAACTCGCTCGACAACAACTCTATAAGGCAATTTCAAATAATCGCTCAACATATATAATTGAACAAAGAAAGATAAAAAATTTGAGCGCGAAAACAGCACTTTGAAATCTTCAAAAGCACGCGCGCTTGTAATTACTGGTTTCAAGGTTAAAACCAATTCAGAGTGGGGTCCGGAGGCTCAGCTTCCACCATATGTAAAATATCGAAGTCAATATCGAATAAACATGCAAACAGATAATTTTGTATCAAAACAAAGAACAAGATTGAAAATCTGAATTGAAAATTTACCCACTTCTCAAACTCTATAAACTTTGTTGAAAGCTTTGACGAAAGCTTAACAAAGAATGAGTCATACAAGACTCTCACAAGAGCCTCCTAGCCTCTCTCTCTCAACCCTTTCCCCACTCACTAATAGAGACAACCCTCCTTTATATAGGAAACTGACTTTAAAATAAAATTGACGTCCACACAGCCTGATCATGAGTACTTCAAAGGTCACTAACTTTCGATCCCCTGAAGAGCTGCCCTTGTTTTCAAGGGTCATGCTTCTCACACAAGAACTCTATTCTCGTGGGTAGCCCAGCCTCGCTCAGTCTAACAACCTCACAAGATCATTACCTTTAGAAAAATGACTATGAGGATGCCATCACACCATCTAGGGTCCGTATCTTCCATCTTCATTGAACTCGCCAAGAGACATCCAAATTGTAGGTTTGAATTTTCGAGCTCAACTTTTCTTCCACAAGAGCGCCAGTAAATACCGATCCTCCCTATCCTCTTTATCTCAAGGAGGAAGGGGAGACCATAGCACATGTCTCTCATTCGTCGGAGGGAAGGCTGTGCTACTCACGATTCTCTCTTCCTCAGTCCTGAGTCAATAAGTTCGAGCAGTGTTTCGCCATCTTCGACTTTTTCGAGATATGCCCCAGAGGTCGAATTTGAAGGAAATGGATTTTGAAATTCAAATATATAGGCTGGGACCAAATAGGCACCTTTAATATGAGGCGAAGGTCTTTTCCACTTCATAGCCTCAGTCAAACTACATCTTCACATCGGTTCGGTCAATTCTCTGGAAAGCTCGCCCACCATTCGATTTCCCCGAATCCCAGCCAAATACTTGCAATCTGGATGAGATCGCTGCAACAATCCCAACAAATCCAGCACCTTTAATCGAGAATAAAAAGAAGGCTTAATACTAACTATTTCCGCGATAAAAGCTTTTACACCGATTTAAAGAATCAAAGCCGTGTGATTTCAGTATAAAATTTCAGATTAATATTTTAAATATCGTTTAGTCTTTGAAGTCTCATATATGAGAAATTTAATGAATTTGATCTACGAAAGATAAATTGCAGAGTTCGTTTCTTGAAAGGGCTCAGCTGGAAATGAAATACTCACTTCAAAATCTTCGATTTCAATCTCACTCGTAAACCCATAATGATCGGTCCCAGAAAACCTTCAGAATAAAATTCCTTTGTCTTTCGTTTAAGCACCTTGGGAGCCTGAGTTTGGAAAGAAGGGCTGGCGCTTCCCAAAACACCTCTAAACGATTCGAGGCCTGGAATTCCTCGCACGCATAAGAGGCCTCGAAGTGGGTTTGATAGGATCCGCCGCCGCCATTTTCCTCGTAAATCCCAAAAAGAAAGGAAATCAGTAAAGTATACCTGAAGATCCTTGATAAACGCACTCAAATCACAGATAAAATAGCTGCCATCCAAGGCAAAAATCGCTTTGAACTAGACTTTAAACATCCTTTGTAAAACTCCTTCAGACTTTTTATAACTCTCAACCTTTAAAAAGAAATTTTGTTAAAACATCACTTAAACTCCTTTTTGAGAATGTGATAAAAACAATGGCTAAAATTCTTTTTTAACCGCTGAGTACCCAATTGAGACCAACAAGCCATCAGAGCGGAAATCTACTAATTGGAAATTGCCTGAAATCTGCTTTAAGATTCCACCATATCCTATATTCGAGGCATCCGTCTCTATGATAGATGTGCCGGGTGAAGGACATCAAGGCAGCTCCTTAACCCGTAATTTGACCCGCTTAATTACCTCGGCATGTTCCCGACTAGTGGTAAATGATTTTCTTCTTAACCTTTGAAATAAAGGTTTAATTAAGATCCTGTTTGCAAACTCAAACATAGTAGTCAGGCTACCTAGAAACCTTTGTAAATGTTTCATCATCTTTGATTTACTCAGGAAATTTATTAGCAAATTTTAGGTTGTTTTGAATAGGTTTTATTTGACTTGATGTGTGAATGCCAAAACCTAAAAACCTAATATTTGTTTGAAATAATTTTTATTCTTTTTGCCAGTAAATAATTGCCAAACTATTATCCTTGAAGCAATTTTGGAAAATTTTTAAAATGCTTAAATGCCTCTGAGGGAGCTTTTGAAAATATGAGAACATCATCAATGCGTAAACAATAGAAAATCCAGTGTATTCACTGAATATTCTATTCATCATATTTGTACCTCATGGGGTACTTTAAAAAACAAACTATATTACATTCCATATCTATAATGTCCAATGGAACTTGAATGCGCGAAATTCGCTCTTCCGGTTTCATTTTGAACCTGCCAGAAACCGCATTTCACATCAAACTCTTGAGAATATTGTCGTGATTATAAAACTTCGCCAACAATCCTTTATTAGGTAAGGATACCTAATCCATCGTGAGGACTTATTCAACATTTAACACTACCAACCTGGAGTTCCTCTTTCTGCTCAAGCTTTGATATAAAAAGCCACAACTCTCATGCTAATGACCTGGTCTTATTAATTTTTATTTAAGATCATTAATCTCTTGCAATATTCAAGGAGTTCTTTGTTCGGTATTTGAATAGGTCTCTTGCCTTCGCTGAATTAGTTTCAATAAACTCTTTCATATGGTAATGAAATTTATATGCCGTTATTCCAAAATGCATTTGTATAGAAGAATGTAAAGATTTTCCTCTATTTGTTTTTGAATATTTTTATTCTTTCGAACTTGTTTGACTAAAATTTTCTTCTAGTTCTCGAGCACAAATTTCTTTCTGAAGAAATTTTACATGTTTTGTTTTGCTGAAGCAAAGGAAACAAAATCTGAACTTGGGACGTGGCTCCCTTGACTTCTATTCCTTGCAATTCAAGAATTTCGATTTTATATTTGGCTCTTAACCCCCTACTACTAACTCTGGAAGGATACAAAGTTGTGTTAGAAATCCAGAGTTCAAACAATTGATGACTTATGTTCGACAAAGAAGAATTTTGCTTTTAATACAAACAACATTTTTAAAATATGACCTTACTGATTTTCGTAAATGAACCCTCCAAAGGATCAATACTAGCTGTTGATAATCTTTGAGAAGTTTTTTGTGCCAAAATATACGTGAGAATTTAATCCTTCCTGGTATATAAATTTTAAATCACTGAATCAACTCAAAGAATTAAAATCGCTTGTAATTAGGATTGGATTTTTATGGCTATTTTTGTATACCACTTCCCTTGCTTTTGTACTATGGTACCATACCTATGTACAAAAAAGTTTCAAACTTCTTCATTTGTTTCTTCTTGTTAACCTTCTTTGAGATTTCTAAACTTATTCTTCTCCTAAGTTTTGAGTACAATCTTTTAATTTATTTATTTGAATTTTTATTGTTTAACTTCTTCCTTGTAGATCAGTCAGTGTTCATGCTTTTATAATTTTGGATTATATCTTCATTTGATAAAGATGATTTGATAAGTTTATTCTCGGGGTTTAGGCTCTTGTTGCTCTTCGTTGTTCTAATATTCTTTCTTATATATGTTTAGTTTTCGGTTTCTTTATCTTAATTTTGTCTATCATTTCACCTAGAATAATTTTGTTCATGTTTATTTAAGTATTTACTTGATAGAATAATTTCAATTTTTCTAATTCTTTTCATTTTTACTGTTTAATATTTATTCAGAAGATGAGAAGCATTGCCTCTTCCAAATAATATTCTTCTTCAATATTCAGATAAAATGTTTACTTTGAGTTTGCAATTAGCTTATATGACCCTTTCATCCTACATTTAAAAACATTCAACTCTTTTTTAGTAAAATTTTGTGGTGGTTTTTAAATAGAGTGTTGAGAGATGAAAAGTATTTAAAAAAGGAAATTGTTTTTACTTATAGTATTGTACTATTCCAATTGACTAATATAGGAATATTCTTTTTCTAAAAAGCATCAAACCCTTACATCAACCAGATGCTGATATGGCAAATTCATACATATCAAAAACGTGAAAGTCCCTGTGTATTTAAATACCAAATTTTAGTACAAATATAAATTTCGCAAATTGGCTAAAGCTAGGATTTTTGTTGCTTTTCCCAATTATAATTTATTACAACCTTCATTTTATTTGTTAATAAATAAAAAAAGTTTTTTAAATCTTTGCTATAATTTTATAAATTTATAATCCTATGAAATTTAATTAAGTATGAATACACTTTACTAAATTAATACTTATTAGGTTAGCTCCTACTGGTTAAAGTTGAAATGTGCCTGCCGGTTGAAAATATTCCATATTCTATATCATATTGTATACATTTACATACATTTAAAAAATCTTAAAATTAATATTCATCTTAGAAAAGGGCTGAGCTCCTTTAATATTAATTAGTTTGATAGGTTCTAAATAAAGAAAGGAGTTAAAGTGAACGGGGATTTCAATGGCTTGTCAAGCAGTTTTAAGAATGTACGTCATCCCTAAACTACAATATTAGCGAAACACGTGAATTATATCATGTCATGATAATTACACCTCACACCTAAACCTAAGAATGGGAGTGTGTTAAACTCGATTGACTTTGACTCAAAATACTCTAAGGATTTCAAGGCCTCGAACTATCCTCAAACCAATAATACCTTAATACACTATCAAGGATGCCACCTCTACAATCACAAACACTTTGGCTGAGATTTTCCTAGCAACCCCATTAAAAATAAAACAACCATAGCATGAATGAAAGTGAATTTTGGGGTTGTTTGTTTCGTTTTTAAAAAACTAACACCATCAACACCATGTTACTGCATATCTTTAAAACTAGTTTCGAAAAACAAACAGTGATTGCCACGTTATCCTCAAATCAAGTATGCATGCCAATTTTTTAATATTTTTATGCTTTTAGTATTTCAAAACTAAAAGGAATCAAAATGGTGGCTTCCTGCTATGCATTTCTTTGTTCTTGAAGCTATAATACAAAACAAGTTTCAAAAACACTCAAATAAACAATCTCTTGCTTTTAGTGGGAGTGGTAGAAGCTTAATGGTAAGAGTAATGCTTGTAATCAGAGGCCCAATAGTCATCCTTACTATTTATTCGTTTTTTCAAAATTAGCCTGTCCTCCCTAGCCTTATGGCTCTACATAGAGTTTTTATTTTATCTTTTGTGTAAATAAAGGTCAAATGATGTAGATATATGAAAATGATATCATGCCTTTTATTAATTATTTTAATTTATAGAATAATTAAATTTTGTAGTTTATTAAGGTCAACACCACTCATTTTTAATGAAAAGTGAACTCATTTTTTACATATTTTGTAACAGTTTTTTTTTAATTTTATTTTATGTATAATTGAATTATAATTAAGTTTTATTTATTAGAGACGAAACTAGATTGCTATATATAACATATAACTTATAACTGAAGAGATCAAAAGTACATGACCTCCCTTTACTATTTTCAAACCTTATCCATACAAGATTCCCAACCGATAAAATCCTCAAAGATTTTTAACTTGTTATAATCCGCTGTTTACCCTCTATTGATATTATAGAGTCATACAACTAATGGTATCAAAGCCTTAGGTTCAGATAAAATAAAAGAAGTAATCTCATAATAATATAATAATAATGATGAAATTTCTCTTGTTTAAAGAAAATAAAGTATACAAAAACTAAAGAAATTAGAAAATAATATTATTTTATTTCAAGAATAATATAAAAAATAAATTATTCATGAATCTTAGATGATAATATTGAAGTTTATGGATTTTAAACAATTTGATGTAGAATATTGGCTTAATTCAATATTATTAATTGCTCAATAGATCACCATTCCATTAGGTCATGCTCTCGAACAACAATAGTGACTTTACCTTTGTTTGATCGATTCTCACTCATCCGAGTCGAACTCACGTAATAATTCGCTGCTTTTTTTTAAATTCTTTAATTTGTGAGGAATGTTCTGAAAAATTTGAGACTTGTTCCTCAATCGGCTTAGCTGGTTGGGGAACTAGACCAAAGCAGTCATTAGTTTTTCATGTGATAGTAAATAGGGCACTTTCTTGAAGCTTATTTGCCGGGTTCTCAGCTCATCCGAGCCTTGAATCATATCGCTTATTTTGTTAGATTCCTTATTCATCAAGAATATTTTTTAAGTAAATTTGAGAATTTTCAACCATTGGGACTCGGCTGAGAACTAGTCTGAACTTGGTTGTGCGTGAGAACAGCTGGTACTCCTCCTATTTCTTAGTACTTTCAAGCTCGACCCTTTGAGGGCCTGGCCTGGCCAGACATGTGTTTCAGCAGCCATATTCGGTCTGTGCTATCTAACTCTGAATTATAGGACCCATCTAGAGTTAGGATACTAGGTTAGGTGAGTTTGATTAATGGTAATCAGAAAGCAGTGAATCACATTTCTGAGAGTGAAAGAAACAATATCCAACCCTCATTTCATTCATTTCCATTTTGAATAAGAATCCTTTGTTACTTGATCATGGATGCAGTATTGTGTGTGCTTGTGCTTATTAACTAACTATATCTGCACAGAAGCATGTTGGACTATAGGTACGCGTTGGCTTTGTATTTTCATTTATATGCGTATACTGGTGTTTGACTTTGATGTTTGTGGTGAATTTGAACTTGTCAGATCGACCTTCAAGTGCAAGCGCTTGACTAAGAAACCAGCGGTGTATCGATCTGCTGTTTCGTTTGGTTGAGTGTTTATGCCTCATGATACCGAGTAGGTTGGTGGACTGGGTCATCCGCTTAGCCCCGAGTGATCGATCATTCTTTGACTCTATATGATCCCATGTACTCACCCATTAGTGGAGACTGTGTTCCAAGTTTGGGGGAGGGCTTACCTCAATGAGGTACCTTCCCAATAAGTAACCTGATTCCCGGACCCATAAATCTAGTTTTCTTGGACCACTTTTTTCCTAGAAGGGAGCTGAGTCACGAGGGTTTTGTTCTTACTTGATTTTCCCGTAATAAATAAAAATAAAAGGGTGCACCAAACAAAATCCGTTCCTCACTGACGATTTTCAAAGCTCGAAAATCAACCTTACTTTTTCTATTGACAGCGAGGCACAAACAGATTCGGTAGGTCCAAATCATACCTGTACTGGGAATTCAACCTAAAAATCTCTGTTTCAAGAGGTCAAGCTTGAACTTGAGTCAGGCATTGGAGCACATGGTTCATCGACCAAAGAGGACTTTGTGGCTTCTGTTTATGCTTATGTGTTCACCCAAGTTGGATTCTAGTTATGCTTGCTCATGAAGTTGATTCGTACCTAGCCATATGTTTCGATCGTATAGATGGTTAGTTTGTGTGTATATTTTGAGGGTAGGTCGCTTCATGTATGATTTAAGCTCGAATGACTATCCTCCCTTAAAATCGCTTTGATTTGTCTCAGTGCTCAGTGGGCGCTACGCCAGATCCCCTGCTCCTAATCACTAAATCTCGTCGATTATTCCTCACACACGGCTGCTCGAGCTGCTTCGGGAGCCATTCCTAATTGTTTTCCTTCCTCGACCAAGCTAGGAGTTTGAGTAGGTGGTCTAGCGCGTAGGGGCTATATCGGCGTTCGAGCACTATGGAGATGACGATATCCTGAGCAATGAAGACCTGTGTATAGCCTTGAGCCGGATTTAATGGATGCGCCATGCGCTAATGTCATTTTGACGTTGGTTAGATCTTAGGTTACTTATCCCGCTTGGGGCGCCATCTAGCTTCTTTTTAGACTCGCCTTTTCCCGTCGTTTTTCACTGAGTCAAGCATTACTGGGCTGAGGTATCACCATGCTCTAATCTCTGCCCCGCCTCGTGTCCATATAACACGCCTTTAGTCTGACATCACATGTTAGTTCATTCCTCTCGGAGGATTTTAGCGCTCTTCATAAGACATCGTTTGATTTAAAGATTGATATCTACTGTGGACTACCATACCCTTTCCTTTCAAGTATTGTTGAT
The DNA here is from genome assembly GCA_016808115.1 of Tetrastigma voinierianum. Classification (NCBI taxonomy): domain Eukaryota; kingdom Viridiplantae; phylum Streptophyta; class Magnoliopsida; order Vitales; family Vitaceae; genus Tetrastigma; species Tetrastigma voinierianum. The sequence continues at coordinate 33,116 of JAEQBH010000206.1, read as the reverse complement.
CGAGACTAGTTCGCTGGTTCCCGAGCTTGATCCCGATCGGAGTGTAGATCTTTGTTATAGCATCAAATTCACATAAATGCTAGAGTAGATATCAGATCATAGATATGGACCCTTTAGTACGCCATCATCACATGTTGGTCGAGATTATTGATACCATGGCATCTCTCCGGATGCCATCATCTAGGATGTAGATCGATGGGCATCAGGCCCAACCATTGCCGATTTCGAGGAGCACCCTGCATGACTCTACTACACCCACTCACCACCATCCTGACTCCACCTGTGACCGCGTAAGACTATACACCCCACCTCCACCACCAATTACTTATCCAATCACTCTGCCATCGGAGCACAATTACGTTTAGGATTGAGACTACAATTACATTCCGTAGTAGAGCTCCCGCACAGATTATTGATGACACCTAGGCCCGTATTGATAGGATTGAGCAGAGGATCAGGTCTCTGCATGTTTCTTATGGAGTTAGTAAAGCTAAATGATATGATGACCTTTAGTGGCAAATTTCTGCGCTTGAGTTCCGTATGCGATACAGAGAGATACATGGGTATGGTGCCCCCGTGATTCACTTGTAGGAAGCGTACAACGCCGTTATGTGTGGGTGCTAGATCGATGAGGCAAACATTATATCGTCTCTCCGTCACCGAGCAGCGCCTGCCGCTGGCTCCTGTGCTCCTGACACCCAAGACGAGGGACAAGGGTTGGATTCAGAGCCAAGAGTTTATCGATGCAGATTCTTACACATTGGGGAGCGGATTTATCCCGAGGGAGCTGGAGTTCTTAAAGTGCAGGCCTGATGAGCCAATCATCATTTATCTCCCGCGGAGGGAGAAGATAGTGCCATATTATAGATAGATCCCCCTGAGCGCGATCAGATCGCATGATTATGCGTAGTTCTGTACTCTCAACCAAACTCAACAGTAGAACTTTACGGCTTCCATGCATGTACTGGATCATCTGCTCAGCCCCATGGTACTGAGAAGGCACAACTGTAGGATTGCGCACTCTTCCCTCCAACCAAAGAAGTCAGTCAGGCCCAAATCATCATATATTGGTGTTATTAGTACATCGAGCCACAGGTTTTCATGTCGGCCACAAACTCATAGACAGTCTGCAGATATTCCTTACCAGATGGTACAACAGGATTAGTACAGACCAGTTGCTCCCTATAAGCCAGCATGGCTTACTTATTTACATCTCCCAATTACAACTAGTATATATGGCTGTAATTTCAAAGGCCAATTCCTGCATAAATCATCAAGAAGATAGAGTACTACCTCCACCAGGCCGAAGTAGTTTACACAAATGAGAAACCACTGCCGACATTTTAGATTGGTCAAGGGGGTTTGATTGCTTCCTCTACCACCCCAGGCTACCACCACATCCCACCCTACCAGAATCGGGATATTCTCATTGGTGCCTACCATCAGAGAGAGCAAAGCTATGATACGCATAATGTCCATGCTGAAAGAGATACGCCATTCGTGACTTGATTGATCGTGGTTTGGCTGATTTGGGAATTTCCCATGAAAGTGACTTCAGCACTGCCTCCCACTCATGATGCTAGAGCTGCACCTTTACCCACAGAGTGGCAGTACATTCGGGGCCGTTGAGTTTTTAGAGACGATATTTCACGATGGATGACAGGCTCCAGAAGCCGGGATGCAGATCTATACATTTAATTATTTCCTAGTGGATACACCTCCGCTACCGTATCCCTCGTAGCCATCTATACTTTTATGCCATATGAGGTTCCTGCATGTGAGTCTAATTCTGGCACCTGGGATATTTCTGCAAAGATGCTCGCCTTGGCGACACTCTATCTCTCGTCTCCCGGAGGAGATGTGCCTATCTACAAAGGATGTTTAGATTGTTACACCCGGGAGTGGGAGGTAGCCCACTCCACCCGCTGATAAGCCTATGTCATCAGTAATAACAATTAGAGAGGGATGTTCCAGAGAGGATGATGATTCCCAGCCACCTTCTCAACCCGCCGCGACCCATACAAGCCTCTCCGATATCCATCCTGGATCCTGGCTGGATTCATCCATTATCGCGAGATGCATTCCATCGTGAGCACCCAAATGATCAGTTAACACCGCCACTACACCCCTAACGGGCTTCAGAGCTCATTCTCTCGATGCACCTCGGCGAGTCGCGCGTAATTTACTCTCTCATGATGATTTGGTCGCCGAGGGGCCATCATGCCTCAACCCTTATTCATTGATGTTGCTTGGTTCAGCTGTCGTGTCGCCTGTCCTGCATCAAAACGGCCCATTCGAACGCTTGTCCGTTAAAGGCCATTGCACTGGATTTCAATGCACACAATTTCGAGCCTTCTTCATAGACCGTCATACCTTATGATGGGACTCAGAGGATGCCAGGCACACCCAGACACATGTCATGATTGGGCCAGTCAGATACTCCATACTATTTCAGGTTTTGAGGATTTAATCATTCTTTAACCTGCTTCTTGGCCGCTCAGATTCATGAGGCGGTGCAAGGAAGCATCTTCCTTCATCAAGTCAAGTTCATACACGAGGGCTATTATCACGATATGTACCGACAGATGTGCAGCATTTTCCGAGCCTGTGCTGGCATATCAACCATAAAGTGAGGGGATGACTTGGCATCGATCGTTTATTGAAGGGAGGTTCAAAGTTGTTTACTTAGAGGGATGACAAAAGAGACCCGTGCTCATGTCTTTCGATCAACACAATAAACACTTTGGTACTTAGAATGATGAGAGGCTGTCCCTATATGGCCTGGTCAGTGGTTGGCCGCCACAAGAGTGGCCCGCATGAGCTTCTATTTTTACATTTGATCATGATATACCCAAGTGGGTTAGGTTATAATCTATGTGAGGACGACATGCATCGCCGCATGGAAAAGCACAGATCGTGATGTGGACGAGGGCCTCGCCGTCTGTGGTCTCCATTCCGATTATCCCCTCCGCCGGGATAATTCTCTTCACTTGGTCGACTACTTTATTAGAGAGACCAGAGTGGCGCAACCCGTGGCTGTAGCACCGACTACGCTTTAGAGACAAATGGATCCGGCCGGCATCCAGCCAGTGCTCGACAAATGTGTTTTAGTTCGAGATCACTCGAGACCCGGTGCCATGATAGTCAGACCTCCATTACTCCGGGTCGAGCCTAGTGTGTTTCTCTATGTGTTTCCCCGAGGAGGTCCCTGGTCAAGTAGACTCATTCATGGATTTGGATGACACTTGATGGAGTGGACTCTTCCGATGCCTCAGATACCTAGATGGACATGATCGATATAGGTCGTATCCCCGAATGCCCCCACACGAAATGCCCCATTCCGCTCGACATGTCTGAGTCACATTAATCTTATACGCACACCTTCAGATGCCCAGCTGATGCGATGGATGATGATCTGGTGACTCGGCGCATACCTCTGATGCACCCACCGGGCCCCGCCTCTCGTTTTATATGCTCTGGGATTCTACCCTGTGAGATGGATGCATGAGATGATGGATGGACTGTTAAGCAAGGGGATAGCTATCTTATACATCGTTTATATTAAGGAGAGTCCATACTCCGTGGACCCTCTTCTTTGATAAAGATTTCCCAGGTTTGTCACCCTCTTTGATGATATTTCCATGGTGGCAATGATACGAGTATTTTCAGTGGCGCTCTATGTCACAAAGATTTACCGTGATTATACCACCAACACCTACAACACACATATATATGATTTGAAGATAAGGGAGATAATAAGATGAATCTATCGTGGAAAAAGATTCTGTAATTACAGAGGATGTGAAAGCCACACCCATTATCAAGTAAAGATAGAGTCGATAGATTTGACACTGGGACACCCTAGTGTGGAGATTGTAATTGTACTCCTCTCTCCCCTATCTCGATGAGGAGGATTGATCGACTACTCAGTCATATTTCGGATGTGTTTGTATTAGTCATATGAGGACATGCGGCCTTGACTCTTCGTGGCAAGGCAACATCCACCCACCCATCCAACACATACAATGATCAGCTGGCAAATTACAGATCACAATCTTCATGAGTTCAGTATGAAGCCAGAAAGGTTGTCCAATACACCTCAATGAGAATAGCTTCCTGCCACTGGAGACTGACACTCAAACAAGGTCACCGTCCTATCCTGGTGCACATTGCGCGTTGGATTCAAAACAAGACTCTCGCAGATCCAAAAACAAGTTTCAAGCCAACTTTTAGGTGATGAGGCCTTTCCCCTCCCACTGCTACATCGAGATATGCCTTGTCGAGACACCAAAAGATAGATCGATGCCATCTTTGCTGGAGATCTTGAAAGGCAACTGCATTCATTCGCCTGTGCACAGGACATGGGAGGAAACAGACTTTGACACTGAGTGCAAAATTAATATGCACTAGTATGTTACTTTCAGTCAAGAACATGAATCCACTTGTCTAGAAGAGTCATACATCTCCAACAATAGTTCCGTTTGATACGATACAGACGTCATGTATATGATCATGAGGTAGTTTAAGTCCTGCAAAGCGTTTCCTGAGTGTTATACCCCTTCCAGCAAGAGGTCTGAGGATATCACGCTTTATCACGGTGTCTAACTCATTATTCAAACTTTTCAGTAAACTTGGCGTGAACCCCCAAACACACAAGTATCTGAGTGTCAGGAGACCCATGTCCGTGCAAAATGGTTTCGGCGGCTTCACACACAACGCCTCCCCCGTGAACGGAGAGATCAGGCTTTCAGTATAAAGCAAAAGCACTTACAAGATAATTTCACTTCTCCACATGGGCAAACCTGAAGGAAAGTGGCAAAGGAAATGCTCACTTCCTCCCAGCAAGAAACCGGCAACCTGCTGCTTGGGAAATAGCTTACTGCCAGCCGTTGCTTCGAGAAAATTCAGTAAGGAGTGTCTCCTTTCTCCTCCAGCTTAGTGCCTCATACGTAGTGGCACCTTTGCTTCATATTTAAGGCCAGACATGGCCTTTAGATGCATGCGTTAGCCCATCTTATGATCTGGTAAATGGGAGCTGATCCATCTATTATCCTCGAGGAGGATGCATATTGAATAATGGCGTAGATACATTATGATTGATGCTTGTTTGGTGCAGTATCAAGGTTTGGGCCACGTTAGGAGATCGAGATATTATGTGACAAAGTATTCCATTTTGGTCTCTGCACTGATCCACAGGTGATCTCGCTTCTATAGCCCGCTGACCGATAGCCGGTGAGATGGCTAGTGACCTCATTTAGATAGAGTCTTTGATATCCACTATGTCACATGCAAACTCGTAGGCGCATTGTTGTATCATCTAGCCTTTGCCTCGCATCCGAATATATATCGATTGATGATGATTTCCTAATGAGAAGTTTGTTGGACTAAATATCGTAGATGGTGGTCAGATTGATATATTTCACAATCTCACTGGTTTATGATTTATTTTATATCACCTTATGCGATCATATTTCCATATAAGTCCCAAGGACATTCTCCGACTACCATCGGATTGACGGAATAATATAGTTGAGGGCATGAGGCTTCAGATTACGGTTTAGAGATCAGACTGATCCTCGAGTTAGAGAATCGAGAGATCCAATGATTCCAACCTGGTTATTTTAGCGACTCGTGTGGTATTCTGAGGACTCGAGATGGTAGTCGGGCCCTCATCATGCTTACTTGCATTTGCTGTTGATAGGTTCTTGATGGAGCTGAGATATATACATATGTCTAGAGAGAGAACTCACTTATCATGCAAGTGAAACACCTCAAGCCTCCGAATTGATTCCTTTCGGCAGAGTGACTCCAGGCGACCATTGTTGATTGAGACTAGTTCCATCAAATTTATTGTTGTTTGATTGGAGTTATTGAGGATCAAGATGAGCTACCCGTACCACACACATTTATTTATCGTCATGCAAGGCTTACCTAGAGTTGGGGCCCCACAAGGATAAGAGAGTATCGACATTCGTCGCTGGGATTAAGTGAGCCCATGGATGTAATTGGATAGGAGAGGATCATCTGGCGGTGACAAGAAAGATGATGTGACCATGCCTCCCCGCGCAGGACGAGCATGAGAGGTTCATAAGAGTCCCCCCGTGGCCCCACACATGGGAGGCCGCGGCGCACATAAAATCGTCGCGCAGGACCGCCACTTCGGGTCAACACCATGGACATCGCTGCTACCAGGCGAGATGTTTCATGTGCGGTCATTTGCCGGAGACTCGATGCACATGTGCCACCTTCCTGAGCTTCATGCACCACATCCCCGCCATTTTCAATGGGGTATTGATATTATCGGGGAAGATCTCACCCAAGTCTCCTGAATGAGCACAGAGTACATTTTAGTTGTGCATTGACTATTTCTTACAAAGTGGGTAGTTTCGTTTCTATGCTGATTAATAAATGCGCCAGTGGTGGCCAAATTCATTGATCGCATCATTCACAAGATGGGTCCTCATGAGCCGATTTATGATAGACATTTAGGGCGAGGTTATTTATTTGATTCAAGAGTTTTTGCATTCAGTACGATCATGTATCATCGGCAGACGTGCCACTGTACTAATGGGGTAGTTGGAGGTCACGAACAAGAATAGACAGAGGATTCAAGAAATGGTCAGACTTCCTGATTGAATGCAGCCCTCGTACAAATTTATCGCACATCTCGTAGACTCACCGGAGCCACTCCCACACCCTTCGTTGGGTGATGGTATGGAGGCAAGCATACCTTGGTCGAGATCAGATGGATCTTTGAGAATAGCACTAGAGCAGCCAGGAGATATATCCCGAGGCCATGAACCCACTTGTTATGGATCACTTTAGCCTTTGGATGAGGAGGAGGAGATTATGTGCGAATCATGTTCAGTCTATCAGAGGAAGACATGACTCGTGCATCTTAAAAGGGTCAAGCCCCAGGTTTCAAAAAGGCTAATTTTAGTCTTAAAGTCCTAAGGGATTGATCAACACTTTAGAGATAAGTTTGACTGACTGAGTGGGTCAGAGTGTTATCTAGATTTGACCGAGAGGGAGCAGAACCTGTCATGTGACCAGAAGACATATGAGTTCACTGGAGTCAGCCACAAGAATTCTCCACCAAGTTTTTAAGGAGCAGAGGATTATGGTCGTGGAGAGCAGGCTAAACTCCCAAATATCCCCACAAATACATCTGGGCGGTATTCACAGAGAGATCCCACGGCAATACTCTAGTCTGAAAAGCTCTGCTTGCATCCTTTTTCATCCAAATCTTCTCATACCTCTTCCTACTCAGTCGGTATCTCCAGCTTTTTTCCTGTGGCTCCCCTGCCACATCTGACTATATGGAAAATAACTGTGTAGAAACAGAATGAAACACATTCTCATCTTTCCTTCAAGCCACATGTTCTTTTCTCAGTACTCAGTCATCCAGTTTCTTCCTCCATCCAAATTCCTCCACTTCGCCCGGCCTGAGTTTCTATTTCACACCCTTTTTCACACCCATCCCCTTCATGCGATCAATGAACTTTCCAGCGTTTCTTCTGAAGCTGCAGGGAGCCAAATGTTCTTGCCCTTCTGCTCACTCTTAAGGTTTGATCCAGGAGTCTCAGCTCTGAGGAGACCATTTGGCTCTGGGGACGAGGTTCCACACCCAAGTTATATTGTGCTAGTGACATTCATCCACTTTGTCAAGCTGTTCATGTGCAAAAAAAAAAAAAAAAAAAAAAAAAAGATGAAAAAAAAAAAGAATAAAGAAAAATAAAAAGAAAAGAAAAAAGAAAAGAGTTACGCCCATCCGTTATTCACTCATCGTATTCGGATTAGTACTGGTTTCCACGACGCATCATGGCTTCATCATCAGAGGTCATTTTGATCGAGGGACTTATTTTTCTTTGAAATGCGGGTGAGAGCACAAAGGATCCTTTTCCATGGATCCGGAGACACATTAGGAGAGCTCTTAGTTTCCTTTGCAATAGGTCCCTGTCATTATCCATATCACCATTCCCATCTCATGGTGATTTTGCTCCCTGACAACTTCGATGGAGGAAGTCTGGCTATCATCAAGCACATTGCTACACTTAGTATCCTAACACCTCAGCCTTTACTTTCTTCTTGCATCCCTTTTCATTTTCTTCTATCCTCATCGATAGTCGCCCCCGCTTCATGAACACGTGGTCTTTCGTGTGTATACCTCACCTTTGCTTGGCATTGTTCACTTTAAAAAGTGTCTCTGCCGAGATGCTTTGCTCATGATTCTCCGACATTTGGCATCGCGCACACAAGGGTTTGGCATTATCTATTCGTATTCGGCCTCGTTTCTATCATTTCATTCTACCTTCACCCCCTAGCCTACATTACGGTGTCCGAGTCGTAAGACCACCCTTGAGGCCATGAGATCTCCAGCGTTATTTGACGTGATTTTATATGGATAGGTTCCGCTTCATCATTAGCACGGGAATGTCGATAAGTCTCATTCTTAGGGAATAATGGTGCGGTCACATATTGCCTTCCATTCGGGCTTGCTTCTTGCCTCGGGCGCTTGTAATGATACATGATACAGAGAGTTGGAACCGCTGATGGTACCCTTAGCTTGATGCTGGCATGTTCATATGTCAGGCATGATACTTCATCCTTCATGTCAAGTTTTTTGCCTTACACATGTACATGCGCATGCCAAACTCGTTTACCCAAAGACGCTTGCATCGTAGCTCTGAGCGCTTCCATGTAGCTTCTGGTTTTTCATGCAGAGCGCTCAGCAGAGCCGACTAGGATCGGATTCAGCCATTCATTGCCTAGTAGGTGTGCATACCGGGCATTCCCCATTCATTGTCCCGTCTACTCCCGGTGCATTTACTAGGGTTTCAAAGTGATGTTTCTCAGTGTGTCTTATCAAGATATTCAGCCCAAATGTACATACAAAAAGCACACACCCCATCACTTGTTGGTGATATTGGATGTTATGGATTATTTATGGAGGTTTTTCCTCGTGAACGAATGTCTGTAATATTTCAAGCCATGACTTGACTTTATGTGCAAATGGTATGCCTTAACATGGTATTGATGTTTTAGATCAGTATGTACTCTATCTTTTGCTTCCTGATTCGATCACTTCATTTTGTTTTGGGTTCTTGGGCATTATGCCTATATTTGATCCTTCATTTTGTTTCGGCTCCCTCTTACACAAGTGCTCATTCGATCCCTTCCCTTTGATCTGCCAGTTCTCCCGGCATTGCACTCATTCGATCCTTCTTTGTTTCAGTTCTTACATGCCTGTAATATCTAATCCCTTCCTTTCTTGTTTCAAAAAGCTCATTTAACACCTGATTCAACCCTTCATCTTGCTCTGTGCTCAAGATCGTGTCTTGATTCGATCCTCTTGTCAAGTCAGGTCTCGGCACAGCACCCGCATCTCGACCCCCGGACTTGGGAAAAAAAAAAAAAAAAAAATTGATTCGTCCCCCAAAGATCGCGCCCATTTAATCCCTCCTTTGCTCTGGGCCCTCTAGCATCGCACATTCGATCCTTCCTATGTTTCGGGTTCTCCCGTGTCGCACCGATTTATCCCTTTGTTTCATCTGTGCTCTCTCTAATATTGTGCCTAGATTCGATCCTTCCTTTGTTCAGTTCTTCTGATCGCTCCGCATTCAACTCTCTGCTTGCTCTCGGTTCTCCGCATCATGCCCGCATTCTATCCCTTCCTTGATTCATTCTCCGCATTGTACCTAGATCTGATCCCTCTTTCCTTTGCTTTCTGGTTCTCTAGCATCATGACTTGTATCTGCATCCTTCCTTTTTATTCCCTTCGGCCCTCCGCATCGCGCAGATTCGATCTCAGAGCCTTGCTCGTGCCCTCCTGCATTGCGCCGGTGGTACTTCTCGATCCTTTCATTTTGTTTCGTGCTCCTGGCATCGCGCCTGGGGATTCGATCCCTTTGTTTTGATTCGCCCTCCGCATCTCGCCCATTTGATCCTTCCTTTGTTTCAGCCCTCTGTGCATTGCGCCTGCATTCTATCCCTTTGTTTCCTTTGATTTCCGGGGTTCTCAGCATTGCGCTAGATTCGATCCCCTTCCTTTGCTCTTCAAATGGGTTCTCCGGCATCACATTGATTTGAATCCTGTTTTGATTCCAAAGTTATCCCAAGATCACACCTGTGATTCGATCCCTCTCGCTTTGTTTCTGCCCTCGGGCACCACCCAGACTCAAATCCTGTTTTGATCTGTTCCTCCTCACATTACGCCCCCCATTCGATCCCTTCCTTTGTTTCTGAGTTCCCTAGCATCGAAGCCCAGATCTCGATCCCTTTCTTTGCTCTCGGGCTCCACATCGCGCTGATCTGAATCCTTCCTTTTGCTCTCGAGTCCTTCTCGCATCGTGCCCGATTTGATCCTCCTTTGTCTTTGTGGGTCTGGATTTGATCATTTTATTTCGGGTCTCTCTTCGCATCGTGGCTTGAATTTTATTATCTTTCTTCGCACGTGTCCGGATTTCCCCCCCTCCCCCCCTCCCTCTCTCCCCCCTCTCCTCTCTCTCTCTCTCCTCCTCTCTCCTCCCTCTCTCTCTCCCCCTCTCCCTCTCTCTCTCTCTCTCTCTCTCTCTCTCTCTCTCTCTCTCTCTTCTCTCTCTCTCCCTCACTCACCCTCTCTCTCTCTCTCTCTCTCACTCTCTCTCTCTCCTCTCCTCTCTCCCCCCCTCCCCCCCCCCCCCCTTTCCTCATCTTCCTGACTGCGTTCCACATCTATCTTTCTGATCATCCCGCTTTCTCCCTCATCTCTGCATTGGTGTGTCCCAGAAATCACTTATATCTTTCTCCATCAGTGTCCCGACCTCCCATCTCAATTACTGTGTCCAGATCACTCAATCTCCCGCCGACTCGGCCTGGCCTCTCCTAGTCCCCGCCTCGTGAGACTCCGGGCCCAAGCGACTCTCAGACTCAGGGTGGACAAAACTGTTTATGTTATCCGATCTTCACTGAGCAGGTCTCATCTTACCTGTACTCACTGGCACCCCACTCCACAATTCAATCGTCATTCACAATTCCATCAAAGAGAGGGCAGCTGGCCCCGTAGACCCCCACCTCCGTCCCCAACCTCAGATTTATCCAGCGGGCGCCTCACACTCACCACTGCTTTACAGCTGGCACCGTTGGGGGCCCCTTTAGCTTATTCGCCCCTGAGCCTAAAGTGGAATGTAAGGCTATCCATTGAGCAAAGCATAAAGTTCACTGAGGTGTCATCGTATTCTTTTAGTTATCAGATCGTACATAGTAGCAGCCCCTTTAGTAGTTTTAACCTCAATCTTTAAGTTTATCAGAGTATGTCTAATCTTCGGCAATAATTTGGCTTCTGGTCACACCTCCCCTTATTCAACTCAAAATTATGTAATCGTTTTGTTAGATCTCCCACTCATTGGAAGACCCTCTAAAATCTGAGAGGAATCTTTAACAATCGGATCGACCTATCAACTGCCTCCACAACAACTGACTTCATGAAGTTCAGCCATTTGATAGGTTCAAACTGAGCACTTGAGCTTAGCTTTAGTCAGTATCCTCATCTAAATTCCTGAATCATGCATCTCCGTTTTCTTAAGGGTTTCTCAGCCTTTATAAATAATAGTGCCAAAATTCAATCTGGCTGGATCTAGCGAGAACCCAGATAGTTTGCCCCTCACGGAGCCAGCCACGAAGCACCGCTTTATTGGGGCCCAACCCCACTGGTCTGGCCAAGAATCCCTCGAAAGATCAACCTGAAGAAAGCAATCCAGCTTATTTTTGCAAAGAGGTTTCGCAAACCTGTCTGGGTTCACTTGTGGGGAACTGGTAATAAGGAGTTAAAGCAATGGCACATCATGGACCCAAAGAAGGAGTGTTTATGAGCTAAAGTCCTGGTGAACATCGGGTTCGGGACTGAAGGTGCAAAATGGATATGGCTGTAGAGAAAGAAGAAGAAAAATGCGGTGGAAGAAAAAGAAAGGCGGAGCATAATAGTAGGAGAAAAAGAAAAGAAAAAGAGTATATGAGAGATTCTCTGACCCGGTGGGCGTGGTCCTCTCATTTTGAAGAGGATTTCCTAGTATCGAAGGAGTGGATACCAAGTTCAAAAAAGAAAGGAATGGTGCGGGAGGGAAGAAATGAACTTAAGTGCGTGTACGTAAAGTTGCATGTTTCCTTCTTGTTTTCTGCATTGCCTTTGCTTGATGTTTCGTGCCCTCGCTTTAGAGCATTGAAAAATTTTCTTTATGTCAGTTCTCAACATTCCGTGCCTGAGTCCACTCCGCTTTTGTTCGATTCCTAACTTTCTAGAGGAAGATTTTGAAAATTGAGAACTACCTCAACCGTATAAACTCAGCCTGGAACTCCAGATCATCTGTCTATTGGTTATGTTTCCTGAATAATAAATAGGTCCTAGGCACCGCTTTGTGCAGCTCCTAACTCATCTGGTTAGAATTTGTAGCTGCGTCATTCTGATTCTGACTTTATGAGGGAAGACCAGAAAATTTTGAGAATTTTCAACCAATGACCTAAATGAAAAACAGATCGGGCCAAATCTATTAAGTCTGGTTTTCCTGAATAACAAATAGCACCCCCAAAGATCGTGCCAGCTCCCGGCCCACCCTCCAGCTCAAAAACTGCACCCTTTGTCAGGGGACCTCGCCATGAGGAAAGGTCCCACAAAATCTCTTGAGAACGCCCAACCTGTGATCAACCAGCCTAATAGGGTTCCTCGTGAACATGCGAAGGGCACCCACTTCTTGAGCTCGACCGATTCTCACCCATCCAAAGCTCTAATCGTACACTGCTGCTTTTTTGGGCTCTTACAGATGGAACGTTTGTGTAATCTGAGACTTTTTCCCCAACAGTTCACCTTTACTGTGGAACTGTTGGGGGATCATCCACTGATAGGCTTCCAGTGGATAAAGTAGCGAGGGCATCCCTGGCTTGTTCACAAGCCCCCACCATCCGGGCCTAAACCATGCATCAGCTGTTTGTTAGATCTCAGTCTGATAAAGAATGATATAGAAATGAGTAAATCTTTCCAACCCACTGATCAATTTATAATCCGGCCAACCCATCAGGCAGGATGCACCATTTTGGTATCTCTATTTTTGTAGTAGACTTCTTCAAGCTCCCAACTCGAGGTCAAGCCCAGCCTGCACCTGGGCTTACCAGGTCATAATTAGGCACCCAGTTTTCTGTCTAAACCTAAACTCAGAGGGACTCACCGAGTTGGTAGACACCAATAGAGTTTGATCGTGAACTGGCGGATCAGTACAGTGAACTCAGTCAAATACCCTGAGAGGCGCAAAGAAATTGGCAACCAATCATTTTCCATTCACTCCATTTTAAAATATTTAATCGTTACTCATCATGGATGGCGTTAAGCCAAAGCCAGAGCTGAGTCCAACCAAGACCTCAAGGTATGGCTAGTGGGACCGTGCACGTTGTCAAGCTTTGTATTTGCAATGAGTATACATGGCGGTCTCGGACTCCTGATGTCACATCCACTTATTTGGTCGACCCACCTCTGGCGTATCGTCGCTATGACCATGGCAGGTATCGCACTCACTGTTTCTAGTTTTGGTCGAGTGTTTATGCTGCAAACCCAGTACAAGCTAGTGCAGATTCGGCCATCCTGGCTAGCTCCCCACAAAGTGGGATCGATTGATCTTGACCCATACGATCCCATGTACTCACCATTACAGTAGACCAAGTTCGAAGTTTATAAAAGCAATTTCATAGGTACCTTCCCAATAAGTAAACTGGACCCTAAATTCTAAAAATCTAGCTTCTCGTGGGACTTTTCCCCGGACTCCAGGTCAATGAGGGAAGTTTTGTTGCTTACTTGATTTCCTGATGGGCCAGTACAAAGTGCGGCACCAAACAAATCGCTCCTCACCGTGGAGCATCTTTCAAAGCCCAAAAATCAACTACTTTCATGTTAATAGCTAGTCGTGACAGCCCGCGTGGACGGCAATCCACTCATGGTTTTTGCTGGTGGCGTAAATATGGTGTTGATAAAAAGAGAAAAACAAATAATAAGGTGATAAATTATAAGGAAGCAACAAGAACAATTAACCTGACAGCCATTACATCCTAAATAATAAAGCACATTAAATTTAAGATGAAAAACTCTATTACAACAAATCTGATTGCAAACTGTGGGATTCTTGAAAATAAATATGGATAATCACTTATACCTATTACAACTTTTAGTACACCTAGAGGTCATTATGAATGGATGGTAATGTCTTTTGGATTAAAAAATGCACCTCAATTTTTCCAGAGAAAAATGGATAAAATATTCTTTGATTATTCAGCTTTTATAATAGTATATATTGATGATATGTTAATCGCTTCCTGACACGAGAAAGATCATGAAAAAAACATTTAAATATTTCTTATAACACTCCTCAGAAAGAATATGGTATACTTTTCAAAAAAGAAAGTTAAACTAAGAAAAAGAAATGTAGTTTCTGTGGAATGATAATAGATTCTAAAGGCATAAATTATAAATAAGTATAAATAAAAATTAAAAGATTTCCCTAATGAATTGAAAACCAAAGAAATGATAAAAAATTTTAGGATGTTTAAATTACTCCTTTGATTTTATAAAAGACTTAGCAAAAGAAAGACATGAATTACAAAAAACTGTTAACAAAAAAAAACTAAACATGATGGAATGAAAAACATACTACAATAGTTAAGAGATTCAAAAATATATGTTTAGATTTACCAAAATTAAGATTACCATATGAAAATTTATAATTTAACACCCGCAAATCCAGATGCTCATAAGTATTGGGCAAGAATTTTGAAAACAAATTTAGAGAAATATGTCGTTATATATGGAACCTTAATAATAATCATATTAATTATGATATTAATGAGAAAGAGTTACTTAAAATACTTAAAAGGGAATTAATAAATTCCATAGTATTCTTTATTAACTAAACCCTTTATAATAGAAACGGAGCAATACTTGTTGTAGGATTCATAAGAAATAACATGTGAAAAGGAGTACAAGCTAGAGATTGTCTAGATGGTAGACTCCTTCCTTTAGTTATTAAAATTCTTGCGATTGTATATATAAAATGTAATTTGATAAATTTTCTTGGTAGACTTTGAGTAGGAATGTTTAATAACATCCAGAATTGCGTGATATCGCCATCGGCATGGCTTCCAAGGAAACAGAATGTACCTTGGAAAATTATAATGGATCTGCTCTTTAATCACTAAAAAGAATAAATTTCATAAAGCTATCAATGATATAAGGTCTAAATCATATATTTCACAAATTTCCGTCGTTCTTGTTAATAGTGAGAACGAGACGAGATCGGATGATGTTTCCTCACTCTTAGAGACTCAAAACATCAATAAGGTAGACTGATATGTCGCCCAATTCAGTGAAAAGCTTCGCAACAATAATTGTTGTGATAGCATTACTCGATACGTATATATCCCTCTTGCCCAGCAGGTAAAAATTCCTTAGTACGATTCAGAAACGCTATCCTTCAGTGCCGATAAAAGCCCGAAAAGATAATAGCTCCTGTGCCGATAAATATCTCAAAAGGGAAAATTTGATGAAACCCTTTTCCTTCGGGGAAAATAAAATATATCCATAATCTCTTCAATAATATTATCCTGATATGGAAAGAAGCATTCACTTTCTCTTTCCGAATTTATCTATACCAACTCCTAATGGAAATGGGTATTACAGACTCACCAAATCACATCTACCCCAAGAATAATAATCACAAAAAGACTCCGATTTTATTCGTCTAAGATGCCATGATTCTGGTTTCAGCCGACTAACCCATTTGCTCTAATCGCACTTAAATACTTAACGATACCCTCAAAAATCCAATTATGTAACATGACAAGACATCAAAGCTTCTACATAAAATCTTACTATCACCCAAATAATATAATGAAGATAGTGGTATACGATCAAAGCCTACTTCATCTCATCACAATAAATAATAGCTGAATAATCAAGATTTAAAATAAATGATTCTAAACCCAAAAAAGGATATTATAACAGACAATGGACAAAGACAAGGAGAGCATTAGGGATAAAAGCAATGCTTGGAAGAATGACAGATCTGAGAAAAAAGAATTGCTCAATCCATTGTGCAACAAACAACTGGATGATAATCATAAGTAATGGAAAAGCTAGAGAACAAAGAATGATAACAGAAAAAATCAATGAGTTGGACTAGCTATTATTGCTAGCTAGTCATATGACAAAAAATGAAGCTACAAAGTTTATGTAGGCATGTCTACCCACTATAAATGTAAATAATAAAGTAATAAACAATAGATACCTATCAACATAATTGCAATAACATATGGAAAAAAAGCAATGATAGCATGGATGACGTTGAAGTTGACAACTGAACCAAAGTCAAAGAAATAGAAAAAACACGTCTCTTATGAAAGAAAAAGGCAAGACGAGAATCAAACGCTGATAAGAAGAGACATTTGCCTTTGAAAATGCAGATGACAGTTGAAGGAACGAAAGATAAGAAAATTACTTGCATCTGACAAAGAAGAAAGCCAAAAAGATAAGAAGGACAATTGTATGATCAAAATCAAAAGAAGAATGACATGTCTCTCATAAGGATAAGAAGGAATCCAAAAACAGTAGAAAACTCCTCTATAAATTGAGAATGTTTC
Organism: Tetrastigma voinierianum; assembly: GCA_016808115.1. Classification (NCBI taxonomy): domain Eukaryota; kingdom Viridiplantae; phylum Streptophyta; class Magnoliopsida; order Vitales; family Vitaceae; genus Tetrastigma; species Tetrastigma voinierianum. The sequence goes on along the minus strand of JAEQBH010000206.1, from coordinate 16,466 downwards.
TCATTTTGGAGGGATCATGGCTCCCATATCCGTCTTTGTATCTATATCTTGTAATGGAGTTAAGAACTTTCGCAGGGAAACATATGTAAGATAAGAGAGTGTTTTTATGAAATAAAAGTTTGAATATTCCCCAGATACCTTTTTTGGTCGTAAATCTGCTCTGAGTGAGTGTCTTTGTCACCGGCTTGTCCCGATGTCGTGAAGCTAGGAGGCGTTAGGGAAGAGGTCTTTGGCCGGTGAGATCACGAGGGTCCAGTTGCCACATATAATAGGTAGCGGGGAGGCTGTGTTAACTTTTACTATTTAAATTCTTATATTCATATAAGAGTTTAGATTATATCAATAGAGGTTCCAAATCTAGTTTAATAGTTTAAATTATTATATTGGAGGGATTTCCATTATCTGTAGGATGCTTATAAATCCTAGTTTGTCATGATGCTTCTTCCTATAAGTCGAGATACTAGAGGAGTCATCTCTTGAGTAGAGTCCTATACTCGTTCTAACTCTCGTTCGAACTTGGTTCGGGGACTGATTCCTATTCCAAGTAGAATCCTTCACTTATCATGATTCATGTTGCATCAAACATCATGGCATAGTCCTAGATTGAGTAGGCTCCTTCTCGTTGCACCAAATCATATGACTTTGGCATGTAACAAAGCCTCACATTATCTAATTATGAATTTCAACATTATCTTTTTACTGAGATTATCTCTAGGCTGTCACAACGGGAATTAATATACTTAGGCATCAAGCAATCATCTTTAGAGTAGAGTCCTACTTGTGTTCCAACTTTATTCAAGAAATTATGTCCTAGGTGGATTTTATGACCTTTAACATTATCCATATAATCCAGAGAAGCCCTAGCCTGTTCGGTTTATTTCTTCCAGTTGCCTTGGGCTCGAAGTCCAAAATTGATTAAGTCTCGCCTCGGTTCCAAACACTAATTTCTAACTCTCTCTAGGGACTTCATGTTTAAAGCTTCACGTCTTCATCAAACATGAAATTGAAATAGACATCTTCTTGAAAGCGTTGGGGACAGATTATGTCGATTCGTGACATAAAATATTTGACAATAGTTCTTGACCATATTTGAAAAACTTAAACGATATTATGGTTTAATTTCATTTCAAGAGAAACCTCAATTAAGTTTTCAATCATAATGATTATTTCAACTATATTATATATAAGTTAACTTTATTTATATAGAGCTGAATAAAAGTTTTTTTTTTTTTGAATACCGCTGAATAAAAGTTCTTAGTTATAACTAGGGACAAAAAAATCGGTTTTTTCGATCGAAATATCGCCGAAAAATCGGTTATCTACCGACACCAAAGAGATATTGACGAATGTCGATTGAGAAAAATCAGTGAAAATCGGTAAAATCGTCGAGAAATATCGATGAAATATCGTTCGATATTTGTGAAATTCGAACTTTATCGTATATCTTTGAAGGCTACGAAAAATATCGGAGATATTGTTAAAATATCAGTAAATATCGGTAAAATATTAGTAAATATCGGTAAATATCGGTAAAATATCGGTAAATATTTGTAAATATCGGCTATTTTGACTTAAATCATCAAACGGTTAGAATTAAATCACAATAATTTTTTGACAATCCAATGACTATTTTGACTCAAAAAAATTCTATAAATACCCTTAAAATCATACAATTTCTTTACAAACTCATTCATACACATCCAAGCTTCATTTAACTCTCAAATTATTTTTTTCTTTGTGATTTATCTTAATATTTTGAAGATCTTGTTATGAATATTATCTTCATCAAGATGGGATCCTTTCATCAAATAATATAATGAAGCCATATCGGTCTTCATTTTGGTTTTAAAATTTATTGTAATGTAATTTACCAGATAAATTATAACGAATATTATTGTTTTCAATAGTATATATTTGCTTATTTATGTCTTTTTTATAGTTCAACAAAGTATTTCCATGAATTTCAAAGTATTTTTGTTAATTTTTGATTTACAGATATTTTTGTCAAAATATCCACCGATATTTATCGATATTTTGATATATCCGTAAAATCTAAGTACCGATATATCTGTAATTACCGATATTTTGTTCCTTGGTTATAACAATGATATAAACTACACTATGATTAAGCTTTATTAACCAAAAAGAAAATTGATTGATATTAAAAGAATTGTCATTCAAATTTAATTATAATTAAATTTGCAAAACTACAGAAATGATAATGAACAATTTTTTAAAAATTTGCCTCATCCCAACCTTAAGGAGATGAGTTTGAAGAAATATAAATTAGTTGAATGCCATAAAACAGGTTTGCATTTGACTTTTTACAATCTTGTCCTAACTATATGAAATACTAAATACAATTTTTTTTTAATTTGCAAAATTTTAATAAATATCAAACATAATTTAAGTATTAAAAAAAAACATAATTTACGAATATATATATTAAATAATTTAAATTTTTCCTCCTTGATTTTAAACAATTCTATTTCAAGAACCCACTTGATTAATTAGGTTTCAATAATTTAGATTTCAATCTTATTCACAAACAAATTTACATAGATATGTAACAAATGAAATTTTCAACATTTTTTAAGGAGAATAATTTCATTGATTCAAACCATAGAAACACAAATTTTCTAGAAACTTTAGAGGATGACACTTCATCTAGGTTAATAGCACAATGAATTTACTTAAAGCCTACACTTGATAATTCTATGAGGACTAAATACATAATTTCAAATTCTACGGTATATTGTGATAAGCGATTTGATATGCATATCTTGTCAATCCAGTTTTGTCGTTAGAATCACCTTTTGTAAGAAAAGCGTTACCACAAGGCGGCGAAAACTAAACGTAGTATTAGATAACCTGGCTTGACATCTTTGCCTTGAAACGGCAATAACCACGGGGCATATGACAATGAGAAAAACACGAAAAAAACAAATTAAAAATGTATATTTTATGGAATAACCGCTTTATTGAAAAGAAAAATGAGTGAAAGGTGATTTCGGGCCAAAAATGATAAATAAAAAAAAAAAAATCACCCCCATTTCTTAGAAAAATGGGTACAAAAGAATAAAATGAGAGAAAGGATAAGACGGTTAAAGGTAGTAGTTGATGGAGTTAAAAATTAACGTGGCGTTTGTTTTTTTAGTTAATATTGAATATAACTTTTGTCCGGAGTAGTGTTTAACATGATTAAGTATTTACTTTGATTTTTCTAAAGAAAATCAACTTTTTTATTTTTAAATAAATTTAGAGACAATAATTTTAAAAACAAATTAAAATACATATGATTTTATTTAGTACCATGAAATTGATTATGAGAGTTTCAATTGAATTTTTAAAACATATGATTTTCTCAAATTTGAATATTTTAGTTTTTTTCTTAATAGAAAAAAAATCAAATAAAGTATTAAGAAAAGCTAAAAAATATTTCGAGTTTTTTATTAAACTAAATTTTTAAATTCATCAATAAGGCATGAGAAAAAATTAAATGCCACTCAAGCCTCATTTGATTAGACATGGATAGACTACTGATCTCTGAAATAAGCATAATAATTTTTTCCTTTTATTTTTATATTGTTCTATTCAAATTTGTTCATGTGTTCCCACTTTTCCTACTTTGTTTGAGTGATAATAATAAATGAATCATAATTCGAAATTTCTCTGAAAATTTTAAATGATTACTAATGAACTTTAAAACTTTGTATTAGAGTTATTAGTATTTATTTCTTATATTAGAATTACTATTTTATTTTAAAATAGATAAAACCTTTTCTTTCTTTCTTTTTATTTTAATTTTTTTTATAATAAGCCTATTTTGAACTTTTTTGGTGTATTCATTTTTTTAAGTCAATATAATAAGAGTATTTCCATTAGTGGATATTTAGAAATGATGAACCCACATTTTACGGACCTAATTCCAACAAGTCTTCTATATTTCAACTCTAAATCACTATTCATTATTTTAAAATTAGAATATTTTAAGTATATGATATGTGAAATGCTTTTATTTTATTTAAATATAAATATTATATTATATTAAATAAATAAAATTATGATAGATAAAAATAGATTTTAAACTATAAAAAAGCTTTAATTAATCATATGGTGTAATTTCTATGTTTTTTTATAATTTGAAGTTGCATTTTTTTATGAAATTATTAAATTAATTAATTAAAACCATAATGATTTATTTATCTAACTCCAACCTGTAATCTTCATTTCAATATAAATGAAAAATAAAAATGTATATCATTGTCAAAAAATAATTTTAATAAAAATTAAAGTATTTTAGAAAAATTATAAGTAAAAAATAACTTAATACTAAAAATGAATATATATATTAAATCACTTTACTATATTGTATATGAAAAAAATTCAAAATTAATAAAATTATAAATAATAAAAATAAATACATGTTGAAAAATAAAAATATGTTATTAAAATAATTATTTTATTATTATAATAATATAACAATAAAAGAATAGTTGTATAATAATAAAATAATAAGGGGATAATGTTTACTAAAATATGGGTCCTAAATATAAAGATGTACTATTCATATCTCTATTTTAAAGATAAAAATAGAAAACTGCAGAAGCAATAAAAAAATAGTGTAGAAATACTAAAGCAATTTTTCTTTCCTTTCCTCTGTGACTCTTTTGAATCTCCCTCTCACACATGCAGAAGGAAAAAAAAAACAATGTGTAGCTAGTTTTAAGAAAAAATTATTACTAAACAAATATGTCATTCTATCTTAAAAACATTTATAATAGGTGTAGAAGTTTCTTCTGCTCTACCTTATCAAGAAAATCTACATACAGGATCTTGGTTAAAACAATTAATCATGGATATTTGATCATAAATTTTTAATTTTACTCATTACTTTCATGGTTAAGAATTTATTATCATAAGATTATAATTAAAAAAAAACTTTAAATTTGATAATTAATACGTCATCCATTATAAGAAATTAGTATAATAATAATAAATAAAAATAAAAGATGAAATAGGAAATTTACACTAAAAGACTTGAATTAGACTTTAAAAATAATTTCTTTTCAATAAAAAATATTATGCGAGATCTTAATCTGCGCATTGTTGGTCTTTTCAAAAAGTACTAAAAGTACAATTAACTCTCTTTTTTAACAAAGTGTAAAGTTAACCTTAAAATTAGATTTAAGGGAGTTAGTATTTTCATATGATCTCAATCTGATCAAACTCTTAATTAATGAAGGTACATTTTCTTTGAAATTTTTGAGATTTTGTTTCATTAGTGTGTACAGAGGCATTTTGGTAGAAATGTAAGACTGCACTAGATCTTATGAATTGACTCTTTGAATTGGGTTAATTAATTTATAAGAACTTGATAAAACTAATTAACTCACTTGGACCCAAGGATGATATAGCTAACTCAAGCCTAATTTAGGCTCAAGTTATTTTAGCCTATAAAGAGGTTTATATATACTTCACGATTTTTGGGCTTCGCCTTTTCTTAGCACTTATATCCATATAATCCAATGAGGCCTTGAAATTAATAACAGTAAAATCTTTAACGATTGTGAGAGAACTCGAATCAAAGATCATTGGGTAACCCCATTCCATTATCTTACACCAACTGAATTAGACCTCAGGGTTATACGAGAACATTTATATCACAAGTATGTATCCTGGCCTAACCTCGGAATGTAAATACATATATATTTTGATTTATAATCATAGTTTTCAACTAAATTCAATCTAAAGATCCTAAATATAGATAGCATGCATTTTATAAAGTATCGGACTCGTGTAAACTCTTTCTACTAAAAGGAGACATTAAGTGGTTGGGAAGCATATATATCCTCGGAAGGGTATGCACTAACACCCAAGGATTAAGGTAATGTAAGGTTTTGATAATTCTCTAGTATAATGAAACTTGATTTTTGGAAACATATATTTGTAACAAATACATTCAAGTTAGATAAAAATTAAAAACAATTTATTGGAAAAATAAAATAATTAAACATCGTATTCTTTGACCAATTTTCTAGTAATCATCTCCTCATTTTATCATTATCTCATTAGGTTCTATTTGGAATATGAAAAGTACTAAAGAAAGAAAATTAGGAGAAAAATAGAATGAAAAAATAGAAAATAAAATAAAAATTAGGTTTGAACTTAATAAATTAATTATATATATTTATTCAAACTTATTTTATTTGTTTATTTAACAAATATAAAAACATGTAAAATTTTGATTATATTTAATTTTTTTTAATCTTCTTTTATGATGTAAAATTAGCTACGTATACCATGGGGTTGTTGCATCAACGTCATATATATATATATATATATATATATATATATATATATATATATATATATATATATATAGTTATAAACAAAAGGATTTTTTTTAAAAATGAATAGAAGCCACTTGATTCTATTCGCATAATAAAGCTGTTCCGGATTCAATGTTTTGCAATGAATGGATTCATCTGGAAATCTGTATACATAAATCATCATTAATAATGTAATTAATACCCTCATTAATTTATACATTAATGAGGATATTGGAAGGTCACTTTGGAAGCCTATAAATAGGCCTTCCCACCCTATGTATGATTTATCTTGGAAAAAAACAAAACTATCTTTCTCCCGATCTTGCTTCCTTGCTCTCGATCTTATTTAGAATTTCTTGGGAAATTCGACATTTTCGTACATAAGAGAGACTATCTCTTTTAGATCATCATTCAACAACATTTTCAAAACGTTATCAGCATGAGTTTGCACTAGAGACAAATTGAGATGGATGATGATGATGTATGTCTCGTTAACTGTGCAAACACGCATACTATTCTTCGGGATAAAAGATAGTTTTTAAGTTTAACTTTGACAAGTGGCAATGTGAGTACCATATCTGGTACTAGCAACAGTGAAGGCTGCAGAGGCTAATATAATGCTACCAAAAGGAATTTAGGTTCCACATCGTGATGCATTATATTCTAGCCTGAAATTTGCTTAGTTTTAAAGATATTCGCAGAAAGGGATATCATATTGAAACCATGAATGATGGTAATAAAGAGTGTCTTTATATTACGTTTATTGTTTATGGCAAGAAACTTGTTGTTGAGACACTCTCAGCTTTCTCCACTGGGTTGTATCATACAACTATAAAGCTTATTGAGCCATACGTTGGCGTGAATATAAGTTAATGTTTAAGACTTTTATCCTTTGGCATGTGGTAGGTCACCTTGGATCTTCAATGATGATAAGGATCATAGAAAACTCACAAGGGCATGAATTAAAAATCCAAAAGATCATCTTGTCCCATGAATACCCATGTGTTGTGTGCTCACAAGGCAAAATGATAATCGGGCCATCTCATACAAAAGTCAAGTTTAAGTCACCAATATTATTATAAAGAGTACATGGGGACATTTATGGACCCATTCATGCATAATGGACCTTTTAGGTACTTCATGGGTCCTAATAGATGCTTCACGAGATGGTCTCATGTTTGTCTTGCAGCCCATAATAGTCTTATCAAAGCTCGCGCAAATAATAAAATTACGGGCGCGATTCACGGTGTCTGATCAAAAGTATCGAGACTTGATAATCTTTGGTGGGTTTTACCTCCCAAACTTTCAACGGTGTGCATGTGTCCGGGATAAACATTGAAACATCATTGCTCACACTAATACCCCAAAATGGTTTAGCAGAGTCCCTTATCAAGCGTCTGTAGTTAATAGCCAGACCACTATTAATGAAAACTAAATTACCCGCCCGACATGGGGACATGCTATTATGCATCTTTGCAAACTTAGTTGATATTAGACAGCCTACGCCTACCATGAATACTCCCCCTTTCCAACACTTGTACTCGGCAAATACCAAATATATCTCATATAAGAATATTTGGTTGTGCAATTCTATGTACCAATTACATGACACATTTACTAAAATGGGTCCTAAAGACTTAGGTTATGAATATGGTTCCCTTCCATCATATGATACCTTGAGCCCTCAACAGGAGATGTTTTTACAACACGTTTTACTGACTGTCATTTTAATGAAAATTTATTCCCACCATTAGGGGGAGAAAAGTCGGTTCCAGAAGAATGACAAAAAATCACTTGGAATGCATCCTTAATGTCTCATTTGATCACGTAAATCAAGTGAATTTGGAAGTTCAAGGATCATTCATTGATACAAAAGTGACAAAGTCACATGTCCGGTTACCAAATACTTGACACGGATTGATGTCCACTGAAAGACAGCGGCAAATGAATCCTAAACGCCTAAAGCGTGGGAGACCTTTTGGCTCAAAGTGCTCATTGAAAGAAGAGAACACACAGACACCGATATAGAGACATAATGCTTATGCAAAGGCATATGTTGAACAAGGGACCCCTGAAGGGGTCCACAACAAAGAAGTAGCCCTTGAAGAGGCACATGTACAAAAAATAGTGAAATCTCAATAAGTTATGTGCACAAAGGAGATAAATGGGATTGAAACAATATTGTGATTAACAATATTTTTGCTTTCCAAGTAGGCTTATACATCATAAGAAATGATGAAGATCCCGAACCACAAAATGTGGAAGAATGTCGAAATAGAAATGATTGGCCAAAATGGAAAGAAGCTTTATGCGAGGCGAATTAAACTCACAGTAAATGAAGCGATAAGTTTTTGGACTGTAGTCGAACACCTAAAGGTATAAAGCATGTTGGGTACAATGAATTTATCTGGCCTTGATGAGAATAATAAGATCATGAGATATAAAGCGCGATTAGTAGCACAAGGGTTCTCGTAGAGGCCAAGTATTGACTACGAGGAAACATATTCGCGTGATGGGCCGTAATCACTCCGTTTTTAATAAAGCGAAGTAGTCTCCTAAGGGCTTGATATGATCTCGTGGATGTCATCACAACGTATCTATATGGATCCATCGATAATGACATAAATATAAAAATCCCTGAAGGATTCACATTACCTGAAGTGGTAAATGAAAAACCTCGTAGTATGTGCTCAATCAAATTACAAAGATCTATGTATGGATTAAAAAAATCCGGACGCACGTGGCACAATCGCCTTAGCGAGTATTTATTAAAAGAAGGGTATGCTAACAACCCTATATGCCCATGCATTTTTATTAAGAAATCAAAAACCGAATTTGCAATTATTGCCATATATGTTGATGATCTAAACCTTATTGGGACTCCTGAAGAGCTCACAAGAACGGAAAATTACTTAAAAAGGGAATTCGATATGAAAGATCTCGGAAAAACAAAAAAATTTCTTGGGTTATAGATAGAGCACTTCCCTACTGACATTTTTGTTCACCAATCAGCCTATGCTAAGAAAATTTTAAAACGCTTTTATATGAATGAAGCTCACCCTTTGACTTCTCCAATGGTTGTCCGTTCACTTGATGTGAAAAAAGACCCATTTCGTCATTGTGAAAAGGGTGAAGAACTATTTGGTCTTAAAGTACCATATCTTAGTGCTATTGGTGCCCGCACTATGTATCTTCAGCTGTACCTTGAATATTACTTTTCCTTTTAATCTATTAGCCAAAATATGCAGTTACGCTCCAACCTAGGAAGGCATTGGAATGGTATCAAGCACATATTGCGATATCTTAAAGGAGACATGATATGGGGCTCTTATATTTCAAAAAAGAATCAAAGTAACAAGCGGATATGCGGGGTCACGGGGGTATCTTTGATTACACAAAGCTTGATCCTGGCCAGGGTATGTATTTAGGCGTAATAGTCTTTGCTATCTCCTTGGAACTTTCTGTCAAGCAAACAATGGTAGCCACGTCATCAAATCATTCAGAGATCTTGGCCTTGCATGAAGCCAGCCGTGAATGTATATGGTTAAGATTGATGTCCAGGAATCATGTGGCCTCCCATTTTCAAAAGACAATCCAACAACATTATTTGAAGACAACGTTGCATGCATTGCACAAATAAAGGGCGGATATATCAAAGGAGACAGAACTAAGCATATCTCAAAGTTGCTTTATATGATAAAGAATGGTAAGATTGACGTTCAGCTTTCAAATAAATTTCAGTGATTATCTAACGAGACCTATTCACAGCATTACCAACTTCAACGTTGAAAACTTCGGATATAAGATTGGAATGCGCCAACCAAAGGATATGTTGACATGAGGAAGTCGCTATGACCTAATGTTAGTGTGCGTATTCTTTTTCCCCTCGTTCGATTTTGTCATTGGGTTTTTACCGTGAGTTTTTAATGGTAGTACTAACATACAAAATGTTGTACTCTTTTCCCATTAGGTTTTTCCCACTTTGGATTTTACTAGTAGGTTTTAATGAGACACATTCATAAGGGTGGTAATTCAAAGTGTTATAAGCAAGGTTTTTGAAATGAATAAACCACCTGGATTCCAGCGTCACACAAATAAAGCCGTTCGAATTGATGTTTTGCAATGAATGGATTCATCTGAGTACAGTACATAAATCATCGTATCTTGTAATTAATATCTTCATTAATTCATACATTAATGAGGATATTGGAAGGTCACTTTGGGAGCCTATAAATAGACCTTCCCACCCTATATATGATTTATCCCGGAAAAAAAAACAAAGATATCTTTCTCCACATCTTGCTTCCTCTTGCTCTCTCTGACATTATTTCCATCTCTTGAGAAATTCGTTTATTTTCTCATACATAAGAGGGATTATTTCTTTTAGATCATCATTCAGCAGCATTTTCAATAATATATATATATATATATATAGAAATAGCAAAACACGTGAATTATTATTTAATCTCACATCACACCACACCTAAACCTATTAATGGGAGGCAAAGAAAACTTTGTTGATTAGTGAAACACATCCCCACTATCCCCACATACACTTTAAGTCCTTTTTTGTCAATTGACTCTTTGACTCTAAATCAAAATATCTACATGCAACACCAACCGCCCCCATAATTTCCTCGAACTATCCTCAAAACAACACGTTCTTATTGAGATTATCAAGGATGCTTACCTCACCATAATGACATCTATTGACAAACACTCTAAGGTATATAAGATTTTCTTAGCAACCATATCATGAATGAAGTGAAATTTGGTTATTTTAGTAGAGTTTTTCTTTTTATTTTTTGTAAATAAAGGTTGGACATCCAGAATACGGTGCTTATCCGAGGTATGAAAATGAGAGTGAAGAGCAAAATGTTCCTTTAGGAGTGATCCGACGAAGTAACAACCCCTCTCAATTTTGGAGTCTTCCTTTCCTGATGTAGCCCATCCTTATTTATAGATTATTTATGTTACACGTTAGATTGAGCATGGTAGATTGGAGTTGGTAAGAGCTCATGTCTTGATGCAGGTTGTAACACCCGAGTGTTTTTAGGGGTTGTTAGACGGAGTTTTGAACAAATATATGTTATTTTAAGAAAAAAATTATTAAAATGAGTCGAAAATTTAAATAATGTTTAAACTAGTGTGTCATAATCACGTCGGCATGCACACCAACAACCTTGTAGTAGCGATTACGGTATTATAATTTTTTAAGTCAATGTCGTGGTGTGAAATTTGCGGTATTAATATTTTTTAAAGTTCAATGCACATGTCTTTGACTGTTATTGACTAAAAAAAAATTATTTTTAAGCCAATGAATAAGTCTTTTTTAATTAGGCATGGATAGACACATTGATTGAACCATGAAAAAAGCTTCATATTTTTTTCCTTTTATTTTTTATCTTTTTCTATCCAAATTTATTTCATGTTCCCACGTTTCCAACTTTGTTTTAGTGATAACAATATACGATTAAAATAATCCAAAATTTCCTCAAAATTGTAAATGATTCCTAATGAACTTTAAATATTGTAAGAGTTATAAATATTTATTTCTTATAATAGAATTACTATTTTTCTTTTTTAAAATAAAGATAAAACCTTTTTCTTTCTTTCTTCCCATTTCTTTTCTTTTTTCTTTTTTTTTTAAATTCTTAATTTCTTATAATAAGCCCATTTTGAATTCTGTGGTGCCTTTTCAAAAAAAAAAAAAGAGGGAAATAGAACCTATGTGGTGTATTCATTTTTTAAGTCAACATAATAACAAACCTTGAATTTTTCTTTCCTTTCTCTATTACTCTTTTGAATCTCCCTCTCACACATGCAGGAAAAAAACCAATGTAGCTTATCAAATAGCAAGCAAATTTAAAGAAAAGATATTTAAAAAAATGTCATTACTCCTATCTTAAAAACAATTGTATGTATGAAGTTTCTTCCTCTATACGACTATACCTTATAAAGAAATTTATGTATGAAGTTTCTTCCTCTACAGTACCTTATAAAGAAAATCTACATACGGGATCTTAGTTAAAACAATTAATCATGAATATTTAATCATAAAATTTTCATTTTAATCGTTACTTTCCTCGTCAAGATTTTATTATCATTAAATTACAATTAAGAAAAAACTTTAAATTTGATAGTCAAAGTCATCCATTATAAATTATAATAATAATAAATAAAATAAGATGAAATAAAATATACACTAGAAGACTTACTTAGACTTTAGAATAGTTTCTTTTCATGAAAATATTATGTGGGTCTTAATATGTGCATTGCTTGTCTTTTCAAGAGTCATCGTGGTTGAATTTAAAAAAAAAAAAATGCAAATCATATTATATCTCTAGTCATCAACTAACAAGTTATATAAGTTTTACAATCTGAGTTTCATCAATTGCAATCAATATTTGTCTCTTCCCGTGCTGCATCTTAATATGAAAATACTAAGATTTCAAAAAATATTATGTGGATTCTAATTGCATTGCTAGTCTTTCAAGAGTCACCGAGGTTGAAGTTAAAAAAAATGCAAATCATATTATATCTCTGGTCATCCACTAACAAGCTATATGAGTTTCACAATCTGAGTTTGCAATCAATATTTCCTCTCATTCAACTGTTCTATTTAATTTTACAGTTTCTCCTCATTCAACTATTCTATTTAATCTTACCGTGTTCGTCATAATACAAGTTTTATTTATTGAATTCAAGGGAATAAAACGTGTCTTATGACCCCTTAAGTTTTCTAATAATTTTGGGGATGGAACAAATTATCTTTTTTTTTTTTTAAATTGACCCAAATGCTAATTTCATTGAATTATCTTTTTAGTGAAATAGATGCATCCAATTGTGAACAACTTTATTCAATTCTCACTTGAAATAAAAATAAATAAAAAAAAGACATCGCTTTTGAAAAACATAAGGACAGGAAGCTACAAGGAGGCACCCTTGCTTGAAAAACATAAGGAGATGAAGCTACAAGGAGGCACCCTTGCTTGAAGTTTTCAATAAAGTTAGCACACAAGAATGCAACAACCATCAAGGATAACAATAGAACAGGTTTGGAAAAATGATATAAATGTGTTCAATGCCCAAAGGTAGGTTTGCATTTGACTTTCTTTTTACTTTTCTTAATCATATAAAATATAAAATACAAAAATTTTAATTAATTTTTTTAATTTTGATTTTTTAACAAATATATGTAAAAATATGTTTGTAAGGCTTGAATAAAATGATAAAGGGTGTGAAGAGACTATAAGATATTTAGGTTCAATCTTTGTAAGACCATGTTATTACAACGTAATGTAAAATGAGTAGATATAAAAAACAAATATATATAGAATATTAATTTTCATGAAAAAAACAAGTCTTAAATATTTATAATATTTGTTCATTTACAAACCTTATTTATATTTTTTTTTACATAATTTTTTTTTGAAGAAATATTTTTTACATAATTTAAAACTTTAAAAAATTTTAAAAATAAAAATGCAAAAATTCGTGGTACATCTTGTTATGTAGCACGAGGGAATGCAATACACAATATAAAGTATATGTGGACTTGGACAAATGTTGCAATTTGACCTCTTGGGCAAAGGTGGATGAAATTTATTGACGATGAGTTCCACCAACACATTCATATTCATGGTGGTGAGTTGCTTAAAAAGTATAAAAATACATGAAGGTACTATGAAAATTCTTCCCCTCTACATGTGTAAGTGAGACAAGTGTAAGTCCATTAAAGATGGTGGTCACTACATTGTCATCCCAATTTGGAAGACCTTTGACGGGTCATATTATTTATGATACATAACCCACTACTGCTAGCCATGATCTTAGTCTATCGCCTAGAGCCACAAAGGCAAGGCTAAATATAGCGACCTAATGCAAGATTTGGTCCTAATCCCCATCTTCATTGTGGATGAATATTTTATGTGGAGGCTTTTAACCGAAGCCACGTAAATGTGAAATAAAAGAACTAATATAAAATACTTACCTTGGTTTGGACGTCAATGTTATTTTCACTTACATTAAAATTTTCAGTAAGTATTGGAATTTTTATACACTTGATCTTTATTGTCACCGTGCTTAAGAAAAAACCTAAGTTCCTATCACCAATTTTGAAAAATTGAATATATATATATATATATATATATATATATATATATATATATATATTATTTTATTTTTGTTTTGAAAAACAAGAAGAATAAGACAAACACAAAAAACAAGTTTTGTTTCCAATTTTTATTGTTTTGAAAAACATGAAAAACAAATAAAACACTAAATTTAGATAACAATAACATTTTCAACAAACAATAACATTTTCAACAAACATTAAAACTGTATTTTTTTGTGTTTTTAAAATATGTTCTCAAAAATAGTTTTAAAAATTAGGAACTAAACATGCCTAAATCATAATGGGCTAAATGCAAAGTTGGAGCAAATCCATCATCTTTCACATTAGAAAAAAGAAAGAACTATGTTCTCTTCAACTCTTATGAGTTAACTAAGTAATTTGACTATGTGAATTTAATGAGGAATTTGTTCTTGACCAAGGATGGAACTAGGATTTGGTTTCAACGAGGTATATTTAGTTGCACAAGTTTGGCATGAATTAAAAAAAGAAAGAACTATGTTCCCTTCAACCCTTGTGACGTTAACTAGGTAGTTTGACAATGTGAATTTAATGAGGAATTTGTTCTTGATCAAGGGTGGAACTAGGATTTTGTTTCAATGGGGTATATTTAGTTGCATAAGTTTGACAAGAATTAATAAATAAGGATGATAACCCAATATTATATAATTGATGGATTTTTAGTGAAAGCATAATCTTGCTCTTATGTTATGTCTAAGGAGACTCTAACTTGACAAGTAGACTCGTACAAGCTATGTCTAAGGAGACTCTAACTTGAGAAGGAAACTCGTATAAAGTATAACAGTCTAATATAATAATGATGAAGATATAGATGTTCATGAAAGACAATTTAGATGGTACACTTACATTTAAGAGCACTTACCATTTGTCATACTAATGGGTAGTCATTTGGTGGAGCATTTAGCAAATAATTTCAAATATTATCACAAGTGTTAACATCAATTACGACCTCACCTAGTCCTCATGCCCATGCCATCTGAGGTTGCAACTATATGGCAATCAACCAAATGATTATCCCAATTCCACTAACGATTATTAATAAAAAGTTTGACTTAATTAAACGAAATTAAAATCATGAACGCCATCGTGCATTCGTTGTTATACTCATGTACGATCTAAACTCTTAGACATATAAATATACTACTCATAAACTAAACACGTGCTGCAACTTAATTCACTATGTACGAAAAATTCCATAATGGATTGATTTGTCGAAACTTTTGGGCATAAAATCCCAATTATTATCTTATGAAAAAGAAAAGGTTATTCTTAGAGGAAAAATGGGGAGAAGTAATTCCTAAAGGGATGGAGCATATATGACTTTAGGTTGATTCTAAAAATTGAACAAAAAGAAGTAGCTAGGTAGAGAGATGAGAAGCTATGAATGATGGGCACTGAGGATTAATGGAAGTAGTGGAAAAGCTAGTGGCTTTCCCTATTTTATTTTTTTTTTTTTTTTTGAGTTAGTGGCTTTCCATATTCAGCACATGGTTGTTTGGCTATTGACTCCACAAGTTGATGCAACATCACCCTTGTTTCCTGGAAGTATCAAAAAAGATCATGATCCAAGAAAACAACATCAGCCAACAACTACAGACTTTATTCTAGGATCTAGGATGTTTCCCCCACCATGCTGCATTCCCGAAATGGAAACTCTTGGTCAAATATTTTCTATTTTTTGTTATTTTTTGATGAGTCTTTCTTACTACTTTTTTTTTTATATTAATTAGACATGATAAAAACATAATTTATGATATCTAAATAATATCAATATATCTGTGAAAATTAATTAGTGCTTTCATCCTTCTATTACACTTGATATGATAGAGATAACGAACACAAAAATGTTTTTTGAAAATAATTTAAATTTCTCCTCCTTGAATTTAAACAATACTATTTCAAGAACCACCTTGATTTGGTTTTAATGATTTAGTTCCGGTCTTATTCATGAACAAACTTTCATAGATATGAAACAAACA